>CM053408.1:12334401-12439174 GCA_028644305.1 Xerus rutilus | reverse complement strand
TTTAATATGAAGAATGTAATCTGCTTATAATTTTGTGCAAAGTTAGAAAAATTATGATTGTAACAATTTTTTTTCTATTTGCCTCAACAAATGTTTTCAGTGAATAGTGTGTACAGCTTCTGAAAATTTATTTTTTTTTGATATGTTAGTTAACATGTATTAAAATGCAACTTTTGGGGAAAAAAATAAAGTAAAAAAAATAAAAAAAATAAAAAAAAAAGATGTCAGAAGCTAGTAGAAACTATAGAACCATATTGTTGAGTGGCTACAAGCCACAGTTTATCTGGGAGAGTTGCGATGGATCTATGTTTTCAGCATAATTGTCTATTGCCTTTTTCTACTCTCAAAGTCTTTTATTTTAGCTTATAAGTGATATGGTCACCCTGCTTTTCATCTTTGATAATAAATTTTATGTGTCATCTTGACTGGGCTAAGGAATCCTCAGACAGATGGTAAAACATTAACTTGGGGTTCAAGGGTATTTCTGGATGATATTAACACTTAAATCAATAGATCGATAATGAAGATCCATCTTCATCAATGTAGGCAGACATTAATCTGTTGGGGGCCTATTTTAGTCAAATTTTTAATGGCTGTAACCAAAATATCTGACAAGAATAATGTAGAGGTAGAAAAGTTTATTCTGGCTCACGGTTTTAGGGGTTCAATCCATGATTGGCCAACTCCACAGCTCTGGCCTGAGGTAAAGCAGAACATCAAAGTAGAAGGTAATGGTAGAGGAAAGCAGCTCAGGACATGGGAACAGAAAGCAGAGAGAGCTTCACTCACCAGGGACAAAATATAAACCCCAAAAGCATGTCCCCAATGACCTACTTCCTCCAGTCACACCCTACTTCCATAGAGTTATCATTCAGTCTATATCAGTGGATTAATCCAATGATTGTTAGGGTTTCACAATCTAATCATTTCACCTATGAAAATTCTTGTATTGTCTCACGTATAAGTATTTGGGGAATACCTCATATCTAAACAATAATGTTCTGCCCTTGCCCCTCAAAAGCTCATGCCCTTCTCACAGTGCAAAATACATTTAGTCCATTTCCAAGAATTTCTGTATTCTTTGCAGTTCTGGTATTACTGAAGAGTCAAAGTCTAAAATCTCTCTGAGACTCAAGGCAAAGTATTCATTCTTTCCCCTATAAAGATAAAAAATATGTTACATATATCCAATATATAATGGCTCAGAGTAAAGATTTACATTCCACAAGAGGGAAATGGGGTATTGAGAGAAGGGATGGGACCAAAACACAACCAAAATCTATCTGGGCAAATGAGTCCTGTAGCCCCACACCCAGAATCTGAAGCGCATGACATCGTGAAGTTCTTTCCAAATAGCTTGTGTAGCTTTTTTCCGTGGGTTTGCTGGTTTCAACTCACATGGCCTATCTCTTGGCTTATTTCTTCTGCTCAATTCCTGAAACTCTCCTCTGCAGATATCTCATGTCACTAGTATCTCTTAGTCTTGGGGGTCTTCACTGCAACTTTGTCTTCCTTCTCATATCATCATGCATCATCCTCTTATAGACAACCCACAGGGCTTCAAACCTGATCCACTTTGCCTATTCTCCCAGGTTCTCCTTTGAAATTTTAGTGGAAGCCTCTATGGTGTCCTCACTCCAGCATCCTAAACTCCTACAAACAATCACATATGGTTGCCAGCACAGTCTGCCACCATCTTGAGCAGTAGCCAAGCCTCCAGAGACTCTGGCTGAAGTAGCTTCTGAGTTCCTGGGAAGCTGAGCACAGTGAAAAACTTTCTATGCCCTGTGTGCAAGCAGAGTGCTCCCATAGTCTCTTCCTAACGTAATTTTTATTTCTACACCCTTAAGCCTGAGATGGGTGTGGTCTTGCCAATTCCTGAGTTGACCTCAAGCCATCTTTCTTATTGTTTCTGGGTAATAAGTATTTTTAAAAATGTTTATACTCATTTTAACAACACCACTTTCCTTAGCCATAGACTTACTCCCATTTTTCTGGCCAAACTACAAGATTTTTAAAATCTTTTCTGTTATTTATTTTCCTGATTATTATAAGAATAGAAACTTAGCCAAAAGCCATCAGCAATACCCATGCCACCATCCGAATGGTGTGCTGCCTTGAAATTTCCTCAGTCAGATTAATTAGACCATTACCTTTAAATTTAGCCTCACAGAAAGTATCAGGACATGGGCAAAATAGAGACAACTTCTTTGCCAGAATGTAACACAAATGTCCTCTGTTTCACTTTCCAATAGGATTCTACTACTCTGAAACCTGATGAGCCCAGCCTTTATTGTCCACAGTCCTATTGATAGTCTGAGCTCCCGCCAGAATCACCCATTAAGCTTCACTTACAACATTCTAAAGCTTTTCCAGCTTGTATCTCTAAGCTTTTCAAAATTCCTTCCCTGAAAACCAATTCCAAAGTCATTTGAACCACAAGATCAACTTAGTCATAGCAATAACACCATTTCTTGGTACCTTTTTCTGTTTTAGTCAGCTTTTCCATCACTTTGACCTGAAGACCTGACAAAAAAACATAAGAGGAGGAAAAGTTTACTTTGGTTCACAGTTTCAGAGGTCTTAGTCCTTAGATGAATGACTCTATAATTTTGGATGAGCAGAACATCATGACAGAAGGGTATAGTGGAGGAAGGGAGCTCAGGATAAGTCAACAGGAAGCAGAGAGAACTTTATTTTCCAGGGACAAAATATAAACCCCAAAGATACACCTCCAGAGACTTACTTTCACCAGCCACATCCTACCTGCCTACACTTAATCCATATCAGTCTGTTGATCCATTGATCATAATCTAATGATTTAACTTCCAAAAATTTTTGCATTGTCTTACAGATGAGCTTTTGGGGACATCTCATACCTAAAGCATAGCAGGGTTCATTTAGAACAAAAAGGTGAAAAAATGGCAAATGGTCTCTCCTCTTGAATGGTAATATCTTTATTTCTCTTTTGCCCTTGAACATTTGAGCCTCCAAAAGGCCCTTGGACTTTTAGATTCAGACTGTTAATTATACCATCAGGTCTCCTCTTTCTTATTCTTCAGTCTCAGATTGAATCACAACACATCAAGTTCTCCAATTTGCGGACACCAGATGGTGGGATTTCTCATTCTCCATAATTGTGTGAGACAATATCCATAATAATTTAAATGTGTGTGTGTGTGTGTGTGTGTGTGTGTGTGTGTTCTATTGGTTCTGTTTCTCTGGAGAATCATGACAATTATACCACTGTAAAAACTTCAGTTTAATTTCTCTCAGAGCACAGCTACTGGAGCCACATCAACTTCAGTGTGAATTTTATTACCAATTGTGTGAATGTGGAAAAGATGCTTAAATTTTCTAAGCCTCATTTTTCTCTTCTGCAAAAGTGGATTAATAAATGTTCTTATCACTGAGTTTTTGTATGACTTAGTTGGAATAGTAAGAGTCAGGCATCTAGGATGGAATCTGGTATAACTGTTAAATAAATGGTAACTTAAATAGATATTTTAAATATTTGTGTTACATGAACATGTAGGAGTCTATAGCCAGATGCCAATGCAACTATTGAACTGGACTACATTATCCCTATTATAAAAAAATTATTGAACACGTTTTATGCAGAGATTGAAGACATAAATGGACTTAATTCCTTAATTGCCTCCTTCAGAATGTTTTCATATATTCCTCTGCTCAAAATTCTATAATGTCTTTTGATTTCACTTAAGATAAAAGCTGAAATTTTACAGAACTACTGTAAATTATTTCTCTGTGCAAATATAATACTGCTTGTTATCTGCAACTCAAGGCCTAATGTATATAAATCAGATTGATCTTGAACTGGCAGAACCTCATAACAAAAGAACCACAGTAAGATTTCCAGTTGTTTTTGTACAAAAAAATGTTTGGTAAGAATGTGACAAGTGTGAAAGTTAAACATTTGACAATATAATATCAATAATTTATGTGCTTCTATGTTGTACATTAGATAATTCTAAGTAAAGCAGTGTAAACTAAAGATAAATGAATCCTAAACTCAAAAATTTCTGCTGTCACAGACCTTAATAGTGGCCACCATTTAATGTCTAGACATAAATTTTCTGGAGATACTACGGCAATTTAAATCAACCTAGAAAAAAATTTACTCCTTTAAAACCATCCCTGATCACTAGTGTCCAGGAGAAAATTGATTTATGAGATCAACCAATATCAATTGGCATCCAAGGAAGATGTTCTCCCTTATATTTTCTGTGTCCTTTGGCTATTATTTCAGAAAACTGAAGGGAGCCAAGGATGTTATGAACTGTGAAGCAAGTATCATTTTCTTCAAGGCATTCTTCAGTAAGAAAGCCAGAGTTTTACAATCAATGAAATGAAAGGTGGCTGGAGAGGAACAGCTTATTGGTAAGGAAGTCACTGAACTGGCAACAGGTGTTTTTAATTTTTCTGAGTCATAGTACACCTAGGAGCTATACTGGTACGTTCTCAAAACTTTCTGACTTGAGAAGAAACTATGATGTTGTTTGGAAAACGTGCCTGGGTGAAGTAAAGTTTATGTACTTTATTTCATAATGAGATTTGTTGCCTAGTGATAGGTGTGCTATCTACATGGATTTCTGTTGAGATTCTAGTCCAGTTCCTATTCCAGGCACTTTAGTAGGCACTGAAGGCAGTGATTTTTCCCCAACTCCATCACTGCTCCCCAATTTGTGCCTTCTCACCAGCTGTGCAATTTGCTGGAGATCTGGCATTGCCCACTGGAGTTCAAAAAGGCCATTTTCCATTTATTTCCAGTGAAATTAAATGAAAAGACTGTTTTTAGAAAGATATTCAAGCAATCATTTGTTTTCCTTTTATTTCCTATGGGAGTCTTGTTGACTCTGGCAGGCATCCTGTCTTTTTCACTAGGTGCCTCTCACTGATAAGTAGACAGAAAATGTATTACATGGGAACTAAAAGAACCCCCTGCAAAATTCTCTCACTGATAGAGTTTGGCTATTCTGAGTTGTTTGGGGGGAGCAAAGGAGAGAATTGTGTATCCAGTTATCCAAATGAACTGCTGCCTAATTTAGAGATCATGCTGCAATATAATAAAACAAAGCACTAGATAGGGTACAAAATATGTACTGTGCATTTAGTAACCATTTATGATGAATAATTGTAATTTAAATTTAAAATTTACAAAAGCAATTTTATCTATTATACTGTGAGAGTAGTAAAAGCTTTTTAGGATGGATGGAAAGTAGGAGAAGACAAAAGTAAGCTCTAAGAGAGTTTATTTATTCCTCCCTCCCAATCTTCTTCATTCCTTGCTTTCTTCCTGCCTGTGCCTGTCATTAGAGTCAGTAGCATCTGTAATAATCGTGGACCAGAGTGTCCATAGGTGAACCTGCTGTCCAGACCTAATTGTATTGTATTAATGATAGTGTGTGACCTTCCACACTCACCTTCCAAAATATATCCCTGTCAAGGAATTTCAAGACCATATTGTAATTTGGATCTTTAGGAAGTATGTAGCTACATGTTCTATTGTTTGTTGGCTTGTTTTCTTATTTCTTTCTCCCCTGTCTCTTTCTCTTTCTCCATTCTGTCTTTCTGTTATGTGCCCTCAGTTCACTGGGGGAAATGCTGAGATTCAAGGATTTGCACAACATTTTTCAATAAATAATTAGCAATGCCAAATTGATTGAAGATGACATCTGCTAGTTTATGGAGGAGATGATTACTTGCCAAAATTTTGTAAAACAACAAATTCTGATATTTCCTGTAATCCATTGATTCGTTAATACATTTTCTAAATTTATGCTATGAACAGCATTATGAAAAGCAATGTTTATATCAGACAAAAACAAATAAAAGCAAGCAAACAAAAAATACAGCCAGCCCCCTAGATCTTATAATAAAAATTCAGACATGTAAAAAAGCAGAGACATTTTAGGAGCTATAAAGGAGTAAGCCACATATACAGTGTATATGAGAAACTGAGTATATCAAAGCTAATGTTTACTTAGACTCTATGTTCATGACAGAAACAAATTGTTACATTGCTAAGCCCTTTACTCACCATATTCTAGTATGCAACTTGAATAAAAGTGACAGAAGATATTATTCCTATTCCTCTGTCCCTCCTTCCTCTCTTCCTTTTTTCCATATATATCATCTATTTCTGTTTCTGTCTATTTAATGTCATCATTTTTTATCAATTGCTCTAGAAATACATGTCTTTGCATATGGATATATGGATGTCCATATCTGTGAAATTCAGTCATAACCTCATTTTGATGTACTTTATAATTAGATGTGTTTACTATGTTTAATCCATAATTTTGAACACACACACACATATTCCTGTTTGCATGCACAGTCTTAGATTATATTTTGCTTTCCTTCCTATTCCCTGTCAAATCAATCATCCATTCTTTAGATGCTTTTCTTTATGCAGCACTTATGATTCTGTCTGAAGTTCTTGATTCTCTATCCAGAAATGGATACTACCATTCCTTTTCTCATGCAAATTACTCTATTTCTTCCTTACTCTATTTTTATCGTGGCCTTAGAATTATACTCCTTGGTTTAATCCCTTTACTTCTGTAACAATTGTCTGTAATACCTAATACATTACTCCCAAATTGAGAAACAAAAATATCTTTCTTTTCCTCATAAATTATTATCTTACCCTTTAGTTTAGAAATAAAGGCTTCCCCACAGTTATTGTAACTTCCACAACACAACCCCATGCATAGCACTCTAAAGTTTACAGAGTCCTTTAACTGCATAATCATGACAACAATCTTACAAGATAAGTAAACTATATTATTTTACTGAAATAAATAATGATTTTCTCCAGGTTAACAAGGCAGCTGATACCATCCCAATATAAATTTAGGTCTTTTTCTGCCAAATATAGTTCTTCCAAAATGCTATTATTAATACCACTACCAGTATACATATCAAATGTTCCTCAAATGATACTACTATACCAGAATAATGAGTTATTTGGATGCATAAAAAGTAAAACACCTGAAAAAAAATTTTAAATTTATTTACTTGTATTGTTTAAAAGAAAAGAATGCATTTCAAGTCATAGTACACATATGGAGCCCAGTTTTCCATTTCTCTGGTTGTAAACAAGATAGAGTCACTCCATTCATGTCTTCATATATATACCTAGGGTAGTGATGGCCATCTCATTCCACTATCTTTGCTACTCTCATGCCCCCTTCCCTCCCTACCTCCCCTTTGCCCTATGCAAAGATCCTCCAATTCTCCCATGCTCCCCACCACCCTCCATTATGTATCAGCATCCAGTAATCAGAGAAACATTTGGCCTTTGTTTCTTTGGCATGGGCTTACTTCATTTAGCATGATGTTCTCCAATTCCATCCATTTACATGCAAATGCCATAATTTTATTCTCTTTTATTGCTGAGTAATATTCCATTGTGTATATATACCATGGTTTCTTTATCAATTCATCTACCGAAGGGCATCTAGGTTGCTTCCACAATTTAGCAATTGTGAATTGTGCTGCTATAAACATTGAAGTGGCGGCACCACTGTAGTAGGCTGTTTTTGAGTCCTTTGGGTATAGACCAAGGAGTGGGATAGCTGAGTCAAATGGTGGTTCCATTCCAAGGTTTTTAAGGAATCTCTATACTGCTTTCCAAATTGGTTGTACCAGTTTGCAGTCCCGTCAGCCATGTATGAGCATGCCTTTTCCCTCACATCCTCAACAGCACTTAATGTTGCTTGTGTTCCTGGTAACTGCCATTCTGACTGGAATGAGATTAAATCTTAGAGCACTTTTGATTTGCATTTCTCTTATTGCTGGAGATGTTGAACATTTCTTCATATATTTTTTGATTGATTGTGTATCTTCTTCTGAGAAGTTTCTGTTCAGCTCTTTAACCCATTTATTGATTGGGTTGTTTGTTTTATGAGTGTTAAGTTTTTTGAGTTCTTTATATATCCTGGAGATTAATACTGTATCTAACGTGTGTGGTAAAAATTTGCTCCCAGAATGTAGGCTCTCTGTTCACTTCATTGATTGTTTCTTTTGCTGAGAAGAAGCTTTTCAGTTCAAATCCATCCCATTTATTGATTGTTGCTTTTATTTCTTGAGCTTTAGGAGTCTTCTTAAGGAAGTTGGGGCCTAATCTGACGTGATAAAGGTTTGGGCCTACTTTTTCCTCTGTTAGGCGCAATGTCTCTGTCTAATTTCTAGGTTCTTGATCTACTTTGAGTTGATTTTTGTGCATGGTGAGAGATAGGGGTTTAGTTTCATTTTGCTGCATGTGGATTTCCAGTTTTCCCAGCACCATTTGTTGAAGAGGCCGTCTTTTCTCCAGTGTATGTATTTGGCACCTTTGTCTAGTATGAGATAACTGTATTTATGTGGATTTGTCTCTGTGTCTTCTATTCTGTACCATTGGTCTACATGTCTATTTTGGTGCCAATACCATGCTGTTTTTGTTACTAAAGCTTTGTAGTATAGTTTAAAGTCTGGTTTTGTGATTTCTCCTGCTTCACTCTTCTTACTAAGGATTGCTTTAGCTATTCTGGGTCTCTTCCTTTTCCAAATGAATTTCATGATTGCTTTTTCTATTTCTGTAAGGAATCACATTGGCATTTTTGTTGAGGTCACACTGAATCTGTATAGCGCTTTGGGTAGTATGGCCATTTTGACAATATTCATTCTGCCTATCCAAGAGCATGGAGAATCTTTCAGTCTTCTAAAGTCTTCTTCAATTTCTTTCTTTAGTGCCCTGTAGTTTTCATTGTAGAGTCTTTCACCTGTCTTGTTAGATTGATTCTCAAGTATTTTATTTTATTTTTTGAGGCTATTGTGAATGGAGTAGTTTTCCTGATTTCTCTTTAAGAGGATTCATCACTGATGTATATAAATGCATTTGATTTATGGGTGTTGATTTTATATCCTGCTACTTTGCTGAATTCATTTATTAATTCTAGAAGTTTTCTGGTGGAATTTTTTGGATCCTCTAAGTATAGTATCTTGTTGGCAAATAATGCTATTTTGAATTCTTCTTTTCCTATTCATATCTCTTTAATTTCTTTCATCTAATTCTTCTGGCTAGAGTTTCAAGGACTATGTTGAATAGAAGTGGTGAGGGCTGGGACTGTAGCTCAGCGGTAGAGCGCTTGCCTCACATGCGTGAGGCCCTGGGTTCAATCCTCAGCACCACATACAAAGCAGTAAAATAAAGACATTGTGTCCATCTACAACTAAAAATAAAAAATTAAAAAAAAAAAAAGAAGTGGTGAAAGAGGGCATCCATGTCTTGTTCCAGTTTTTAAAGAGAATGCTTCCAATTTTTTCTCCATTTAGGATGATATCGGCCTTGGGTTTAGCATATATTGCTTTAACAATGTTGAGGTATGTTCCTATTATCCCTAGTTTTTCTAGTTTTTAAATATGAAAGGGTGCTGTATTTTGTCAAATGCTTTCTCTGCATCAATTGATAAAATCATATGATTCTTATCTTTAAGTCTATTGATGTGATAGACTACATTTATTGATTTCTGTATTTTGAACCAACCTTGCATTCTTGTAATCAAACCCAGCTGATCATGGTTCATTACTTTTTTAATGTTTTTGTATGCAATTTGCCAAAATTTTATTGAGAATTTTTGCATCTGTATTCATCAGGGTACTGGTCTGAAATTTTCCTTCTTTGATGTGTCTCTGTCTGGTTTTGGTATCAGGGTAATACTAACATCATAGAATGAGTTTGTGAGGGTTCCCTCCTTTTCTGTTTCATGCAATAATTTGAGGAGTATTGGAGTTAGTTCTTCTTTGTAGGTCTTGTAGAACTCGGCTGAGAATCCATCTAGTCCTGGGCTTTTCTTGGTTGGTAGGCTTTTGATGGCCTTCTGTTTCCTTGCTTGTAATTGATCTGTTTAAGTCATGAATGTCTTCCTGGTTCAGTTTGGGTAGGTTGTATGCCTCTAGAACTATGTTGGAGTCTTCAGGGTTTTCTATTTTACTGGAGTATCAATTTTCAAAATAGTTTCTAATTGTCCTCTGTATTTTAGTAGAGACTGTGGTGATGTTTCCTTTTTCATCACAAATTTTTGTAATTTGGGTTTTATCTCTCCTTCCTTTTGTTGGAGTGGTTAAGGGTTTATGAATTTTATTTATTTTTTCAAAGAATGAGCTTTTTGTTTTGGCAATTTTTTGAATTTTTTTCCTTTGTTTCAATTTCATTGATTTCAGTTCTGATTTTAATTATTTCCCATATTCTACTCCCTTTAGTATTGGTTTGTTCCTCTTTTTCTAGGGCTTTTTAGATGTAGTGTCAAGTCATTTATTTGTTGACTGTTCTTTTAATGAATGAGCTTAATGCAATGAACTTTCCTCTTTCTATTTCTATAAGGAATGACATTGGCATTTTAGTTGGGGTCGCATTGAATCTGTATATCTCTCCTTTAAGCAGTGCCTTCATGGTGTCTCAGAGATTTTGATGCATTGTATCAGAGTTCTTATTTACCTCTAAGAATTTTTTATCTCCTCCTTGATGTCTTCTGTTATCCAAGCATCATTCAATAGCATATTTTTTAGTCTCCAGGTGTTGGAGGGCCTTCTATTTTTTAACCTGTCATTAATTTCGAATTTCATTCCATTATGGTCAGATAGAATGCAAGGTAATATCTCTCTTTTTTTTTTTGTATTTGCTAAGACTAGCTTTGTGGCATAGCATATGAGCTATTTTGGATCCATGTGCTACTAAGAAAAAAGTTCCAAGCTCTTCTAGGTTTAAGGGTCTGGGTTGAGAAGTCTGCAGAGATCCTAATTGGTTTTCCACTATAGGTAATCTGATTCCTTTCTCTTGTGGCTTTTAAGAGTCTGTCCTTATTCTGTATAGTAAGTATTTTCATTATAATGTACCTTGGTGTAGATCTGTTGTGATTTTGTACATATGGTGTCCTGTAAGCCTCTTGTATTTGATTATCCAATTTGTTCTTCATGTTTGAAAAATTTTCCGATATTATTTCATTGAATAGATTGTTTATTCCTTTGGTTTGAAATTCTATGCCTTCCTCTACCCCAATAATTCTTAAGTTTGGTCTTTTCATATTATCCCATAATTCTTGGATATACTGCTCATCGTTTCTGACCATCTTCACTGTGTGGTCAACTCTATTTTCATGATTAAATATTTTGCCTTCATTGTCTGAAGTTCTGTCGTCCAAGTGATCTAATCTGTTGGTGATGTTTCTATTGAGTTTTTAATTTGGTTAATGTTTCTTTCATTTTGAGGATTTCTGTTTGATTCTTTCTCAGAATCTCTATCTCCTTATTAAAGTAATCTTTTGCTTCATGTATTTGCCTGTTGAGCTCTTTATCAAAATGGTCTTTTGCTGCCTGTGCTTGCTGTACTATATCATCCTTTCATTCACAGAACATTTTAATTATGTACACCTTGAATTCCCTCTTTGATGTTTCTTCTGCTGTGCTTACCATGGATTCTAATAATGTAATGTCTTCGTTTGTTTGGAGTACTTTCTTCCCTTGTTTGTTCATGTTATTGGTGTGTCTTCACTTCTGGCACTGTGGATCTGAGGTGTTATAGTCTTTGTCCTGTAGGCTTATAGATTCCCTTACAGGGTTCCAATACCTCTCCTTTAAGGGAGAGACCAATATTAACAGTTCCAAATACAAACAATATAGAGCTTTAAACCAAGTAGCTCCTAACAGGACATTTATGGCTTTGTCATATATATAGACATTATGAGTTCAGTTAGTATCTACAATATAAACAATAGGTTTGCAAAATGGTCTACAGTTTCTGCTGGTGGACTAGAGAGAACCAGGGAGGTGAGGTGTAGACTGAGATGTTAGGGAGGTAGGAAGTAAGGATATAGAGTTATTAGATCTTAGAAAGTGTGAAAGAGGAGTACAAAAGAAGTTAGCTAGTAGTATAAAAGAGAGAATGAGGTTTGGGGAAGACAAGTAAGTAGGAAAAAAATAGAGTACAACAAACAAACATAAAAATTAAGAAAAATTTAAAAATGTAAAAATAGAAGATACAAGATTATATAATACAACTGTAATGTACCAATCAGATATCCCAGGCCTCAATAGCCTAATGCATGAAAAATACTTGGTTTCACAAATGTTGGGGATGTGAGGGCGAGAAAAGAGTGAGAGAGAGAAAAGTAGAGAAAAAAAAAGATAACAGAAAAAAAAATCTCAAGGTAAATAAAAAGGATTGCTTCCCTTCTCAGCCAGTAGGTGGGGTTGTCTATTGTTTACTCATATCTCTCTGCTCAGGTGCAAGATGGTGATGAAGGAGTCCCACAATGGAGGTGTGTGCTTTCAGAGATAGGGTGTAGGTTTGGGCGGGGGATGGCATTGGGCAACTTGTTTGGAGATACAGCTCTGTGGTATGCTGTGTTGAAGTATGGAGACTGTCTCCAGATTCTGTCCAGTGTCCCTAGGTGCAGTCAAATGGGGGAGCTCCTTGCTGACAGATGGAGGTCCACATGGGAACAACCGCCAGGGGTCCTGTGAGGGAGCTTTGGCTAGGGGTCTTGTGTGGGTGGGTGACCAGAGGTCCTGTGTGGTGTGTGGGCTCTGGAGTCATGGGTACTGTGCAAATGCTGGGGCCTGGAGACCCGTGCAGGCACATGGCTGGAATTCCTGCATGGAGGCAGCTGTAGGGAGGTCCTCTAAAATTTCACAGAGAAACAGTATTCCCACTTCTTTAATCTCAGTTCATGGAGTACTAGGGACGCAGCATCCATCTAGCCGCCATCTTGGATCCTGTCCACAATTGAAAATTTTTATCACACCATATCTAGCAATTCCCTGAAGGTCTTAAATATACCTCCTTTATTAAATATTTTAATTTTTTTTGATGCATATGAAGAACAAGCTCACTTGTGCAAACACTCAGAATGGACTAAGTAACACAGAGTATAGAAAAAGTGTGGCTTTTTACTGATGGTCTTGCAAGATTGGGTGTCTAGGTGAGCAGACAACCCAAAGCCTTTGCAATCAGCATGTTATTCCCCAGAGTTCAAGGTCCCTCTCCTGGTTTCTCATTGGCTGAGTACTAAAGGGCGTACAGTCTTGCCAGTCGCCTAGATTTTACTGTCCTCTACTGGGTTATTTAAAGTAATGTACCTTCGGTTGTTCCCACCTCCATTTGTTCTCTTGTGGCAGGAAGGCCTTTTGGAGGGGAGAGGTGAGTTCATTTTGGTGCATACTTACTTTACCATTGTTGGTTAGACCTGCCCCTTCCCCTTACCTCCTGTTTGTCAAGGGGCTGTAAATTTTTCACACTCAGGTGTTACTTGCTTCTATCTTTCCACTCCATTCTCCCCTCCTGCTAATTTTTAAAAATATTCCTTTTTAAAAAAATTTATTCATTATCTAAATAATGTCTTTCTTTCCTTAGATTTGACATTTATTGGGTCATCAAGTTCTACTGATTCTTCTTCTGAAATGCTTTTCTAATTGGTTTTATCATCTTCATTGTTTCTGGCACGCCTTAGTTCAGGATTGCAGCAACCTTTTAACTAATTTGTTTTTCTCCTTTCAGTCTTAATACTCCCAATCCATCTTCCACACTATCTAGAGCTTCTCAAAACACAGTTCTGAATGTGAGTCCACTGTTCTTACTTATATACTTTTAATGACCCATCTGTATTGCAAGGATCTTGTCTTCTTCATGTTGTATCTCAAATGTCCAACAGGGTATTCCATCCTAACCATTTTTTTTTTCTATTAGCTTCTTTAATTTTCTTTAGCTCAGGCTAAGTGTTGCCTTTGGTGAATTTTTTTTTTCTTCCTTCAAGGTTGTTCCCAAAGGTGACCAAAGCCTTCCTTAGGTACAAGACTTGCTTAGAGTCATGTGTTTGAGAATGGAGAATCAAGGTCTGATCTCAAGTTTCCCCATTTGACCAGCAAGCTGCCCTCTTGCCTCTTAACTGAGGATATTTGGCTTGTCCCGCTGACTTTAAACATCCCAGTTTTACATTTGAATGCTGTATTTTGAAAATGGACCAGTGTACTTTCTGTTTCTTACAATGCAGTAAAATTTGTCTTACTTTTATTGTTTTTAAAAATTATTTAAATTAATTGTTCCTTGTGCTTATTTATTCAGATTTTGCTATGATATGGTTTGTTTCATATCTTTATGTTTTGTGTACATATATCTTCTGATATTTGAAAATATCATACACTACTTAGTAAAATCTCTGTGTGTAGTAAATATTTTCTGAATGCTCATTAATTTATTAGTGGTTTTTCCTGTGGCACAATGTTTTATTTTTTATATTTTTCAGACTTTATACCCAGTTGTGGTAGACAGAATAATAGTCTCCCAAAGACGTCTATGTCAGCTCCCCAGAAACTGAGTATGTTAGGTTACATGCAAAGGGGAGTTAAGGTCACAGATGGAATTAAATGTGTTAACCATCTGGCCTTGAGATGGGGAGGGTTTCCTAAATCATTGGGTGGGCTCAAAATAATATGAGGTTCTTCATAAAAGGTAGAGGAAGGTGAAAGGGAGAAAACCAGATTGGTAGTATGAGACATGCCACCCTGACATGGCTGGCTTTGTAGTTTGAGAAGCAGGCCATGAGGAAAGGAGACCAGCTGACCCCTGGAAGTTGGAGAAGGGGAGCCAAGGAATTATCCCCTAGTGAATTCAGCCCTCTGAACACCTCCATACTAGCCTCAGAGGCCAGTTTCCCTCTGACATCCAGGACTGTAAGTTAAATTCACATTGTTTTAATTCATTAAACTTGTGATAATTTTCTATAGTAATCGCAGGAAATAAATATATGACTCATATGCCATACGTTTTATAAAAATATTAAATGTGAACTTCTGTGGAAAAATCTGTGATTTTTCTCTTAAGGCAGATAAAAATGATATTCTTATGCAGTTTAAATTTCCAATGTTTCTGTGTGTGTATGCAACCTGATTATTAAACAGTCTGTATCTAAATGTCAGTAAAAGGTTACTCAACTCGGCATGTCCCCCGCTGACCTCTTCACCCGCATCTCATCATTATTCTCCTCTCGTGGAGACACTACCACACCACTTCTAGGTTCTAATAAAGCTAAGCTTTCCCTTATATTTTGTTGTTTTCTCATTTCTCTCTCTTCCCTCCACTTAAGTTTAAAAACTCTGCTTGAATAAACATCCCTGGCAAAGCTTGTCCATCATGTGAGTCATGCTCTTGGTGTTATCTTTGCTTGCTATATTTCCTCTCATATGTATTACTTGCTATATTTTATTTGCCTTTTACTTCTGTTTTCCTCACTGGATTTTAAGCCGCTTAACCACAGAAGCTATGCAGTTCTGACCTCAGTAGTTCCTCAATAAAATATTGTGCAGTGAATGGAAGAACTGTCTCTAGTGAACCTCTCAAACTTCCCTCTGTGGCATATTTTCAGTTTACATTCTGCCTTCAGTTCTTTCATGTTACCTCTGCTGCCTCTGCTGGTATTTTGAATTTCTCCTTTCTGTGTTTTCTTGTTAACTAACATTCTATTTCCCTTCTTCCTTTTATTGCCAGTTCTTGAAATGCTGACCTACACCTGTGCCACAGCTTCTACTTATTTCTGTTTTAATCCCTTGCAAATCCGGTTTCTGAAACCACTCTACTACTGAAATTATTCTCTTAATATCACCACCTGCCTACTCAAATTCAATAACCTTTCTCAATTCGTGTTTTATTAAATCTCTACAATTCTTTAGATTCTCTTGATCTATAAGCCTCTTTATTATTCTTGTTCTTCAGCTCTTTCTGGCCAGTTTATCTTCCTGTGCAGCTGGCACTTTCCTTCTGATTCATAGCTATGGCTTATACTCAAATATTGGCCCCATGTCTCCTGCTGCTTCTCCTTAAATATTCACATGCTAAGGCCAATTTCTTCTTGTGGCTTCAAGTACCACTTAAGATTCCATGACTTCATTTTTTGCTTCAGTCCCATTTGTGCAATTGCTAAATAGCTACACAAGTTTGTTACCCTGAGATTATTTGAAACTCAGCCTTTTCTAACAAATAGTATATTCCCGGAAACCAGTTACTGTTCTGAATATGCCCATTACCACCAGTGTAGTTTCTTTAGTTTTAGTTCCTTGTATTTAAGAACCTGGAAAATACATGATTTTCTTTTTTTATTTTACTCATTAGATTGAATCATTCATAGTGTTTTCTTATGTCTTTAATAGAAATTATGTTAATATTCACTTCTCTTGTTTTCTAATGATTGTTTACTCAATATTTCCCATTATTTTATTAGACATGTTTGAGTAGCAATCTTGACTTTATTCAGCTGTATAGTCAAGTGGAGTTTGCTAACTTCTGAAAGGCTTGGGCTTTTTTTTTAGTTTATAGAAATAATACTAAAGTGGTTCATAGGAATTTTCTGAGAATGAATTAATATATATTAAAATTTCAGCACAATTTCTAAAAAGTGAAGGCAATTATTAACTATAGCTATCATATTGTCTACTAAATAAAATACTTTTTCATAATTTAACATGTCAGAAATGAGATTGTGTTTTATAGTCAATAGTATGTAGTATACTATGTGACAGGGCTTATTTACTCTTGATAATAGATAGACCATGGTGGATTTTTCATTTGATGGTTTCTATAATTCAGTGAGGTTAGGTATAAATATTAATACAATTGTGTCAGCAATAAGTAGTATAATATTAAGTGGTCTTATTCCTTTCAACTTTCTTAGTAATTTTCTGGTTGCCTACATTTCCTAAATATCACTCCTATTTTATTCCCTGGTTAAAGTCTTATGTGGTCTTTTTTTTTTTTTTTTGCTTGTGAGTATTATGTAAGCAATTAAATTCCCTCCAATATTTACCACTATTTACCACTCCCCAGCTCTTTATTGATCTTGCCAGCTTGTTTCCTCATCAGAGCCCCCCAGCACACCCCAAGCTCATTCCCACCTCCATGCATTTGATGCTCTGGCTCTGTATGGTTCTCCCTTCCCCATCTGTTAAATGCTACTTGTCCTATGTCCTTATATGAGACTCCATCTCAATATACTTTTCTATTAAAATAAATTTATTTATTTATTTATTTATTTATTTATTTATTGGTACTGGGGATTGAACTCAGGAGTACTGGACCACTGAGTCACATCCTCAGCCCTATTTTGTGTTTTATGTAGAGACAAGGACTCACTGAGTTGCTTGCTTAGCACCTCACCGTTGCTGAGCCTGGCTTTGAACTCACGATTCTCCTGTCTCAGCCTCCTTAAGTGCTGGGATTACAGGCTTGAGCCACCGTGCCTGGCTAAAATTTATTTTTAATTTGAGAAAAGTTTACAAAAATTTACCCTAAACTGTTCCCAAATGGGTTTTAACATTTAAAAAAAATGTTTTAACATTTTACACATATGTATACACAGATAGTAGGATTAAAATTTTCATAACATTTTTCTGTTTTCATTGATAATGCATTTATTTTAATTTTCTTTTTCTTTTTCTTATTATTATCATTATTATTGTTGTTTACCTAATATCATAGTGCTGTAGAGCCATATGGCTCCCTTCATGAATGCATTTGAGAGAAAATGCATTTGAGAGAATTTGCCTTCTTCCTCGAATCACAAGAGGGCAGTCTCCTTGCCTTTCTCCTTCCATAATTATCATTCAGACATTTTGGACATTTTCCCAGAAACCATTCTGATAGTCAGCCCATTTAATTATTTATTTATTTTTTTCTGACAGCCATATAAGGAAGGACTCAAGCTAAATGTGAGAGAGGCCACCTCTGGTGCACAGATAACATTTCCAGACAGAACTACAGGTTTGGCAGTGAGCAGGAAGCTGGCGAGAGACTGGAGAGGACACCTGTTCCCTAAGTGCTGTTTGTTCCCTAATGAGCAGAGAAGAGTGGGCATCAGTCCTGATTTTCACATTCTTTGAGTGTACATAATAGGATGTTCATGCTTTCAGAAAAATAAAATGTGAATATTATGTTCAATAAAGTAGTACAGCACATCTGTAGGTCAGACAATGTATATATGAAGAACAAATTCAAAAATATATTTTAATAGTATTCATTTTAATAAAAGTAGATTTTGAGTGAGGTATATTATTAAAAATTTTGAGTTAAAATACTGATGTCCATCTGAGGACAGGATTTGGATTTAGTAGGAGACTGCCTGGAAGAGTGAAAATTGGAAAACTTATTTTGAATACTAGCCTATATTTATGCATGATAATTATCCATGGATCTGGTATTTAGTAATATAAAATGATAAGAAATCAGAATGCTACTGATTTAGTTTTATGTCAGCCATATCACATATCTTTAAAAGAAACAAACTCACTAAAAACTTTTTAAATATATTATCTTAAATAAATATATGAATATCCCCTTATCCACTAATATTTTCTTGTTTTATTAATGCAAAAACTATGTAAATTATTATTAAATAATTTAATATTTTTATATTTGATTCCTCTTTTTATTGCATCTACACTGTCTTTAATAGACGTAATTCAATCTGCCAGAACTGTCAGAATCCAATCATTTCAACTAATTTAACTTCTTTTTATATTCTCCCAATCACAAAATTCTTGAAAATAACTTTAGGAATGTTTTGAAATTGTTGTAGAAAGCTCAGTTGGAGCTATCTGAATTTAAACACTTTACATGTTGCCAAAATGAAATTACTTTGATGCAACTTATAGTTGGTTTAATTTGTCTATTCTTCCTTTAAACTCAATATCTCTGATATCGTGCATGCCATATACTTTTCTAGATTGAAGGGTCAAAATCATTATTTTAATTACCCCAAATGGATAAGAGTATTCAATGATTTTATTTTTAAGGGAGATGCATTGACACACTCCAGTTCTGGTTGTGTCTTAAGATGAAACATAGATATTAACATGAACATTGAAGAAAACAAGCAATAAGCAATTTTGAAAAAGCCTGTATAAGCATTGTATGCTTTCTGTTGCACTTTAAATACCAATGGGAAGATAAAACTGTATAAGAAGCATATGCTAAATAATTTTATATTTATATTTAAGATTATTCAAGGCTAACCAAGATAATTCATGTAGGTGTATTCACTCACTGTTGTTCAGCTAAGTCTCAAGTACAACTAAAGAGAGAGACAGTAGGGACAAAAGGCATTTATCTGAATCTTTCTGCACAAGCAGGTCTACATAAGTGGCTGTGAGTACTAGAGAATCTTTCTTTAGGGATTTTGTACATGTGATAATATACTTGAGGGGGAAAATAATTACAGATCACACTCTAATATTCAGATATAAGTATTTCTCATGTACATGTGTTTTGTAAATCTAGAAGGAGAGAATATTTTCTTCATCTTTTAGTGTGACATCAAACTAATACTCAGTTTCTAAATAATATTGGATATTATTTTCTAGACAATTATATTCATGTTTTGGGGAAGCACACGTATTAGGTGAAATTAATCAACTCATTGAGGTCAGACTTTTTTCTTTGTTTTAAAGTTTCCCTTTCAGTTTACATGTATATATTCCCTGAAAATGTGGTGTTTTTTTTCCTCTTTCTTTCTTTTTTTGTTTCTTTTTTTTTAAAATTTGTGGCTGAGAATGAACACAAAACCCAGGAACAGTTTGATTAAGATGAGAGGAAAGTAAGACAGGTACTGGCCTCTGGGTATCTGGTGTGATCAAAAGGGAATGGATTGGATTAATTCACAAAAATAAGCAGAATGCAAAGAGCTGGTATGATCTAAGAACATGTTCCCCTCACTTCTTGATTTTGCTGAGGGAAAATAGAATCTTAACTGCTGTGCATTATATAGCACCAGAAAAGCATATTTACCACCATTGTGGGTAAATTGCCTCTCCACAAGATACTGTGAGGTCCTAAACCCCAGCAAACTCAGAATGTGATGTTATCTAGAAGTAGCATCTTTGCAGATGTAAACAAGTTTGATGAGTTTTTTAGAACTAACCTCCTCTTAATTTGGTTAAATCTGAAAATTTTAACCAGTAGTTGGTTAAACCCAGAACATGACCTATTTTTGGAAATAGTATTTTTGCAGATTTAATTATGTTAAGATGAGGTTACTAGAGTGGACTTTACTCTGATATGGTTATTAAGTCTTTATGAAAAGGGTAAATTTGGATACAGATACAGACACAAAGAGAAGACAATGTGAATACACACAATGAGAAGATGGCCATATGATTGGAGGGATGCATGTATAAAAGAAGGAAATCTTATTATTACTAGGAACACCAGAATCTAGAGGAGATAGAGAAGTCATCTATCCAGAGTCTTGGAGTGATTGTAGACCTGCCAACACCTTGATTTTTGGTCTTTGCCCTTAGAACTATAAGGCAATAAATTTCTGCTATTTTAAGCCACTCAGTTTGTCACACATCATTACATCAGCTTTGGAAAATTAACATAAGCATCATCATCCTCACTACCCACTTACTGACTTTCATACTTTGTTTTTACTATGTAATGTTCTCTATGCCTCAGCCCTTAACAGATAACCAGTCTTTGGTTTTCAAAAGCGTTTTCATTTGTATTACCATCATGTCAGAGATGAGAAATTTATATTGCATAAATGTAAGGAAAATTATCTTAGAGCAAATACAAAATTATTTCTAACAGCAATAAGTAATTTTTGAACAAATTTACAGCTTTGGTAGTTGTACACTAAACACTAAAACTAGATCTAAAAACTAAAACTTGATTAAGCACAGTGTCTTGGTCTGGATCTCAGACTAATTTATATATGGCAGATTCATGGAGTGAATCATCAGCCTCACAACAGGATGGGTTTTATAAGCTTTAATATGAGACAATATAACAATAAACAAGCAACAGTTATACTTTGCAATATTGAGTATTGTATATAATGAATCAATAATATAGAAGAAAAGAAAGAAAGAGTGGCTCCAGCCCAATAAGCACTCACCAATCAACACCAGATAACACAACACGGTTTGCAAGTACACTCAAAGTATCATCACCACCTTCAACACCCAGCCTTGGGTAAAATAAGCAACACCAAGAATGGGGTTAACACATAGGTGAGAGTCTTTCTCCTCAAAGCATCATCACCTTCAACACCTGTCCTCGGGTAAAAGGAGCAACACCGAGGGCAGGGTAAAACCATAGGTGAGAGTCAGATTCTTTCTTCACAAATCAGATTCCTTCTTCTCATCATCAGGTTCCTTTTTCTACACTCCAAGCATCGGATTCCTTCTTCCCCAGTTGAATTCCTTCTCCAGTTAGATTCCTTCTTCTCCAGTTGGATTCCTTCTTCTCATTCTCATTCCCCTTTGGAGGTCTTAAAAAGGCACAGCAACCCCTCCCAATATGCAGTCCAGCATTATGCAACTGGTCTTAGGTTTTTTTTCCTTTTTTTTTTTCTGCAAGGTGGGAACTGGCCAGGTTCCAAACTCACAGGGTCAGAAGTTGAAAGTTCTGATGCACCAAGAGCTCATTAGTGCGCCAGATGGCCCTGAACAATAACATTGAGAGTGTTTACTGTCTTCAAAGTCTCTCCAAATTCCTCACTAATGGGCCCTCCTCTCCTAAGTCACTTAAGGACGGGCCCATATTAATAATTTTCTATATACACAGTCAAGTGAGATTTATACTGGAATGCAAGGATAATTTAATAAAGAATAATTTGTCATTGTGATATACCACATTAGCAAAATGAAGGGTGAAAACCACATGATTATCTCAATAAAGAAAAAAAAATTGACAATACCCACTACCTTTTCCTAATAATAACACTTATGAAGGTAGGAATAATAGAAATCTAACTCAACATAATAAAAACTGTATATGAAAAACCCACACATAATATACAGTAGTGAAAAACTGAAATATTTCCTTCTAAGAGCCAGAATGTTCACTCTTATTGCTTCTATTCAACATAGAACTGGAAGTCCTAGTGAAAGACTAGACCAGGATCTAAAGGAGACAGAGAAGCAGCCTATCCAGAGTCTGAGTTGCTTTACTAGGGTCTTGAGGTATAACATTAGATTATTTATTTGGCATCTCACCTTTGTTTTTTTAATGTAAAAAAATCAATGCTATGAACTTTCTTCCTGTAACTACCTTCATACTGTCCCAGGGATTTTGATATACTGTGTTTCTGTTCTCATTTTTCCTAATTTTTTAGTTTCTCTCCTTATTCTTTATGACTCATCCTTCATTCAAATCATATTATTCAATCTCCACATGTTAAAATTATCTGTTTTTTTTATCATGTTATCTATTTGTAGTTGCGTTCTATTATGATCTGGTAGGATGCAAGGAATTGTTTCTATTTTTGTATTTGCTTGGACTTTGTTTCCTAATATGTGGTCTATTTTAGAGAAGGTTCCATGTGCAGCTGAGAAGAAAGCATACTCAGTTGTTGAGGGGTGAAATATTTTATAGATATCTGATAGATCTGTTTGATTAATAACACTTTAATTCTGAAGTCTTAATTTATATCTGAATGACATCTGTTAGTGACAGAGATGTGTTAAAATCATCCATTATGATTGTATTGAGATCTACTTGAGTCTTTATATCGAGTAGGGCTATTTTTTTATGTTTATAGGTGCACTGACATCTCGACATTTGAGGCATCATTTTTTACTATCATTATAATATTATTGTTGGATAATTCTCTTAACCAACATGAAGTTGACCTTCTTTGTCTCTTTTGATTAATTTTGGCCTGATGTCTACTTCTCTCCTCCTTCTTGTATGGACACTAATCTTCTTGGATTAGGGCTCACCATATGTGCTTATTTAGTTTTAATTACCTATTTAAAGGTCCTTATTTCAAATATAGGCACATTTTGAGGTCTAATTGCAGTTAGAGTTTTATCATAAAACTTGATGGGGTTGGCTTCATGTAGTCCATAACATGAAGGCATTTGTGAGACAATTTTCTTCTCTATGATTTTGAATGATGCTCTTCTTTACTGCAAGTTAGAATAATCTGAAATATTATCTTGACTGGTAAAATTTTAGTTAACAATTTAGGGTAAATTACATAAAATTAAACATTTAACCAGCAAGAACTTAAAGGAATGGCTTATCTGACAACAATATATTTTGTTAAAGGTCAGGGAAACTTTGGAGTGGGTTCTGGGCCTGTACTGTGAGCCCCCAATGGGACATTTGATGGGATAACCATTAGTCACTAAGATGTAGGGAAGGTATTGGGTATCTGGTAAAGGAAGGAGTTCTCCAAAGATACTGGGGAGAAAATAGGGCTAGCCCTGACCATATCAACCTGGACAGGCGATTGTTTGTGCACTTAGCTGTTTTATCCAGCAGAAGTTCTACATGATTTTCTCTACCTTCTTGTGTTACTCTTAGGTAGGGGCCAAGATTCTGTGTTAAAAAAAAAAAAAGAAAAAATATGTATTCCAAAATACTGTGATACTTCTAGACTATCTATAAATTTATTTCTTCCTCCTAGGTTTTCAGTCAGGACTCAAGAACACTCTCTTCTTACATATTACCCTGTGTATCCTGGTTCTTCTTAATATCATTTGCTCTACCATCCCCTAAGATTACTGGTATATTGGCAAATGTTTAATAATCAGCTTTCCAAATGTAATGCCAGCATGATGTTGGTATAGATTTCCTTTATATTAAATACCTTCAGGGGAGGGGGAGAGAAAGAGAGAGAGGGGAAGAGAAATGAAGCGCCTTGGAATATATATTAGTCCCTCACACATTAGTCAATGTCATGACTTCTTTGCTGAATCAGATAATATTGAAATAGTGAAAAGTGACTTCCTCAATAGTATGTGCCAGTCACAATGGACAGGTCATAAACACATCAATGTTTAACATTTAATATGCATTATTAACCTTTTATTAATTACTATCTTAACTCTAGATAATCAGTTAAGAAATAAATCAAGTATTGATTTGTAGGATTTGATGCTTTCTGATTTCTGTAATATAAAATTTCCAACATGGTTAATGTCAAACTATTTTCAGTATCACATTACTGAATAGAGAACTGGAGACAGACAGTAACATACAATTTTTATTTAGTATTTCTACCTTCTGAAAAACAGATTTTTGTTTCTAAGACTGTTAGGAGTAATATGAAGGATATCTAATGAGTGAAAATCACTACCATATGTCTTTAAAATTCTCAAGGAATGTGTGAAGCTGCTGTCTCAGAGACCACAAATTGTAAGGCATAAAGGTAAAATAATATTTCTCTTGCATAGTTTTCTAACAATGACCCTCAAACATAACTCATTTATTTTGGGACAACACTTCCATTTCCAGTGTAAATACTGTACAGTGAAGCTAATCTATTTGTAGAACCCTGGTTAGAGATACCGACATGATTCTTACTCCTTCTTCAGAGCTTAGTTTACTCTTTTGACTTTAGAATGCTGGCAAAAACTAACTTAATCCAGCCACAGTTTAACTTAGCAGAGCACAACTTACAAAACTAACTTGAATTTTACAAGATTCAATACCTTATAATTGTATTTTCCCCTTAAATATTCAAAAAATAGGTAGTCATGAGAATTAAAAGTAAGGTGTTTCTCTCCGTCTCTGAAGTCTTGATTAAATTTCCAGCACAATTTAAGCATTGGGATAGAAAGTTACCTGAGCAACACTTGGTGGAGTCTGTTTCTCTACCTCCCTTTTTCTTAAGAGGGAACACACTGGCATACTAACTGCAAGCAGATCAGGCTTCTGATAGAAAGAGCAAATCCAGCTGGGCCTAGGCTGGGTGGACATGGGCTGGATTGCTCTTCATTTGGCAAAGGAGGATCTGAATTGAGACCTTCTTTTGAAGTGGTTGAGTGACCATAGTAATGGAGAGCAATGATATTAGCAATAGAATGATAATTTTTCTTTTCTCAATATTCAATAAATTCCTCATGTTTCTTCAGTTTGATTCAGGAGGAAAATCATGTATTAGGAATGATTTCCACATATTCCAGTATTTCAGTAAATATTTCATGCCTTCTGTTGCCTAAAGGAACAGAATATTTAAAGCTTTTTATTCACAATATTTTGAAAATTGAAAAAGTTATCAGGTTTTATAACAGGTAAAAAAATTGATAATACGTTCAAAATGATTGGATGAAGATGTTATTGCTAACTCTTAATTCAAATCTGCATAAAACTTTGCCAACCATGTACTTTGTTGATGTGTTCATACTGCTTAAGTTTCTGACAGATCAAATCTGAAAATATGTGGTTTCTTGAGGGTCTTCAAAAAACTGTTGTGTGCATGTACTGTATGGCATTAGCATGCTAATAGTAATAACTTCCATCCAATATCTTTTAAAATCCATGTTTGATAAGTGATTGAATTGCAGAAATATGTCATGCAAGGAGAAAATACTTATACCTGTACAATTTGTATATTTTATAGTGACATGTTAAAATTTGTTTCAAACAAGTTGTTGTATTTTATGGAATAGCCTTTATAATGGCCTAATACCTCCCTCTCTAAATTTGCCAAGTGGCATTTATTGATAAAGACCAATTTGTACTCACTGCCTAATAGAGATGATTGAATATGAGTAAAAAAGAACAAGAATAGGATCAAAGGGGAAGGAAAAGGTCTAGGATTTCCAAGTAGAAGAAATCAGAAACTTTGTGTGAAGAAATATAAAGAGTGAAATGTAGTTATATCTCATCAAGGGGAAATGTATAAAACAATGTAAAAACTCTTGAATTTGTTCTTTTTGATTTGAAAATACCAACCTATATCATATTCAGATGGTTACAGAGTTCAAGATCTCTGAGAGACTTTAAGCCTTTTTGCGGGGGTGAGGGAACTGGGGATTGAACCTAGGGGTTCTTAACCACCGAGCCACATAACCAGCCCTTTGTATTTTTTATTGTGAGGCAAGGACTCAAGTTGCGTAGGGTCTTGCTAAGTTGCTGAGGCTGGCCTTGAACTTGCGATCCTCCTGCCTCAGGCTCTTGAGTTGCTGAGATCACAGGGCGCACCACCGTCTGCTGACTTCAAGCCTTTCTTGAAAAAGAAGGCCTAACGTTCTAAAGTATTAAAATAAGGATATTTTCTCATATTTATTTCAGGAATAACACTAGTTAAATTATATTGACTATTATTGTAGAAAGCACTTATTAAAAGTTTCATAAGTCCTAGGCACTCTACTAAACATTTCAGATATCTTTTCCGATGTCATTTAATTCTTCCTGTCATTCTACCTGGTAGAAACTCTAATTACCTTTACTGTTGAGCTGAGAAAACTAAGCTTTTGTATGGCACATAATTTGTACAGGGTCACAGAATTAACAAATGACAGACCCAGGAATCCAGTCCCATGTTAACATTTAAATGTTATAAAATGTAATAGTGATAAATCAATGGGAAATAAGCAAATAGTATATGTAAGAGTTCTTATAATAACTCTGGCTTTGGATAGACATCCAAATCTCTGAAATGCCTATATTTTCAGGGAAGACACGCTTTTTTATGCCACATTCTAATTTCCAGACTTAACTGATAGTGATGATAGTATCCTTTTTAATTCTGAAAAAGAGAACAATCTTTCAAAGTTTTGAAGCAAGATATAAAAATTAACTGTGTAATTTTACCTGGACTGTGTCCAAAATTCTCGAAAACATTTATATTTTTGCCCTTTAAATGATAATTAATTTTTGTTCTTAAATGAAAATGATAATTCTCTAAAACAACATACACTGTTCAAAAGAATCTTAATATCATTTGAAAATATCTATTGATAATTAACAGCTGTTTTTAACCATTGGCAACTGCTTCATCAAATTATTTATACAAAGTCAGGAAACTATACAAGGTGTAGACAGTGAAGATTCTGTCTATATGAAGTATTTTTACCCCTCAAGAACTTATAAATAGCTGGGAATGTGCCATTAACCTATAATGTTTTCATTTGGAGAAAAATTTGATGTGAACCCAGTTGCAAGACTGAATTATGCTTTGCACGTATAATTACAAAACAGTAGGATACCCAATTAAAGCTCTCCAGTGGGAAGAAGCAATACAGGCTGGTAATGATGAGGTGCTTTAAGGGATAGATTGGAAGTAAGGCACACATAGAAATTAATTTGAACAGCAATATTTTTCCTAGGGTGAGAAAAATGAAATTCTTTTATTTCAAGGGTAGAGGTAAAAAAAGCAATAGTAGATGTATAATGACAGAGTCCAAAGAATACCTGTTGGGGAGAAGGAAAAAAAAAACTCTACTTCTAGTATATTTCATAAAATATTCATTTGTTCTAAAAACTCAGTATGTGAGATAATGGATGCTTTAATTTACTCCATGATAACAATCACTTATATATATAAGTATATATTTTAAAACACCATGTTGTACACCTTAAGTACATTTGGTTTTTCAAAAAATAAAAATTCATGGTGATGATTTAAGTACCAACATTTTTGCATCATGAGGTCCCCAGATATTTGATCAAACATTATTCTGGGTGTTTCTGTGCAGTTGTTTTGAGATAAGAATGATAGTTAAGTTGATAAGACCTAGTAATGCAGGCTGTCTTCCTTTATTTGGATGGACCTTGTCCAACCAATTAAAAACTTGAATGTTACAAAAATCTGACCTTTTCCTGAAAAAGAGAGAATTCTTCTGTCTGTAGGCATTAAAAATGGTGTACCATCTCTTCTTGATTTCTGGCTTTCAGAACCCAACTGGGATATCAGTTCTCTAGATTTGGATCTTGCCAGCCTCCATAATTAGGTGGCCCGATTCCTTATAATAATTATATAGGTGAATCTCCTATTATTTTTATCTGCTGAACCCTTATATATTCATCTTTTATCAAGCTTCGTTGTCATATATTATTTGAATTATGGTCTGTCCTATGTATAAATAATAGAATCCTTTCCTAAGCCACTATAAGAAACTGGTGGCAGAAGATGTGTTAGGGTAACCAACAGCAGGAAAATCTTTAGAGATCACTTGGGGTTTAAGAATTATGAGAAGCATAAGAAGTACAAATTTGTATATATAAAGATCACTTATTGTGGTTTGTAAGAGTAAATTAGCATCAATTATTTATTACAGGGTAACAAGCTACTCCAAAACGTAGTGACATACAACAACATACTAGCAGATCTACTTCCTAGGTAGCTCTCCCTCCCACAGGGAGTTGACTGAAGGCTTGGTCTTTTATTCATGGGCTGCCTGTGTCTTCTCTCCCAGCATTGTAGTTAGGTCCCAGTGGCAGTGTCTCAAGAGGTGGGACATGGATAGGAACCCCTATTTTTACCCTAGCTCCAGAAATTGCTTCAGTGATATACTATTTTTCAGTCAGTAAAGGAACCTGTATTGAAAGGGACAGATCATAAACTGCTTCTCAGAAAGAGAAATGTCATAGCATTTTGGCATCATGTTTCTAAACTGCCACAGTATTCCCTCTTGCCACAATTAATCTACATTCCCTACACATATAAAATACACTCACTCTCTTTTAGTACCTTAAATCTTATTCTATTAGGGAATTGAGCTCAGGCTCCAAACTGAGGGTTTTATCCAAGTACAGATGAGTCTCCTTGGGTTTGGCTTCTTAGCATCTTGATCATTTAGGCCTTTGGTAATTAGGCCACAGTGTTGTTCTGTAAGAATCATTTCTATGGTTCTCCTTCCAGTCTCCAGATGCCTGGATTTGCCCTTTGAATACTCATAAGCCAGCTTCCCTATCATAAAAGGTTAGGGATCCAAAGGTATCTTTCCATTTTAGTCTAAGCCTGGAGCCATTTTGACTAGAATAATTCTCTTAAAATTGTTTTCAGTGAATATAATTAGGGTTCTCTCTATTTGACCAAAGTTATAACCACTTATCTTTGTAAGATAATCCTTCTCTATCCTGGACTCCCTATGATGCCTCTGTAAATTAACTGTCTTAAGACTTTCGAAAGCCTCATTATTTAGTTGAGAGGATTTTCAAGTTATGCTGTTTTGATTTTTATAGGCCATTCTGTTTGTCTAAAGGGCTTTTTGAGTTACTTTCTGAATTCTTTCTTAAATCTCAACAAGGAATCTTAGAGTGTCATAATTTGATTTGGAGCATCAGAATATTTGTCATTTTGCAATTATTTTTTGTCATAGAGGTTTGGGAGAACAAAGTATTTTGATTTTTGAATTTTGTAAGTTCTGGATCTTTTATGCATATCCAATGCATAATAAGGGGTCCCTTTTCTTCCCATTTCCAATAACATTGACTTCATTTTCTTTTAAACAAACCTCACCAACAGCCTCCTCAATGCCCTTTAGGCTTTTCCACTGAAACTCTCCCAAAGGCCCTCTGTCTTCCACCCACTACCTGCCCCAAACCAAAACCCGTGTTGACTGTTGTTATGGGATCAGCCTTCTTCCAGGTAATGGGTCTCTACAGGTAATCTATCATAAACCATCCCAAAACATGGTGACTTTAAATATTAATAATCTGTTACTTTGCTCACAAATCTGCAATTTGGGCAAGGTTCAGCAGGGAGTTTGATTCTAGTCTTGAATTAGGAGTGCTAGAGACTTGGAAGTCCATGTTTCCAAATCTCCAAAAAGTACAAATTAAAAATATGAAAAAATACACAGCTATTCACTTCAGAGTAGTGAAATGATACTTTTGAGCAACACAACATAGTGGTCAGTGTGTTAATATTTTAACGTGAAAAGTGAGATTCAAGGAAAATAAACCTTTACAACTCTCTGGTAACTTCTACTTATCATAACAAAAGTATTAAAATAGTTGATTTATAATTTAAGTGAGACAATATGGTTTTTGATGGAGATAAAATCAAATGTAAGACAAAAAGTACACTGTGGGATTAATTCCAACATATTCTTCCAGAGCAGTATAAACCACAGGTTTCCTGTTTGCTTTTCCCTCCTGCAATCACCTCCTACTCATAACATCCACTATCCTTACCACATTACTTTCAGGTTTCCTCTGTTTCCCCTTTCAATGAACCCTTGTGAAATCTTCTATATTTGTTGCTTGGTTGAATGGTTTTGGAGTAAGTCATTTTGTTTATGATATTGGTTATATTCATTTTATATTTTCCCTAGGACTTTCACTTTATTTCTTTCATTATCAATCTTTTTTTTTTTTTTAATTTTTGGTGTTTTGGGTTGTTTTTCAATTGAACCTATTCTCACATTTATAGACAGACTCAAGTTAGAGTTTACTGAATATATGCTCCCAGCCTTCCAGGTTCTGAAATAAATTTAGACCTGTTTAATTAGAAAAAGTGGGTGTTAAACAACCCACAGCGAATACAGCATTTTCTTTAGTTTTGAGAATATTTATATTCCAGATCCAAATTATTCTTCTGGAGGCAATTTAAAAAAGTCCCAGAGGTTAATTGTGCAACCAAATTAGCAGACTATGAAATTCCTATCTTACTCTGAAAGAAAACCTTGCTATCCTCATTCCATTTGAGGATTGCCATCAGTGCAGCAAAAACTTGATTTTGTTAGTTTAAGCTGAGACTTAGAAGAAGGAGAAGTAGGTTGGTATGAACATGTCAGAGGAGAGGCTCAAAAAGCATAGTGACTTTGAAGTTTCACTGGAAAACTTTAAGGGAGCAGAGGAAGGAAGGAGGTACTGGGAAAGACGGGCAGATAGGGCTTTCTGTGGCGTTCATCAAAAGTGAAACAGAGATGCACTACAGATGCAATTGTTGGGAAGAATGAAAAATGAGGCATTGTACTTTTGTTTTCTACAATCACACTTTACTGAAAAAGACTATTTTATGTTTAAAAAGAGTCTGCAAATTAAAAGTTCTCTATTCTGTAGAATAGTCATAGGATTAAATTTTCAATGAAAAGTCTAACTGTAATTGCTTATGGCTCTATAGGAGTCATATTATGAATTCAAAACACTACAGAAGTAATACTCAAACATTCTTATTTCTGCTAATATTGTAATTCTTAAAATAGTTAAAAAAGACAAATTCTTAAAACTTTATAGGGATGTTAAGCTTACTGTACCATGAAGTATTTAACCAGCTTTCAGAAGAGGTGGCTCATTCAGAAAGAATTGCCTAAGAAGGCTTATATATTGCATAATTTTTCTCAATATTTAGCTGTGTGATTTTAGCTGACTTATACCCAGGACTACATCTAATACAGTATTCACCTGTGTCAACAATGGCTTGACCCTTAATAGAAATGACCAAAAAAGTCTATCATATAATATTTTAGGCAAAAACAAATTACACATTGTAAATATTTTGAAAATATTTTGAAAATATTCAATTTGTAAATATATTTACAATATTCAAATAGTTTTTAAAAATAATTCTCTGAGTATTTCAGACTTTCATTTAAAAAATAAAGCTTCTCCCCACTCCTAATGTTTCTTTCCTCACATGTGGTCCCTATAAATACATGGAATTCCACTGTAAATTCTTATTGGCATAGAAACAAAACCAAAAAGAAATTTCAATTTTCTTTTTGAGAAAGGCCTATGAATGGTTAATTTGATATATAATATGTAGCATATATATATATATATATATATATATATAGCAAAGTGCATTGTGTGTGCCCTTTAAGAACCTCAGAAGGAGGAACCCTGTGCCAGTCAGTTCATAAAATGAGGAAAGACATGGAATAAAGTTTTTCTGGTGTTCCTAACACCTTCTCTCTATTCCGAGTGACTACAGTAGTTTTTATGCTTATATTGTGAATTCTGAGATACTTACAGCTGGGATTGGTCTCTGTACATGCAAGAACTGGAAGACAGACAAACTGGAAATTAAACAGAAAATCTAGGTGTAATTGGTGAATATTTTGGTTCTTTAAAAAGAAACTGTCTTACGTTTTTGATAGTTGTTTCCTCTGGTTCTTTTTTCTGGTTTTAATGTTTTCGTATTCCATTTACGAGACGGAGTAACTGCATGTTCTCTGTCTCTAAAGTGCTCAAATTACTCCACCTTCTAACTACTTTAACCATTGACTCATGGGAACTCACCTTGATCCAAGCATTAAGTGTTATTTTGGTGTTCCTGATCCAGATTCCTTGTTCTCTATTTTCATCCCTGTACCCCAACCTGTCACCTTAGTGAGGAGGAGTTTTCTGGATGATAGAATATATTTTTCCAACTTTGTAAAAAGCTCAATATCTTATTGTGGTAAGCCAAAGTTTTAGAAAAGAAAAATTTTACTTATTTTTTTTTAACAAGTTTTGGAGTTTCTTAAAAGTTACCCAATGCCTGTCTAAATCAGTTGTTCTCAATGTTGGCTAAATGATGGAATCACCTAAGAAAAAAACAAAAGAAAAATACTGAAGCTGATGTTCTACTCAAGACTAATTAAGTAAAATCTGTATTGGTAAACCTGGACATTACTACTTTTTTATATATTTTAGATAATTTTAATTGAAGTATGCATTAAAACATTATTCTAGGTTGAAGTTCTAGAACTTAAATGTACATGAAATTCACCTGTGAATTTGTTTGGAATACAGATTCTGATTCATTAAATTTGGGGTGAAGTCTAAGAGTCTGCATTTCTAGGAAGCATCTAGGTGATTTTAATAATGCTGATTAATAAACCACTGCAATGGTCTAAGCAAAAGTAGTAAACCATCAGATTATATGGTTATAATAAATTTTTTAAAGAATTTTTGGAATTGGTGTTGCTTAAATACCAAGTGGTGTTCTTTGGGCTAAATAATTCAGGAGGAATTTTTACCTATGATCACCTGGCAATATCAGTATCTTTGGTAAGTGATTTGTATTAAATTATCTGTTGAATAATTATTATTCATCCCCCTCACACACTTTTTTAGGATTTAATACATTTCTAAAGTACTATATTTGATTTGATTATTTGCTTTGATCTCCAAATAAGTGTATGTATATGATGGAGCTTCATAGAACTTCATGTCCTATTTGAATATGCCTACTTATATAGCACTTTCATGTCTCGGTAGCAGCAATGAGATGACATTACTGTTCTGGGGATATACCTCTAAAAAGCAAACTAATCTGCTTCATTTCATTATATGTCACTCTTACCATATGCCTACAATCTTTTCTATTTCTTTAATTATTAGAGATCCCAGAATATCAAAGAATTTAAACTATCTTAGAACTATCAATAGTTGTATGAGTATATGGGGATAAAGATATAAACCATGGTTAAAAATTAATTTTAGAAAACTAAAATAACTAAATTTTATAAAGAGCTTTAAATCTAGAGATCCTTTGTCAACAATCTTTCACAAGTTTGCACATTAGTATTAGAACTCACTACCACTGCCTTTATTCTCTTTTAAAAATAGGTATCACTTATGGAGTATTTTCTATGTGCCAAATAATTCTCTAATTATATATTCACTTTATATATGTTAATTCATTTAACCCTTGCAAGCATCTTGAGATGTAGATATCTCTACCAATGAAACATCTTCACCTGCAGAAGAGTTTTAGGAGTTCTTCATAGCATTACCTTGAAGACTACATTCATGATCATATATCTCCCTTGTATAGAATATTCCCTAATTTCTTGTGTGTCTTTGCCACAAAGAGTAAAAATGGGGTAAGATATCAATTTGTTTAAAATTAGCTTATCCTTATATAGCGTTAACTGTTAAGTTTCAGTTAAAATATTTTCTGTGTATTGACTCAATTTTCACAACAAGCTCTCTGAAGTGCATATTATTTTTATTTGCATTGCATGTGAAGAAACTGAGGCACTGATGGTTAAAATGTCTTCCCCCAAGTTCACACAGTCATTGACAGAGTGGTACTTGAACCCTTGCTGCCAGGATCATAGTTGATGGTTTCAGCTACCACACTCTGCTTGCCCTTGGGATAAGAAGGTTATATTCACCTTCTTGTCTTGTGTGTCAACCCAACTCTTTTCAAAGGGAAAGGATTGCAAGCTCCCACAATGCTGTTCAGCGATTTATAAATGTGCAATTTTGTCTTAGAATTTAGACATATTTCCCACAAGTAGGCCCTGAGGAATTATAAGACTCCTGTTTGCAAGCTGTATAGTGTCTTTAAAATTCTGACCACATCTTGAGTTAGGAAATACGGATTTAAAGTAAATAAATTCTCTGCAATCTTTGTCAGTCAACCTTGAGACTGACTGGCTGAATAAATATGTTAAATTACCATTTTTATAAGCAATATAAAAAATGACTGTTAACAGTTTGGAAAAAGTCAAACAATCCCTGCAGTGGTAGCGACGGCACATCTGAGTTTGATTTGAAACTCACACCGGTTCAGTGTCACCACACACAACCACCAAAGCCACACCACTGAGAGAACACCCTGCTCTGTGCTGACTGATCACTCTGCTCATCCTGTGCCCTTAATCATGTGCTGGTTTCTGGCTTCTATACCATGTTCACAAAGTTCATTTTAACCGAGGCAAAGACAGCTAACCAAAGACATTCTATTTAATTTTTCTTTTTTTCTTTTTTTTAAAACCTATATGGGATATAAATTAACACCAGTGTAAAGCCATACTCCTTAGGTACAATTTAGTGAGTGAGTTTACATGTTTTGTTTTGTTTTTTTCTTTTTTAAATCGAGTCTCTGATTCAAAAGAAAAATGAGGTGTGATTTTTTAAAAACTATTGACAAAACTCAAAGAAAGCTGAGATTTATTGTAAAAACAAAGCTAAATTATATTTAGAAGAATGAAAAATGCTTTCCTGAACAGACAAAAAGTTTTTATAATGCCTTATTTAACTGACGAGCTACAATTACTTTTCTTCATCAAATCAGTCTACATTTGAAAGAAAAATGTTTGAATAAATTATTTTAACTGTATCCTTTCCATCTATAATGACTCATAATCATATTCATATTAAAATAAATTATTCATCCATATTAAGCATTGATTTGTGTTTTGTTACACTCATAATTTCAGAATAAACTTATTTGAAAGAATAACAACCTTAATTGTACAGGGAAGAAGTATCTTGACTTTTAGATAACTGGTACTACAGGAAAATTAAAATGGATCACTCAAATGCTAACATCTAAAGAGCACAGGTTTAAAATACCTACTGATTAATTTTTTACAGCGTATAGTTATTATGCTTCCTGATGTTTGAAGAAACAAGTTTGTATCTCGATATGTTTCTTTAAGCCTTATTATACTTTAAAAATATTTTAATTATTTTTAAGTGATATATATAAATTTTAATACTTATATGATCCTGTGGTGAGTAATGTTCAACTCAGGATAATATTTCTATCTCTTAAAATATTTATCGTTTCTTTAGGGTAAAGACATTCAACCTTACTGAAAAAATAGTGATTGCTATGGAGTATAATTTCATAACCTATCTATTCTTTAATTCTTCAATTTACAGATATATTACATTTTATTAGTCTATTTAGATTATTTGGTATACCTTAAAATTGTATGTAACTGCCTAAACCTGTCAATGGAACAGTATATGACTTTGAAGATAGATGAACTGAGTTAGCATTGAAAGTATTGGTAAGTTCATGTCATAGATAAGTGCTGTACTAACATGCTGTGTGCATATAGTGGTTAAGGTCCATGTGGGAGATTCATGGGTTTCCTCCCAGGTAAATGGCTTCATTCCTGTAAGCCACATCTATAAATGGGGACTAAAAACAGCATCTCTCCCTTATGGCTGCTAAAATTATTACACACAATAAATGGAAAGTGCTTTGCACACATGGAAGAGCTCAAGAAATGTTCAATTTTATTATTAAAATGTTAAGAGAAATATCAGAGACTGTAAAATTATGACCTTTAACCTGTGTTGCAGGAAGAAATTACCTGGAATCTTTGTTATTAGAGTAGGAGAGCTCAGCATTAAGCTGGGTTTTGCTGGTATTATAAATGATTTATGAAATCATCACAAAAGGAGCTTTTAAAACTGATACTGTGCTATCTACATCATTACCTATATATGTTTTAATGTTGGATCATTTTGAAAAGTGGAGTTTATGGATGAAATCCAACTATTATTTTTTTAAATGTGATACCCCCATGAAACAGTTTTGATTATCTTAATTGGTTCTTTATAAAGAGTTCAGAGAAAGCAAAAACTAATCTGGAGGCTGAAGGTAACAAAACTTAATTTTACATTTAATTTGAGTTATAATGAGGTATTCTAATACTATCAAATTAATTATTTTTAATATTTAGGAACATATAACAGTTCTTAGGGGTTGTCAGCATAATTATTTACATTTTATTGTAATAATTTGGGCACTACATTCATTGTTGCTATGGACCAAATGTTCGTGTGCCCTTAAAGTTGATATGTTCCAAATCTCCATTGTGTTGCTATTAGAAAATTTGATTATTGGAAAGAAATTTAGAGTAGATTAGGTCATGAGAGTACATCTTCCAATGATGGGATTAATGCCCTTCTAAAAAGAGAAACACAAAGAAAGGCATACATCAAAGAAAGGCAACATTGAAGATAATTAAAAGGAAGGTCCTCACCAAGACTTCAAGCGTGTCGTCACCTTGATCTTGGACTTCCAACTTCCTGAACTGTGAGATATAAATGTTTATTGTTTAAAACACCTAGTCTATGGAATTTATTACAGTAGCCTGAGCAGACTTAACACAATTGTGTAGGGCCAAACTAAATATAAAATGATGGTATAGTTTTAAACACAAGTGACACCAGGTCTCTCATTTTGCCTCATAGTGAAGCTGTTATTTTTTAAGGAGCCTTGTCTTCAGAATTACTTTCTTTGATGTACTGTAATAATGTGAAGTGTTAGAAATCAATATATCTAAATATAGATATGAACTAACACTAGGGATTACCTGGATTTAAATCAGAATTACATATGTGATTCATCCATAGAAATCAGAAAATAATATTGATGAAGATAATACACTTTTATATTTAATATTTAATTTTAATATTTATCACTTGACAAATATTAATGCTTATCATAAGAAAATCAATCAAAAAATTTTAAACTGCATAGCAAATATTCAGGTGACTCTTTTTTTTGGTGGGGTGATTAATGGGGATTGAACCCAGTGGTGCTTAACCACCAAACCACATCCCTAGATAGGTTTTTTAAAAAATTTATTTTGAGATAGGGTCTTGTTAAGTTATCTAGAATCTCACTAAGTTGTTGAGGTTGGGTATGAACATGGAATCCTCCTGCCTCAGCTTCCCAAGCCTCTGGGGTTGCAGGCGTATGTCACTGTACCTGGCTTCGGGTTACTTTTTAGAACCCTCTAGCTTACACAAAGCTTATTACCCACATTTTATGCAACAGTTGATTCCAGAAAATAAGATATTGAAACACTGAGTGACTGCAAAAAGCAAAGAGTGAAATCTGGGCAGCAAATAGAGTAAAATAAATGGATTCTAATTATCTAGTTGAGTCCAATATATAAGGCATAGCTGATTAATTTGTACAATAAAAGAATATTGTTACCAGATTACTTTATTCTTATCAACAATTAAAATATAAGAATTACCAAAGAAGTAAATTAAAAACTTGAAGTTGTTGTAGAACCAGAGTCCATACAACTTTTTTCCTTGTGATTCTGCCTAAAATTGATACATACTGATCTCAATCTTGATTCTCTCTAATAATTAGAAAAGAGAAGTATCATAATGTGGAAAAGGTCTGATTACCTGAATTACAAAATATTTTGAAGACTGCAATTTTTCCACTTTTCACAATGCATGTCTAAAGTTGCCAGCTATTTCTACATTAGGAAAGAATGTTATGTTATTTTTAAAATGTGATTTTTTTTCCTGGACTGACCTTTTCACTGAGAGTCATTTGTAGTGAGATTATGATGAAATTTTCTCCATATAATGGATACTTGGAGTCATTCCAAAACATGTTATATGGCTTCAGTATACAATTAAGAAAGCTATATTTGAAATTTTGAGTTGGATATATAAAGGATGTGCAGAATCCTATTTCAATATGAACACAGTTTTTAAACAAAACCATATGTCTGATGGACCTTAGATAGTATTTAATCTGTTGGCTACAACATTACATTCCTACAAAAAAATGTTAATTTCTTCTCTTTAAAGTGTTTGATTCAGAAAAAAAATTACTTTCATAAATGGTATTTTAACAGAGCATACCAATAAAAGGGGAAAGGATTGAAGAATGAAAGAATCCTTGTGGTTTTAGCACGTTATAGAAAGAATGAAATGCAATGAATATAAAAGAGTTGAAGATGCCGGAACCTCCTCCTCTATGGTAGAGGCAGTTTGGCTGACACTTGGTTATCCATTATGCAGACTGAATTTTCACGGGTTGTAGCCAGAGATAAACCGTCTGTTCTCAGGAAATCTGAACTGAAGAATTTGTAATGACAACTCAATTAAGGAAAACCGTATGAGATTCTAGGAAGACCAGAAACACAAACTCAGCATATGTAGCTAGAAGTAGAATCCAGTGAGAGTGTGTATCCAGTAGTTTGAACTAAGTTAGAATCACAGTACATTTGGAAGTGGGTTTAGAACCAGTGAGTAAATATATGAAAATTGTCACAAACAGCCTTAGGGAATCTGTGATTCTCTCCCTGCCCTGATATTTGAATGTCTTGGGTAGGAAGGAAGGGTGGGAACTACTAGTAGGAGGAAAACAGGGACATATAATGGAGCAGGCAGTGGAGCAGACACACTAGCCTTCTTAGAGAGGCTCACCATCTTCCAAAGTTGTAGAAAAGATGTATAGATAAATAAAAAGAAGAGAAACATTTATAAAATGTGGATTTACTTACAATAGATGGAAAAACAGTGGTGGTAGGAGGTGAGGATTATGGAAGTCTTATCAGCAATTCACATTGAACTCTAGGCCAAATAAAACAACTAAGTATGCACATATTTTGTTTATGCATTATTAATAAATTGGATATAGGTTTTGAGGAAGAAAATAGCAAAAGTTCTCCAATGTTCTTTGTCTCAGCAACTTAGGAATGGTGAGGACAATTACTGAGAAATATTATATTAACAACCTTTCAAGCATGGCTTGATAAATCCTGGAAGTCCCTGAGGCCCTTTAAGTCTATCTGTGAAATCAAAATCACTTTCCTAATGGTTTTAAAATATCACATGCTTTTTAAATTCTCATTCTCTCATGAGTATTAGTGGAATTTTCCAGAGACTATACATTGTGTATATTGCTCTGTTCTGGCATTTTTCTTGGGTGAGTTACAGCTTTCTTATGGAATTAGAATTAAAACCAGCAAACAAATGAATTAATCCACTGATGAGGTCAAAGTCCTAATCCTGATAAAAGTCCCATCTTGGAATCTTGCTGTACTGAGGATCATAGTTTCTACACATGAAATTCTTGGTGGGCATTCCAGATCCAGACAAATTATTAGCATAAAACACAAGCTGTGGAATAAAGTCTGTGAGGGCCATTGAAGGGCTATGCCATGTTCTTGGGAGTGTAGAATGCCATATGCATCTGTATGACTGGATGTCCTGAAGGAAATGTTGGTGCTGAAGAAAGCCCTGAGAAGGTCAGATGTTCTTTCTGCTGGTTAATCTTGAGACTGAAACAAGAAAGTAAAGGCGAAGGTAACATTGTAAACTGTCTAGAAGAGAATTAAAGCATGCCTTAGAGCACCTACAGGCCCCTTGGCGAAGTCCAGGAGGCTTCCTGGTTTCAGGTATCTAGGGCAATCTCTGTCCAATCATTAGCTTGCTAAGATAACTAAACTGAAGTTTCAGTGGTCAAACATAAGAAATAATTGGAATCTTACAGAATTGCTTCAGATACTTCAGTAAACAACAGCAAACAGCAAAAGTAGCAAACCCTAATGGGGGAAAAACATGATTTCCAGTGTTGCCAGAGATTCCAGTTGTCAACAAAACTTTGCAAGGTGTTTAAAGAAACAGTGTGGCTAGTATATTACATAGAAAAAGAAGTCGATGGAAACAGTTCCTAGAAAATCTACATTGGATTTCCCAGAAAAAGACATTAAACCACTTATTTTGAATATGTTCAAAGGACAAAAGGATCATGTCTATCAATTAAAAGAAAGTTGCAGAAAGATATTTCATATAAAATGAATGTTAATAAAGAGAGAATTATAAAATGAATTCGAACACATATTCTGGCATTAAAAAGTACAGTGATTGAAGATTTTCCTAGAGGGTATCAAGAATAGATATGAACATATAGAAGAGTCAACAAACTTGAAGACAGGTCAATTAAGCTTATCAGTTAAGGAACAGAAAAAAATAAATAAACTGTCTCAGAGACCTGTGAGGCACCACAGAATATACCAGCATGTGAAAGGGTTCTTGAAAGAAAGAAGAGAGAAATGGGTGATAACATTAGAAAAAGTAAGGGCCAAAAAGTTTTGAAATGTGATGAAAAATATTTATCTAGAAAGTTCAACAAACTTCAAGTAGTAAAAACTCAAAGAGATCAAATTCATAAGAGCTAAAACTAGCAAATGTTTAGAAGAAAACAAATGTAAATTTTAGAGGCCTGATTTGCATAGTAGTTTCTTAGATGCAATGCCTAAACCACACCCACTCACCCCCAAGCACATACACACTTGCATACACATGGAAAATAGACACACTGGACTTCATTAAATCAAAAACACTTCTGCATCAAAGAATACTATCAAAAAGTGAAAGTAAACTCTCAACATGAGAAAATATTTGCAAATCATATGTCGGATAAAAGTTTAATGCATAAAATATAAAGGAGACTCTTAACAACTAAATAATTAAAAGACAAATAACTATGTGGGGTGCAGTGATTCATGCCTGTAATCCCAGCAGCTAAGGAGGCTGAGGTAGGAGGATCACAAGTTCAGAGCTAGCCTCAGCAACTTAGCAGGGCTCTATGCAACTTGGTGAAACTCTGTCTCTAAATAAAGTATAAAAAGGGCTGGGGATGTGGCTCAGTGGTTAAGTGCCCCTGGGTTCAATCTCCAGTTCCAAAAAAAAAAAAGACAAATAACTAAAAATGGTCAAGAGATTTGAACAGACATTTCTCCAACATGAAAGGATGTTCAGTATAATTAGTCTCTGGGGAAATACAAAATAAAACCATAATGAGATACACCTTCATGCTTACTAGTATTGTAATAAAAAAGACAGAAAACAGGTGTTGGCAAGGATGTGAATGAAAGTGTCTCTTGTATCGGCAAGTGGGCATATGGATTATGTATCTATCTGCCATAAGACACTTTGACAGTTTCTCAAGAGGTTAAACCTGAAAATACTACATGATCCAGTAATTTCACTTGTGTGTATAACAGAAGATACTTAAAACATAGATCCACACAAAACTTGTATACAGTGTTCACAGTAGCATTATTTATATTAGAAAAAATGGAAACAATTCAAGTATGGATCGAGCAAAAAAAGGATAAACCGTACATGGCTTATCCATAGAATGGTCTATTATTCAGCTGCATAGGTTAATCTGTTTAACTCATTAAATTGGGTAGTGTGTTATGCATTTGCAAATAAACAAAAGATAAAACTGAACAAAACTTCATCTTACAGCATACACAAAAATTATGCAAAAAACCTCAAAGTGAATCATGGATATATCTGTAAAATCAAAACCTATGAACCTTTTGGGATCAACTACAGAAGAAAAATCTTTGTGAATTTGGATTAAGTAGAATTTTCTTATATAAGACACAAATAGCATAAAATATGAAATAAAAACTGATTCTGATTAATAAAATTTAAAATGTGTCCAAAGTCATTATTAATAAATTAAAATAAGCCACAATTTAGGAGAAAATATTTGTAAGGTATATTTTTGACAAAGTATCTTTAGATTTCCTAAAGAACTTCTACAACTCAAATACCTCTAAGATAATGAGGCCTCCTTTCTAATCACTGTGTGGTGTAAAATGCAGACATGTCTTTAGCATATAAGAGGTAGGTGGAAAGTATTAAAAATCCTGGGCCTGGCCACATTCTCTGTTATAATAATGTTCATCCTGTTCCAAATCCTGAAATTCAGATTTACTATAGCATTTCAGTTTCCTTCAAGACAGAAAAGATGGATCTATAAATTTGAATTGCATCCTAGCAGGCACCATTAAAACTGCATCCGTCTGAGAAAGGTGACCGTACAGCTTGGTTGACGCAGCAGCACCCAGGTGAATGTTATCCTGTCTTAATTGCTAATAGAGCCCTTTTTATTTCACTCTTTTACCAGTTTAATAGTTACTTGATAAACAACTGATTCTGAAAAGAACTATTCAGGTAAACCAGATAGGAAAAAATAGGAGATAAGTAGTTGGGGCTACTTTATTCACTGTTCACAGAACCCCGACTGATACAGCTTTCTTCTTCTTCTTCTTCTTCATCATCATCATCACCATCATCATATCAAAGTTTGGTTTAAAGAAGCTAAAGTGCTTGAAATGTGAAATTGCATTGGAGGCACTGAAAGAGGCTGTATCCAAATTACTTATCTAAAAGTCATTCTCTTCCTTCCATATATCATACGGATGTCATAAGGATTATAGAGAAGTGGTGAGAGTTGACCCAAAGACCTCCCATAAACTGAAATTATGAGGAAACTGAAACTATGAACAGAGGGAAAGCTAACTGGAGTCTCTAAGCTCTTGCCTTGAGGAAAGAGGAGCAAGATGGAGCCCCTAGGACTTCCTACTGTTGAGTTCTGTGACCTGTCCTTAGTTTTAACATAAACCTTCCTTCACTTATGCTAGTTGGCATGGGTTTCAGATCTTAACAACCAAATGTTCCCTGACTAAATTTACTGAAGCAGTTTAGTTACTGAATAAAACAATCCTCAGTTCACTTCAAACTTCATAAAATTTCTTTGACAAAACATAGCATTAGACTTAACCCTTCACTTCAGTCATAATTACTACATTTATGCTTCTAGATATGGGCTTTTTCCTCCATATTAAAAAAAATCACAAATGTTTGGGAAGAATATTTTTCATCTTTCAGGAGATATCTGTAGTACCTAGTATACCTAAACATGTCATTGATATAAACATCTTCCAAATGATTACTTTTATACACATGCACATATGTATATGCACGTATATATCTACATGTGTTATAGGACAAATAGCAAATAGATTTATCAGAATTCTTGTATGTTACTTGCTAGTAGTATAGCTCATTTTTCTCTTCCTAGCTTTCTCTTGCTACAAAGTTTTATGCTTTAAAGATTGCCCAGCTAATGCAGCACTTGCTGGGAAGTTGAGGTATTATCTGTGCAGTTTAAATATTTATGAATAAAAAGAAACTATAAGCTGAAGGGTGTGCCATTTATGAAAGCTTTAATGGATGTAGTTTAGCCCAAACTGAAACCTGTTTGGGGAGCACAACTGCATTTGTTTAATGATACATGAAAATATTACTCTGCATTTGGCATAGCATCAGCAAGTAATTGGAAAGCAGAAAATGCCTAACTGTAGTTGGTGAGACTTTTACTGCTGGAAGAAAAACTGCTATGATTATAGCAGAAGACTATGTTAGCTAAATAACTATGCTTCTGGGGCTTAAGTGCAGGGAATATTATTGCACATATGTCATGACAATGCAGTCTCTGTCTTATTAAGTGTGGGTTTTATCCCACGTGGGCAGTGGTAAGCAAATATTGGATGGCATTGGCACTTGGCAGTGACACCTGCAAAACACAGACGTCATTGGCAAATGTTGCACTTATTCTAATTCAGAACCACGTCTGCTTCTAATGAGACTTCTGAGAGACAGTGGGGCAGTGGGTGTTCACAGCTTCCAATTAGACCTAGGAGAACGGGGCAGGAAGCATGGGGGAGGTTGTTCTGGAGCCTTTGTGTTGGTTTCATTGGCACATATCCTGGTCACCCCACCCCACCTCCTTCTTTTCTGTTCCTTTTCTTGAGAGGCAAAGACAGACTCAGGCTGAGGGGGTCTCAGTGACATGTTCTGAGTGTGGGTAATTCCAAGTCACAGCTGATTAAATGTACTATTGTGTGTTTGTGTGTGAGTGGCAAAGGGGCGACATTACAGAAAGGGGAAAGTCAGGAACACACTGCAGCAGACTAAAGGCAAGAAGTACTGAGTGGGACTTCCATGCAGTCTGAGCAGAGGGGTCACCTCTGTGGACACCCCTCCCAATTAGCTGAGAGAAATATAGTCTCAAAGTGCATCAGATAGAAGAGCTGTGTCCACCCATCTTACCCTGTCAACTTCCAGTCTTCTGGACCAAGTTGGGAAATACGTCGTTTACTACCAAATATATACTCTAACAACAACGCTAACTCTAAAATTCATCTTATTATCCAGTAATTAAAAGTTTAGTGTGTGGTAAACAATGATTTTAATTTAATCTATCCAAGTATAAAAAATCTGTTGTGATATATGTATATATGTATATTTATATGCACATGCTGTAATTTTCTTTTTAAATTCAGTATTGTATAAAGAAAAATTTAAAAGTTAGGTATGCACACACTTTTGAAATTCAAATAATCCTGCAGGGTTGAAAAATAATGCAGTAGTTTTCTCTTCCCCCTTCCCACAGTAATTTTCATCTACTTTCACCTACCCTTACCTCTGGATGCATCCATTAAACTTCTTTAGCTCTTTCATTTGTTTATCTCCCAAACATGTTAGTGCCACTACTAATTGGTTCTTTTTTTTTTTTTTTGGTACTAGAGATTGAGCTCAGGGGCACTCGACCACTGAGCCACATCCCCAGCCCTACTTTGTGTTTTATGTAGGGACAGGGTCTCACTGAGTTACTTTGAGCCTCGCCGTTGCTCTCAATTCTCCTGTCTCAGCCTCCCTAAGTACTGGGATTACAGGCTTGCACCACGGTGCCCGGCTTACTGATTGATTCTTTATTTTAGCCATAGTATCTTCTCTCTTGACAGACAAAGATGTATTCTATTACAGGCATCCTTCATTCACCCACTGCATTTACATATCTCTCATCTTCTCAGCTATATGATAATTTTAGTTTGATCAATAATCAGTATTTTTCTTATTACATTTTTTTACAAATATTATCATAATATACTTCATGGGTTTTTTTCTGTGTCAAATGGTGTATTATAATTTTATCTTCTTTTTTGTAAACCTTTTGATTTCCCTTAGTTTAATAGTCACTTCATTTTTTCTTTGTTTAGAGTCAGATCATTCCCTAACCTTTCTTTATAAGTATAAATCTCCCCTTGATACATTCAAATGTATTAGAAGTCCTCTTTCTTTTTCTTCCTTTCTTCTTTCTTTTCTTCCTCCTCTCTTCTCCTTTCCCTCCTCTGCCCTCCTCTCCTGTCCCTTCTTTTCTCTTCCTTCCCTTCTTTGATCATCATTTTATTTTAAAAAACATATAAAATGCAGAACTAAGTAACATATTGTTTAGGGATATTTGATCTCTCTCTCTGTCACACACACACACACACACACACACACACACACACACACACAATATCACTGAAGAGCCAGAATACTTCTGAAGGAAAAAAAGAAAGAAAAGCAATAAACAAAACCAAACAAGAACAGCACATGTGGGCAGGATACACTTTGTAAACTGGGGAGGTACAGTATTTATAGTTAACGGTAATGCTCTGCCTGTTCAACTGGATAGTGGAGTCGAGGGCAGAACACACATTCTGAGTTGGAGAGGGACAGACATTTACAGTTAATGCTAATGTTCTGTTTCTTAAACTGAATAGTGAAGTGTTCTTTTATACCTTACCACATTTTATAACTACTAAATATTTAATAATAGCTATTTTAAAAAGTCAATGTTCCCTTTCTCCTCCACCGTTTTATCCTTACAGTAGATGACCACTTTTATTTAAGATGCTTATTTCAGTATTTAATTTATGTCGCATAGTAGTTGTTTTGGAAAAACCCACTGTGTAAGAACCTGCTGCCAAAGGAGGAAGATGCCTTGAGACTAGACACAGAGGCAGAGATTCAAGACTGCACATTGTGTAATTTGTTGTGGATTTACAGATGGAAGTGTGTCTTGGGCAGCAATAAGAAAGGAAGATCCCTGTACATCAAGACAGGAAGAGTAGGTTTGTATGCTGAGGTAGGCAGAAGATCTTGACCACCAGAAAGTACCTGGCTGTGCCCAAAACTATTAACACATCCCATATCATGAAAAGAAAAACAAAACATAAAAGGCAACAATCACCTGGCAGGGAAATGGCAGTTATGAACAAGATAGCTATGGTAACATCACATTGGATCTTTGTAGTGGTATGTTTGAATTGCTGCTTCTTGACAATCTTATTTTGAAAATGTATTGTTGGTTCACTAGAAAAGATCTGATTACCTTTTTTCCTTTTCTACACTATCCACACAGGAGCAATCTTTCTGTTACCCCTTGACTTGTTTGAGTAAGGCTATTTTTTTTCTGTGTACTTAGTGAATTCAAATAAAGAATTTTCAACAGTTTCCTAAATGTTCTCGTAAGATGTTGAGACACATAGAAGGATCTTGCAAGTTCATCTTGCTCTGGGAATCTTTGCTGAGTCTTTTAACTTCCCTCTCTCTGACCTGGTTTGCCTCTGATCCTGTGCCCAGATGTTGTCCTGAGATTTTTCCTCACTGTGATCCTTGGGATTCCTCTCTTTTCTCACTTGTTGAATCTCCCGATTCTATTTTCTTCTGTCTTACTCTTTCTTGGTTTACTTCATATTTTGAAAGAGCCTATTTTCTAATATCTTCCTTAACATAGGCATGAGGTAGGTAAATTTATGACAAACTTGCTATAATTTTGAGATTGGATAACTGTAGTTTAAAAATTATATTTTCATCAAAAAAAATTCTGGCATTTGACAGTCTGCTATGAAAAGTCTAAAGGCATTCTGATTCCTAAATCACTTGAGTATGCCTTGTTCTCTACCTCGCTTAGAATCTTGAAGGATATTTCGTCACTAGAGTTCTGAAATTTTAAAGTAATGATGTCTTGGTATAGATCCATTTTCATTTCTTTTCTTGGACAAATAGGTAAATTTTCTCTCAAATATTTTAATGATGATTTTCACCTTTCTTTTTTCTTCTGTTCTCATGGAATTCTGGTATTCATTTAGTAGAACTCCTAGTAAGTCGTAACTGTCCTCTTTTCTCTCTACATGATGTGGAATATCAGTTATTCCCACCATGCATTGACTCTTGAACTGCAGCTTGGCACATGAACATCCAGGTACATACTTTGTTTTTCTGCCCTCCGTATCAGTACGTGGTATGATGGAACTAAATTCTGGCTAATGCAGTGAAAGATAAACACAGCCTCGTTTATAGACATTGTTTTAAAAGGCAGTTCCATATTTCCTTTTTACCCTTCCATGTTGATGATAAGTACAGGCAGAAATCTAAGGAATTGGGTCACAAAAAAACAGAAGGAATCTGTGATTTCATTAAACATAAATATGCTACCTGAATTGATGATTAGTTCAAACAGGGGATGTGTTTATGTTTAAAAAGTAAACATGTCTTATTGAAGCCATCTGTATTTGGCCTCTATAAAAGCATACAGTTAAGAACCTGAACCTAATACTAATACTGATTTTGTCTTTCCTTTCTGAGAGTAAAATTCTGAAATTCATCTTATAAGCTTTCTGTTTATCCTCCATTCTCTTCCTATAGTTTTAATTTCTAATAACATTCCTTTCTCTTGAAAAAGTAATATCCTGTTTTATTTTCTCTTGGATTCAATATTATCTCTTATCACTCAGCTTATTGTTTTTCGTTACAAATTTTAATATTTCAGAATAGTTTTTTATTTTCCCCCAAAATCCATGTAAGTTTTTGCTTTGGTCTCCTTCTTTCATACTCTTGAATATGTCTGTCTGATTACTCTTATTTAAGAGTGGGAAATTAAAAAGCAGATTAGAATCTATAAATTCAGGCTAAGTGCTGTCACCAGGAGTCTCATTTTAGAGTGGTGTGCCTGGGATATTTAGTTGAGATTCATCTAAAGTAAGAATCTTTCCATTTTTCTTCCTGGTCTTGTAAAATTCCCCAGGGAGTGAAGTTCTGGTCCCCAGAGTTCTGGGACGCCAGGGGAAGAGCGTTGGGGCATTGACCTAATGCTCTGATTTTGTTGTATGCCACTTTTACTCTCAAATAAGTTGTGAGTCCCCAAGTCCAAGATCCTCTTACAAATGGCCAGTTCTTCACCAGGGTTGTAGAAGGGCAGTTACTACTTGAAGTAAATCTAGGAACCTGGTTTGTTCTCATGCAGACTTTCACTTGTTCTTTTTTTCATAGTTTCTCCTCTCTGTAACCATTTTCTGAGATATTGTTGCTATCAATATTTAGATTCTCTGGTATCTGAATTGCTAATCTGTTCAGTGTTTAGTTTTCATGACTGCTGGCTTAAAATTTCATTTTCTTATGTGCTTTCAGGTCTTTACTGTATCTGCTTTCCATCTCCAAAAACCCTATGCCTCATCTCCTGATTCATTCTCTTTCCATCTGTGGTTTTATAAGTAAAACCAAACTAAATTACAAAACTGGCTTACTGTTATTTTGGTAGGGTGTATTTCAGTTTCCATCTGTACCTGAAAGTCCTACCCACCTTGCTGGGCAGTGTCTTTCTTCACATCTTTGCTGTTATTGCCTTCTAGTCTCCAAACTTGATGTCACAGGGGATCTACTGACATCTTTTCATTCTCTTGCATCTCTGGTTTAATGATCTCAGGAATTTTATGTATATGAATTATGTTTAGCTATTAAGGTCCTATTTTATTTAAAAATATATCATTGTTCAGTTTTATTTTCCTAATCATTTTTATTAAAAAAATTTTCTGCTTTGATTTTTTTTTTGTTGTTAACCCCAAAACTGTCAGTGAGTTTATGTGTAAAGCATACAATTAATAAATTTTACCTAATAACAGAATTTGCTTAAAATTATAGAGTGCTCAAAAGACTTAGGACTAAGGACTAAAATTCAAGTCCTTTTTAAAAAAAAATTTCTAGTGGAATTCATTATGTCATATTGGTATATGCACAGAACACAAACTAGTCATTCACATTCCCCAGGTCTTTCCTTCACTCTCTCCTCTTCCCTCCCCCTGATTTGCTTGTTCAATTCCACTGATCTCCCTTCTATTGTTATTATTGATATTTTAATTAGTGCATCATGGTTATATATACAAGTGGGATTTGTGATGGTGAAATCATGCATGCACATAGCATAATTTGGTAGATTTCATCCCCCAGTGTTTCCCAAGGCCTGCCTGCCTTCCCCTCAATCCCTTCTCTAATTCACTTGCCTCCCTTCTCTTCTCGAAGATGCTTTGATATAAAATCACTTGCACTTTCTACTTGATTTACTCACTTTTGATTTTCAACAAATACGTCTGTTATAGATTGGATCTTGAATGTCCCCAAAGGCCCATGTGTTGCAGGCTTGGTCCCTAGCCCATGGATCTCTTGGGAGATGTGGAACCTATAGAAAGTAGAGTCTACTGGCAGGAAGTTATGTCATTGGGAGCATGCCCTTAAAGGGGATGTGGGGACTCTAGGTGTCTTCTGTCTCTCTTTTGGTTTCAGACTGTCATGAGACTAGCAGACCTCCGCCACCATGTGCTCACACCATGATGTACTGCTTTATCACAAGCTCAGAAGTGACAGTCCCAACTGACTGTGGACTGAAATCTCTGAAACTATGAGCTGAAATAAACCTTTCCCTCTTTAAGTTGATTTATTGCAGGTACTTTTATGGTAACAGAAAGCTGACTAACACAATATCTTTTTGTGTTTGCTATGTATCTGGCACTGAGTACTGGAAATAGACTGGTTAGTATAAAGGTTAACTTCTGTAATCTTGCAAATTATATTCTCTGGGAGAAATGGAACAAGAATCAATGGCTTTACTGATTTTTTTTTTTTAAAGTAGCAACAAGAACTTTCAGGTAAAACTATAGATCAAACACATTCATTTACCTTTTCTTCTTCCCAAATTCCAACAGATCATGCTGATTTTGTTGTGGTTGTTATTTTAGGTTAAGTGATTATGAAACTTGACTCTGTGGGTGACATTTGGACTATGAATTGAATATGGTCACTATGGTAGCTTCTATAACCAGTACTGCAGCTCTAGGCTTAAGTGACAAGGACATAGATATTCTAATAATAAGAGAAAGAATATTTCAGAAAGAGACTATAGCTTTTTATGCAAAGGAGAATGCATCTACAATAAGCTAAGGTATGGATAAAAACACAAGTAAGATATATGTAATTGAGATAGAGAGGAAACAGAGAAAGGAGTTGTATGTGGGAAAGTGGAAACACCAATGAAAATTTTAAGTGCAATGAGAATATACTATGTGATAAGAAGTTACTAAAGGATGAGTGTGGTCTGGTTTCAATTTTGAAAAGAACATTCCAACTGCTGGGTGGAAGATTGATTGAAGAACGACTTTACTATCAGAATACATCTTGTAAGTAGTGTCATAGGACTTGCTAGTGTATTGGATGCTGTGGTAAAGGAAAACAAGGAATCAAAAATGACTCCTTGGATCTGATTTGCATATCCCTAATGATTAGTGATATCAAACACTTTTTTTATATATATCTGTTGGCCATTTGCATGTCTTTTTTTGAGCAAAGGGTATAAGTCAACTTCTCTCCCACCCCACCACATTCTCCCCAGCTTCTGGTCGCCACTGTTATACTCTTCAACTTCTATGAGATCAACCTTCTTGGATTCTGCTTCAGTCAGATCATGCTGATTAGTGAGAGGGTGGGCAATGGGTTCAGTGTGGCAGTTTGGTAGCAGGAATAAGCTCTGGTGTTCCATGGCACAGCAGGGTAAACATAATTAACAATAATGCATTATGTGTCTCAAAATAGAGGATTTGGAATGTACTCTCCATAAAGAAATGGTAAGAGTTTTAGGTGATGGATATGCTAATTATCCTGAGTTGTTCACTACCCAATGTGTATGTGAATCAAAACATAACATTGTACTTCATATATACGCACAAATATTAGTGTCAATTAAAACATAAGAATGACTCCTTGGTATCATCTTGAGCAACTGAATGGGTAATAGTGGCATATACATGGTTAATGACAGGAGGAAGAACAGGTTTTGGAATAATATCAAAATAGCCAAATCATTGAGAAGAAAAGACAAATGGCATCCCGAATAGGAAAGTTTAGATGTGATAGGACAAATGACATGTCTTCCAAATATAATTGCAAGAAGACAGAGAACGTACAAATGTAAATGCACTGAGAGTTAATAGGGTAAAGGAGCAAGTCCATGTTTGATTATTTTAATAGTAGCTTTAGAAGCAAAGTTAACTTGTTAGTGGGGTGAGGAACATATCAGAGTTACTATCTCTAAACTGAAGCTTAGACTATGTTTTCTTTTTTTAAGAAGGCTAAATCATAATGCATTCTCAGTACAGCTTTAGCATATGCCAGCAATGGAAAACACATATTTACGATCCTTGAAATATGCATCACTAACCATTAACGAATGATCACTCAGATGTAAGTCTTGACAAATTGCCTCACTCGTCTCTAAAGTTTCTATCTTGGGGTCAAAATATTAGCATACTGACAAATATCCACAGTGAGGAATGATTGCTAGAAGTTTTTCAAGTCGTCATACTTTGTGTGCCACGTAAATCAACATTGGCTCACATTTCTGGCATCTTCAGAGTGTGTAACCATCTCACCATGAACACAGGCAAGGAATGTTGTGATGAATCTCAGTCCCTACTGTAGCCTATATTAATCATCATTGCTGACTTGCATTTAATAAGCACTAAATGCTATTAGAAGATAGTTCTGTTCCTATATCCCCCAATGAGGTACGTAACTGTTTAATTCTATTTGAGAAAATTTTTTATTTTCCCTGTAGAGCCTCTGAGACATTTCATTAAGCAAAGCAGAAAAAATGCCTAAGGATGTAGGAAATAATTTTCATATATCCCATTTGTGGTTTAGTTGGATTGGATGCTAAAGCTATAAAAAACAGAATACCATATAGAGCTTTGAGATTTTGCTAATATTATTTCAATGAAATATTCACATATCTATTTTTCTTGATAACATTTGTCTTAAAATGAAAAGGAAGCAAAAAAAGTCATGTTGTCTAGATTTTTTACTAGGGGGCCTTTTTAGAGGAAGGTAATTTATTTTAATGGAAAGTATACTATTGTACACAGTATGTCATTCTGTATTTAAGGAAAAGGCTACTGTTTGGAAGAAAAAAAAAATTATGTTCAACTATATGAGATAGCCATTTTCATAATCAACTAGTTTACCGTAGTATGAATGAATTTTTTATGGATAAATAGCAAGCCATGCTTTCTTATAGTATGGAGATTGTCTTTTTAATAAAGTGGGGGTATTAGATGTACAGCAGGATTATGCACTCCTTAAACTTATGAATTTTAAGAAAACATACAGTAAAATTTATTTACAACAAAATCATCATTTTAAAATTAGAGACTTTGGAGGTAAAATAGATTAGATAAACTGAGGTCGGACCTGGACCCATATAAAGATGAGATGCTTATGCGTGCTGTTAAGAAGGCTCTCTCTAAGTTACCTCTTTGGATGATCAAGGTTTTTTTTCCCTTTCACTCCCAGTAGTTTTCCACCACATTGTCTCCTTATACCAAGGCCAAGCATCCTTGATGAAAATAAATGAGTAAATAAAATAAAAAATAAGCACATATACAAAATAAATATTCAGGAAGCCATTGCAAAATGTGCCTTTGTTGATTGGATGCCCTCTAACCTTCTTTCAACAGCACTTATCATGGATAGTTACTTTGGATCATATTTTCCCCAATTATGAAATAAGATCTTTTGAACTTTTGATCTCTGAGACTCTGAGCTGTGACCTTCTGTGATTTGAATTAGATTACCCATTCGAGCCCTACAGCACTGATAGATGACACTTGGGCCAAACTATAATGTATTAAGAGTGGTGGGTGGCAGCAGCAATCACACAGGTACAGAACCTGTCATGTTTCATTAAGGTTAGTCTATTTACTTGGGCACCAAGCATTTTGAATGCTGTCACTCACTACTTTAAACAGCCTTGCCTATGCCCATCTCAGGTATAGGGAACTCAAAAATGTTTGTCATATTTGGTTGGACTATATTTGCACAACACAAATTTCCCAAACCTAAGAGGTCAGTTTTGAGATTGTTGGGCCTCAGGGGAAGGAGAAGGAATTATCATAACAAATGAGATCCTTATATCTTGAAATGTTACCGTCCCAGTACCATTTAACCTAGTGAAACAACCAGCAACATCTTTTAAACTTCATATGTAGATAGGATAAATATTCTCGTACAGAGAATTGAAGATTTAAATTTGTTTAAAACAAAGACATATAGTTCTTGAAAAATGTTATTTCAAATCAAATTTTTAAAAAAGGTTACTGGGAAACAGAAAAAGAGGAATGGTAAACTGAGAGGAAACTTCTGCCATGTGTAATCCTATGGGTATGATTTATTTTTTCTTTTCTTTTCCTTTTATTTTATTTTATTTTTGGAAACAGGTGTATTTTTGTAATAAACTGAGGAGGATACTTAACAATAAATAGATAATGTCCCAAATCAATCTCTGGAACATCAGTTGAGTAAAGAAATCACAGAGGAGTTCTTTATATATCCTGGAGATTAGTGCTCTATCTGATGTGTGTGTGGTCAAAATTTGCTCCCAAAATGTAGTTTCTCTCTTCACCTCACTGATTATTTCTTTGGCTGAGAAGAAGCTTTTCAGTTGGAATTCATCCCATTTATTGATTCTTGATTTTTTCTTACACTATAGGAGTCTTGTTAAGATGTAGGGCCCTAATCCAACATGATGTAGGTTTGGGCCCACTTTTTCTTCTATTAGGTGCAGAATCTTTGGTCTGATTCTTAGGTCCTTGATCTACTTTGAGTTGATTTTTGTGCATGGTGAGAGATAGGGGCTTAATTCCATTTTGCTGCATATGGATTTCTAGTTTTCCCAGCACCATTTGTTGAAGAGGCTATCTTTTCTCCAGTATATGTTTTTGGCACCCTTGTCTAGTATGAGATAACTGTACTTATGTGGGTTGTCTCTGATTCCTCTGTTCTGTATGATTGTTTTACCAGTCTACTTTGGTGCCAACACCAAAATATCAAATAACTCAATCAATAAATGGGCTGAGGAACTGACAGACACTTCTCAGAAGGTGATATACAATTGATCAACAAATATGTCAAAAAATGTTCAGCATCTCTAGCAATTAGATAAATGCAAATCAAAATTATTCTAAGATTTCATCTCACTCCAGTCAGAATGGCAGTTATTAAGAATACATGCAACAGTAAGTGTTGGCAAGGATGTGGGGGAAAAGGTACACTCAAACATTGGTGATAGTACTGCAAGTTGGTGCAAGCAATCTGGAAAACAGTATGGAGATTCCTTACGAAACTTGGAATGGAACCACCATTTGACCCAGCTATCCCACTCCTTGGTTTAACTCAAAGGACTTAAAAACAGCCTACTACAGTGACACAGCCACTTCAATGTGGCTCAATTCACAGTAGCTAAACTGTAGAAGCAACCTAGATGCCCTTCGATAGATGAATGGATAAAGAAACTGTGGTATATATACACAGTGGAATATTACAAAGCATTAAAAGAGAATAAAATTATGGCATTTGCAGGTAAATGGATGGAGTTGGAGAATATCATGCTAAATGAAGTAAGCCAATCCCAACAAACCAAATACCCAATGTTCTCTCTGAAAAGTGGATGCTGGTCCATATTGGGGATGTGAGGAGGCATGGAAAAAATGGAGGAATTTTGGATAGGGCAAAAGGGAGGGAGGGGAAGGGAGAGGGCATGAAGGTAAAAAAGATGGTGGAATGAGATGGACATCATTACCCTAGGTACATGTATGAAGACATGTGTGACTCTACTTCATGTACAACCAGAGGAATGAAAAATTGTGCACCATATGTGTACAATGAACTGAAATTCATTCTGCTACTTAAAAAAATAAAAAAAAAATTATATTTAAAAAGCAATCATAGAGGAGAAATGGCTTTAAGAATTTGAAGAGATTGATATGCTGTTTATCATGTTCATGTGTATGGACACATGACATTACCCCATTAATGCACAATGTTGATGTTTTTTATGCGTTAGCTAATGATTTTTCTCTCATTCATATACCATGATTTTAAGGAAGTTTCTAATTTTCTTATATTTTTAAGTTTATGAAATTGTATGCAAAAAATAAATGTTAATCTAAAATTGTTACCTTATTTGTTCCTTAGTAATCCCCTATTAACACCTTTAATTTCCCTCAGTTACACCTCTCTTCATACTATCAGGCATTTGGCACTCTCTCCACATTCATAATCTCCTTATTGTATTTAATGGAGGTGAAATCAGTGCACCTGTGTACTGCGGCAACACTTGGAAATATGGTATATATATTGAGAAGGGACATTTTCTTGTTATTGAATGACAATAGAGCACTGCTACTACTTAGTAGCAGGAATTTCGAATATCCTGAAATGTGTGGCGGAATACCACAAAATGAAGAACTGTTGTGCTTTAAATACTAATGTCATCTCAGTTGAGAAACAGTGTGTGCCTTTTTCTAATATAGTTGTTATCCCTCAAGGATATGTGATCTGCCATAAAAACTCAAGATTATGTTTCACATGTATGGCACTTTTTTGAAGTATCCTTAGAAATATCTATTCCATTGAGACCCAAGAGTATTTTTCCCTGTGTATAAAACTTGCATCTTTATATCATGATTCTTTTGGATAGTAAAAACAAGTTTAATTGTCAAAGTATAATAGATGAAAACAGTAAGTCAAAATAAATGTATAAAACTGAGAGTCATTTCCCAGTTTCTGAATTCTTTATCTTTGTACTTCACTAAAGATAACCGTATGTTCTAACTCACAGTTGTCTGTTGGGAAGCATCCCTCCGTGAGGAGCATTTTTATTTAGTGTTCACAGCTCTTGTTTCTTTTATCCAGTGGTGCTGCTAGGTATGGCCATTTGGGAATATGCCAACTGCTCTGGGGCAATTGACCCATTCTTAGCCCTTTTCACTTTTTTTATGATTCTGAAAAAGCAATTGGGAAAAGAGAAAAAGAGGAGATGCTGGGAGTGTGTGTGTGTGGGGGGAGATTTGGTTCTTTTACATTAATATTTATAGTTTACTTTCTGAAACAGAAGGATCACTTCTCTATCATTAGATATCACTTTTAGCTTTCTTCTTTCTATGGTTTCTCCTTAATCAAATCAGAGACCCAGTTCTCACTTTTCCTTCCTGGTTCAATTCTAATGACATTTGTATTTAGGCCATCAACATACCTGGTTGTGTTTTTTGGTGTGATCATTACGATGATCACTGGTGTTTACCAAATCTGTGTAAGCAAATCCTTTCTGCATAATGAACCCGTGAAATGAATAAAACCATAGCTTCTAGTTTACTTTCATTGTACTTCAGGATGAAACAGGTTATCTTCTTGCAAATTCTAATTTCATTGAGTTTAGCAAAGCAAAACAAAACAAAACAAAAAGGTTAAAAATGTTTGTCTCTATTGTATTGTGCCAAATAACCGACTAGACTAAAATTTTATTTTTTATTTTTTTCCATTTGTTTGGCTTTGCAGGAATTCAGTTATAGTATACATCTGTGGCTGAAAATACATTAGTTTTTATATTGCAGTTCTCTTGTGTTGAAAATCATTCTTTACTCTAAACATCACAATATGAGCTCTTCAGTTTTTCCAGGGGAGAAAATATGTCATTGATTTTGACAACAAATTCTCCCTTGTGCTCTTCTCTCTCTCTCTCTCTCTTTCTCTGTATGTATATGTGTATATTTATATACTGAATATATATATATATCCTTAATATATATTATATAAACATATATATCCTGAATATATATGTCAGTGATTAAATTTAAAGATACTTACTTGGAAGCATATTTTTAAGCACACAACACCATAAAAACCAAGAATAAACAAGTTTAAGACTTATTACTCAAAAATATCACAAGAAGTGAGCACCATATATGTGACTGTATTGAATTAACCAGTGCTATTATTTTATAATCAAATGGATCTGGGACTTGTCCTCTTTGAACTTATAAGTTTTATATTTTTTCCATAAGTTTTATTTTAGTTAAAAGTGATATCTTCTTTATCCTTATTATTTTGAAATTTTCCAATATACTTTTTTCTGTTCACTGCCCTGAGTAATTAAACTGAAGAAAAAAATATATCATTGGGTAGCTAATATGCAGGTACTAAAAGAAAAAGATACTCACTTCATTATAGAGGTATAAAAGGATATCCAGAAAAAAAGTTAAAGGGTCTAAATGTTTATAAAGTAAAATTGGCTACCTTGGGTCAACTTTAGTTTGTGGAAGATTTTTGGACAATATCAGACACTTTAGAGCAATGCCATTTAGTGAATCTTTCTTTATGTTGGAAATATTGTGTATGTGCACTGCCTGACATGGTGGCCTCCAGGTGCATGTGGTTATGGAGCTCCTGAAAGTGAGTGTTATGACTAAGGAGATGACATTTTAGTATTATGTAAATCTAATAGATGTTAATTAGCTACATATGTTGTCAAATAGCCACATATGTTGGTCTGCATGGCTATGGAAAGATCTTTGGAATGAAAGACACAGACAGAAATAACAATAATCTAAACAAAAGTAACCCAGACTGGAAGTAAGCAGATAACCCTCCTCTGTTTCTCATCATCATTAGTTATTTGTTCTTTTGGTGGACACATATGCAGCGGTATCACATCCTGGACAAGGCCAACACAAGTCAACTATTATATATGCAAAGACTTAGAAATTATGCCACTCATGAACATTTTCTGGAAAATGTGCATAATGAATACTCCAGCTGGGAGATAAATCAGCCAAATAAGCATAGATATAAAAAGTTTGCTGCCACTGATGAAGCAAGTAACAGAACATTGTCCAAACAATGGCTTTATATATAGTGATTAAACAATGCATATGCTAGATGGGCTTGCTTTATATTTGTAATCAGAAAAAATAACCTGATGTTGTTTAAAATACTAAGAACTAAGAAGCGGTGTGTCATTTTAGATCCATTATAGTGGGTAAAGAGAATCTTATCCCCTTAAGTTATTCTAGCTTACAACTCAGTTCTAGGCATACTAAGGGGGTTTGATTCCTATTTTTCTTTTTAATGATGAGAATAAATAATATAAAATGTTTTCAAACTGTTTTATAATGCATTTTAAAAATTCATTACTGTAACAGCGTGAGTTTAGTAAGGTGGGCATTAAGATCACAATTTTTCGGAAAACAAACAATGCAAAGAATTTATGGACCAAACTCAATACCATCTAACTAATAAATAAGTGGAACCAGGACCTGACATGGGTTCTTAGAGTCAAATGTTGTGATCTTTCTACTCTATATTCCTAATCCTGTATTAATGATAATAAGAATGAATATAATAACTATAGTGAGAAAATAACAGTATTGATTCTCATAATTTATATAAGAGAACTTCCTTGATTATATAATTTTCATTTGCCATATATTCTATAATTAAAATTATAGTGTCCTTTTTGAATGTTTTGCCATATTCAAATAAGTATCAAAATCTGGGGTTGTGGCTCAGTGGTAGAACACTTGCCTAGCATGTGTGAGGCACTGGGTTCGATCCTCAGCACCACATAAGAAGATTAAAAAATAAAATAAAGGTATTATGTCCATCTATAACTAAAAATTTTTAAAAAATTTTTTTTAGTTTCTGATGGACCTTTCTTTTTATTTATTTATATGTCGTGCTGAGAATCGAATCCAGTGCCTCATGCATGCTAGGCAAGCGCTCTACCACTAAGCCACAACCCCAGCCCTAAAATTTTTTTTAAAGTACAGTTATGTGTAAATCCTGTGAGAAATGTATAGGTGATTTCATTATTGCATATAAAAACTAAAATACTACAGTGTCTATAGGTGATTATCATCTTAAGAGACATATGTGCAGCGTCCTTGACATCATTATGTGGAACAGGAGTATGGTCTAATATTTTTCCTCTTATCTTATACTTGTTCCCTGACAAATTCTAGTTTTCAATGTTTTCTTCCTATTTTATCACACTGATTTCTGACTATGGCTTAATAATCAGAGAATTGTTTTAAAAAGCTTATGTGTGGTTCTATTTTATACAATTTTGTTAGAGGGCTGAAAATATAGACCCTGCATTGACTATTTATATAATTCACTCTAATTGACAAGTTAAAATTTTAAATGTATTCTGCCTTTTAAAATCAAATATGACTTGAACAAATCAATTATTAATGGGAGTTTGAAAAAATACCCAAAGTAGATTATTCTGATACTATTACACAGATAATTATCTTTGTGAGGAAGGGTCCATGTCTTTACCATTTAGTTTCAATAAGATTTAACATTGTTTTCATTACATCTCTTTTGACACAGACCACTAATATTAATGTAATTAGCAAATTGAATTGATATAATTAAGGAACAGAGACCAAGTGTTTTTTCATTATACTTAATAATATAACAATTTTCCCCATAAGAGTTTCCCTGATCTTACATTTTTTAAGACTCTGAGTAGTTTTAAATACTGTGTTTTTCCTAAGAAACTTAACAAAGTGCAATTGCTAAAAATGTATGTTTGTTGAGAATTTGGAAACTGTTCTAATTAGGTTTCATGTGGGGATTTATTGAGCGTTCAAATAATTACCAAATAATGAACCTATTATGTTGGTATTTCCCACAGTGGAAATATTTATTTGCTCAAAAATATTATCTTGAAAATATTTGCCTGCTGGAACACTTCATGGGTTTGGAAATCATTGAAAAAGTATTAGTAAAATCAAGGGAACCCAAAGTAGGCTAAAAAATTAAGTATGGAAAACAGACTTTTTATTATGTTTAATATATTTAAGCAAATAAATCTTTTCCACCTACATCCAGAAAAGAATACAAAATTAAAAATTAAATAAGAAGTGAGGGGAAGTTCCAGATGCAGTAAATTTGTAGAATGAGTTATGTTCCAACTTCTCTGTAAAAATAAACATGTACTTCCAAATATTATAATAATTAATTGTATGTGTTTGTGTGTGTGTGTGTGTGTGTGTGTGTGTGTGTGTGTGTGTATAAAGTGCTTCCTAGTATCTGAAAGGAAGAGGGGTGTCACAATCAGAGAAGTCAGTGTAGGAAGTCATAAGAGGGTTGGCTCAGTTATTGGCCTTTTTGGAAAGACTCTAGAGCTTTTATGCTTGCCTAGGGACTGTAGGCCAGGCCATGGGTCTGGAAGGGTGAGCAGTTGAAAATAAAATCCTCATGAGATGGAATTTAGAGATACAAACAGAGCACTGGGTCTCCAAAGAGAAACACCCATAAACCACTGGAATGCAGAACAGACAACCCATGAGTGAACCCAGCCTGTGTCCTTGTGCTCATGTGCTTGCCACAGCTTGCAGATGGGCTGAAAAAAAAAAAAAAAGAAAGAAAGAAAGAAAGAAAAGAAAAGAAAAGAAATCACAATGAAGCCACATGGCATCTGCCACTACTTTAGGGAATATGTTAATGAGACATGCAGTGTAGGAAGTATATGATTAAAACATTTGAGGACAATGCTCATGTACAAGAAAAACTGACATGAAATTGCCAAAACCCATCCTGACTCCCAACTCAAGGTCAGCCCCCTAGTTACTGTCCTTCTATAAAACTTGAAACCTCAGACCAAGACATGGTGACTCACACTTTCTCAGATGGCCCACACTCCATTCGCAGTGTGTACTGTCCCTTTGTTATAAATTTCTTGCTCTGCTATTCATATCTAACATGTCCTTGAATTTTTTTTTTGTACCATGGTCAAGAATCTGGAAGTTCCCGGTAGAGGTCTCTCCCACTGTTGGAGACTCCCTGGACTCCTGTGTGATGACACTCACATGGTTATAGGGGACCATGGTAAGTTCCATATGATAAGCAGTGAGTAAAGAATTAGAGAGCCACTTCCCCTTCATTGAAGGCTGTGGAAGGGAAGTGTGTCACCTCCACTCGAGGCTGGGGAAACGAGTGACTGAAGACACAAGCCTGAAGTGCAAGGTATTTTAAATTCAGAATTTAGAATATCTTGAGGAAAACCAAGGCTAAAAAAGAAATACCACGAAGAAAAGGGGACTGTTCAAGAAACCCCAGATATATTCTGCAGAAACAAATGTGAACCTGTCTTCAAGTATAACTCCTCATCTTAGGTCACATGGATCTCACAGGAAAACACATGAAACAACTAATCTCTCTCAGGCCAAGTACACATTCATACAAAACCTATATGCTAAGGAACTGAAAGTTAAACATTAAAGGAAAAAATGAAATTGTTTACTCTAAAGAAAGTGAGTGAAAGAATTTGCATTCATCCAAACAACCTGAGGTGGTAGAATACCCTGAAATTGACCACAAACTCTTTATGATTTGAAATAATCAGTAATATTAAGAAACACAAAAAAGCAGGTATGATAATAAAGCCCATTTTGAAAAAATAACTAGAGGATTTAGAAAAGGGTTTAATGAAATGTCTAGAAATAGGACATGTAGTCATTAAGAACTGAGTATATGCTTTGAATAACATTAAGATCAAGTAAACCATGAAAGATAGTGCATGCAAATATACAAGTGTTTAAGGACAGAAAAGTATTCCAAGAAAAAATTTCCTATTGCATCTAGATGCTCACCCTGGGAACCTGGGGATGCTAACTTATTTGGTAAAGGAACTATGAGGATGCAATTAAATTGAGGATTTGGGGATGGGGAGATTATACTGGATTATTCATGTAAAGGGCCCTAAAGGGCAATCACATGCGTACTGATGAGAGGAAAGCAGGAGGTATTTGAAAACAGTTTCAGAGGGCTCAGAACATAAACGTTTGGCTCCATTGCTCTGGGCACTAGGTGAAGTGGAGCATCATGGTGGAAGAGTGGCGAAAGGAGGAAAGCATTTCAGGACGTGGCATCAGGAAGCCGAAAGAGAGAGCTCCACTCTTCAGTGACCCAAAGACATGCCCTCAATCGCCCGCCTCCTCTAAACACACCCTACCTGCCTGTAGTTACCAGCCTTAATTTCTATTAAGGGATTAATGCACTCATTAAGTTAAGATTCTCATAACCCAATCATTTCACCTCTAAACTTTTCTGCATTGTCTCACACATGAGCTTTTGGGAGACATCTCACATCCAAACCAAAGTAGGAAATTTCATCAGTTATTGTGTTAACATTTTATTCCATTTTACTTGATTAGGCATCATTAGTTGAATTTCCAATATTGAACAAAAAGAATGCCATACATTAAAAAAGTGCCATATATAGAGTTCATTAAGACTTTTTTATTTAATCAACAACTGCAAGGTTTTTTTTGTGATATATTCACACCTGTTCACAAGTATTTTGAAGCAGAGGAGTTTAATATGATGTTATTAGTATAGAACCAATTTATAGTTTCATTTATTTGATAATATATTTGCATTGGTAACTATTCTCAAGAAATCTACTTGCTGTTATTCAGATAAAATTAAAAATTAATAGATCTTCATAACACTTTGAGTTGTCCATTACAATTACCACAACTTTCAAATCAATTTTTTGTAACATGACAAGTTAATATATTTTTATTATAACATATTTGACCAACATTACTTGACACCTGTTTTTATACATATATATAAATATATATATAAACACACCCTACCTGCCTGTAGTTACCAGCCTTAATTTCTATTAAGGGATTAGTGCACTCATTAAGTTAAGATTCTCATAACCCAATCATTATATATATATAATGATTATATATATATATATATTATATCATTATATATATATATGTATATATATATATATGAATTAAATCATTAAGCTAAAAATGCTGGATAAAACTCACAATCACTGATTGCAGTGACACATGCCTATACTTTCAGGTACTCAGGAGGCTGAGGCAGGAGGATCACAAGTTTGAGGCCAGCCTCAGAAACTAAAGGAAACCCTGTCTCAAAATAAAAAAAATAAAAAGGGATGGGGATATGTATCAGTGGTAGAGTGCCCCTAGGTTCATTCCCCAGTACAGAAAACACCATCATCAATAACAAAAATCTCCCAGGCAACATTTTGACAGCAATATTTGGGTGCCATGATAGCATTATTTTTATTCTCTTTGTGATTTCCTGTATTTTTGAATATTATTTATTGTTTTCTCTTTTTGCATTTGAATTTTGTTAATGACAAACATTAGAAAAATATTATGAAAGATGCTGCACTTACTTTTTCTTTTGGCCTCCCAACTTTTTCTCTATTTAACTGGCTCCTTTCTCTTTTTATTTCTTAGTTGCCACAACTGATATGTGCCTGTGTCATCCACCTGCCTGAAATGCTATTCTCTGCAGTCTGCAGCCACATTGCCCTCTCATGGCTCATGATTTTAGAGACAGTGTCTGTGCTCATAACATGAAATATGCTGATGAGTCCTGGCACTCAGTGGGTTGACAATCCCCTGCCAACATCAATTGGCAGGCGCTATTCCTCTCCATCCTCTCAAATGGCTCTGCCTGCCTCCCCATGCCGACTGAAACTGTCATTTTCACGAAGCCCCCATTGTTGCAAATTAGCTGTTGCTGGCAAAAGTTCACAGGCTGTTTCCAGGTATTAATTTATGATCTGTGCATCTATTTACTCCATGAAACCAGGATAGCCCAGAAGTTCTTCTGAGTTTGAATCCTTGCTTGCCTATGCAACGTGGTTGAAAAAACAAATCTATGTTGTTTTTAAGCAATATGTCATTTTGCATCGTGTCCATAATAAGGGATCAGTATAATTTGGTTTCTCCTCCTAAATGTCTTTATTTTATTCATTGCATTGATTGGGTTTATGTACAGTAAGGAGGTACTTTGTATGTAGGGTTACCGCCAATGATTCTGAATGGTGACAGTATTAATAAGACAAAGATGGGATCAATATCCCAACATTTCTCCCCCATCACTTATTATTTTGTTAATTATTTAGGGACCTGGGAAAGAACTGTAATAGTAAACAAAAACAAAACAAAAATCAACACTAATGCTGACGATTTTCACAAGATTTTTTCTTTTAACACTTAGAAAATGCATTAAAATATTACCACTTGTGGAAACAGTGTAAGACAACATTTATTTATTATGCTATGAAAATAATGAGATAAACATGTAAGCTTTTCCCTTTATATCTCTAGTCCCTGCCACACTCCCTGCAGGCACACAGCAGATGTTCAATAAATGGTATGTTGATGAGAACTCTAGGAAGACACAACCATCCAGTGAAGAAGCTATTTTAGAATTTATCATTCCAAAGCATCAACTCAATAATTCTCTTTAAAAGCAAATATTGCCAAGTATTTGAGGTCAGGTAGTTCTTAATGTTAAAGTGAAGTCAGTATATACTCAGTATCTCTGTTTTTCTTTCTCATGCACAATACATACACACATTTGAAAATTATAGAAAAAATATTTGGAATTTCTTTTAAAATTAACTCACTTATTAAGCAAATATTCATTGAACCAGGTAATATTCAAAGCATTCTGGATATATATACTAACAAGGGCGGCAAGACTTCTTCCTTCAGAGAGCTTATGTTCTGGTGGGGAGCGTTAAGATGACCTTAGTATCATGATGTATATATTAGTCCATTTTGCATTACTACACTGAAATACTCAAAGCTGGATAACTTTATAAATAAAACAGTTGTCTTTTTTTCTTTTAAGCTCAGAGTTCTAGAGGTTCAAGGCCCTGTATATGGTGATAACTTTCTTACTGGCAGAGTCCCAACGTGCCTCAGGGCATCACATGGCAGGCAAGAGATGTATTTGTCTTTTGGTCTCTTATAAAGCTACCAGTATTCAATTATGAGAATTCCACCTTGATGAATTTATCTTGTCCTAATTTCTCAAAGGTCACACTTTTAAACACCATTGTTGGATTAAATTACTACTTTGTTAATACCTCACAATGGGAAATAAAGTTCAGCACTAGAACTCTTGGGAGACACACTCAAGTCATTATCTAAACCATACCAGAGCCGGGCGCGGTGGCGCAAGCCTGTAATCCCAGCACTTAGGGAGGCTGAGACAGGAGGATTGCGAGTTCAAAGCCAGCCTCAGCAATGGCGAGGTGCTAAGCAACTCAGTGAGACCCTGTCTCTACATAAAACACAAAATAGGGCTGGGGATGTGGCTCAGTGGTCCAGTGCCCCTGAGTTCAATCCCCAGTACCAAAAAAAAAACAAAAACAAAAAAAAACCATACCAGGATGGGAAAGAAAAACATGTTAGACTGAAAGTGATAGTATAGGTTCAAAGCCTCCAAAGCATTTAATACTACTTCATTTTAGATCAGTGGGGATTTCTTCTAGTTAATACTTAACTATCACACTTTGTGTAGTAGAACTAGATTATGCCTCATATCTCTAAATTAATCTATACCATTCAAATAAACTAAGTACAAGAATGAGATTACCATAAATAGTTGAATGTTGTCTATTCATGTTAGGCAAAGTAAGAAAATACAGTCTCGTTTGATAAAATATCTTAATAAAGATAAACTGTATTTTTCAAGTTGGCAAATGCTATGTTAATCATAGAATGATAAATTTTAAAAACAGGATCATTCTGTAATCCTATTCACTGTGCCTCACACTATTCAAATAGATGTTTTAAATAAACATCTTGTCCAGCCTTTGGTTACTTTGTGAGAGTCATAATTTTTCCCTAAAGTTCTTTAGCACATTTCTTTTTATACAGAAGTCTGCCTTTTGGCTTTGAATAATAATCAAAGCAAACAAAAATATAATTCCTTAGGCATATGCCACGTGATGAGATATAGTCTCCTCTATTCCCAAACTAGGAGAAAAATATTCATCTTTTTGCAGGTGTAAGTTAGCATTGCCAATTTTAAATGAAGCCCATTTTGAAGGCTAGGTTAGATATAAGCCATTAGTATAACAGAGCAATTAACACTGCTCACAAGATAGATGAGTAAGACTTTGTAAATGCTGTCACTAAGTACAAAGTGAAAACTATATACATATATATATATACATATGCATATATATGTGTGTGTGTGTGTGTGTGTGATTATGTAAGGGAATGGAAGTAAACATACACACAAATATGTACACTTGCTACATTTGCCATTATGCAGAGTTCCACTAATTCTCACAGGGTGATAAATGGACAGTGGGAAAAATAATTGGTGTTGTCAAGGTTCCTCCAGCCAAGTATGGGACTCCCCCTCAACCAGCGGGGAGGAGGGACTCCCCGGAAGCCCCCGACAAACACCAACTGAGAACGATAAAGCCACCCGGCACGAATCCACCACACACGAGCCGGGGAGTTCTGTCTCAAGCAGGAACTGTTTATTAAGGGGAGGTTACAAGCTTATATAGGGGAAGGGATCCAATGGTATTTCTTTTCTAAACTAAGAATGCGGAAGTGGGCTGGCCACGTGTAGCAGCAGTAGAGAGGCACTTGGCTAGGGGATCATGTATTGTCCACAGCATGAAAACAGAGGTCAGCCAATAGGGGCAAGGTGATGTGGCTCTCTCAGGGTGGCATGATCTGCCTCAGGCTGGTTGCTCTGCGCCATCTTGTGGCAAGCCTCCCCCACAGGTGTAGTTTATTTCTTGCCATGAATGGTTAAAGTAGCTCATCTTTTGAAAGTGAATCTATACTATGGCTTAATATGGCTTTCCTAATGCCATTTTAGAGTTTTTGTTTTCAATGATTTGAAAAGTGGTAAAGGTCAGCTGGCACTGTAGGGTAAGGTACACAATGGTATTTAAGGGGTAATGACTTTGTTTATGAGGGGGAAAGAGATTTTATTTGTCAGAAAACATGAATGAGATAATAGATTGCAATTCCCAAATCTTGGTTTGGGATTCTGCCTCTATTTACAGAGGAAGCATCTAAATATGAAAAAAAATCTACCTCGTTTTTCTAGTGTAAAATCTCAAGGGAATCTTCTATTTAATAGCCTCTTAACAGTAGAAAAATAAGAAGCCAGTGTTTCTGCTTGTGAGAGTAGGCCTCTGCATATGGTGGACCATGACCTTCAGTTGAGAGGTGCACCAGGCTGAGGGGTGAACAGGTTACGAGAGGTCCATCTGGAGATGGAAAGCACTTCTATACATTAAATAAGAAAAAAGCTCTTTCATGTCACAGTAAAATCAATTGAAATTGAGATTTTTTGTTTTGTTTTTGCTTACTATATTGTCCTTGTTGTTGATAATAGTGTCGTGTCTATCTAGAGTCTTTTGGAAGGTGAGAAGTTTTTGTGGAATGTCTGTCCCTCGCTGTTTTGATGCTGCATGAAGAAAATAATTTGATTATTGATAAAATGAAACAGAACTAGATCCCTGCTTCTGTTGGTGAAAACTAATGAAAGAGGCAGAGATGAAAATGTGCTCAGGAGCAGGCCTCAGACTTGGGTCCTTAGAGGACTAAGGAGAAAGATGACAATGAACAAGAATGCACTTTTGTCACTGACTGCTATTGGTCATTTGCCTCTCTCTACTTGACATGTTTTTCTTGTGTCTTCCAACAGAGAGGTGCTATTTTCGACCTGTCTGCCTTCCTCTCTCATGCCCTGTCACCGCATGAATTTCCTTTAGGGGCCACTGTCCTCGGTTTTACGCTGAGACTATATGTCTTAGATAGAACTGAACTCATTGTCCTTTGTCCAAGTACTCTCAGAAGCATTAGCTGAGGGGTGAATCCACTAGTCAAAAAGGATGACATTTATTGGGAAACTTTTCTGTTCCTCCAGGCCTTACCCACTACCCTCCTTAATCTGTTAGTGAGTAGGCCTGCATTTTTGAGAAATATATGAGAAGAATGTCCTTCAGCACAAAAACAATGAATAAGAATCAGAATCAATATATAATATATGTGCAAGACAAATCCCTGGTGATATTGAATTGAGTGTTTAACCAGCCACTCTTGAAGTTTTCCCTGAATGTTAGAGCATTACTGGTCTTCACTACTCTGCTTTATTTAAGACAGTGTTTGTTTCATTTCTTTTATTTCTAACCCAAGACATGCTAATATGCTATAGAATGAATACAAAATATACAAAAAATATACAAAGTGAAAAGTATAGAATTTTGTCACTAGATAACCAAAGTGTACTGAAAACACTGGAGGCTTACACTTTTGTAAAATTCCATGAAAAAAGAATTTTAATAGTTCAATGGGAAATACAAAGTACCATGGTTATAAAACACATAGGCCTTAGAATCACACAAATGCATCTAAGTTCCAGCTGAACTGTATCTTTGCTTTGTGAAGTTGTGTGTGTGCTTTAGCTGTTTTGAACATGAGGTAGTACTATATAAAATGGACATGAAGAAATTTGCCTGCAGTGATGCCAGTAACCTACCCTCTCGAATGAACAAATAATCCTGATTTGCAGCATTTTTCTAATTTATATAGATACATAGAGATGAAATAACTGCTCATACCATGACCAATTTCAAGCTTCTGACGTAACATCACTGAAAAAAGAATTGGGAAGAGATATGCCCCCATTGGTCCCTTTGGGCAGTGGCCATTTGGCTTTAAGCACACACTACCTACTCAGCGGTCTATCATGAGTACTGAGTTATATAATACACTTGAAGTGCTTAATACAGTGACTGACATCCAACAAGTATTTCACAGAAGGGGAAGGGACTTAATGACGACTATGCACAACACTGCACAGAATACCGTGACATGCGAAGTATGGAACATATACTCTTTCAAATAGCTTATGTTTATGTTAAAAACATTCAAGAAAGCATCTAAAAATCCATCTTCATTACGATTCTCACTTTACTTCCAGTTACTGTGTTAAATATGGGCTATCTGGAAGAACTGGATGAGAACCACATGGTGAAGTGTGAAGAAAACACTTTTCAATAATAAGACTGAATTCAGGCTCCAAGTTCTTCTCTAGGTAGGACACATTAATTTTCCATTGTTCCTTAATAGTTGCCAGACTTTGACAAAATTGCCAAAATTTGACAATTTTGATCATAAACCAAACTTTTTTTTTTTTTTCAAATTGAAGTAGATGGTTTATCTCCTGCATTTACCTTATGATGTGGTTTACCTTAACTGTTACCTTATTATCTTGACTTATGGCTACTGATCAGCTGAGTGATTTGTCCTGGTTCACCCAAGTCTTTCTCAGTTTTAGTGTGTCCTGGGAACCCCCTTAGTTCCCAGCTAACATGAAGCATTTGATCACCTAGTATAGGTAGACTAAACTCTTGATTGTACAGATGTGCCAATAAATGACAATACAGCCTCAAGAACAGAATAGTTCAATTTGTTCATATATTAATATGTTTTATTTTAGTGGGATAATTATCAAAATTAAAAACAAGCCATCAGTTCAAATATTATCATATATATGCCCTAATTGAAGAGAAATATGGTGAAAGGCTTTCAGGTGCTAATGAACATGGTAGAAAACAGAATTTTATAATTTGATCAATCCAAATATTTCTCCCGTCCTAAAATTATGAATAGACCATGCAATGAGGACATAGTTTACATTTAATTCATTATTTTCTCATTATATTAATATTTAGTGACATTGCTAATGAGAGCTATGAGAATTACCTATTAGTTTTTTTATGCTACATTAAGTGATCCTAAAGGCCCATAATGTATATTATTATCTCTTATGATTTAGACAATTGTTTAAAAATAGTTTATTGGCAAGTAACAAAAATTGTATCATTCTGTAGAAAAAAGATTAATGTGAAAATAAAGTAAGGCAAATGGTTTTCTTTATCACAGTCCATAGTAAGCCACTTTCCTGTCAATAAATTATTTTACCTCTTATGAAGAGAAATCCAGTTTGTCTATTATCAAAGTGTGTGGTGATAGTAAATACAGGTTCAACAGAGAGATTTCAACCATCTATGTTATGTCTAGGTTTCATATTTATTAAAGGATGGAGTTCAGTTTGTAGAGTTCCTCATAATTTTGACCCACATTTTCAGGTTCTCCCACATTTTCTTTTATCTTCCTGTATCTACCTTTCTTTTCATCCACTAAATAAAAACAACTTATAGATATCCTCCTTCTGTGTTCTTCTGGCTCATTCTCCAGGAACTCCCTCACTGTGCCTCCACTTTGGAATGATTTACAGTATTCATCTTCTCCCCTTTTCCAGGAACTTCAGTATTCTGCTACTCCTCCATCTAGGATGAGAAGCAGAGAGCTGTTATGTTCAAGGATACTGATTAAGGAAAGGTCAAGGTACACATCCCTCTCCCACACCCTGATATTCACAAAAAAAAAAAAAAAAGAATTACGAGTCTACTGAAAAAATACAAGCTGTTAGAGATTTTCAAAATTCTATCCATACTGTTGAAATGACATTCCTTTGATTATGTGTGAATCATTACTTTTGCAGAGGGAAAAGGAGACACACGTCGGGCATAATGCTTTTTCTGTGAAGTGGTCTAATACCTCAGCAGCTCCCACAGCCTGTCAGCCTGCGTTAGAATCTTCAGTGAAACACAACGGACCATTTATCCCACTCTTTAGACTGGGTGATTGGCGACAGGGCCCTTGAGGTCATCTAAGGCATTCCTGTGTAAATTGAAAACATAGGTGGAAATGAAATTGTCTTAATCATTAAAAGGGAAGCAGAGGTTGAAAATTGACCCCAAGGAAGGACTACTTCAATAGATCTTGGACTCTATAAATCTATACTCATAGGCTGGCTGAACTCTAGACAGAGTAGTAATAAATTTTTACTTCTTCATGACAAGGCATTACTTACAAAGGAGTATAAAAACCTGAACAGTAATTTTTAGAATATTTTTGTATCCATAGGAAGCCATTTCTTTGTTATAAAACCAAGTAGTTGAAAATATTTGAATCATGTATACATACATGTGCACACATATCCATTATATTAACAGTACATAGAAATATATTAGCCAAGAGTGGCATGATAGGATTGTAAGTCAATTTTTATGAGTTTTGAATACTCACTCTTGTTTTCTTATCAGTAATGGAGCCAAAAGCTATTAAAATAGAAATAAGAGAATTAACTCAGAATAGGACCAGAACTATAAATATAAGAATAATGATATAAGTATAATTATAATTACAGAAGCATCATTTTGAAATTATGAAGGTATACAAGGATTAAAATTATTAATATATATCTTGTATCATCATAACAAATTTAGAAAGGATGTATTACTTCCTGACTAAAAATCATTCATCCTTATTACCAAAACATTAAAAAAGTCCAATAATATAGAATCTTACAAAATACAAGATGAAAATTCCCAATAATCCCCTCAGCCTAAGAAAATCACAGTTAATAATGTGTCTCATACCTTTCCTGATTTTTTTAAAATTAGCACACAAATTTGTATATTATTCAAAACACAGTAAGGTCATGCTGTTAATAGTAGCCAGAATCTTTTGAAAAAGCATAACTACACATGCTTACACACATGCACACATAACCATTTTTTAAAATCAAGAATATAATTTACATACTGATGTACAATATATGATGTTTTCAACATCACTGCTTAGAGATCATCTGTAAGTTTTATTAGGTTGTACTGTATTCCATTTTATAGCTGACATACAAATGACTTATTTAATGAGTATGTGTAGAAATTTAAGTTACAATTTTTTATTTTAAGAATTGCTCTATATTTAAAAGAAAACATATTTGAAATTTTGATATTACCAAATTACTCTGCAAAAGAGGTTGTATGATTTGAGAAATATCTAAAATGGCCTGTTTTTGCATATTCAAACCACTCTGCATTCTTGATCCTTTTTCACCTTTACTAATCTCATAAATATTTCAAATAATTTTTAAAACAAATATTTTTAGTTGTAGATAGACACAATACTTTTATTTTATTTATTTATTTGTATGTGGTGATAAGGATCAAACCCAGTTCCTCATACACACTAGGCAAGTAGAAGCCCAGCCTTCAAATAAATTTTTCAAAGTTATTTGTATTTCCCATATCATTATTCAATATAGGGATATTTTCATATATTTATGTAATAATATGATTGCTTCTATGAATTGGCTATTTTTATCCATGTTTTTCAATTTATATGTGTGTGGTACTAGTGATTGAACCCAGGGGCACTCAACTGAGTGACATCCCCAGCCATTTTTATTTTTTATCTTGAGGCAGAGTCTCACTGAATTGCAGAGACCACCCTTGAACTTGCCATTCTCCTGCCTCAGCTTCCCAAGTAGCTGGGATTACAGGCAAGTGCTGCCACACTTGGCCCAATTTTTAGATACAATACATATTTATTATAAAAGTGGAACTCTGATTTTCAATATTAAGTTTGATTTGCTAAACACAATGCTGTTGTTCCTTTTTCACTGAAAGTGGAAGAAACAGTTGATAGTAGTTAATTCAGTGAGTGGTTATTTGTTAAGAAACAATATAACAATATTATATTGTTATAAACAATGAACATTTCTTGGTTGTTGTGACGTTTCTTAGACAGGTATTGGGCAGTGAATAGATGTATATAAAGAATTGTAGGTGGGCATTCAGGAAGTATCTCTTGAATATTTGATTCCCCTCATTACTTGAAGAAAAGTAACTAGTCACCCTGAATGGCTTTATAGAACCTGATGAGAAGCACAATATTTTGTTCATCTTGACCTTTTATTTGGCTTTGGAGATTGTAACAGGCACTCCCTGCTTGCTACTCTCTGCCTTCCAGGAAATATTTTGCCTTCTAGATTTTCCCTGAATGTGGGTCTCATTGTGTCTCTTTTGTCTTCTGGCCTTTCATGAGATTTCCTCACCAGTACTCTACGTGTACATTAACACGTTCCTTACCAACCTACTCTCCATATGTATGGGCTTCTCCACTTCCTCTCTGTTACATCGTGTAGCTTTACATTCTAAGAGTGACCTTTTGCTGAGGTCTACCATGGTCCTGCTCCTTGGGTCTCTACAAAGAACTATCTTTAAGTCCTTTTTTAAAAAATTATTCTAATTAAGTATACATGACAGCAGAATGTATTTTGATTCATTGTACACAAATAGAGCACAAGTTTTCATTTCTCTGGTTGTATACAATATAATGCTACACCATATGTGCACCCATGCATGTACCTAGGGTATTTTTGTCCACTTCATTCCACCATCGTTCCTGCCCGCATGTCCCGTCTCCTCCTTTCCCTCCCCTTTGACCGAATTTTCTCCATTCTTCCCTTGTCCCTTCTCCCGTTATGGATCAGCATCCACTTCTCAGAGAGAACATTTGGCCTTTGGTTTTTTGGGATTGGCTTAACTTTGCTTAGCATGATGTTCTCTAACTCCATCCATTTAACTGCAAAAGCCATAATTTTATTCTCTTTTAATGCTGAGTAATATTCCATTGTGTATATATACCATAGTTTCTTTATCCATTCATCTATTGAAGGGCATCTAGGTTGCTTCCACAGTTTAGCTATTGTGAATTGAGCTTCTAAAAACATTGAAGTGACTGCATTACTATAGTATGCTGTTTTTAAGACCTTTGAGTATATACCGAGGAATGGGATAGCTGGGTCAAATGGTGATTCTATTTCAAGTGTTCTAAGGAATCTCCATACTGCTTTCCAGATTGATTGCATCAATTTGCAGTCCCACTATCAATGTTTGAGTGTGCCTTTTAAAGGTCTTTCACCTCTTTTGTTAAATTGATTCCCAATATTTTTTTTGAAGCTATTGTGAATGGGGTAGTTTTCCTAATTTCTCTTATCAGTGGATTCATCACTGATACATAGAAATGCATTTTACTTATGGGTATTGATTTCATATCCTGCTACTTTGCTGAATTCATTTATTAAATGCTTTCTGATGAAAGATTTTGGAAACTTTAAGAATCATGTTGTCTGCAAATAATGATAGTTTGACTTCTTCTTTTCCTATTCATATCCCTTTAATTTCTTTCATCTGTCTAATTGCTCTGGCTAGAGTTTCAAGGACTATGTTGAATAGAAGTGGTGAATGAGGGCATCTCTGTCTAGTTCCCATTTTTAGAGAGAATGCTTCTGATTTTTCCCCATTTAGGATGATGTTGACCTTCAGTTTTGCATACAAAGCTTTTACAGTGTTGAGGTATGTTCCTACTATCCCTAGTTTTTCTAGTGTTTTTGAACATGAAGAGGTGCTGTATTTTGTCAAATGCTTTCTCAGCATCTATAGAGATAACCATATGATTCTTGGGTTTAAGTCTATTAATGTGATGAATTATGTTTATTGATTTTCATATTTTGAACCAACCTTGCATACCTTTGATGAAATCCACTTGATCTGGTCCACTATCTTTTTAATATGTTTTTATATACAATTTGCCAGTATTTTATCGAGAATTTTTGCGTCAATGTTCATCAAGGATATTGGTCTGAAGTTTTCTTTCTTTGATGTGTCTTTGTCTGGTTTTGGAATCAAGGTGATATTAGCCTCATAGAATGAGTTTGGAAGGATTCCCTCTTTTTTTATTTCATGGAATAATTTGAGGAGTATTGGAGTTAGTTATTTTTGAATGTCTTGTAGAACTTGGTTGAGAATCCGTCTGGTCCTGGGTTCTTCTTGGTTGGTAAGCTTTTGATGGCTTCTTCTATTTCCTTGCTTGAAGTTGATCTGTTTAAGTTGTGTATGTCCTCCTGATTTCAGTTTGGGCAGATCACATGCCCCTAGAAAATTGTTAATGTCTTCAGGATTTTCTATTTTACTGGAGTATAGCTTTTAAAAATCGTTTCTAATTATCTTCTATATTTCAGTAGTGTCAGTCATGATATTTCCCTTTTCATCTTGAATTTTAGTAATTTGAATTTTCTCTCTCCTTCTTTTTGTTAGGATAGCTAAGAGCTTATCAATTTTATTTATGTTTTCAAAGAACCAGGTTTTTGTTTTGTCAATTTTTTGAATTGTTTCCTTTGTTTCAATTTCATTGATTTCAGCCCTGATTTTGATTATTTCCTGTCTTCTACTTCTTTGGATGTTAATTTGTTCTTCTTTTTCTAGAGCTCTGAAATGTAATGTCAGGTTGTTTATTTGTTGACTTTTTCTTCTTTTAATGAATGAGCTCAATGCAATGAACTTTCCTCTTGACACAGCCTTCACAGTGTCCAGAGATTTTGATATGTTGTATCAGAGTTCTCATTTACCTCTAAGAATTTCTTTATTTCCTCCTTGATGTCCTCTGTTATCCATGTGTCATTCAATAGTGTATTATTTAGTTTCCAGGTGATGGAGTAGCTTCTATTTTTTATTTTATCATTGATTTCTAATTTCATTCCATTATGATCTGATAGAATGCAGAGTAGTATCTGTATTTTTTTTTGTATTTGCTAAGACTTGCTGTGTGGCATAACATATGGTCTATTTTAAAAGAGGATCTGTGTACTGCTGAGAAAAAAGTGTATTCACTTGTTGATGGATGAAATATTCTGTATAAGTCTGTTAATTCTAAGTTATTGATTATATTATTGAGTTCTGTGGTTTCTTTGTTTTTTGTTTTTGTTTTTTTTTGGAAGATATGTCCAGTGGTGAGGGAGGTGTGTTAAAGTCACTCAGTATTATTGTGTTGTTGTCTATTTGATTCTCAAAATTGAGAAGGATTTGTTTGATATATATGGATGCTCATTGTTTGAGGGCATAGATATTTATGATGGTTATGTGTTGTGGATGTATTGTTCCCTTTAGCAATATGAAATGAGCTTCTTTATCTCTTCTATCTTTGGTTTGAAGTCCACTTTATCTGATATGATGATAGATACCCCTGCTTGTTTACTCAGTCCATTTGAGTGGTATGGCTTTTCCCATCCTTTCACTTTTAGTCTGTGGATTTCTTTTTCTATGACATTAGTCTCTAGAGGGCAGCATATCATTGGGTCTTTATTTATTTTTAATCCAATCTTCCAGTCTGTATCTTTTCATTGATGAGTATAGGCCATTAACATTCAGGGTTATTATTGAAATATGGTTTGTATTCCCATTCATTTTGGTTTATTGTTGGTTTTTAACTTGACTTGGTTTCTCCTTTGATTGGCTTTTCCTTTAGTGTAGTTCCTCCTTTTACCTATTTTCATTGTTGTTTTTCATTTCCTCATGAAATATTTTGCTGAGAATACTCTCTAGTGCAAGCTTCCTCATTCTAAATTCTTTTAACTTTTGTTTATCATGTAAGGTTTTTATTTCATCATCAAATCTGAAGCTTAATTTTACTGGATATAGAATTATTCATTGGCACCCGTTTTCTTTTAGAGCTTGGTATATGGTGTTCCAGGATGTCCTGGCTTTGAGGGTCTGGGTTGAGAAATCTGCTGAAATCTGCATTGGTTTCACCCTGTATGTAACTGAACTTTGTCTCTTGCAGCTTTTAAAATTCTATCCTTATTGTGTATAGTAGGCATTTTCATTATAATGTGCCTTGGTGTACAAAATTCTGTTGTAGTTTTGTACATTTGATGTCCTGTAAGCCTCTGGTATTTGATTTTCCAATTCATTCTTCATGTTTTGGAAATTTTCTGACATTATTCCTTTGAAGAGATTGTGTATTCCTTTGGTTTGTATCTCTGTGCCTTCCTCTATCCCAATAATTCTTAGATTTGGTGTTTTCATGTTATCTCATAATTCTTTGATGTTCTGTTAATGATTCTTTACCATCTTCATTGTGTGGTAAACTTTATTTTCAAGATTATATATTTTGTCTTCATTGTCCGAGGGTCTGTCTTCCAAGTTATCTAGTTTGTTGGTGATGCTTACTATTGAATTTTTTATTTGGTTTATTGTTTTCTTCATTTCAAGGATCTCTGCTTGGTTTTCTTTCAGTTGCTGTCTCTTTCTTGAAGTAATCTTTTGCTCCCTGTATTTGTTCTCTGATCTCTTTGTTGGAGTGACCAATTGTTGCCTGTATTTGGTCTCTTATTCTGTGCTTCACAGATCATTTTAATTGTGTACATTCTGAACTCCTTCTCTGACATTGCATCCACTGTGCTGTCAATGGATTCTATTATTGTAGCATCTTGGTTTGTTTGGGGCATTTTCTTTCCTTGCTTTTTCATGTTGTTCATGTGTCTTTCTCTCTACCAGTGCTGATCTGAGGTATTACAGTTTCTAGCCTATAATCTTGTAGTGTCCCTGTGAGTTACCAGTACCTCACCGCTGGTATAACTGGGTCTATAGGGACCTTGGGGATATCTTCCTGGTTCTGGCTGTTGTCTCTAGACAGAAGTAGGCAGGGACAGCCAGTGGTTAGTAGATGGGGGGCCACAGCACAGTCAGTCTCTTGCTTCTCATGTTGGGCCTGGTTGGTCTGCTTTACCTCCTCCATGCATAGGCCTGGGATTGGTCTCTTTAAGTCTTTTGAACATGCTGATCATCTTCTCCAGTTATCTTTACAAATCAGGTAACACGGATGATTTTTCCTTCCAAGAATTTAAGCAATTCATATTTTCACACATACAAAATAACACAATTAATACACAGTTTTGTTCCTTATAACCAATTACCATATCTTAGCAGTCTTCATATTAAGCATACCTTTTCAACAGATAGTGAATTATAGCATTCCTAAAATCTTCCAAATAGATCTAATTGTACTCTCTATTCTTTTTTCTTAAAGCCACAGAGCATTAAGAAAAGTCATAAAATTTCTCTACTGTAAACTTTAACAAAATGACTGGAGAAAGTCATTGGAAATAATTGGAACAAAAACTATGGAGAATTGGATATACACTAGAATTGTGGAGTTAGACTTTTCAAAAAGATTTTTTTAGAAATAACTAAAATATCTTACTACTTACTCTTCCAGTATCCACGTGAAAGTTGAGTAATTTTGCTGATAATACTAGGAACTATTAAAATCATCTAGTGTAACCAAATAATGGAAATAGTTTCATATAGATGAAACAATGAAAGCCAGAGTACATTGGGTAGGTTTGACAAACAGGTAGAAGGTAGAAGGCGACAATGAGTCTGTGTTTGCTTAAGTCTTTTAAGAACCAGTGAGGTGTGAGAAGTTAAAAAAATGCAATCATTTTTGGAGGAACCACCTGTAAAGAAAAAAGGGAGAAGTGCCTGAGATGCTGGGGAGGCAGTGGGAAGTACCTGATGGCAATGAAGAGGCCTGGCTTTTATGAAGAAAGTTACAGCAAGGAAGAAATGCTAAGGGGATTCTCAGCTAAAGGGGAGTTTTAAACAATTTTGTCCAGATTGATGGCTAGAGCCAAAGTGGCTCCTCAGAGACTTCCTGTCACTGCTTGAAATGGGTCTGCCTAATGTCCTTGCTGCATCTGGTCACTGTCTGAGACTGCCCACTGGAAGTGGGCCTCTGTATGAACTTGGTGATGGAGTCAAAACAGAGTAGCTGGGATCCTATACCATTTGCACTCCCACAGTAGAAGACCTGAGTGATGATTTATCTTCATGGCTTCTGGGGGATTCCTCTCACCTTGTGTTGTGCTCTGGAATGGTGCCAAGATCAGCAAGAGAAACATTGCTTCAAGTCAAAGCCTTGTTGAGAAATTTTGGGTTACATTAAAGTGAGGAAAAACCTGGAACACTAGGGTGGAACATATACTGGTTTTTCTGGGTAGCAAGTGATAGTCAACCATTCTGGAGGTGAGAATGAAGGAGATATTTATGATAGCTTCAATTCAAGCTTTTTTGGGTGAATTTATTTTATTTTTAGAAAATGGAAGCAAATAGAATTAAACTGAGTCTTGCCACTGTTGAACAGCTTTTAATGTATCCATTATAAACACAATGCAGAGCTAACTAATTTAACTGAGGAATAATCCTATTCTAAACATTCTCTAGGTTTCTAGTGGAAACAAATTATCTTTTAATTCATTTCACTGCAATTTCAGAGCAGCTGATAGTAGTGGGAGTGGGAGGAGGACAGGAAAGGGGAGTTTAAAGCCCAGTGCTATTTCTGGGGGTAAGTGGGCCTACCTATTCTAAGTCACAGTAGTACTAAAATGGATCCATAATCAAGTCTTAAACTATTCTTTATAGTTACAGAAAGAAGAATGATAAGCACTTTTTATTCTGCATATGCTATCCAAGTACCCTTTCTCTCTTGAGTTAAAGTCACTGCCACAACATGAACATAAGGATTCATTGTTATGTTTGCTGGTTTAATTATTAAAAAGACACCAAAACATCTGTGTTCTGCCATTTTTACATTGTACTAATTTAAGATGACAGCTTCTTCAGAAACATTTCTTTTTCTGTTTTACTTGCATACTGTGCCCCAGAGTGATTATTATAGACATTATTTCACACAGGGTGGTCCACAGTCATTTAACACCTTATATAGCATTGGAATTTCTGGGTAAGGACTCATTAATAAGGTGGACAGAAGAGAAACGTGTCTCTAATGGTGGCCATGAGCCAAAGCTCACTCCCAGCAGGTGTTCAGAGAAGTTACTAGAATCCAGTACATCTTCAGAGAATGCAAGTTCAGAAAGGGAAAACACTGACATGAAAGGATACCTTTTCAAGTATTCATTAAAAATGAGAGATGGATTTGCTTATTCAGATGAAATTCATTTAAATAAATCTCTCCAAAGAGTTACCAAGCAACCCTGTTGGAGTGCTTCCAATTTTGGGCTGCTGCAGCTTCCTGGAGAGTTCACTAAATATTTTGAGAGATCCTGTATTAGGGTCATTTTATTGTATTTCAAGATTTAATAGCAATGAAGGTACTCATAAAATACACTAGAACTGGAATTCATTTGGGGTAAAATTAGGGAGGCTTTTATGTCTAGGGAATGAGATTCTTTGAACATGAAATATTTTCACTCACATGTTTCTCTTTACTGGGTCTTTTATATATTTCAAGTGGTATGCCTTTTTTTTAAAAAAAAACTGTCGATGTCTGTGATACTGTGAATCAATTTTTTTTTGAAGATTAGGAAAACAAAATTTAGTTCATGATGATTCATTTTCTATGATGGATATGAAAAAAGTGAGGTCTGGTTGTAAGGTAGTCTGAAATGTATGCAAAAGTGAAATGTGAGGATTGTGTGGACTTATATATCATGGAAATATACTCTAAGTCATAAACTTTAATGAAACAAATTTTAGAAAATCAAATTAAGTCCTGTAAACATTTTAAATACTATACATTTCTCCAAGTCTATGGAATGCATAGTACTAACAATGATCCCACCATGATGTATATCCACAAGAATGGGGTACTAATTAGAATAAGATATATTCAATGCTTATATAATTATATCAAATATATAGTCATGTATAACTAAAAACAACCAATAAAAAGTAAATTTAAAAGACTACATTTAAAAACTGAACCTTAATAAAAACTGTGGCATCTTGTTGATAATATGTGTCAATGTCAGCCTATCACTTTTAATAAATGTACCACTTGGAGGGGGATGTTGTTAGTTGAGGAGATTATTCACACCTAAGGGCAGAGATTTTGTAGCAAATCTCTGTACCTTCTCTTCTATGTTGCTGTAAGTGTAAAATTACTCTAAAATTGATATTCATTAGAAATAAACAGAGTTAAAGAGCTTCCAAAAAATTTGCCATGAAATTCATACCAGAGTGATATTTAAATAAATCTATTTTTATGTAATTAAAATAATACTTTCTCTAAGAATAAATCTAAGTTTTCACTTAAGTTAAATGATGGTGTATGTGAACAGTATATAAATGTGCCAACCAGCTTTGCTTCACAGCAGATGAACCACTTCCTAGAAGTAGACATACTTCTAAATGTGCCAGATACTCACCATTGTGAGTGCCATATTGGAAAATATTCCTCCCAATATGGATATCTTTTATTTAATGCCATTCTTTTGTTGTAATAGAAATATCAAAGCTTTGTTTCTATTCCCCATTCAACTCCATTTTCTCTACCTCTTAATCTTACATTCCTTTTTGATTGTTTCTTTTATAAAAATATAATCAAGATTAGGAGTACTTTTAAGAGTAAATTAACTTCAATTAATCACCTCTTCTCCTAGTGGTACCTTGGATGTTTTTCTTAACATCTGTTGTGCTTTATTTTCTCCAGGCAATACACTCCACTTGTCTTCAGCAGAATTGTGCACTTACTTTAATTTTTTTTATTCTGAAATAATTCAGACTTACAAAAATTTGCAAAATTAGTCCAAAGAATTCCTACATGCCCTTCGCATAGCTTCCCCAGATATTAACCTATAATACTATGATAAAAACCAAGAAATTCATACTGATACAATATTTGAAAACACGTTTATATGACTTATTCAAATTTTACCAATTATAGCAGTCATTTCCTTTTTCTGATGCAGGATTCATTTCAGGATCACATGTTACATTTAATTTCAACTCTCCTTTAGTCTGGAATAATTCCTCAGTTTTTGCCTTTTTTGATCTTAGCATTTTTTATTTGTTCTAATTAGTTATAAATGACAGTAGAATGCATTTTGGCACATCATACGTAAAGGGGGTATAACTTCTCATTCTTCTAGTTGGAAATGATGCATAATTACATTGGTCATGTAATCACATATGTACATAAGGTAATAATGGTGGACTTACATTATTGACACTCAAATTTACATCCCCTTTTCAGGTGTCTTCCTTTGTCTTCATCAATATACATCTAGTAGCCTTACAAGATCTTCACTCAGATATCTCAAAGAACTTTTAATTTCCATATGGACTAAACAGTGGATAAAACCATGATTTTTCTCATTACAAAGGAAATAATGAATAAATTAATTTACATTTCTTTGTATCTCATATCAATATCTCCAGATTCTCATCTTTATCTCATCTGACAGAAAAAATATCATGTGAAAAACATGTCTTACTAGTAGCATATTAGCAGCATTTGGTTTTATAGATCACCAATCCAAAAATATCCATTAAAGCCTCAATTTGCCAGACATTTTATTATAGTGGCAATTAATAATGGAAAAATCTTCACTTTTTTGTCTCAACATCTGTGAAATATAATCAGTATTCAAAAGGAAAACTGAAAGTTATATTATTTTGTGTGAATCATGTATCTCTGTTTTGATTCTTTGTAATTCTTAGTCATCTGGGATCCTTTGCCTAATTCCATCTGCAATACAGACTTGGCATGGTTTTTTCCTTGGAATCCATTCTTATGTTTTTTTCTCCTTTGTAAAAAAGAGAAAATCTTTTTTGTTAATCTCTCCTGATGCCAGACACCTGCTCCACTTTTCTGGATCAATTCATATAATACAGTCATTTTCAGGATTATTACAAACTTACATGGGGTACAATACCGGCAAAAGACACACTTTTGCTGGAAGACTCGATTCTGGTTTCACCTCTGTAGCTCTCTTTCCTGTTGCTGCCCACCTTTTTCCTTACTTTTTTATCCAATTTTTCCTGTTAATATCTACTACTGACTTATTTACTGTTATAAAGGTTCACTAAATATTTCTCAGCTCACATGTGATATATTTCCTCTTCTAGGGCATGCACAATAAGATTGAAATGAAAAGCTTTTGGTTTAAATTATACCCAGGATAGCACCGATACTACCCAGCAGTTTATAAAAATTATGGCAGTTGAGTTGGCAATAATCTGTCTTGAACTGATATGATGCTTTTATGCAAATACCTTTACACACATTAATTTTTTTGACCTTCATGAAACCATGTGAGCTAAGAAGGTCAGTTATTGTTATTCCAATTTCACAGGTCAGGACTGAGGCTGAAAGAGGTTTGAAGAGCTGCTGAAAGTTCATAGGACTATTTCTGTTAATTATCATCACCAAATCCCACATAATTCTTCAATATTGTAATAAGAAATCTGAAATAACTGTTCAAAATAATTTTAAGATAGTGTAAAATACATCAATACAATTCAGAAGAAATAGCCTATAGTAATCAGAGTTCAAATTGATTCTTAATATTTCTTAGTCCACAACAACAACAAAACCTCCACAACAAAACAACAAAGCTCTATTTTTAAGATATTTGCTTAGCATCTTTGGTTTATTATAGGTGCTTCAGGCTAGGTATTTCAATTTATGCTAAAGTATAAAGTCCATTTGTGTGAATTCCCAGAGTCTAGTAAATTCTAATATTTTATTCTTTTTTGAAATAAAAAAGAACAAAATGCTATAGAAAAGTGAAAAAATGAATTTCTCCTACAAATGGCAACATTTGTATCACCTATCAATGATTGTTAGTATATTTTATTTCTAAATATTTATGATAATATAATTTATTTCTATAATTGATAAAACAAATGTTTGAACAAACATTTTCTCTATGTAATTATAATCCCATAAAGTCACACATTTTTTAACCATATAATTTAGAAGACCTCTATAATCTTAAGAGCTAATACCAGGGGCAAAAAACCACTTTGGCAAATGCTTAAAGGAAATGTAGAACCTTAGCCAATTTGCAAACAAATTTTCTTGGTCATCTTTCAGCAGAACATAATCAATTATTTATTTAAACAAAAACTGAGTAGCAAAATGTGTATGAAAAATTTGATATTGTTCCATGTGCAAATTTATTTGACAAATATGTATTGAATGACATGCTTATTTAGACCCTCAGCGCTCTAGTAAGCAACCATTCTAACAAATGAGGTTAGAGACCATAGTGGATCAGTAATTGAGCCAGGAACTTCCAAAAAAAAGCCAATACCCATGAAAATGTCACTTATTTGTTTATCTCAAATACCATTTTCACTGGTGAATGTACAGGACTATCCAAAAATCTTGAAAGCATCCCTGAGCTTGTTGTCATCTTCATTGAAAGATCTGTCCCCTTCATTACAGACAAAATTTCAACCCAGGATAACATTTCTTCCATATGGCATACTACTTTAGTGTGGAAAAATTACCTCATAGTTTGGAAAAATGTCCCTTCATCAACTTAATTTATTTCAGTCTATGATACAACAGATAAATAAAATCCACAAATGGAAGGAACAGCTTTTTTTTTTTTTTTTTTTTTTTTGGATTGTGGATGCTTTATTAGTTTGCTAGATCTGCCACAGCCAAGTGTCACAGACTGCATGGCAGAAACAATAGAAATTCATTCTACCACAGTTCTGAAAGCTAGAAAACAAAATCCAAGAATTGGCAGGGTCAGTGCTTTTGAGGGATTCTTTCCTTTCCTTACAGATGGCTGTCTTCTCCCTGTATTCTTAGTTTTTGCTCCTAAGAATTCTCATAAGTTACTTTGTTTTCCTCTATCAGTTGAGATCTCCATGTTGCCCAGAACATCACTTGATTCTGGGTGGGTTCCATGCATCTTTCAGTATCCAGGATACTTTTTCTTCCCATGGACTTTACTCTGTTGATATCTTCATTCAAATTTTTAAGGATTGGATTAGGTCATACTCTAATGACCTCATTTTAAATTAATTACATGTTTAAAGGCCTTATATCCCAATATGTCCACATACTTAGATCCTGGGAATTAAGGCATCAACAAATGAACACAATTCATTGTAGAAGACAATACTCATTAATAAATATATGTACTCTAGGGACCTTTGTAGAACATTTCTCAAAACATCATTTGATCTTCCACAAATTAAGAAACTCATTGATTCTTTGGTCCTCTGTTTGAAATCCTGAAGTACAATCATCATAGTTTCATATATTATGGTGATTGTATTATAATTGAGTATACATTGGTGCAGAATTATTCAGTGGGCCTGTATGTTCTGCATTGCATATTGAAATATGCCCTGTCAGCAGAGTTCCCAAGTACATTGAGACATAGAGGACTATTTATATCTAACTTCTTTTTGCTCTTTTTCCTTGGAAAGGTGATTACCTCATAATTTTCTTAGCAGAATCAAAAAATGACTAGATATTTTAAACTACCTGAATACTTAAAAACATGTGTGTATGCACTTTTTGACTAACATTTTCCTTGTATAAGATACTTAGTTACTCTGATTTACATTCTCATTGTTCTCATTAAAATGACAGAGCTAGACTTCTTAGCCATTCCTTTGGAAGGAGTAACTTCAGATATTCACAATTTCCTAAATGTGGAATAGAAGGCTTAAGTAAGGTAGTTCATCATATACTCTTGTTGATTATAAATATTTTCCTGTCCCTGTTCTGTACTCTGTTTTCTTAATGTATTTTTGAAGAAACGTGCAGTTTTGCTCTCTAAACAAATATTCTCACATCCAATATTTCTTCCTATAAATTTGTGAATGGAAATATTGGTATCTTCTTATCTTTTGAAAGAAGCAAAAAATTTCTTTGATCTCTTGTTTCTCATATCAGTTTAACTGCCTTTGTTTTTAGATTCTAAGTCTCTAAAAATTTGTTCCTAACTATGAGAAAAGGCATTGAAACTATTTGGTCATTTCCTTTACTAAACAAAGCACAGTTACACAAAGATGAAAGCAATACATTTTCAAGCATACTGAGAATGATATTTGTTTATGTGTTAGTTTGCTGCTCATTTGTTTTATATTTTATCTCTGTAGTATTCTTGGACTAGTAAACTGAAATGGATATAAATGTATCAGAGTCGCAGCATATCTAGATAGCACATAAATTATTTTCTGCTAAATCTCTGAACACACATAAAATTAGTAGAAGTTAGCTCCAAATTTAAATTTAGTACTTAGTGAATACCACTATGATAATTTTAAATGACCACATTGGGTTTTTCTTGGATCATTTTTTGAGGGGGTGGTATTGGAGATTGAACTCAGGGGTACTCGACCACTAAGCCACATCCCCAGCTCTATTTTGTAGTTGACACCTTTATACTATTCAGAGCATCATTCAATTTTGTATGTATTCCTGGTATTCTTGAGATTCCATAATAGTTTTGCTCATTGCCAGAATTATTCTGAAAAACTTCATATTATAAGTAACACATTTTTATCAGGTCCTTCAGTTTCACCTATACATTACATTGAGTTCAAACTTCTCTTGTCATTGGTTACAATTTGAAACTTTTTTAAAAGAGGTAATGTCTTTAGAAATTAAAACTTGAAAGATCAGAAAAGATTCCAGCAAGCTGCCTAAGTAAGATGCTGTAGTACAAAGTTTGTACTGATGGGGCAATACCATCAACACCATGACATTTGCATGACAATTTATTTGTCAAAATAAAAACAATATAAACACATGGTTTGGTCATTATTTCTTCTCACATTTGAAGGACACACATCTTAGTTCTTTGAAATCATCTATTTATAGCCCTATAGATTCCAGGAAATGTCTTCTGACTATTGTTAGAGAACTGAAGCCATTGTGAAGAGGTGGTAGCATGGTTATCATTGTTAATGGAGAATTATTGTCCACGATGCTGTCTTGGAAATTCAGTCTCAAAAAGATACTATCAACAATAACAATAACAAGACCTTACCATGTTCACAGTAAAAGATGCCTTCTTAATCTCTCTCTGATGAAGAAACCAAACTGATGATATGAGAAAGAACTGCAGCCAGTGTTCACAAATAATGGCTTCCTGTTCAAGGTTGAAAGGCAATATTCCAACAATGGTATTAAATTACCAGCATGGCTCAGTGCACTGTTCAACTTTCAATTCGTTGTCAAATGAAATTGGTATAGTGTCAAAAACCATCAAAATCCAAACGCAACAATTTCTCCCCGGAGAAACATACTGTAACTATTACAAGGCACTTTTAAGGTTTATTGATTTGGAGATAGGAAGCATGGTTGGATGGGAAAGACGACAAAGATGAAGTGCATTTCTCAGACAAGCATAATAAACATGCTCCCAAGTCAGGGATCATAAAAATATGAAAGCAGAGCATCGGTTAATTGTCATCTATTCTGCTTTCACAGCTGTATTTGCACCCGACTATAAATATCCAAAAGGCACAGATTTCCTTCTCAAAATGCCAGTACCAATATAATATTTGCTTTATGACTAATGAGAAAATTAGGATACCAGCCTAGAAAAAACTACCCTAGAGACCTCGGGTATAGATGAAGCACCTTTGGGAGAGCTTCAGGATAGCATGCAGCTTCATGACATCAACTTCAGCAGAATTTAGAAAGTTGGCTAGCCTATTTCTCGCTTTGTTCTGTTTCTGCATTTTGCATCTTCCTGTAGTATTGGACCTCTATACTGCTTTTCTGGGTAATGGTGCCTGCTGACTTGATTTTTTCTTGGTAGAATTGTCAATATGACTATGATTGTTTATATTATTTAATAGTGCCAAAGGGGCAAAGTGCATTTTTAAATAATCCCTATCCTGGAATATTCTAATCATTTTCTTCCTCTTCAGATAGTGTTACCTTAATGTCATTTGATAAAACTTGAATTCTGTGTTACCATTGGCAAAATAAACAGTTACTTAAGGTAAAATTTATACTGGCAAGTGTATAACCAGTATACTTTAGGAACATCCATACTAAACTTTTTATTATGTTTTAATCTTGAGAATGCTATTTGTTTTATAGTTAGCTTATAGGATATATACATATATATTCATATATATCATGATAATTATACAATAATCCTGCTTAATTATTCGACATATTTCTCAGTTCAAATAAAAATTATGCTAAAAACTATCAGGTATGAAGAATGCCCATTTCTACTAAATTAGGATAAATGGTCTTTGAGAGTCATTAAGAAACATTTGAATTTTGTGAGCATGCTTGAAATTTTTTTGTGTCATCATAAGAAAGAGGATTAATAGCTCTTGTAAGATTTTCAAAGGGTTTTTGACTCTAGGACATTAATAACCATGACATTAGAGGCTTTTCTTCCCAATTCAGGCACAAATGGATGATGCTCATCACCCTTTTATCTATGTTTTTCTCCACATTACAGCTAATGCATGAGGACATAATACCAAAAAGTTCAGATGATAGGGGAAGTGTCTTTAATTAAGGAAGGCATATCATTGTGTATGATATATAAAAGTTAAATGATTAGATTTATAAAGAAAGTTGAAGATATAGGTCTGAGAAAAACCATGAATGTGAAAATCAATAAATTTGTATATGCTGCAAGGATTAATTAGAAATATGTAATGAGAAGCTCACTGATTTACAATCACAAATATAGTCATAGAATAATTGGAGTAATGTTAGAAAAAAAATATGAGTCATATATGGAGAAAGCAAAAACTGTCAAATATACTCTCTGTCTCTATATGTATATAAAGAAATGAGATATTAGCTTACTATGGGACAGAAAGTTTGAATATTGTGATATTAATTCTTCAAAAGTTAATACAATCCCACCAGCGATGTATGAGTGTACCTTTTCCCCCACATCCTAACCAACATTTATTGTTGCCTGTATATCAAAGTGAATAAATGCATTCTACTGTATGTATAACTAATTAAAACAGATAAAAAATTTTAAAAAGTTAATGCAATTTCAATATGAACTATATTTTACTGTATTTTTGAAATTTGTAAAACTGATCTTAAATTACTCTAAAAAATCAAACAGATAAAAATGAAATGAATGAACCATAATCCCATAGTAGATTATAAAGATATAATAAAAAGAGAATAATGTATGATTGCAGAATTTACAGTATTAACATGTGGTTAAGTAGGCATCGAGGCTAAAGGAAATGAAATTTACTTACTCAATGATGATGGCAGTCTTGGTTAGTGATTTTTAAAACATATTTCATTCATATGTATGCAAAAAAGCAGTGCTCAGAAGCAAGTTTACCCAAATAAAGAAATATATTCAAAGTACTTCTGAACAATTTCACAACATAAATTTGCATGAAGAAAATTTTATTTGAAAAAGAGCATGGAAATAAAATTCTAAATAGTTTTCTGAACGATAAATGATGAATGTGCTGTCTTTTTCAAGGATGGAAGGTTATTGTGAAATTTTAGGAATTAAAAGAACAAATAAATGCAATAAACAAACAAGGGGAACTAAAATAGAAACCTACAAACTGACTCTTCTATGAAAATGTATTTATTTCAATCATTTATTCTATGACTGAAAACCAGAAGCAAAACTGTGAGTTACTCAATAGATGTTCTGCTAGCTATTTGTATAGGAAATTCCACCTGAATTGATATTTAACTTCACTTCATTTAGAATTGTCTGTGTGGTCTAGTAAACATAAATATGTACAAATACAAATTGTATGCATACAAACATATTTGATCAGAGGGATATAAATCTGAAAAATAGTTTTGGGTTGGAGAATAAGTAAATACAAAACCCAATGTTGCAGAAAATAAATAGGGCTACATAAATAATTCTCTATTTTAAGTATTATTGTATTAATATTGAAAGTTCTACAAATCAATAAAAAATTTTAAACAGATAAACAGCCTACTTCATGAATAAAGAAAATGATATCAAACAATACATTTGTGGAAATATGCTCTAGCAATTATTCAGGGAAATTTAAATAAAGCAAGCCTGAAATGTCCATTTTTTCACTCAGATATTAAAATAATAATCACAAAAATAAACATGCTTCTGCATTGTTAACATTATAAATTGGAATATCTCTTTTAGTCAACCATTTAACAGTTTCTAGTACATTTAATACATTTAACTATGTTGATCTAGCAACTTCATTTTTAATTATCTATACTATAAAATGTATGTTCTTTTGTAAAGCAAAATTTAAATTCCTCATACATGTGAAAATAATTGTAAAGAAACCATATTGTCATCACTAGTATGGGGTTAAATAAGGTATAAGACATTCATACAATTGTAGAAGACCAAGGAAATAAGTAGATCTCTATACACAGTGATATGTCACTTAACAACTGGGATATGTTCTGAGAAATGTGCCATCAGGTGATGTTGTCAATGTGCAAACATCATAGAATGTACCTAAACAGACTCAGAAAGTATAGCCTACTACGTACATCTGCTCCTGGGTGAAAACCCTGTTCCTACTAGGTGAAGGCACACCACTGTACTAAATACCATGGGCCATTTAACACAGGGACTTGTATACCTAAATTTAGCTAAACATAGGAATGTACAATAAAAATACAGTGTAAAAGATGAAAGATGGTATACCTGGATAAAGCATGTTCCATGAACAGAGCGTGCAGGACCAAATTTGCCCACGTAGAGTCAGTGAGTGAATGGTGAGTGACTGTGAAGGTCCAGGAGATCACTTACAATACTGTACACTTGATAAAGTGTATATTCAGACTATGCTAAATTTATTAAAAAATTTTTCTTTCTTCAATAACAAATTAACCATAGCTGCCTATAAATTTTTTACTTTATAAGTAAAATTTACTTTTTAATTTTTAACTTTTTGACTTTTTAAGTAATATCTAGCTTAAAATATTTTCTACAAGTAGCTGTAAAGATAATTTCTTTATATCCTTTTACTATGAGTTTTTTCTCTGGATTTTCTTCTTTAACTTTGTAAACTTTTCTATTAAAACTGGGACATAAACACAAAAGTTAGCCTAGATTTTCACAAGGCCAGAATTACCCTTATCCCTGTCTTCTATCCCCTCATCTTGTCCCACTGTAAGGTCTTTGGGGGCAGTAAGCATGTGGAATTGTCACCTCCAATGGCAACCATGCCTTCTCTGGAATCCTTCCTCAAGGACCTGCCTAGGGCTTTTCTTGAGCAGGTATCACTCTATATGTTCATGGTGGTTTGCTTGGCTTCTTTTTTTTTTTTTTTTCTTTTTCTTTTTCTTATCATAGATTTACTTATAAGCAGATAATGCATGGTGAACTTTTTTCTCTACTAATGAGATTCTTCTGGTGATTCAGTCACATGTTTTCAGACCTTTTAAGAAGATTGTTGATGACTGCAAAAGTTCACTGTGGCTTTCCTTGGGAGTTCTTGTTTTTGTCTGCTTCAGTTTTCTTTACTCTCACCTCTCCTTTAGCTCCGTGTTCCTGTTCCAGTTCCATTATAAATTTCAGGGTTTACTGGCATGAAAGTGGTTGGCTATTGAATGAAACTTCATCACCCAGGACATGACAGTGCTTTGCTGACCTAGAAGGAGCCCCAGAACATTGGTAAAAGGAAATGAAAGAAAAATATGTAAGATATATGTTCATTTTTGTTAAATAAAATAGATTTTTTAAACATAACTCTGTGTTTTTTATTTCATAGAACATGCTAGAAGATAACAAATATTAAACTTATAACTGATTGCCTCTGCAAACAGTAGTGTTTGAGAAACATTAAAGATAATGGGATTGGGAAGATTCAAACATTTAACTGACTATACTTACCTATCGTTTGAGATAAAAATACATTTAAGTGTTATGCACAATTTTTATAAATCAAAACTAGTAAGAAGTTTGATGAAAAAATAATATAAACCATGAAAACTACAATAAACTGTGTGCGTGTGCCAAAAGGAAAGAAGGAGAACTTTCTAAACTTTAGAAAATTTTTAGAAAATTGCAAAGCAGCAAACTGGGTGTGGTGGTGCATGCTTGTTATCCTAGCTACTCAGGAGACTGAGGCAAGAGGATTGCAAGTTCCAGGACAGCCTTGGAAACTTAGTGAGATCCTGTCTAAAAATAAAATAATAAAGGACTGGAGTAGTAGCTCAGTGGTAGAGTGTTTGCCTAGCCTGTGCAAGACCCTGGATTCAATCCTTAGACCCACCAAAAAAACAAAAACAAAAACAAAAACAAAAAATGTTATGTTGATAGCTAGAACAGCATTAAACTAACAATTTTCCATATCAGATCATAAGGAAAAAAATTAAAAACAAACCATTGACAAACAGGATATTTGAGTCAAATGCAATAAAAAAAAAACCTGTGTTAAATTAACAATTTATTCATATAGTTGACGAGAAAGGAACAAGAAAGACTTATTTTTATTGTTATTACTCAAGTTCTCTGTAATAACAGAAATTTTCCATTTCCCCTGTGAAGAATATCATTTGATATTATAGTGGGCAGTTTATCCACAGCTTTCTTGATGTCTAAGCTATTGTTATCTTGTACTTCAAATATACTAGAAGCCACTCAATATACACCACACCTTGACAGATGCTCAGTAAACCATTTTGTAATAAATATTTTCCTCCTGGCTTCTAGAAGTAATAATGCCTGAAGACTTTTCTAACCTTTTTGCTTAGCCATACCAATCTAATCTGTTCTTTACTATTTCCTTCTATAAACTTCCACAGATCTTCCACTTTCATGCATCTTCCACAGATCTCCTTTTTTTGTACAAATATTTTGCATAATGATTTATAATTAAAATAGAGATTTATAATGGTAGAAGCCTATAATCCTGACAACCCAGGAGTCTGAGGCAGGAGGATCTCAAGTTCAAAGCCAGCCTCAGGAATATAGCAAGGCCCTAAGAAACTTGGTGATACCTTGTCTCAAAATAAAAAAATATAAAGGGCTGGAGATGTGTTTTAGTGGTTAAGAGTCTCTGGGTCCAATCCCCAGTATAAATAAATAACCAACCAAACAAGCAAAATAGAGGTTTATTGTATAAAGATTCAAAATTGCCTGCTGAGCAGACAACCTAACATGTAACAACTGGTACCATGCTCTTCTTGAGTTCTGTACGAATTGTCACTTGGCCACATGTATTTTACAATTTAGTCAGGTTAATTCTCAGATATCATGGAATCACCTTTTGTGTCATCTCTCTTTCCCATTACTCCAACAAATAGGTAGATCATGTTCTTTATTATCCGCACCGTTCATTATCTTAATTGAAATTTCTAGCTGGTTGATTAAGGGATATGGGGAATTGGTATCTTAATTCTTCAAAAAGTCTATTCCTTATAGATGATTCCTTCCTTTTGAGGATCACTTTTAGAAGTTTACTCCAGTTTTGGCTTATGAACTTGATATATTTCTAAAGAATTTTTTTGTCTATTTCTTAGTAAAATGCTTTTTAAAAGTCCTTATTGAAATTTAGAAAGGGAGATTAGAATGTGCCAATGATAAGGAAGGAGGAAACCTACCACAAAGAGAGCACAATTTTGAAAAAGAGAAAATTAAAACCACGTGGCTGAGATACAATTATTTCTTTTCTTTTTTCTTTTTTTCCCTCAAAGATGGAAATGTTTGAAGTCAATGGAAGATATTTGGGTTTACTGTGAACAAAGCAAATGCACTACCAATAAGTCTGTTGGAGCACAGATGGAGAAATTAGTTCAAAGTGACAGGGGGGAAAACCGCAATTAAGATTTCATAACTCTGCTACCAAACTAGCATTCCAAACACCTGGTGAACCTGTATATCTGAGGAAAGATGGGAAGAACTTTTAAAAAGGCAACTGAAAAACTTCTGATTGCTCACAGGTGTAGCAACCTTAGTCTGAAAAATATGTGATTTTTAAAGTTCAGAGAGTTCTTAGAGATTAGGTCATCATTACTTAAATCATTTGGAATATTCCAGAATCTCAAAATTTGCTCAGGTAATTGAGAAAAAAATACACCTTCTTTGAATGACTTTTATGGTGGTTGTTTTTTTTTAAGGTTTATTTTGAAAATAAGATTTTTTAAGGTTTACTTTGAAAATAATACAAATCTTGATTTTTAGGATCAAATCACAAAATAGACAAGTTTTTCATTTTTTATGGAATCAAGAAAAAAGAAATTTTTAAGTTGAGGAAAATATCTATATGCATAAAAGCTACTTATATAGAAGCCATATTAAAGAATGCACACATTGTAATGTGTATTGATTTTATAAATGAAGAAAAATCAGTACTACTTCTTTTGTTAACAACTGCATATATTTTACAATAATTAAGCATTGGTAGCATTAGTTGCCTTTTGAGAGTTATCTGTATCAATAAAGTTTAAGCACACTTACATTGGGCCAGAAATTCGAGACAATTATCTCGTCATTTATAATACATTTATGCTTTTTATCTATATGAGGGGCAAAGGAGGCCTGTGTTCCTCAAGACAACTTTGAAATGCACGGATTTGAACTTCAAGCAGCTGGAGTTCTTAACCGCTTACTTTCTCCCAAAATCAATATTTCAAAAACAAGGAAAATAATTTGTCTTTAAATATTGATTGATTGTTTGAATGTCAAATACAGTGAACTTTCTGTCAAGATCTTTCCCATCAGATGTTTGCCAAAATTTACGCTTGTTCCAAATTATTCATTTTCAGTATCTCCTTCCATTTCTTATTTCTGCATTTATATGTTTGAAAACACTTAGGTTTTTTTTTTTCTTTCCCTTAGAGAAAGCAACTGGAAAAAAAAAAAAAAACTTTGCTAAACAATGCGTAGAACATAGGAGTCTAATAAGAAATGCAAACGGAAGATGTAAAAGGCTTTCTTGTTCCTAAAATTTTCTCTATAGTTCAGAGGTCATTTTTAAGTTGAAGTCATCTCTCCCAAATTAATTCATTTCATCCTGTCTGTACCTGGTACAGTAAATGGTTGTCAGGCAACCTACTTCTGCTAACTGTGCTTCTCACCTTCAAAACAGAGAGAGATATTACTTGATTTTGAAAAGGAGTGTTCTCATGGAACTCTGCAGTAAAACTGCATTTGTGATTTATGATAATAAAGCAATGAAACGTTTTTACATGGTTTTTATTTCATCATAAACAAAAAATTCACCAATTAAACATTTGAATATGGAGCTCACACCTAGTGTTAATGTTCACTTGATTTCACCAAGGTGTGTGTGCATGTGTTATTTGCTGGAAATTACAAAAGTAAAATTTCACATATTAGATTCTCAGATTACACTAATTTGTAGGTAGCATTTTTCTTTCTTTAACAAGTACATTGCTAAGTCCCTCCAACTACAAAAGGACAGCCATGGGTTTGCCCAGTTCCATTTCTGTTTTATGGTGATGATTGAATCTATACTAAGATTTGTGTCCCTGAGTTGTCTGAGTGGGGTTCATTATCCAAGTGAAGATACTGATAGTTCAGCATATTTTAGCAGAAATTCCTCAGGTATCATAAAGAAATAATCAGTCTTTCAAAATCATCTTACTTTCACTTCTCTTATGTTTATTTTTTCAAGTTCCAATACAGTTGCTAGAAGTACTCAAACCAAATAGCTATGTGAAGTTTCCTAAGTTACTTCCTTAAAGAACCTTAAGGCCCACCAATTTTAGATTGGCATACAAAGTACCTATCTCTTGTCAGCTTTGAGAAGATTTAGTATAAACAACTTAGCATACAATAGCTTTTTGTCATAAATGTTTTACCATAGTTTTTAAAACTCTGAAATCATTTTGGGAACAGTTTTCATATCAAATTTATGATTCTGGAAGAAAAATGTTATCATGTACATTTTTTGTATCCCTATAATGCCAAGTATATGTTTAGCAAATTATAGAAATTTATTAAGCATTTGTGCTAGTTGAATAATAGACAAATTCCTGTATGTTTATTAGATTCTAGTGTTAAAATTAATAATTTTACATTCTCTAAAGAAGAGTTTATGTTTGCATTGATCTCATTGTGATTCTAGGAATAACTACCAATATATATTTTTAAAAACTACTTTTTATTAAGAGAACTGAACAGTCACAGTCTCACTTTTGATAGATTGCTTTTTCTAGGATATATGATGTTTGCAAGATAGCTAAGATAAAATTAGTATTCAACCTGTTAGTTCAAACATATAAAAACTCATATTTGTAAGAGCTATTATCTTATATTTACTAAATGCCCAGAGATAAAATATATTCAGAAGTCTATTGAAAAATACAACAACCATGAGTATTTGTTTAACAGAGATTTGATAAATTATTTAAAGTTCTTTGACATATTTTTGATGCTGTGGTCATATTGTTTTGAACGCCTGGCAGCACCATATATATGGTTGTGATAAATTAAGTATGAATTCTCCTTGAAGGTGCTAACCACAGGTGGGACTTTTTTGAAACAGAGTGCTAACAGTCAAGGTGTTAGAAAAAAGGGTAAAGATTATTCCTGTGTTATGGCTACATGAGGAGGGACTGTTGCAGCTGATGTTCTCCCATAGTGCATGGATAGGAGGTAAGACAGACATCATCTCCAAGTAGTCTCTTTCTCAGGGGCTTATGCCTAAGCCCAGCAAATTTCAAGTACCTCAACTTAGAACTGGAAATATTTACAGGCCAAAGAGCCCTAAGTTCCAGTGTTGTCTCCCGAGGCATGAGATAGTGAAAACTGTTTCGCTCTTTTAGCTCTTTCATGAGCTTTCTATTGGCTTTTATGCTCTTTCCCTCCACATGCAGGATATTTTGCAAAGGCCTGGAGGCACATTTACATGCAGAATGTTAGGCTCACTTCTTTTTTATTTCTTTTTTTCCCAGGGATAATGGTCCCTCAAGTCCTCCCTTCCTGGATGTGTTGGTTGCTTTCCTTTTTAAAAAATATAGCCTTCCTAGTTATTCTCAGCTGGAGCCTTAGTTTGTTGCAAGCTACTCCTAATTGTCAGTAGCAGTTGCCTAGTGATAAGATTTTTTTTTTTTACTTTTTAAAAATCAACTTCTTATTTATTTTTTAAAATTTTTTACGAGTATGCTATAGTTATCCATAATAGTGGGGTTCATTCTGACATATTCATGAATGCATGTTACTCTATTTCAATCCTCAGTACTTCCTTTTCCGTCCCCTCACCCCTTACTATGATCTCCTTCCTCTAGTGTATTGTTTCATTTTAATTGTTTATTTATTTAAGTTTAAATGGTGCTTTATAGTTATATATACAATTAAATTACATTGTGATATATTCATAAGTGCACATAGCAAAAGTTTGGTCAATTTCATTTTCTAGTTCTTCTCCTTATCCTCCCTGCCTCCTCCCCCTTGGTCTCCTGCTTCTACTCCACCAATATCCCTTCTATTTTCATGGAACTCCCTTTTTCCTAATCCTTTTCTTTCCTCCCTAGCTACACATATGAGAGAAAACATCAAACCTTGATTCACTGACTCTGTCTTATTTCACATAGGAGGATTTTCTCCAGTTTCAACCATTTACCAGCAAATGACATAATTCCATTCTTTTTTTTTTATGGCTGAGTAGAACTCCATTGGATATATATACCACATTTTCTTTATCTGTTCATCTACTGAGAAGTATCTAGGCTGGTTCCTTAACTTGCTTATTATGAATTGTGATGCTATAAATATTGATATGCATGTATCACTATAGTATGCTGAGGTTAGGGGGTTTTTTGGGAAAAATATCAAAGAGTAGGGTAGCTGAGTTGTATGGTGGTTCTATTCCTATAAAATTAAATGTTAGATGTACAGATTTTGTATATTAGGACAGGGCAGCTACAAGAGGGCTTCCTGGTGAGATTTTGAATGACTGAGGATAATTTCATTCTACTTATCATTCTCAACTCTGGAAAAAAATGCTTTACTTTTATCCCTGGTTACTAAAATTTTCTTTTAACAAGAATCTTTCTAAGGTTTTTATATTCCAGATCTTTTACAGAATATTTTGCTACTTTATCTCTGCTGTATCCTGAATTGTGTCTTCCTCAATTTTTAGAGGCTGAATCTCTAATTCGCCCAGTGTTTGGAGATGAGGCTTTCCCAAAGTCCAAGGCTAGATGATTATTAGAGTGGGGTGCTCATGGTGGAATGAGTAGCTTTATAGGAGGAAGAGAGAATGCTGTGTTTTCTCTGGCAAGTGAGCACATAGCCAGAATGTGGCCTTCTGTAGGCGAAGAAGTGGACCCTCACCAAAAACCTAATAAAGCAGCACCTTGATCTTGGATTACTCAGCTTCTAGAACAATGCAAAATAAATGTCTGCTGTTAGGCACCAAGCCTATAGGGGATGGGATTTGCTTCAGGAGAGCCTGGCCCTTTAGGTCTCTAGTACACTTTTATAGTTCCTTTCCTTCTTATAAGTTAAGATTCTTTATGAAGAGACACACTAATGTCAATGTCCTGGGATATGGGATATTATTCATTACCTTCAGTTTTATAAAATTGTCCATTTTGCCTGTGAAGCTTTTTATATTGAAAATTTATTTTCTACACATTTTTGGTACTGTTCTATAATTTTAATAATTTTTTTCTGTGAGCAAGGAGATTCGGTCTATTTTATAACAATTTGCTTCATGAAAGACTCTTGAAAAATATTGAAATAAAAGATTTATATATACTTTAGTCTCAAGAAGTAATTTTAGTCATATAGGAAGTGTTAGGTATATGATATATAATACAAACTAGATAGATGTTACATATAAAGATGTACAAAAATATACAGCACATCACATATATCACATACATGTGTGTATATATGTATGTATATGTATTACATATGCACAGTACATTATGGAGTGCCAAAAATCCTATTTGTATTATACAAGCACTCCTAAAGATTATTTCAAAAATTTTCTAGAAACTTATTATAACCCTGTTTCAAAAAAGCCACAGTGACCCATGTACACACCTGAGAAGAACCAGCCCATTCATGAACACTTATTTTCAGATCTGTGTTGTTGCTATGCTGGAGTGAGATAATGTGTCTGCAGAGTAAAGTGTTTATAAGATTTTTCAGGATATGCCAATATTTGAAGTTTTTGTGTGAAAATACTTTTCATAATTTATTAAAACTATATTCAAGAAATGCGCATGAATATCATAAATTATTTATAAAATTCCCTATGAAATAAAAGTATTGGCATATTGAGTATAGACTTTTAGAATTATGGTTAAAATGTTCAAAAAATGATGAAAAAAAAGAATTTTGCTAGTGTGCAGTATGAAAACAGCTAATTTTATATATTTTAATATATAAAATTAAGAATTGTACATAACATACAACAGAAGTCAAATGTAGTAAATTTGAAGATAAGTCTAACAAAACTGCAAATTGAAGCATTATGCAAATAAAATGATAGAAATGAAAGAAAATGCATTAAGAGAATAGTGGGAAAGCCCCCATATAATCAGAATCTAGAAAATGAGAGAGGAAAAGAATGAGGTAGAAACAATATTTAAGAAGATAATGTTTGAAAATTTCTAAAACACAAAAGATGTCAATCTATACATTCAGAAACTCAGTGAACACCAAGAATACATCCCAAGGAACCACACTCGGGCATAGAGTTATAAAACTACTAAAACCAAAGACAAATAGATGAATTTAATAGCAGAGATAAAAGTACATTACTTTCAAAGGGCAGTAATAAAACTCATAGTGTGAGTGGAGCTCGATCCTTTTAGACAACTCTGAGAAACAGTGCTGAACACACATCAGAGCTGTAGTAAACCAAAGGTCAGGTAACGGAGATTTCCTTACTCTGTGTTGACTTGGTAACTCCCTGGCCCTTTAGCCCTTCCCATGAACAGGCCAGGTGATCCTGTGGGTGTGGAAGAAGCCCTCAGGCAACCACCTAAGTACAGATGCTTGCTACTGGAAGCCCTCTCGTGGATGGCGTTGGCTGCAAGAGATTGAAAATGTACACAGGTTTTTATCAAATGACAAAAAGAGCATGAAATGAGAAGATAAATAGAGGTCAAATGTCATTTCCTTGCATTGTTCAGAATATGGTAAGGTTATAATGGTATGATTGGTAAAAGTATAAGTCTAGAATGCAGTAATCATTGAATATTCATAAACATACTTCTAAAATGTTAATAAATAATTATTGCTAATAAGTAGTAGAAGGGCATAAACTAAACAATAAATAATCCACAAAAAAGGCAAGGAGAAAATGATTAATGAATGGTCAATACAAATTGTAGATGCTAAAGTTAAGTCTAACTATATTATTATGTTAAATGTAACTGGCCTAAATGTTATAATTAAGAAATAGAACTGGATAAAAATATACCTAAAAATAATGGTGACGAAAGCACAAGAAAACCAACAACATGCTGTTTATGGGAGCAATAAGATAAATATAAGAAAATTGAATGTTTGGAAGGGAACTACGAATAAGAGTTTTATCATACAAAGGCTAATCAAATGAATATTATTGTCAGATAAAATAAGCTTTAAAGCATGAAGTATTAGTAAGCATAAACAGTGACTTTTTATAATATCAACACCAGTATAAATTACCTCTCTTGAAAATATCTTACCTTTGGGGGAAAAATACTTCCTGATACAATCAGAAATATTGTTAGGTCTCAATATTAATAGGCTAGGGCAATGATTAGAACATCTTAGATATCACATATTTGCTCAGAGGAATGCAAAGAAATATTTTTACTGATACGTATTATAAATGAATTATAATAATATTACTATTTACAACAGTTATGAACTACTGGTATCTAGTTTATTGATTTAACCAAATGATTAAAGCACTATATATTGGATATGATGGAGAAAAACTCAATGAAGGAGAAGCAATGCGTTACTTCAATCTATTCTGTACCATTATAATTACATTTCCTATTATTTTTCACCTTGTTCTTTACTTTCTTTATCTTGTGTCACACATGCTTCTCAAATGTGTACACTGAAGATTATTCTAATTCTGACTGAATGGAAGATTCAATGATGGAATCTCAGTGTAGTTTTGGTTTGCATTTCTCTAATTGCTAGAGATGTTGAACATTTTTTCATATATTTGTTGATGGACTATATTTCTTTTTCTGAGAAATGTCTGTTCAGTTCCTTTGTCCATTTATTGACCGGGTTATTTGTTGTTTTGGTGTTAAGTTTTTTGAGTTCTTTACATATCCTGGAGATTAATGCTCTATTTGAGGTGCATGTGGTAAAGACTTTTCCCATTCTGTAGGCTCTCTCTTCACATTATTATTTCCTTTGCTCTGAAGAAGCTTTTTAGTTTGCTGCCATCCCATTTATTGATTCTTGTTTTTACTTCTTGTGCTTTAGAGGACTTGTTAAGGAAGTCAGTTCCTAAGCTGACATGGTCATGGAGATTTGGGCTTACTTTTTCTTTTATTAAGCGCAGGCTCTCTGTTCTAGTGCCTAAGTCAATGTTGCTTTTAGAAGCAGTTATCTCTTAAGTCACAAAGTAATTTGAATCTAGAACTCTTCACTTAACTCTGCCACATATCCTGAGCAGATCGCCATCTTTCTCTTGTCTTTTTTGAAAGGAGATGAAGAAACATTTTTTTGCCCAAGTAAAGTCTTTCACTAGTGCTCTAAAAGTCAGTGATGACTTCACTACTTATTTTATCTGACAACAAAAATCACCCCACCTTTTCTGTTGGTTTTATCACATCAATGTTTAAATGACTTCAGGCATTTGTTAAATCATTTTTAAAAATTAAAAAAGCAGCCTTCCTTGAACCCCACAAGCTAATCTCTAATCTTTTTTCACACGTAGCTTGTTTCTGCTGCTCTGTGTATTCTTCTTCATGCTCTTTCATTCTGCCATCCACTGAAATCTAGCATCCCCTGCCCCCCCCCCCCCAGACACTGAACATTTCTCAACAGGATCATCTTAATCTACAGCTTAAGTTTGCAAGCTAGTGTGTGTGTGTACATGAATGTGTATTATCAAATTATCTTCCTTGATATCTCCCTTACTACATGAATGAACAGTTCTTCTGGAACTCTTTTTCTCCCTTTGGCTTCCCTAACTTTGTTCTCCTGGAAGTCCAACTTCCTCTCTGCCTCTTTCATCTTTGTGTTCTAGAAACCATTTCCCTTTATAGCTAACCTTTTCCCTTCTTATGATTAAATATTTCATGTTTGTCAGAAAATATAAAGAAATATATAATGAAAATCCTTGTACTGACTACCTACTTTTGTTAAGCCTCAACTTTTTGCTTCTTTTTCCAGAACACATAAAAGTTAAATCAGTACAGATGTAATTGATCTTTTTTGTGCACCTCACTTTGATCTCATTTACTTAATTTCTTATTCTTCCATGACATTTTTTTAAGTCAATGTTTTTTTTTTTTTAAATTTTACCATACGTCAAAACCCATGTGTGTTTAAGAGTAATGTATATTCTTTCTTTGTGGGTATAATGGTCTACCTATGACTGTTAGATCAACTTTGTGATATGACATGCTCAAAATTTCTGTATTCTTATTACTTATGGCTCTATTTGTCATATCAGTTTCTGAAAGAATTTTATATTAAAAGTCTCACAAATATTAAGGGTTTGTAAATTTATTTGTTTTTCAAGTTTGCTTTGTGTAACTTGTAAACTATTTCAGGACTTAGAAGTTATAGAAGTTAAAATGTTTCCATCTAACTTCTGTTATACTTCAAATAAGTTACAAGTTCTGAATGATTTACTTCTCAGTTATCTCTGTTGCTTTATCTCATTCCTCTTCCAACTCCTAAGGTATGTAACATCATGTTTCAGCATGTCAGTTTCTCAAATTTACATCATTTCTATATGTTTGCAAATGATATACTTTAGAACACACCTTCTCATCACTTCACATATATCATCTAATCAATATTTAAGCATTTTCCATATCTCAGAGAAAAGAACCATACTTTGGGGGATCTTTTCTCTGAGATATGGAAAAATGCTTAAATATCCAACTCTATTGGAATTCCAATGCTTTAAGATTCCAATTCTACTGGAATGGAGTTTCTAAGGCTGTTTCTTAGAACTTTTTATTTTTTGAATAAAAGAACTCTTAGAACTTTTCCTCTTGAAGGTACCTGTAGCTTTTAACCTTTGAATCTTGACATTCAGAACTTTGCTATGTGGAAGCAGTGGTATAGTTTGAATCTTTAATGTGTCCAAAAGACCTGTTTGTTAAAGATTTGGCCTCTAATATGGCACTGTTGGAAGGCGGTGTTAAATGTTAAGACATAGGACCTAGTTGGAGGTCTTAGGTCATTGGGGTGACCTTAGTTCTTAGGTCATTGTGTGTGTGAGAGAGAAAGAACAGGAGGGAGGGGCAAGGATGTGGAGGAGAGAGATCATATAGTGACCCTTGAATGAGATTATGGGATGCAGGTCTCTTGCTCTCTCTTTCTTTGCTTCCCAATTGCCATGAGATGAGCAGCTCACTCTGCTGCATAATTCCTGACAGAATGTGTTGCCTCACCACAGGTTCAAAAGCAACAGGGTCCCCCAACTGTGGACTATAACCTTGGAGAATGTGAGGCAAAATAAACCTTTCCTTGTATTAGGTTGATTATCTCAAGGATTTTATTACACTAGTGGAAAGCTAACACAAGGAGCTTCATAAATACACAGCTTTGTTTATGTCAGTGATAAACTGACATGCCTATCCCTGTCTTTAACAGAGCTAGCTATCTATTTCCATAAATACACACACAGACACACATGCAGATAAATAGATAAATATGGAGAAAAGAGAAGAAAATTATGGTAATGATGGTAAAAAAAAAAGTCTGAAATGTGAGTTGAGTCATGGGTCCTCATGATTCCAAACTAAAACAAAGATGTTAAGAAGTGTACTTCTCTTAATTTTTTTTACTAACATCCTGATTCTGAGAGTCCTTACCTGTATTTATAATCAAGAGTTTGATTATATAGAAAAGCCACAATGAAATGATATCCTAATTACAAATGTAATTGAAATGTGCTAAAGTAGGTTTATCTGTATTGAAGGACTCATGTTGAAACTTCACGAATCTTTATAAACTCAGATCAGCCTACCTCTAAGTCAGCCTTTTCTGTGGATACAATTAAATCTGAACAGTTTCTCCTTTATATTTCTTTTGAGGCCCTTATCTCATACTCCCTTGTTTTAGGCACAGTCTTACTCTGTTTTGTATTGCCCTAGGAAAACACTAAGTTTGAGTATTTTATAAGGAAAAGGTTTTATTTAATTCATAGTTGTGGAGGTCCAAGTGCCTGGTGCTGGTATTGGTTTCTTACCAGCACCTAATGCTATGTCACAGAATAGCCAACAACATCTCATGGTGGGAGTGTGTGTGTGAGAGAGAGAGAGAACAGGAGGGAGAGGTAAGGATGTGGAGGAGAGAGATCATATAGTGAGAGAGGAAGCATTAGAGTAAGCCCAGGAAGTCAAACTTGCTTTATAACAACCATATCTCACCATCATTAATCCAGTTCTGCAAGATGCACTGCCCCAATACAGTTACAGAGTCACATTGGGGAATTCAGGGTCAACATGAGTTTTGGTGCAGACACAGCACATTCAAACCATGGTAGGCATGTCTCCATCCCATTTAGCTAATTATTAATTCCCAAGGCATTAGTTCCTAAGGCAACAACATTTGTGATCTCCCCCTCTTTTCATTTTCTATTAATAATTTACCCAATCACCTGCCTATGATGAATGTATTGTTGTGAACTTAAATTTAGGTTTTGTTTTGTTGGCATACTAGAGAGTAATAAGAGTATTAATTTCAACAAAAATTTAGTAAGAACATAGTACCTTTTCTACTTTTTTGTTTTATCTTTTTCATTGGGCAAAAGTTTAATGGCAAAAAAATTATACTCATATAACAAAATGTAACTGTGAATTTATTGTTAAAAATAAGATCAATTCAGACCATGATGGTATAAACGTTAAACTTTCAAACTAAAGTAACTCTGAAAGCCAGTGGTAAGCAACATTATTTTGTTTTATGGCACACAGCATAACATTGTATAAAATATCACAATCTTCTACATATTTACCTGACAGATGGGTTATGATCGCTGTGGGGACTATAATTTCAAATTCATAACACATATTTAATAGTTCAACACTTATATTGCTCTGAAATAGGGTTTTGTACATAATTATCTTTTATTTTTGTTTAATTTTTAAAATGTTTGCATTCAAAACACAAAGTATGTTCTATACAGATAGAGACAGTATTCTTACAGTATTTTCTTGCCATTAGTCTTTTAATGAAAATGAACAAACTTATCACTAATTTTATAACAATGCTCTGAAAAATTACTTCTCATTTATCTATTTAAATTTACTTTCCATTTGTTTATTGATTTTT
>CM053408.1:12313714-12333901 GCA_028644305.1 Xerus rutilus | reverse complement strand
TTCATAACAGTGGCCAACATTTTTTATAATGGGACAAACAGCAAATATTTTATGGTCTGCAGGCCATATGATTTATATTGCAAATATTCAATTCTGCCATGCTAGTATGAATATAATATGTGAGTGAGCTGTGTTTCAATAGAACTTTATTCACAAAATGAGGCAGAAAGCTGGACTGCCCCTACAGGTTGTGGTTTGCTGAACCTAATATAGACTTCTCAGTGTTCTAAGTTTTTTACCTATATACACATTTATTTATTGTGTGAATATTTTACAAAATCTCTACTAGCAACTTTTAATGTCTTCTATTACCTCCAGAATACATCAGCTACTAGGCACATGAGGCTTTTTATATTGATTAATAACAGTTAAGAAAATTTCTTTTTTACTTCACTGTAGAAGAAAACAATGTTCATTTCTTCAAACAAAAAATGAGCATTTTCAAAATCAGTATCTTTGCCCAAGTTGTGTCTTTTCTGCCTGAAATGTCATTCTCTCATATACCCCATATATCTACTTTCAGGGCAGCCACCTAGACTCTGTCATGTTTTAAAGCAGCCCAAATTCCAAAGTGATTCTCTTTCCTTTTTCTTTTGAATCTTCACTTGGTGATCACCAACATTCTTCCTTTATCCTTTGTGACATTCTTAGGCATTTCTGTATCACCTGCTAGAGCTCTGTAATTTGAGAATATCCTGGGAATGCTGTGTCATTTGGCAGCAGGGGTGTTTTCTTGCTTTCAATGAGAATTGGTTTTTTCCCCTTCCCAGGAAACTCAGCAATGTCTGGAGAAACTATTGGCTGTCATAACCTGGTGAAGAAAAGGTATGCTGCTACTGGTATCAAGCTAGTCACATGTGGGGATGCTGCCAGACAGCCTGCAATACACTGGCCTACCTCCCACAGCATAGAATGATCTGACCCACAATGTTCATGGTGCTGAGACTGCACAACCGTGATGTTTTCCATTCGAATGAGTCTGTAAAGCTACTCTCTTAGCTGATTCCCTATTCCACTAGAATGGATTCATATGGTTTCTGTACTGTTTATCTATTTATCCATTTGTTTTTCATACTAATGAGTTCTGGAGGCAGAATTACCTTAAAGAAATTGCAGTAGCAGGAACCCTTTGGAGGCCATATTTATTTGAGACTACGAAATATTTGTAGGAAAACATAGGGGTGTTTGACAATGTGCCATAGTTGGAATGTGCACCATTGGCGACTAACAAGTAGCAAGTTCATCCAAGTTTCTATCACCATGCTGGGCAGAGCCAGCCCTGCCTCTGTGGAGACTTGGAGGCTAGAGATGGAAACACCAATTTAGAATTATTTCCAGATGAATTACCCGATAGTACTACCTTTCTGTGCAGTAGAGTTTCAGAATGGTAAAAAGAAATTAAGCAATTCTTCATAGAACACAGAAAGTAATTTTTATGAACAAAATAATAAAAAATGATGTAAAATTTCAAAATACAAATACCTTTCATTGAAAGAAGGAGAAATTAAAAGAAAGGAGTAGAAAGAAATAATTGGTAACTTGGGTCTGGAAGGGAGGATGGAAGTAAGGACAGGAGGAAAAGGAGAAGAAGAAAAAGAGGAAAGGAGGCAGAAAAGAAGGGAGAGAAGGTAGGGAATTGGGTAGAAAGCATGAAGTGTGGTGTCAGGCAGAGGCAAACTGAAATTTAGATTCTGCATCTAATGGATGGTATCACCTTGGGCAAGTTTTTTATTTTCTTCTTTTTTCCTTAGCTCAAAAATGGAGATAGTATTGCTGTTATGGAAATTAGATGAAAATATATAAGGAAAACATCCATCACTGTGTCTAGCACATCGAAAGTGCAAAATATATGTGTAAAAAATAATGTCTGACAATCTGTAGAGCATGACTTCCTTGAAGTAATTGAATGCTCCAAGATAAGGCTTTTTAGGACTGGGCAGAGCAGAGATATGTTTTCTATGAATATATTTGTGCTGGTAGCAGTGAAGTTAATAAAAATCTCTGTTTTTGCCTTTCCCCAAAGTAAGTCAAGGATTTTAAGTGAACCCCCAGTTCAATTTCTTCCACTGCCATTTCCATTTTTAAAAGTAAAGTGTGCCATAGGCAGATGCTATTACTGTCTGTTACCACACTAGTCCAAGCCACCAGCACCTGTCTCCTAGGCAACACAGGTCGCTGCAGCAGACTTCTTACTATCTCCCTCCTTTCCCTGTTACTCTTTTCTAACTTAAAAAGAATTCTGATTTTTAAAAGACAAAAATCAGTTAATTTACTCTCTGTTTAAGAGTCTTTGCTAGCTTTTGCCCTTCAAATAAAATCCAAAATTCTTACTATGGCTCACAAGGTCTTCCTTAGTCCCGTGGCTGACTAAGTGCACAGTCCTCGCGTGTTCTCCCTTCTGTCCAGCCTCCCTGTTCTGTCACTCCAGTTTTTGACTGTTCTTTGAGCACATCGAGACATTGTCTCCCTCAGGGACATTGCAGAGGCCCCTTCTCTGCCCTTCCTATCACTAACCCTTGCTCCTCACAACTCGATTTTACAAGTCATGTACGTAACTGAAGACCGCCATACTCCGCTGTTAAAGTTGTTCCTGGGGTGCTGATCTCTAAACCTGCACTGTTTTGTTTCCTTTTGCACTTACTACCTGTGAATTTAGCTTATTGGCACAGCCCTTGCCTAGCAGGTGTGAGGACCTGGGTTTGATCCCTAGCCCCAAACAAACAAAAACACCTACGGATATTTTGTTCTTCCATTCAGCTTTCAACTCCATGAAAGGAGACCAAGTGTGTATAGTTTATAACCACATACCTAGGATTTGTCACCATACCTGAGAAAAAACACTACATAAGTATTGCAAAAAAATATTACTTGTTAGGTAAAATGCATGCACGAACGAATGAGCAATGCACAATAGGTTAAATATGATTTCTTCAAGAATTTATTTTTAGACTTGTGGGAGGTTGAAGAAGAATATAGTAGATATGTATCAACCTCTTCAGTTTTATTTCAAGTGTTGATTTAAAAATTATTAATCCAAACATATGAGCATATGAGTAACAACATTTAAAAATCACTTGCTGTTTTACTCCTTTAGGACTTCTTTTTCTTTATGAGTAAATATGTGCCTTGATGTATGGATTATTGTCAAGAAAATATTCTAGAAACACATGGTGTTTTTCATTTCTTACTGTGATCTCTCTCTTTCTCTCTCTGCATCTCTATCTCCCATGTATGTATCCAGAATATTTGTATTTGGTTTAATATTATTTAGGTGAGATTGTTATTAAGCATTTTTAGATTGAAAACTTGAATTATGTCAAAGTAACATTACTTTTGGCCCTCCTCATTATTAGGTTCCACATTCTCAAATTCAATTCAACTAACCTTGGACTGAAAATATTCAGAAAAAAAAATGTATTTACTGAACATTAAAAACCTTTTCTTCTGTGATTATTGTATTGTATTAGCTATTATAAGTGATATAGAAATGATTTAAAATATATAAAAGGGTATAAGTTGTACAATTTTGTATAAAAGATTTGAGTATTTATAGATTTTGGTACCCTGGGGGTCCTGGAACCTATCTCCCACAGACACTAGGCGATGACTTTATTTGAATATGAAAACAATTCTAAATATCCTAATTTCATACAATTTTAAAGCACTTTTATCATTGTGGTCATATATATGATTTAAAGCAAAGTCCTGTGGAACCATTTTTCATGCATAAAATATGAGGCTCAGAAATGCTTAAAAATACTATTCAAAATTACACTGCCATTCAGAAATGAGGCCAGGAGTAAAACTCCAGACTCCAAACTTCATCTTTATTCCTCTTGACTTAGCTTTCTTTCCTTGTAAATGAATACCTTTCCTTGTATGCATGTGTCATCTGTGTGTTGCTAAGGAGAATTTTATCATAGTTTTGAAATTAATAATTTGCTTTTCCTATTCTCTGCCCCATTTCCTAACCCAACCAAATGACTTGACAGATCTTTTATGTGTGTATCAATGGAATAACATTCACCATTGTACATATTTTTGAAAAAAATTGGTATGGCCTCTCACCTGTTCTAGATAATATGGAAGATGAAAAAGAATGTGAGATATCAACATGGTATTTGATGAACATAAGTTGAATTAATTTTGCTCCTTCAGGTGTTTCTTGTTTCATGCTATATGCAATTCATTGAAGAAAGAACAGTGGCCCATCCAAGAGAAATATGAAGCCTACCAAAGTGCATACAGTTGAACTGGGAAGCAAATCACAACTACATGACATTTCTAAATAAGAGCACATTCCAGTATGTAGATATTTGAAATAGAAAATTAAAGAAAGCTATTAGAAACAGGAAATTAAAGTAGAAATTCAGGAGAATGATAGATGGATCTGGACTGTAGTGAATTATATGGAATTCAAGTTACACTAGAAGGAACCTAGACAGGCAAGAGATGAGTTGGCAGGCTATGCCAGGAGAATCTCATGAATCCTTCTTGTTAGGGGCTCTAAAGAAGTAACTATAGAATATATCTTGAGTCCAAAAGAGTAATAGTCAAATCAGCTACAGAGCACTATACCATCCAATTGCATGGAGGCTTTAGCAAAGCAAGTTGCAAAACTTGGGTACCTTTAGAATTAGGCTCTACTATTAAATGTTGGAGTACTGACAGGTACTTAACAGGTACACATTCCTTTGCAATGTTTTACCTGTTTAGCTTCACTTTCAGTTTAGTGAGTACTGGGAACTCTGAGACAGATTAAACTAGCAGAGGTTTATTATCTGAGTCTCTAAAATTATGAAGCAAGAAAAACAAGGTGTAAGTACCCATAAGACAAATATTCACTGGTTCCCTATTTATGAAATTAACCCCAAGGGTCTCAGAATATTTGTAAGTGATGGTAAGTTATTTATTTAACTTTATATGTATTTATTATATTTTGAAAACAATACAAAATTTCATGAAAATGTGTGAGAATTTTTCAGATTACACACAGATTTTCAGCATACATTCTCAAATAGATTTATAATTCTCTATGTTTGTACATATAGAATGGAAAATACATAGACAATATAATTTGCACATAAAGAGTAGATTCTCAGGATATGTAATTATGATATTCACAGTTTCATAAATGACTTAAGATGTTATGATATTCTTATAATGTGTGATGAGAATATCAATATCTACCATATAGAGTGGCTTTATGGATTAAATGAAGTTGTATGCAAAGCCTATCTAGAAAGAATCTGAATTTCATTGTGAACCTAACCTTTGTCCAGTACATACATAATAATCAGTTTTTCAAATGCCTCTGAAAGCAAAAAAAGACAGGATGGATTGTTCATAAATGTTAAGAGATTCATCTATATATTTATCAAAATTAATTTGCTAATCTGACTTACTCTATTTTGTGATTGGGTTGAATTGTATTCTAGTGGCCTTAAAAAGATACTGCTTATCTGCTACTGTCAAACAATAAGAAAATTACACAGAGAGTGTATGTATTTATATAGCTGTATGTATATAAGCTTATTCTTATCTCCTATGACATCTTTAAAGCACCTGGAGTATAGAGTATGTGAAATTGGTGTTCAGTAGAATATGACAAGTATTTGCATGTATAAATAATTATATTTAGCAAATACCCTATGACATCATTTTATTTTTTATTTATATGTCTTTTGATATACATGATAGTAGGCTATATTTTAACATATTATACATATACGAAGTGCAACTAATTCCAGTTAGGATTCCATTATTGTGGTTGTACATGATATGGAGTAACACTGGTCGTGCATTCACATATGAGCATAGGAAAGTTATGTCTGATTCACTCTACTGTCTTTCCTATTCTCATCCTTCGCCCTTTCCTTCATTCTTTTGTTCAATCCAATGAACTTTTGTACTTCTCCTTCCTACCCTCCCTTGTTATGTGTTAGCATCCACATGTCAGAGAGAACATTGTCTTTGTTTTTTTGAAATTGGCTTATTTCACTATGCATGATATTTCCATCCATTTACCAGCTAATGTCATAATTTCATTCTTCTTAATGGCAAAATAGCTTTCCATTGTGTATATATGCCACATTTTTTTTATCCATTCATCTGTTGAAGGGCACCTAGATTGGTTCCATAGCTTGGCTATTGTGAATTGAGCTGCTATAAACATTGATGTGGCTGCATCAATGTAGTAAACTGATTTTAAGTCTTTTGGGTATAAGCCATGGAGTGGGATAACTAGGTCAAATGATGGTTCCATTCCAACTTTTCTGAGGAATTGCCATACTGCTTTCCAGAGTGGTTGCACCAATTTGCAGTTCCACCAGTAATGTATGAGTGAAACTTTCCTCCTCCATTCTCACCAATATTTATTGTTACTTGGATTCTTGACAATTGCCATTCTGACTGGAGTGAGATGGAATCTAGGTACAGTTTTAATTTGCATTTCTCTAATTGCTAGAAATGTTGAACATTTTTTCATATATTTTTGACCATTTGTATTTCTTCTGTGAAGTGCCTATTCAGTTCCTTTGCCTATTTGTTGATTGGGTTAATGTTTTTTTGGTCTTAAGTTTTTTGAGCTCTTTGTACATCCTGGAGATTAAAGCTCTATCTGATGTGCTGGAGGTAAAGATTATCTCCCATTCTGCAGGTTCTCTGTTCACATTCTTGATTGTCTTCTTTGCTGTGAGGAAACTTTTTAGTTTGATACCACCCATTTATTGATTCTTTATTTTACTTCTTGCATTTTAGGAGTCTTATTGAGGAAGTTGGTTACTAACCCAACATGAATGGGAGCTGGGCTTCTTTTTTCTTCTACTAGGCTCAGAGTTTCTGGTCTCATGCCTAAGTCCTTGATCCACTTTGAGTTGAGTTTTGTGCAGGGTGAGGTATAAGGGTTCAATTTCAATATACTACATATGGATTTCCAGTTTTCTCAGCACCATTTGTTGAAGAGGCTCACTTTTCTCCAATGTATGTTTATGGGCCTTTGACAAGTATGAAGTAACTGTATTTGTGTGGGTATGACACCATTTTCTAGCTGCGACCTATGTGTTTATAATCACTAACACTTTTGGTAACAAGGTGTGAGGTAGCTTCTATTTTTATATTCATATTGTTTATGACAAAACTGAGGCAGAGAAAAATTAACCAATTTATATAAGGTCAGGGAGGCCATAAGGGAGAAATTCAGTACAGGGCTTATGGCTCCTGCATCCATTCCCTTGATCACCAACCTGTTCTTTGATCGAGTAGTCAACTTTGAAAAGTGATAGGATGAATTAAATTAATTCTACATCCTCCTATTGTTAGAGATTGAAGTAAGACCAAGAACTATTCTAAGGAATTGTTTGAATCTCAAGGTAGTTGGCAAGTTTTCCTAGGTCATTTTCAGGGCCTGCTGTATGATAAGTTTCTTTATAATGAGTTCCTTAATACATTTCACTTTACTTAGATGATAGCTACAGGGAAATATTATGACCCATTTCCAAGACTGATCTTTCTATTTGGCTTCATAAATTGCTTGATGTCAGCAGGACATAAATACAATCTTTAGGCTCTGTGGAAGCTGAAATTCTGAATAAATTTCCTACAGCCTTTTAGAAAATAATGAACAACAGGATTGACTTTTCTTTGGTGTTTGTAGGCAAGCACTGGAGGCAATGTCATCGTCAGACTTAGAAGTAAATAACCTCAGAGAGTCTTCCAGCACTCCTATACGTGCAGTAAGCAACACCAACAGCCTGGAAGATGCTCAGTGGTGAGGACACCCTGAGTAACTGAGAGGCTGCACAGCATCCCTCTCACACTGCTGCTTCTCTCTGCTGTGCAATGGCTCTTTTAAACTGTCATCACACACAAGCCATTAGCAAGCTCCCTGTCAACAATAACCTCTCCCTAGATAAGTGAAGGTGCTGAGAGTGACCTCATTCCATTTCTTGCCACTGTCTCTGAACTTTACAGGCAACCAGTGGATCACCTCCTCTGCTCACCAGTGAGAGGTCACGTGGCCAAAACTTCCCTGTGCATGAGAGATTCATTTTTTTCTCTTATATATTGCCCACTGAATTTCTCCCATTCCATTTTTTTATCACTTTAATTTTTGCTAACTCCCTTCCTTTAAAACATAAACACATTTTATTTATCTCAGAAAGAATCCCATGACTTAATCCTGTAAGTCCTCTTAGCTATTTCTCCTCTCTTTCCACTAATTTTGCTGGAAAGATTGTCAGTATTTTCTGTCGTGCTTCCTCTCTTCCCATTGAATCTTGATTCCTCTGCTGTCTGGATTTTCTGCTGAAATCTTTTTTAAAAACATCCAGAACTGATTTATTTTCAAAAATTTTTTCACATATAAGAAATGCTATTTCTGAATATAATCTCCTCTATTTGTTCGTTCATCAAAACAGCTCTTTCAACACATAGACTGAGGTTTATTTCCCATTGCTTCTGAGACATCTCATTCTAAGAGAGCTGAAAGGTGCATCCAAGGTACTAAGCCCAAACTGAACGCATCATACAGATCTACCCTCACAACTACACCCTTCACTTCCTGCCTCAGCCAATGGCATAATAGTTTCTCCCTCTGCCAAGCTAAAGATCTGGGATTCATCGTCAATTCTTTCTTCCCCTTAATCATTAAATCCAACCATACTAATAAAAAAATGAGTGTTGTAAGCAAGCGCTTACCCCTCTGACACATCACAAGTCTCCTGAACTAAGAATTAGAATTAGTTCCTTTTAGTGGGTTGAACAGCATCCTCTCCAAATTCCTGACTACTTGTAACCTCAGAATGGGGAATTATTTGGAAATACCATCTGAAGATGTAATAGGGATCTCAAGATGAAGTCATCCTGGATTTAGGATGGCTCCAATGCAATGACTGCTATCCCTACAAAAAGAGAAGATGCACACCTAGGCACACAGAAAGAAGAAAGTCACGTGAAGACAGAGGCAGAGTGTAGCTATCCTACCACAAACCAAGAGAAGCCAGGGGCCACAAGAAGATAGAAAGGCATGAAAGGACTTTCCCTAGAGGCTTCAGAAAGCTCAATCCTCCTGAAACCTTGGTGCCAGCCTTCCAGGAATGAGAAAGAATACAATTCTGTTTTTTTAGGCCACTCAATATATGGTACTTCATCACAACAATAGTGGAAAATTAACAAGTTTTCTAAGTGATATCCATAACTTCTAACACTGCTTCTATGCAATGATGATTGGTAATCAGCTGAAGGCTCTAGAGTGTCTCCCTGGAAAGATGCACAAACATACATACTCTAAATTTTACATTCAATTTCTTAGGTTCCTAGAAATTCCAAGACCTTTATAGATACTTGGTATCCATGAAGGTGATTAAGAACTCCTTTCCTACTTTCAGAATCTGGCGTTAGTTAACCATAGTACAGTTCTGATTATGTTGTCCTCTGATTTAAAAACATCAAAATCCTTTCTGAACTACAAGGTCCTTTATAACAGGATGGATAAAGAAAATGTGGTATATGTATACAATAGAGTTTTGTTCACCCATAAAGAATGAAATTGTGTCACTCGGAGGAAAATGGATGGAACTTGAGAACATCATGTTAAGTGAAATAAGCCAAACTCATAACATCAAGGATCATGTTTTTTCGCATCTGTGTACATATACCACATTTTCTTTATCCATCCATCAACAGACATGTAGCTTGGTACCATAGTTTGGCTGTTGTAAATTACATTGCTATAAACATGAATACCCATATATTACTATAGAATGCTGACTTTATTTCTTTATTATAAATACGGATAAGTAGTATAGCTGGTCATATGGTTGGAACATCCTTACTTTCATATGCACCTAGCCATCTAGTGAATTCTCAGTTTTTCTTGAATCTCTGTATCACTCATCTGTGAATCAAATGACCTCACTGATAAAAGATTGTATTGCTCCTGCCAGGAGAAGTAAGTCCTTGACTACACCATATCTATGAAGTAAAAGGTGCTTTATTTTGAGTGTAAAAAAATTTAATTGTACTGGGTATGGTGGTGCATGCCTATAATCCCAGTAGCTTGGGAGGCTGAGGCAGGAAGATCATGAGTTCAAAACCAATCTCAGCAACTTAGTGAGGCTCTAAGCAACTCAGCAAGACCCTGTCTCTAAATAAAATACAAAAAAGGGCTGGGTATGTGCTCCATGGTAAAGCACCCCTGGGTTAATACTTGGTTCAAACAACAACAACAAAATTTTAGGCTTCATATAATCTGGAATTTTAGAATCATACCCTATGGACTTTTTAATCTTGATAAATCTTGTATAAATTTTATGTGCCCAGTTTTCTTCTCTGTTAATTGATACTAAAAATGTTAGAATTAAGAGAAAATAAATCTAAAAATTTAGTACAGTACTGGATTTATGTTAGGAACTAAATTTAGATGAGTTAAATTTAGCAATGGTTCTGAATTTGTAAGTTTATAGGTTTATGGCAACATCTCTTTTATAAATGATATCTCCAAACTTTGATTTTCCTGATAATTTACCTGGTTACACAACTAGAGTTCATTGATTGCATACACATGGTCCAGTTTAATATAATCCCTTTTCTCTCTGCTTCCTGAAAAATGGCTGCTGAGTCTGGAGACTTGGATCCCTTTGGCATGTTGTATGATATTTGATCTATAGGAGGCATGTGTTATCCCAGGTGCCTCTTTTGTGATGTTAGGAGCCATTAATGCTAATGACTATATCTAATATTTCATCAAAATTTGTAAATTAATGTTATTTAAAACTATCCCTGCTCTTTCATTCACCACTTAGGATGCTATTATAAATAGACAGATTATAGACTCAGTTATTTGGATACCCAGTGGCTCACTTTGGAAAAGGTAATATAAATGACTGATACTTTCATTTTATGAATCTAAAGATGACTAGTTCTTTTTTAAATAAGATGATGAACATATAAATCTATGTATATTTGATCGATTTAAATCCCTTGAAATTTTTATCAACATAAAAATTCAAGTTTTCCCATTGTAGTCAGTGGAATCTTCTTGGGGTTGTATCCTGAGTCCCTTTGGTAGAACTCTACTCAAGTCTTTGATAGCTGCTTTACTATCTAGTGCAAGATGTGACTCATATTGAACATGTCCTGCCCAGACCTGGAATTTGCCATTTTTAAAGAAACTATTTTGTTTATTTTGCTTTAGTGAGAAATACTATTCTAAGACATTTGAACTGCATGCTAGCAATAAATTTTTATTGTTATTGTATTGGTCATATTTTTATTGATTTTCCAATGGGAAGAAGCAAGGAAACATATGTACAGATGGGTAAGTAGGTAGGTAGGTAGGTAGATAGGTAGGTAGACAGACAAAATGATTCATAAGATCATATTGAAAATTTTCAATTCAAAATTAAGGTTAACTAGCTTTCATTCTAACTTCTCATTTATGTGTCTTTCTTTTCATATTAAAAATACTGTTTTTCAAGGATACATGTAACTGCTTACTTGTTATGTTAGATATTCACTACTGTGACCAAAACACCTGACCAGAACAACTTAGAGGAGGAAAATATTATTGGGGGCTTATTGTTTCAGAGGCCTAAGTCCACAGATAGCTAACTCCATTGCTCTGGACCCAAGGTAAGGCCCATGGTGGAAGAGTGTGATAGAAAAGCACAGTTGCATTCATGGCAACCAGAAAGCAGAAACTGGGGAAGGAACGAAGTCCACAGGAAAGAACAACCCTTCCAGAGCACATCCCCATTGACTCACTTTCTCCAGCCATACCCCACCAGCCTATAGTTACCCCTAGTCAGTCCATGCAAACTAGGATGGACTGATTAGATTACAGCTCTCACAATCTAATCATTGCATCTCTGAATATTCCTTCATTAACAGGAGCTTTGGGGGGACACCTGATATCTGAACCATAACACTTATATAATCCCCATATTATACAAGTCAGTATCAGATAATATTATCACTAAAAGGATTATGAAAATATTAAAGAGTTCCAACAAACTCAGTGACTTGAAACAACACAAATTTATTATCCTGTATTTGGGAGTTCAGAAGTCCAAACTTTGTCTCACTGGGCTAAAACTCAGGTGTCTATGGAGCTGTATCCTTCATTTTCTTGCCCTTTCCAAGTGAAACAGACTGGCTGATTTCTGAGCTCATAGCTTCTTTCTCTATCTTCAAAGCAAACACTGTATATCTTTTTGAGTATGACACTTTATATCTTTTTGAGTATGACAGTCTTATCTTTTTTGTGATTACATTGGGCCCACTGGACAGTCCAGAGTAATCCACCATTCTAACATATTTAATTTAATTGTATCTGCAGGATCTTTTTGTCATATAAGGTAACATATTCACAGGTTTTTTGACTAGGATATGAATAACTCAGGATGGAGGTTATCATTCTGTCTACCCCAGTGTGTGTTCTTTGAGATTAAGATAAGGGGCCACCACTATTTTCCCAAAATCCTCTCCTGAGCTTTTCTGTTTTTCTCATCATAACCAATACTGATCCAAGCCTGAAGTTTTGAGAGAAGAATTTCAAATATTAGAATTCTCTCATGCCTGAAGCATGTCTGAAGCCATGTGTGCTATTTTACAATATGTTATATCCCAAAATATTTTAAATAAGAGTAAGAAAACTGAGTTGCTAGATATCATTGGTGTGTGTGAATGTATGTATGTGTTTATAAATCTCTGACTGTCATAATTTAGGAGCTTTAGAGTAAAAAGATACATTTAAACGAAGCAAGCAAAGTGGTTAAACTTTGCAGGTCATGAAATAATGACAAAAACATCATTATTTCTTCTGCATGTGGGTTATAGATGAATGGCATTGGAAAAGCCATGCCTCCCATGTCTGGTTGAAATTAAAGCTCTTCTGAAGGAGGACGTAGAAGCTATTCAGGCTGCACATTCTTTAATTTCTTTTATTAAGGCCTGCACAAAGTCAATGTAGCTAGAAGGCAATATACAGGCTTTCAGAAACTACAAAGTGTAACAGCTGGTCCCAATTACCCTCACTACAGTGTGACCATATGTACAAATGTTCAGCTTTCTATTTAAGTTCATGAATTAAAAAAAGAAAAAAAATGAATTCCTTATAAAAATTTGAGAAATGTTGTGATCTGTGCATACATTTGGTTTGGTAACTTTTAACTTTCTAGTTATGGTCAAATGTATCTGGAAAGCAGTTCAAATAAGGCAGCATGTCTAAGCTGGCAGAACAGAAATCTTTTTAGCTTTAAATATACAATACAATAGCTTCAAAAAAGTTCATTTCCTGGAACAAAACATTTTCAAGAAACAGAATTGTAACAGAATCATTTAATCAGGAAATCAAGCAACTTGGAATTAATCATACAGGCATATAGGTAACTTTAACTTCAGCTGAGGAAGACTGATGAGATTTGGCATTTCTGACTCCAATGACCTTTATCAAACTCATAGGTTGCCTTTAAATACATCATATTGAACTAGAGATAACAAGTATACATGTTGAAATCACCTTTTTAATAGCAATATGGGATTGAAAATCATACTTTTTCGTATTCTTTACTTGAAGTTCAAAGGTTTTTAACACTTCAATTATCTCAGTTAAATTGAATTTTAAACTTTTTTGTTTGAACCAGTATGGTCAGAGCTTATTTATATTATCTTTAGTAATGAGTGACATGCACCACTGAGGAGATATTCACTAACATTGAAACTTACTTCATAACAGTATCTCCATCAAATATGCCTTTTATTTTTAAATAGGAATATAACAACTTCTTCAATTTAGGAACATGTATCAATTCTTTAATTTAGTGACAAAATGATAATAAAATCCAGCTTCTTATTAGCTAAATGGCATTATAGATATTGAAGGAAAATTATAAACTGAATTAAACTCAGATGTGTACTGTATTTAAGAGAAAAACCAGTGTTAATGAGAAAAGACAGCATGCTTTCATAGATTAAAAGTTCCATAATTCCCCTGACTTGTAAGTATTTACTATCTTAGGGAAATTTTTTTTTCTGAAAAAAGTATTTAAGTAAGTAGTCAGGGGCATAAAATGTAGATGCAATTATATATTCTACAAATAGTGGTAAGTGGCTACTATTTAAAATGTCCCTAATGTTAATTATGATTTATTAATTTTCAGAGTCTCTAAAGAGAGAAATGTAATAACCAGACCTTCTCTCCAGACATGTTTTAGTTACTATTAATTTGGAGACCAAGAAGTAAAAATAAATTACTGGAAGGCAAATGCATTCCTATTTGTGCGGTTTGGGTTTTTTCCATTTGCAATTTCAGTCAACATTACAGGACATATTAATATGCTTACTTTTTGTAAGAAACTTTGTTAAACTGGATGAATGAATATTTTTAAAGTTCTACTATCTAAACTTTATTAAAACATGTCACTGACTTCACTAGTGACAGAACAGAAAGTCAGTTGTCCAAATGGCACTAACCTGTTTTAAGAACTATGAGTAACAGTGTTCCAACCATCTAGCTACACTGTGTCCTGGCATTCTGATTGAACATGCTCCTTTAGCTTCTTTAATATCTAAAGTTCTAATCCATTTGTAAGTGTCAGACACAATGCCACTACCACAGTTGGAAATGTTTTCTGCAAATTTCTCTTACATTGTCTTTCTGTGTAGTTTTCTTAACTAAAGAGTTATCTTGCTTAACATAAATTTCACATTGTAGGTTAACAATCATTTAACTTCTTTAAACTTTTAGCTGTTCCAAACCTAAATAATAATTAGGGTTCCTCTAGCTATATATGATTCTCTGATCTATAAAACTCAGTGTAACGTGGAAAGTTAAAAAGGCCCTTCAATCACCAACTGAATCTTTCATCATGCGCCAGAAGCATGAACATTAATGATCTATTTAAAATTCACTGTCAGAAATATTTCAGGTAGAAAATCACCTAATATTTCATATTGGTATATTTTAGTTATAGATGATGATTCAACTTTAACTAATGTGTCAAGCACAATATTTAATATTCTTCTGGGAAGATTATTGCAAATGATAAATCAACATCCAAATAAACAACAGTGCTTCTCTTGAAAATCATAAATATCTGTCATATATCAATGAATGAGTTTTTCATACAGAAGTCAAATATTGATAAATGGGTGACTTGCATATTTGTTATTGCTACTTCCAAATCTATTCATGTTTAGAAGTCTCTTGATGTGATCAATAAGCATCTTAACAGTCAAGATCCTCAGCAAAGATTTTTTTCATACCACTATTCTTTTTATTTTTTGTTATAAAGCTTTCTGTTTTCCATTTGCTATATATTTAAAATGAAGATTTAAACTCTTTAGAGTCCTAAAGAAAAGTAAAATAAAACCAATCTTTCAGAATAGCTATAGTTACCAGTGTAGGGTACATTGGAAGAAAGAATGTTCTTATATTCTGTGCCTTCCCCTGAACATTAGGCAAGGCCCCATTCATGGTGGTAAGAACAGAATATTTCACAACTTCAAACTTTAAGCACTCCTGTGCCTTCAATGCATCTCAATGCAAAGTACAGAACATTTATGCTTACATTCTGAGTGAAGGAAAAATAAAAGACTATCTTTGGTAAGAGAAGATCTCTTCATTAAAAATACTGAATTGTGCAATCTATGTGGTCTTGATGTTCGGCACTTCTACCATATTAAGATGGAAGAACTCAAATAGATATTTTTGTGGCACTCCTCTTTTAATCTAATGGAATAGAAATGGACATACTGCACATCTTAAGAACTTACAGATATACAAAATATTATGGCATTAAATGTTAATGCAATATGATTAAATTTGATTAGAGGCAAGCGATCACACTATTGACAGCATATGAAAAGTTGATATTATTGTCAAGGTCAGCAGAACATCCACTTTGAAGGATTCATCTAATACTTGAATTATCTTTGTTCTATGTACAAAAATAAAAATAATCACCAATTCCTTTGCAAATATGCCTTAGGAAACACTAGAATATACCTAATTACACAATTTTCACAACATTGATAGATGAGAAATATAAAATACATTAACATTTCATATAATTCTTGTGGGGATGGAATTCTGTATGTATGAGTGTGTGTGTGAGGGGGAGAGAGAGAAAGCACATAATATAGAAATGAACCATATAGAATAACACAAAGTAGAAATTTAGAAATTGTATGCACATTTCAGCCCTCCTTTTCAATTAGTGGAGAGCAAATCCACCTTTGTTAAAATTTTAGTTTTGCCCATGTCACTACTAATTGCCCATGCACTAGTATGCACGATTTTACATGCACACTAGTGTGCATGGCCATTATTTAGGTCAATAAATTTTCCAATCAAGATTGATTGTGTTCAGATGAAACTAAGCTATCCAGGCTTCATGATAAGATTCTCAGAATTAAAGCTGATAATCTATGATCCTTCGTAGAAAGCAACAAGAGGAACAGTTTTGTGCTTGAGTGAACTTCCACAGAGATTACTTTTCCAGGCTTCCTCAGAGAGTGTGGACCTGAATGTATTTTGTGCGATATTCCCACCCTATTTTCATTTCCACATTACAAAACACAGAAATTCTCTGCAGGCTATTTGTTGGAAGAAAGAGGCTTTGGGAGTGTATCTGAAAGAATTATGTGTATGCAGAGTCAATGTTGAGTTCAACATGGAGTAGAACATTTTAATAGATTTGCAGAATACTATTTTGTATTAATACACAATATAATATTATGATCTCAGTATTATGACGCTTCAAGAATAGTTTCTTTTTGCAACTTTGATCTCTATTAAGTATATGGGAGTAGTATCAATGGCTATGTTTAAACATTTCCCTAGTGCAGAAAAGCCTCTCATTCTAGGAAATTCCTGTCTTCGGGCCAGTTCTAATAGAAAGCCACACCAGGGAAGCTTTTAAAGGGAATTTCTTCTAGAATAAAAAAATCCATTAAAAGGAATTAACTTGCTTCTGAGCCAATACCAGCATGGACTGTTTCATTTTAAAACATGAAAATGTGCTTGAAGCCAACCTGGGATTTTTAGGGTTGGGGGGATCTTGTCTTAACTACTGCCCTGAAGGCCTAGAGTTATCTTTGGTAATGAAGATACTACTGAGAAAAAAAAGAAGAGGAGATGGGATAATGATGCTTCTCATTGAGTTTAAGACCATAACTAAAGGCACTTTGACTGGATTAGATCTTCGCAAACTAGATATCAGAGTTTTCTTCCATATACAAACCTACGATCCAGTCACTTAAACTCAAGAGAAGTAAGACAGGAGAATCTTAGCTATGATTCTATAGTAGTTAATTTGAACAGAGTGGACTTCTCTGTTCATTTTAGCAAAACACTATTGAGATAGTGAAATGCAATGCAGTCTGTTCAGCATCTGTGCTTTAAAGCTCTTAAATTTTATATATAGAAAAGGAATAATTTCTTTGCCTAGATTCAGTAGATAAAATCAAAAATCTTGATTCAGTAATTAAGAAATAGCTAACAGCTAAATATCTGTGAGCTCCTTTGCAACCTTATTTTTATATCTTGCAATTTCTTTTCCTTTGTCTTTCTTGCCTTAGTTCTCTTTCTTCTGATGTCCTTGGATCTCCCTCCTCCTCCTTTTTATTTTTTAAATAGGTTGTTTTTGTTGGAAAACAACAAAGAATTGGAATTGAATATGAGGAGGATTATACAGACAGTACCTAAGACAAATTTTCAACAACGGTGTAGTTAGAGAGCATATTAATTTTCAAGTGTGCTTTAATGAATGACCACAAACTGGGTGGCTTAAAAAATAAATTTACTCACAGTTCTGGAGGTGTTCTGGAGGATAGATGTCCAAAGTCAAGGTGTCAAAAGAGCAATGCTTCTTTGCAGGCACTGGGGAAGAGAATTTTCATTTTCCAGTTTCTTATAGACCCAAAGGTCCTTGGCTAGTAACAGCATGACTCGAATCGCTGACTCCATCTTTACATGACCATCATTTCTACTGATTGGGTAGAACCGTCATTGGGTTTAAAGAACCCACTCTAAATCCAAAATGATGTCATTTTTGAGGTTTTCAGGTTAAGTTTCCAAAGACCTCACTTTAAATAAGGTCATTCACAGGTACTGAGGGTTAGGACTTAGGGTCTTGGAGGGGATGTAGTTTTGTTCTCAGAAAAGTGGGGATATACAATTGGGCACGACAGAGTAATGACAAATATTGTAGGAACAATACTAAAAGATAAAGTTTTTTGTAAAGGCTGTTTAACACACTGTGATATTATTTACCCCTAAACCAATTCACATATCTGTAAAAAACAGTAGCCATAAAATGAAAACTGCCAGGGAACGTATTTTAGATGTATTTCACCCACAGGTTTAAAGATGAGAAAAAAAATGAGTGGAGCACAGCAAGAAACAAAACCTAAAGATTTCATGCTCTTCTCAACTGTTGATATAAAAAGCACACATAATTAAGTTCTTAAAAATCCCAGAAATACAATATATTTGCCTAAATTATTAGAAATAAGCAGTATTTCTTATATATTTCTGGCTTAAACCACAGAGAAATTGAAGCACCTTACCAAAAATAAATAAATAAATAAAATAAGCTAATGTAAAAAACAATTAATTAAAAGCCAGATCATGAGATGTTTGAACATAACTAAAAAATAAATAACAGTGAAAAAAGAATATCTTGATGATGTGTATGCTTGGCCATCTTTTTGACCACAAGCACTGTACATTTATATTTGAATGTTAAATTATCTCTCAGATTTCTGGCATTCAGAAGAGGAAGAAGGGGGAGGAGAAGAAGAAAGAGAAGGAGGAGAATGTGATAAGGAAGAGACAATCACTAGTAATAATTAATTATATACCTTCTTAATGCATAGAAGAAATAGTATTTTTTAACTAGCTTCACAGAAGAAAGCAACATTTTTTCCATGATGCAGTTATACAAGTAATTGATCAAAAGGAAATAATATAGAGGCACAGAGTAGTTTTTGAAGTTTTAAAAGTGAATACAGTAATAGTTTTCACATGACAGGTTTTTCCAATGGAAGTTTATAAAAGCAAAAACCCAACTAAGAGAAGATGACTCTAAACAGAATCAAGGTAATTTTTGTCAGGCTTAATAAAATTCAATTTAATTTTATAGAAGGAATGTGTGCTTTGTATCTTTCCAACTCATTAAAAAATAGCTGTTTTATCTTTTTCACCTTTGAAGAGACTTATCTTGAGACAGTCCTACTCGCTGACGAAGGCAGTAGGTATATTAGTTTGCTATGGTGGCTGTAACAAATTGCCACAAAACTTAAGGCGTAACACACACACAAATTTTTAATTCTCAGTGTCTGTAGGTTATGCTTTCTGTAGGTTTAGGTATCTCAGCTGTAGAGATCAGATGGGCAGAAATAATCTGTCTGCTTAGTCTCAAAGGTAAAAATCTAGGAGTCAGCAGGGCTTGGGGTTCCTTCTGGAGGTTCCAGGTCACATCTGTTTCCTAGCTTGTACAGGTAGGTCATTGTGAAATTCGATTCCATGCAGTTGTAGGGACTACCTGGCAGTGTGGCTTCTCAGCTTCTGGAGCTGCTTGCAGTCTGTGACTCCTGGCTTTCTTGATCTTCAAAGGCAGCAATGATGGCTGACTTATTCTCATACTTCTCTCCTGCCTTATCTTTGACTCTTCTACCAGCCCTCCTCCCTTCCCCTTCCCCTCCCCTCCCTCCTCTTTCTTCTCCCTCCCCTCATCCTCCTTCTTCCTCCTCTTCCTCTTCTTTCTCCTTCTTCTTCTTCTTTTTTTTTTTTTACCTTCAGGGATAAAGAATTGTGAAAAATATGTTTGGAATGGAGGAGCAAATGGAAGATATCTACCATAAAATATTATCTCCTTCAATTGATTGCTGTAATAGATTAGCAAATTAAACAATTTGTGTAATCCAATTCTACTTAGAAAGGTCCATGTGATCCCACTGGGACCCACTGACAGCTCAGGATAATCTCTCTAATTTAAAATCAGCTGAGAGTAATCTTAATTCTATATGGAAAATACCCTTTGCCATGGAAGGTAGCATACTCATAAGTACAGTTGGTCTTCCATATCCTTAGATTCTGCTTCCCCAGATCCAAGCAACTACAGATCCAAATTATTTTTCTAAAATAATTGCATTTGTACTGAACATGTACAGACATTTTTTCTT
>CM053408.1:12301176-12313614 GCA_028644305.1 Xerus rutilus | reverse complement strand
CCATCCTTGGGTTCAATCCCTAGCACTGGGAAAAAAAGAAAAAAGAAAAAACTATAAGAATGGTCAGCTTGGTCATCTTGGGGTAACATGGCTTTCCTTGCTCTTGCCAAATTAAAATAGTTACAATGTAACATCTGTAAGTAAACTAAGAATCTTTCTTATATAATATAAAGACCAATTGAACTTTGGGAAATAGTTTTAGATTAATCAGTGTCAAACCAATCTTTTTGAGCAATCCATGTTTTTATGCTGGCTTCTTATTAAGGTGTTATATTATCTTTGTTTCATTTTTTTGCAAGTTGTTTGTTTGTTTTTTGCACTGGGGAATGAACCCAGGGTTGCTTTACCACTAAGCCACACTCCTGATTCTTTTTTTTTTTTTTTTTTTTTTATTATTATTTTATTTTTTTTCCCAAAAGTTGTCCTGATTCTTTTTTACTTTCTAAATTTTAAGACAAGGTCTCACTAAGTTTCTTAGAGCCTTGCTAAATTACCCAGGCTGACCTCAAACTGGCCTCCTGCCTAACCTCCCAAGACACTGGGATAACAGGCATCTGCCCCCAAGCCTGGCTCTTTGCAAGGTTTTAATGACCACACAAATCACTCTGATAATATGACATCATGTTCTTATTCAGTTCTGTATTTTTGTACATTATACATTGTTAGTTGTTTCTTATAATCAAAAATGTACATGATCTTGCTCTCATTTTCAAGGCATTTAGTTTTTCCTATGTCAATATTTGGTGTATTTTATGTATGATACTTTTAAGATATGAGATTATTGCTCCAAGTGAAATGAAAGATACTTTTTGGTTCTTTTCCAAAAAGAAATCAATCAACACTATCACGAGTGATGTAGTATAATATCAATTTCACTATATCTTAACCCATATTATCATTTTTGGTGTTTTATCTAATTTGACAAATGGCTCTATAATTTAAATATGGAAAACTTTATCTTAGGTTAATTCTTACTCTTTAATATTGTTTTTATGATTTTTTAAAAATTAAAGTTCTGGGAATAGAGACAAGAGAAGATAGTTTCCTTGGGAATTTTATATAAATATCTGCCTTAGGCTAAAAATAGTTATGCATCCCAAAGGAAGTTGGTCAATTTATAATTAGAAATGACTAAATGTTAGTTACAGCCTGAATTTTTAAAGAACTAGTCTTAATATAAAAAAGATGTGCTTGATTCTCCCCCCATTAATCTACACAATAGTACTAGAAGGTATGAGATAATGTCCCTAAAAATCGTTTGGCTATTATGATGGAGTCACATAAAACTATGCTGTTCGTATTTAGCTACAGTAAAATGATTACCTCAGGATCTTGTCCTTTGCGTATTTGAAACTAATAAGCCTAATCTCTTTTTCATTTGTATATTTTTCTCTCCAAATCATACACAAACAAACCTAGAGTGATTTTTTAAATTAGTAAAGCAGGCTAAAATAAAATATTGCCTTCATCCATCATTAATCATTAATTCATTTATTGGTACATCAAGTATTTATTCTGTTTCTAAATTATCAACACAAGTAGATTTATTCACAACTATAGAATAATCAATTAATTTTTCTGAAATGTATTTAAATTTTTACTTTCAGTATACACATAACATCTATAAAGCAAGCATGGATAGCTGTCCTGTACTTTTGTTTCTTTCTTTTTTTTTTTAATTAAACTTTAGAGTAGTTTTAGATTCAGAAAAATGTTTTTAAAATAACAGAGTTCTCATGTACCAACAGTTTCCTTCATTGTTTTTTGGGGGATTGTGGGGATTGAACTCAGGGGCACTTGACCACTGAGCCACATCCCCAGCCCTATTTTGTGTTTTATGTAGAGACAGGGTCTCACTGAGTTGCTTAGCACCTCGCCATTGCTGAGACTGGCTTTGAACTAGAGATCCTCCTGTCTCAGCCTCCCAAAGTGCTGGGATTACCAGGCGTGCGCCACTGCACCCGCCTTCCTTCATTGTTAATAACTTATATTAATGAGATACACTTATATCAAATAACAAACCAATGGTTATATATTATTTAAAAAGTTGGTATTTCATTTAGATTGACTTATTTTCACCTAGTGTCCTTTTTCTGTTTCTAGATCCAATCCAGGGATTTTACCACCTTATTTTAGCTTCCTTGTCTTCTCTTGATGGAGAGAGTTTCTTAGACTTTTCTTGTTTTGGGTAAACTCGACAGTTTTGAGGAGTAGCAATCAAGTATATTTTAGAATGTCCATCGGTTGAGATTTGTCTGTTTTTCTCAATATTGGACTGGGGCTATGGGTTTTGGGAAGGAAGACTATAGAGGGAAAATGCCATTTTTATCACAGTATTTCAAGGGCATTCACTAAAATATGATTCATCACGATTTCTGTCTTCCATGACCATCTGATCAAGTGTTTGTCAGGCTGTTAACGTTTCTCTTTTCTTCCTTTTCCTATACTGTACGTTTCAGAAGGAAGTCACTGAGTCTCCGCATGTTAGAGGTGACACTTCTGTTCCTCCTCTGTGACACTATGTGGTTGATTGGTCTCTTCTCCATCATTTATTCATTTATTCCATTATTTATTTATTTTAACATGGTTATTTATTTTATCCTTAATGTTAGAATTCAATATTGACAATTTGTTGCTGAAATTGTTCTTTGGCCCCTGAGAACTTCTTCAGTTGACACCTGTATACCTTCAATATATCTCCATTGTTGTGGGCCTTTGTTTGTTATTGGAGCACTTCCTTACTTTGGACACCATGAAATATTCCAGTTCATTTCATATATTCCCTAGCTTAGCCTTAGATTCATCCATTTCTTCAAGCAACCCTGGGTCCTCTTAATAGAGAATGATATTAGAATCCAAGATCTGGCTTGTGAGGTGTCTTGAGTTATATTTGATATGTAAGTTTCTTCTATACACTGGAACTCTTGGAACTGTAATCCCATGTGTATCTTTATTAATTTCCAAAAGGCTCACAGATGACTGGTTCTAGGCCTGAGCAAACACCGGTTGTCAGTCCACAGCAGTGTTGGTGGTTTTATGATTTCCTGACTCTATGTGCCCTGAATATACATTGGTGCATGCTGTATACCATGAGCCAATGTGTCTTTTTCCTTTTCTGCACAGTATGGATCATGAAAGGTAAGAATAATTAGAATAATGAAGAGCTAAGATTGCTGACTAAATATCTTACTCCTTCAGCTATCGCAGGCACCTTCCTGTGGCACCAGACACCAGAATATTCACAACTTCTGGTGCTGGCCAAACCCACAGCAGAATTACTTACCATGGCCACAGTCTGTACCAATACTTCTAGTGAATGAAAATCAATTGAGCATTTACCATGCACCAAACATTATTCTAAGCACTATGAATACAATATTGAACATGGCAGAGAAAAGGCTTCTCTCCATAGAATGTACATGCTTATAGAGAAGATAAGGGACAAACAGGTAAACAAAAAACTAGTTGTAACACTATGGAAAGATAAAACAGTGGGGTATTTTAGATGTTCAGAACTGATACCCCAAGTAAGGAAGATTCAGCCAAATGCAAATTTTATAGAAGAAACAAGAAGAGCAAGTATAAATACCAGAAGGTGAAAGAAAGCTTGGTGTGTTAAAGGAATAGATCAAAAACCAGTGGGGCCAGAGAGATACAGAAGTGTAAAAATTAGCACAAAACTGAGGCAGTGAGATAGGGTGGGGCAACTTCATACATAGCTTCTGGGAGGTTGGGAATCTATTAGATGATGAAAGGGCAGTGGGGACCAAGTGGATGGTATGGTTTGATCTGGTTGCCACATAGTGAGGTGATTATAAGGAACAAATTGTAATAACTAGTTGTAGCTATTATAATTTATCTAGCACTATGACATGCCAGGTACTCTCTTAATGACTTTGCATGTATCATTTCAATCATTACTTGAAAAAACACTATGAAGTAGGCATTAATTATCCCCATTTATGTTCCAGGAATTTGAGGTTTAAAGAGACTAAAAAGAGAAATGAAGACCACCTAGCTAGTAAATAGGGGAGCCAGCCAACATTTGAAACTTACTGAATTAATAACCATTACATGAATTGAAACAAAACAAAACACAATGTGATTATGCAAGTTCAGAAATGATATGTTCAGTTCAATGTTGAGGAAAGGATGTTTTGAAGCTGTGATTTCAGATAACATTAAGATACTTTTGCCAGGCATGGTGGCACACGCCTGTAATCCCAGTGACTCAGGAGGCTGAGGCAGGAGGATTGCAAGTTCCAGGCCATCCTCAACAATTTTGTGTGTGAGCTTCAGCAACTTAGAGATACTCTGTCTCAAAATAAAACTGAAAATAATAAAAATAATAATAAAATACAGTGGTAGTGCACCCCTAGGTTCAATACCCAGTACAATAAAGACAGACACTTTTGGCTAGTAATACTCATTAATTTCTGCCCTCATTCAGATCAATTCTTCCTTATACAACAAAATCATAAGATACCCCCCCCCCCAATGTGAGTGTCTATAGGAACTGGAGAGAAGGCCTCACAGACCAATAAAGGAGGAGAGCAGTGCCTTGTCCCAGATTTAGGGTGGAATTCCCTGAATGTCATAAAATGCAAAGGATTTTCCTCATGTTTCTAAAGTTTAAAGGATTGTTAAAGAAAACTACTAAGCAAGATAATAATTAGTTTTGGAGTGAAGCAAATTAAAACAACAAATCTATCCATGAAATGCAGCACCATTAGGAAAAGGAGCCACTGGGCTAGCATTGCCTTTGACCAATTTTAGTTTGATGAATAAGAGCAATGAACACAAACTAAAATCTAATATGTGCCATTCTAACAAAGTGTAAGAAATTAAATTAGAATAAACAGCCAAGAGCCATGCAGAACATGATTATTTGAAATAGATATTTAATTATTGAATTAAAGTTAGACTCTATCAATCTTTCTGATATTTAGATCCACGAATTATTATACCTTTTAACACAAATTCAAAGTTAGTATGTGAATTTCTCAGTATAAAATAAGAGTGTTTTCTTTCTAGGAACAGTTTTTTATATGAAAAGAGTAAATAATTTAGAGAAGACTAGATGACTACATTTTTACTAAAAGTTCAAATTTTATTTTTCCTTTTTCATTGTGTTGGTATATTTGTTATTTTTTTTAAAACAGTGAATTTGCAAGAATCTCAATAAAGATAAAAATAAAAGATGAAATTCCTGAAAAAATTCTCTGTTCATCCTCTCTTCACATTCTATTTTTCTAAATTTCTCCTTGTTAATAAAATATTATGATAACTATAATTCTATGGCACCAAAGTACATGGTTCAAATATATATTTTTTATGTCAGAAGTGGAGAATGAGTGACTTCAAACAGCCCAGTAGTTTTCTTTGCACTAAAGTTGGAAGTTTCATGTTATTTATTGATCGTTTCCCAAAACACTAGGTGTTCTATTCTTATGATATTATTGTTCTCAAAACACTATTTGACACTTTTGATTCAGTATATTCTATTTAGATCCTACTTCTAGATTCAATAAGACTACCTTGAAATGAGGGATTAGTATTCTTGTTCTCAAAAATACCATGTCTAAACCAACCCTATCAAATACATGCCTTCTGTAACACACATACTAGGGTGATTTTGAATGCCATATAATTGTTTCCCACAGTATTTCTTCTCCCCATATTTAAGAAAATATGTATAAATATTTATATATCTAAAATGTTTAACATCATATATTTATATATACATATATTATACCATATATACACTTATATACATATATGTATACATATTTAAATTTACATATATATGTAAATATATATGGAATTTTTCAGAAAGTAAGTAAATTTAACTGTCAAAGTTATTTATTCAACATATAGTTACATGATAAGTCATTAGCAACCACTACATGCAGGTGTTGAATGTTAAAGGTACTGAATGTTAAAGAAATATGTGAATAAATCAAATGAACCGATTTCCATGGGAACACTTGGGATACCTGTGTGAGAAAAAAAGACCAACTCTGAAATCAACAATTTTGGTTGCAATTAAGTAAGAAAAACTAAAAGCAATAGCAAAAGGGGCAGACATAACAGTAGCAATAGATTAATAAAAGAAGACAGAAATAATTTTATTTATATTCTTATGTAAATATTTGAGAATTGTCCACATTCAACTGAGATTTCTAGGGTGGTCCAAAGAAAAATAACCAAATGAAGCAGAATGTGATTGAAACAGAAAGCACATCTCGTCTATATTAGGAAATGATCTTGAACTTGTGCTTACACTAAGGCATGGGGTGTGATTTACTTTACATTAGTGGTACAGCTGGGAAGTCGTGGACCTTCCAAGCTGCAATCCCATGAAAAGCAGAGCACAGAGATGAGCTGTGAAAGATGTCATGTGGGAAAAGAAACAGACCCCAAATCGTTGCTGCTCTGCTCCAGTGGGCTAAGCCTGGAGCTAACACAACCGAGGCCAGCGTTCAACGCCTGCAGAACCCTGTTAGCTTTCATATACTCCATGGATACAGATTTTGTACCTTTCCCTAGCCACTCATTTTATAAAACCTACTATTTGTCACAACAGGAACTAGACAAGTGAAAGTGTGTAATCCTAGGATAATGATGTGTCAGCAGTTTTATTATTTATCGTGTACAGAGGACATGAACATATTATATTCTACAATATTTTTTCCTTTTTTCTTATGTACCATGTAATATCAGGATAGATTCTGGAAAAATATCACTAATATTTGAAATCCTAATATAGATATTTTGTACATTTTTAAGTGCTGATGCCATTTTGTATGGTATATATAGCTTCATGTTCTGTTTTTGTTTTTATTTTTTTTCCTCCATAATACTAGATTTATTTATTTATTTATTTGCTATGCTGAAGATCAATCTCAGGGTCTCACACATGCTAGGCAAGCACTTCCGGAGCTGGATTACCCAGCCTAAGAATATGATAATTCTTATTAAGGAATCTTTGGTTTAATATTTTTATGCATGCTTTAGGGGATTGCTATGGCTGTCCTGCATAGTCAAGGATTTAATCAGTGGTCTCTTCTCCTGCTTTGAAAACAATATTGAAAGAGTATTAATTCATCTATCTGGTAGTTATTGGATCCCTCTAGTTCCAGAGAGTGTAGTGGTTCCTAATCATATCTAGTAATAAATCAAAATAGGCATAGATCTTGACTTAAAAGAACTTACACTTTAAATGATAAGAAAGATCTTTAAAACAAAACAAAACCTATAACTAGTACCATAATGTGATATAATGAAAAATTTAGCAAAGGCAAGGAAATGTATAGTATGTGTTGGAGGGAAAGAGACTATTTTGCTATGTAGCCATTCTCCTCAGATACAAATACTTCTTTACATCTGGCCAAGCACATGCACATATACTACAGAAAACAATGAGGCCTCAAGAAGATAATGTTCCATGTGCATCTTGATTGTTTCAAATTAAGACTTCTGAAATATTAAAGATGATCAAATATTAACATGGTGCTGGCATCTATTTTGCAGTTTCTATGGATACAGAATGAAACACATGTTTACTTAATAATCTAAGCTTCATTGTACCTCAGAGAGCTGCCTCAACTTCCTGTTCACACTCAGGCACCATTATGGTGTTGCCTGCAGTCTGTAAAGCTTTATTGTCTGAGTCGTACTTACCTGAGGGACCACTTATCTGCATTCCACAAAGCAAACTTTGGAGCAGTTCTGCTGACAGCCCCCGCCTCTATTCCAAGGGGCTGATGAGGCAGCAAAACTTACAGCAAGCTGCTTGAAATCTTTGCTCCCCTTACCTGCCTTCAGCTGTTCTCAGACCTAGGAGACACAGTACTGCTGCTTAAATAACACCTGTGAACAAAGAGACTCATTCAGTTTTAATTTTGATGAATGGGGTGAAAATATAATATTTCATGTATCTATGACATTGACATGTAAAAAATATATTCAATAGTCTTTATTATTTCAGAAACTTTAAAATAGCTATTTCCAAAAAATTCCACAAAATACTGTAATACAGAAATTTCTCAATAATCCATCCATACCAATCCAAGAATAATGAATGTGTAACACTAACCATTACCTTAAAAATGATGATTTACTGAGAATGTGCTTCAAGCAACATTTAAAAATAAACTTGTATAAGAAACTCTAATGAGGAGGTAAATTTATGCAATGTTTTGCTTCAATACTTTAAAAATACTGATACTAACTAAACTATATAATTGTAATCAGAAAAAATTAGATGGAGAAGTGTAGAATTATGTTTATATTACTTCATTTGATAAAATTGCCCCGAAGTATTTCATGTCAAGTTTATGAAGAAGAAAATCAGTACTATTTTTAAAAGTAATATGGAAATTGGTATAGTTGTATTTAACTTTTCTCAAGTATATGATTTGTTTCTATGAAGTCACTTTTTCTCTCTTTCTGTCTATCATAAGTAAAAGGCTAGAAATACACAACACTATTTGGAACTTAAATTTTGGTCACATTTCCTAGAATCTTAAGAAAATGTGGTACACATGTATATTGCAACTTTACAAAACACTGCTTTAATTAATTTGGGTATTTTTTTCTCCTCAAGGCATATGGCTCTCAGGACATAACTCACAATTAACCTCTGTGCCCAATTTCTAGAAGCCATGTTAGAGTAATGCCTTCTAGACTCTATTTTCCCTCTTAAGCAAATATCATTTTCAAGTGAAATGTCATTTCAAAGTTTCAGGACTACAGAAAAAAGTGTCAATTTTGGTTTTGTATGGAGATTTACCTCTATACATAATTATCTCCACCACCTATTCTTTTCTGTTGAACACAATTTATTTCACTTCCATGGTTATTGCTTGTGGTACAGTGAAGCATCACAGAGTAAAACGAAACATCAGGAACAAAATGTAAAGGAGGTCAGATAAAAAAAGAGTATAAATAACAGAGGCCACATATAGATGTTGTGTGATGATATTCATATTTTAGGTTTCTGCTTCAATTCATGGCTTGGCTGCCCCCATAAAAATTATAAAATTTATTTTCAACTTACTTATTTGTTTAGAATGCAGCTTAAAGAGATAGTCAAGTAGAATCTTTTACGAGAAAGAAAATAATTCTTTTCCTGAAAGGTTGGAGATAAGGGACCATAATTATTGGTTGAAAGTTGAGGGAGGATTTGATATCCCCATTGTCCTTTGAATCAACAAATGAGGTTTGAGAGGTTGGCAGGCATCATATCATGAAGAGTACAGTTCAGCAGAATTATAGTGTGAAAATTAAAGGGAACTCTCCAAGAATTTTATGCATAGAAAAAATATAGTACTTTAGGAAGATCAGTCTGTTCTGTATATCAATTACAAGAGAGGCGAACTGGGAGAGGAAACCTGTTAGGTGACTATTATTAAGGATAAAAAAATGGCAAACTGAACTATAGTAATGGCATTCACACATCCTATTCACACTTTTTCCATCTTCATTTTACTAATGTGGAAGCTAAAGTATAGAGGAGTTAAATAACTTGCCCATGGTTACACAGCTAGAAGGGAGCAGAGCCAGAATTTATATATAGGGAATATGAATCTGAAGCCCTCCGGATGAAACTATTTCTGATTAGGGATGGAGATAAATCATACATTTAAGTGGATCTGTAGGTAGAATTGATAGGAGTTGGTCACTGAAAGGACAGAAAATGTGGATGAGGACCTGGGCTAGATATGTAGGTATAGAAATAGCATCTGTTGTTCAACTGAGGCTATGGAAAGGAATAAAGAGCATATGTTGCTAGGCGTGGTGGCGCACGCCTGTAATCCCAGCACCTTGGGAGGCTGAGACATGAGAATCGCGAGTTCAAAGCCAGCCTCACGAAGGGCGAGGCACTAAGCAACTCAGTGAGACCCTGTCTCTACATAAAACACAAAATAGGGCCGGGGATGTGGCTCAGTGGTAGAGTGCCCCTGAGTTCAATCTCCAGTACCAAAAAAAATCATATATAGACTATAAAGAAGCAGAATATAATAATGCTACCCTAGAAAACCCAAGATTTAAAGTTTGTTGGACAAAAAGGAACCCATAATCATGACTAGCACAGAAGCAATGAATGTCACAGAAACCAAGGAAGGATGGGGACTCAAGAAGTGTGCTGCCAAAATTCTAAACCACATTGTGAAAATTTCCCACTACTTTTTGATTTCATAACAAAGAAGTCATTGATGACCTTGAAAAGAATCATTTCTGTGCAGTAGTTGAGGCCTGATTTAATTAAGTATGATTAGATATAGCTGTAGACATGAACCTGAACCTTATGATTTATATGTTGAAGAACAGCAAAATTAAAAAGGAAGATTGTAATGATGTATTTACAGTCTATGCTAAAAATACATTTCACCTGGGAAAGCTTTGTTGGGAGAAAGAATGAAAAACTATGAGGATAGAGTAAACTAGGAAATGTTAAGTAACATTTTTGAAAAAAGAGAGAAAGAGAGAAGATCCAAAAAGTAGAAAATAGCTGATAGAAGGACAATACACTGAAGGATCCAAAGGGACCATGACATCTGTCTATATTACCTGAGAAACTCTTGTTGCTGAAATTCATATCATATGGGATGGGTCACACCCTGTGTCTTCTCCCAGGAAAAAATAACTTTTGAAAAATAACTTCCATTCCTTTCCAATCTTTGTGCTGTCACTTCAGTGTTCCCAAACAGGGTCTATACCTTCAGATATTTCTGTGCAGAAAATAGTACTAATTTGCATATATGTGTATGGGTGAGAGAAAATGTGTGTGATTATCTGAAAAGGATTCGAACTGGGAAAATTAGGGTGAAGGGCTGCGTTTTATAATATTCCCTTTAAAAATGATGGCTACTTGAAGTCTCTAGTGTTATGATGGTTTGAGCCACACTGTTTGCTAAATACTCAAATTTGGTATGCAGCTTTATGACAGGAAGTTGGCCTTCAGAGCAGGAATGTATGTAAACAAAGAAATGTGGCTCACAGGAAGGTTTAGTTAAATCAAATCCTGAAGGCTACCTCCTCTCTGAGCTTCTTTCTGGATCTTGATTATTTGCAGATGCTTTCCACAAAGCTAGAGATGAAACCCAATAGTTCACCTCCCTACAATTCCCAAGGCAGTTCACAGTCAGCCCTGAGTGTTGACCAGCTAAACCAAACAATGAGAAGGAAGTAAGAAATTTAATGCCATCTTGCTTCAAGATGCAGGAAGTACTTTTTTCTCCCTCAGGAATCAAACCTCAAGAATGAACTTTGAAAAGAGAGACTGAGAAATCAAGTAATACAACTGCCTAGAATTGCCACTATAAACGTGAAGGGTTATAAGTTAAAGTTGTTTGGTCCTTTGACATTATTATAAAATCACATGCCTGCTGATCTTCAAATCCTGTTGTATTGCCAGAAGAGCATAGCTCTGCCTTTCTTGGCCATAAAAATGCTAAGATGCCAAGGGCTACAGATTGTCTTATATAAAGTCATGGAAATTTTATAGGTTAAAATAGATAAAGAAGAAAAAATGAGATTTTGTCAGCCTCAGAAACTCTGTCTTCATGGATGAAAGGAAAAAAATTCCCAGATTCCTGCTATGCTAATACCAAGATGTAAGCTCATTCTTCTGGAAACTCAGCCATTTTATTTCCTCTGGCTAAGACATTGGTGGGGAGTGGTCCTAAGAAGATAATACTGCTTTTACATTATTGAAACTCTGCTTGATGGCTTGTCTTTTGCTAAAAGAACACTGGAGAAATAAACTATGGGAAAGAGTGCTGGGACAGGTCTAAATGAGAGGCCAGGGGCAGGTACCACCACACTCCTCATCAGGGACAACCATTTCCCCAGCAGTTTGAAAGATGAGTCTTGGAGGTGCCCATAGACCCTAGAATTAACCCTAAATTAAATGCAATAGGAATCTATAGTTTTGCTAAGAATGCTGCCAAGAGGATGGCTGCTTGAGACCGCCGACCTTCAGGAGTTCAGCTGGAAGAGCAGAGGCGAACTCTCAACCAATTGCCTGTGCCTAAAGGGGAGGTATGGAATCACCTTGACTCCACACTGAGCCTGGAGACAAAATGCCAGAGTAGTGGACAGGGCAGTGGTGGGGAGGGAGGGAGGAAGGCATCTGTCAGATGTGAAAGGACCTGTGTTTTCCTGATTCTCCCCACCCAGTACCTGAGATGCTGGCACCATGACAGGGAGTAAGAAGAAGTATGAGAGCCACATTGACCCCGCCCCCCTTCTTGTAGCCCTTAGTATTTCAGCTCATACATAAATGAGGAAAAGAAAAGGGATTTTTAAAATGTAAAACAAAGTTTTAAAACTCACAGGGATGGGGCGGATAAACTAAAATGAGAATGAATCACTGAAAGTGGTTGAAAATGATGGGATAGGACTAAAAAATTATTAACAAATGTGACTGAA
>CM053408.1:12159014-12300676 GCA_028644305.1 Xerus rutilus | reverse complement strand
ATAACTTTTGAAAATTAACTTCCATTCCTTTTCAATCTTTGCACTATGTTGCTTTGGTGTTTCCAAATAAACTCTATACTTCCAGATATTTTTGAGTCTGTAAATTTTGTAATTTCATTAATGTCAAAACTTTCCTCTTTGGGGTGATACGTAAAGATTTTTTTTTTTTTTTTGCTCAATTTGGTTTATTATAGGTGGTTTCTATTAGTAAGAATGTCATAGTATCATACACTTATATTTTATCTCCATCTTCCCCAGCAAAACTGAGAAAAGTGGATTTTTTGCTAATCTTGGAAAATAATAAAACTACATGTAGATTTATGGAAAAAAAGGACAACCTATTTTAAATAAATGCTTATATTCACAAGAAAAAGAGCTAATAAAATGGAGAACACAGACTGGCGTGGCAGCACATGCTTGCAATCCCAGCAACATGGGAGGCTGAGGCAGGAGGATCCCAAGTTCAAGACCAGTCTCAGCAACTTAATGAGGCCCTAAGCAACATAGTAAGACCCTATCTCAACATAGAAAATAAAAGGGCTACAGATAGAGCTTAGTGGTAAAACACCCCCCGGGTTCAATCCTTAGTACCAAAAAATAAGAATAAAAAACTGAACATGATCACAGAGTTAACTCCCCAGATACTTCATAATTTTGAATCTAAGAAAAGTAGGGAGAACTATTTCCAGGAGTCACCCAGTTAAGACAGAAATCCACTTGTCCTCCATGCTCAGTGTTTTGTTTTTTCACTTTCTTTTTTTTCCAGACTTAACCACTCAATCATCCCTTGAACTTCTTTTTTAAAGTGTACTAGATTTGACTGTTTAGTGAAGGGGGCATTCTGAGAAGAGAAAGCTTTATGATGCTACAGGCGTGGCTGAGACTTTAGTGTTGGAAATAATGATACGTCACACTGACTTCGATGGGAAGAGGTTTGTGATGGGAGAAACAGTCAGAGAAGCAGGCTCTAAATTCAAAGTGTAATTGTCCAGCGTAAGTTAGGAGGCAAAGTGGAGTCACCGTCTCATAATCGTGAATTCTTGAAAAACGTTTTTCTTTGGAATCAGAACTTTGGCAGCAGGATATCTGAGTCTTGAACCAGACCTTCATTGAGCTCTGTGGATTGGAAATGCTATTTAAGTCCTCAACATAAAGGAAATATTTAGAGCTATGAAAATTTATGAAATCTCTGGGGGAGTGAACTTACAGAGCCATGAAGAAACTACAGAATATGGACGAGAGAAAAGAAATCAAAAGTGGAAGAGGAGGAGGAAAATGGAAAAGTTGAAAAAAGTAGGAAAAAAATTGGAAAGTTAAAAAATGACTCAGTTTTGTACAGTGTCAGAGTAACAAGTGAGGAGATAGCTTGAAGGAGACATCTGTTAGGTAAAATGATGGACAATTAAAAGAGACCTTTGGATTTCATGGGAAAAAAACTTTTTTGAGCTTCCAGACTCAGTGTTTTGGTAAATTACAAAATTACAGCTTTTCAGTTGTTTCAAAGAGGGAGAGTAAATTAAATTGGTTATTATTTCTTTTATTGATCCAAAATTAATAGTTGAGCAACTTTTTTATGTTAGGCATATTTGATGATCTTTTTGTGCTGCTTATGAGAAACACTTGGGAAAACCCCTTCATCCTTGAGTTTTCCAACCGATTTATGTGTAATAGTTGTGTAAACTTTCCAGTCCAAGTTATTAAATAATGCCGTGGTCTCTTTTGAATCATTCAGTCCAGAAAACTCTCAGACAATGATTTAGGAGAGTTCTATCTTTGGAACAATATTTTTGGCCTAGTTGGGGAGAAATATTTACTCTTTCTTATTAAATTTCTGTTAAATTAATTGGGAGGACAATCATTGTGGCTTATAGGTGAAAATGTTTTTCTTTTTATCTATATATTTTTACAGTGAGAATTTTTGAATAAGAACCTTTGCTGTATGTCTCTTAAAATTTCTTATGTAGTTTGCTAAAATAGAAAAGGCTAGCGGGACAAGCAGCAAGGCTCAATTTTCATGAATATTCCTTTAACCCCTGGAGCAAAGTCTTCTGCAAAGGATGCTTCTTAACCTCCAGGTCAAGCTTCTCAAGAGGCACTGAAATTCTTTTGGAACAGAATGGATAAGAAGGCACAGATTGAGATCAGAGGGAAAACATAATTTTAAGTACAACAAAGATTATTTTACTCCTATTGGCTTTTGGTCCAGTTACTTAGGAAACTTAGGCCACATTTTTGTGTCAAGGGATACAAGGTCATTCATTAATTCCACAAATATGTAGCAAGCACCTACTTGGTGCTAGGTAACAGAATAAAAGCAGAGAGCTGAAGAGGCAAGCTTAGATTTTAATGGTCCTCATGTTTTAATGTGCAGAGTCATGCAAAAATAAATAGCACGTCTTGCATATTATGTAATTAAGAGAACAATCTCTCAGTAGTGATATTAGAACTTGGACCTGAAGTGAGAAAATGAGTCATGAAAAGGTGTCAAGCAAAAAAAAAAAAAAAAAATTACACAGAAGAGAAAGAGAAAGAGTGATGTCCTGCAGAGGGGATGAACTTGGGGCGTGTTTGAGAACCAAGAAACACTGCAGCAAAGGAGTGATAGAAATTAAGCTAGAGGCGCTTAGGTCTGGATCATTAGGGCTGGGTCGTTGGGATTTCATTCCCACAGGTAGTGGGAAGCCACTGGAGGGTTTTGAACAACATGGCTATATCTGATTGTATTTTAAAATATCCCACAACTGCTTTGTTTAGAGTAATCCTTAATGGGACAAAAGTTAAAGAAGAGGACTCAATTATTGACATGTGGGAGAGAGCAAATTGAACTAGGGCGGTAGCAGTGAAGGGCAGCAGTGGCCCAAGTCAACACATGTCACATAATGGATCATAAATTGAGAGTGCTGGCCTATTTATTTTTGATAGATCTTCTTAAAAACACAGGAGGAGTATTATTCTTCACTTTAGCACAACGGTGTTCGATCAAAGCAGAAAAAGAGCTATAATCATGTAAACAGGGGTCTTTGGAAGGAGAAAGAGAGACAAAAGGGTAAAACTATGATAGGGAATATTAGTAATGGGAGAGGCTGTGTGTTTGGGAGAACTGATGATATATGGGAAATCTCTGTATTTCCCCCTTTATTTTTTCTGTGACCTTTAAATTTTTCTAAATCCAAAGTATATTCAAACAGAAGTGAGACGGTTTCCTTATTTTAATGTGTGCTAGACAAAAAAATATTAGGACTTCAGATGATGATAAAACAGCGGATCCAAGATTTTGGGATTTTACAGACTTTAAAACAAACAGCAGTATTGTGATGGTTGCTATTTTATTTTTTCAACTAAATGTATTTTAAAATCATAACAAAGAACAAAGTATCTCTTTTAAGTCCATTTAATTATGTTTTAATGTCTGTCTGTCTGTCCATCTTTCTTTCTTTCCTGCACTGCTACCAGCCGTCTACCTTTATTACAAACATATCATCTTCTTTTTCCTTGCTGTTCACTGGACAATTTAAAGTTTCATCTTCTTGTGTCCCCAAACTGCCCCAAAGGTCCATGTGTTGAAGGCTTCGTTTCCAGCCTTGGTGTTCCTCCTTTAGCAGGAAGGGTCTAGTGGGAGGAAATTAGGTCTTCCATGGCATCAACTTGAGGAAGGTATTGAGACCCTGCCCCTCCTCTTTCTGTTTTCCTTTCCTGGCTGCAATGAAGTGAACAGATGTCCTCAGCCACATACTTCTCCCACGATGTACTGACTGCTATAGGCCCAAAGCAATGGAATCAATTGGCCATAGACTGAAACCTCTAAAAATGTGAGGAAGATAAGATTTTCCTCTTTTTAAACTTTTTATCTCAGGTATTTTGTTAAAATAATAGAAAGCCAATGAACATACCTATGTTCTAAAGTCAGACAAAAAACCTCAAAATTATTTTGTATCACATTAACTTTTTTGAGGCACTGGGGATTGAGCCTAGAGGCCACTCTCCAGCCCTTTTTATGTGTTTATTTTGAGATAGGGTCCCAATAAGTTGCTGATGCTATCCATGAAATTGAGATCCTCCTGCCTCCTGAGTTGCTAAGATTACAGGTGTGAACCACTGTGCCAGGTTATGATAATAATTTTGAAGTCATTTTAGTACTTGCAGAGCTACAGATAGCTTTGCTTTTACATTACTTTTTTAATATCAAAATTATGTTTACTAGAGAAAGGACCAACTGACCAATTAAATTTGAATTTCCAATAAACAGTAGTTTTTTGGTATAAGTATGGTCCAAATATTTTATAGGACATGCTTATAGTAAAATGAGTTTTCTATATTTTTATTTTCCAAATCTGGCAACCTTAACCCAAGTTCTTTCCAGAAACTCTTACATGCTTTTTTATTTTTAGTTTACCCTATGTTTCTTACTGTCAAAACACATCTATTTACTGTCACCAAGAATATCTGTCCATGTTAGAATTTCCAGACTCCCAAAAAGAGCATTCTCCTGGTTCCCATACAAATATCTTTCCTTATCAGCATTTTCTAGTTAGTTCTAAAGAATGTAGTGCATATAATGGGTGCAAACATCTTAACTTCTGACCCCCATCAGTGACAGGGGCAGAGCCTGTGACTTGGGTCCATATTGATTGAGGGATATGAGCTTATACCTCAAAAGCCAAAAGGGAAAGCATCCTTAATTCTTTTTCCCCCCCTGAGGAATTTATTTTCTAGTTGGACCAAGCCTATACTTGAAATAACACATTTTCTTTCTTCTTGGATCTGTATATACCATACATCTCCTGCAAGGCATGAAGTGATTAGCTGAATATTTTTAAATAATTGGGTTGGAGTGAGTTTTCCTCACTCATGCACACACAATTGTCTTCCTATTGCCGTTGGTATTGTATTGCTTTATTTCTCTTCCTCACATTAATTGCAAATACAGTGGACCGTTTGGTGGTTTTTCCAGTTTGTGGATAGCATGAGACTTAATGATTCTTAAGATGAAATACTTATAATCTAAATTCACTTTTGCATTTTTATGTCTGGTTCTGTTTCCTATTTTAAAATGGCATCTTGAATGAACCTCATATAGAGGCAATCTTTATCCTCATTGAAGCCATCTCCCATCCCCAGAAAAGGAGAAAAAAGACTTTTCTATAAATTATACTTTTCATCAAACTGAAATAATCCCAGGCAGTGAGTCTGGAAGTCTTTGAAGGGAGAGAGAGAGACAGGGAGTAAGAGAAAGAGGCAGACCTTGTTTCCTTGCAGTTTGCAGATGTTAATTACCATGAATATGGGGGAGGAAGCTGAAGCAGCTGGCATGGATTTTTGACAACCACATTTAAATTGTTTATAAGAAACTCTTTCCAATAAACATGGGTGTTCAAGATGCAAGGATAGATTGTGGCATCTGAGAGAGAATTTTAAAAATTGCATATGCTCAGAGAGTATTCAATAGAATGCAAAGTCATTTATAAACAGAATGAAAATTATACAGGTCAAGGGTAGACCTCTTGAATAAGTGTTGAATATTTGCCTGCTTTCAAGGTGTGGAAGTCTTAAATGAAACTCATGAGAGATTTGTTGTGAGAAAGGCTCACATAGAATATCCTACAAAGAAAATGTTAATATTAACTTCCAATATTCTTACTCAGACATGCAAAAGGAAAGTAAAGGAATTCTATGGAAAAATAGAAGCACTAGAATTTCATCATCAACAAGAAAAAGTCATACTTCCAATCTTGCAGAATAAATTACCTTTGATTTAAAAGATGAATATTGCAACAACTTAACAGTTAGGGAAAGACAAGTTGAGTGTCCCTGATCTGAAAATCCAAAATCTGAAACATTTTAAGAGCCAACATGATGCCACAAGTGGAAAATTCTACACCGGGAGCTTTTTTTCATGCACAAAAGTATCTAAAATATCTTCAAGCTATGTGTATAAAGTACATATGAAACATATATTAATTTCACTTTTGAACTTTGGCCTCATCCTCAAGATACCTCATGATGTATCTGCAAATATTCCAAGATCTAAAAAAATCCAAAGTCCAAATCACTTCTAGTTTGAGCATTTTGGCCAAGTATTAATATACCATCTTCAACATTTGGGGAACTTTTGATATTTCAGCCCAGATTTTCCTAAAGAAATAGAGTACATGAGGAGAAAGAATCAGTTATGAGGCAAAAATTTTAAGTGGAATGGGCAGAACTTGAAATTCCAGCCATCTGCTTATATATGCATTATAAATATGTGTCTAGAGCCTACTTTACTCAGGATAGCTGCAGACCTTGGAGATACAATGCAGGACCCAGCAAGGTCCTGCATGCCTCCTTAGAGTTCATGGTTTCTAGGGATAATCAAGTATGGGTATAGTTCACTGACTGTGTGACCTGTACAGTTCACTGTGTGACTTGTACAAGCGATTTAACTTCAACTTCAGTTTGATCTTCTAAAATAATTTTTTACATACATATTTATATATATGCTCATATATACATATATATACATACATATATATATATAACATTTATCTTAGGTGACTTATAAATCAAATTTGTTGGGATCTACTTTACTATGATTTTTTTTTTTATGTGTGGTGACTATTGACAAATGTATGCAGTAGTGCAACAATCAACACAGGCATGGTATGGGGCATTTGCAATTGTCTTAAAATGTGCCTGAGTGTCACTTTGTAATCATTCCCTCCCTGAAATCCAGTCCCTGCCAACCACTGGTCTGCTTCCTGTCGCTATAGTTTTGACTTCTAAGATTTCGTATAAAGATAGTCATACATTACATATTCCTTCATGCCTAGCTTCTTTTACTTGGAAGATTTCTTTTAGACTTTAACTGTGCTGTTTTGTGCACCAACATTATCTCATTATATGGACCTTCATGGGTGTTTTGAAAATTAAGAAAGTTCATATATTGGCTAGTGAGGAGTTCCTGATAAGTAATTATTGAATGATTTGTAACAAGCAAATCACAAATAATTCTCACACCCTAGACATTTTCCATTGAGATTTAAGGAATAATATTTTATTCAAGAAATGATATTTTGGGCATGCCTAGAGACTCAGTTATAAATGAAATGAGACGTTGGAAAATTTAAACACTATCTGGAAGATTGAGGCTTCCTTTGATTCAATTAGTAGAAATGTTCTGTCGATGGATTTCCCAAGTTACATGCCTTTTCTCAGTTCTACTTTCACTCTCTCTGTGTGTAGATAGTGTCATACTTAGAAATATATAATCTCCAAGGGTCAGCTTTTATTGTTGAAGACATGACAATTTATGTTGTTGCTACTTCAGCAATCAAAGAGTCTGTTAATGGCATCATAAAACTTGACACACCAATTTTTTTCCTACAGGGAAGAAAATTAGGAAGTTTAATTTCAATACAGAGATGGAACTCAGAAAAGTGACCACAGATAAATCTAGAAGCTATTTTCAGAAAGAGGTTTAATTTCCTATGTCTTATTCACTAAGAGTATATTTTCTGAAATTAGCTCATTTAATTGTGTAATCAAAATCCAAAGAAATATTCATGTTATGATTTCTGTAATCCTCAAAGTCAAGTCTCTTCTGTGCCAAGAATTGGGAAGCTAAATTTGGGGGCTAGCTTGACCTATAATATATTTCTTCTTTAGAAGAGAATATACAGTGGTTCAGAGTTTGAAATTTGGATTTGGAGTTTGCTTCTAAGAACTGGTGATCAGGATTTGCAGATTTCAACTTCAGCTCCCAAGTGAATCCAGGATGTATTATTGAGATCAGTAGACTAAATTGTGTCCTTAGGCTTGCTGCTTAGACTTAAATACCACTTATCTGCAAACGGCTTAATCAGAACTTGGGGAAATGTCACTGTCACTTATACAAACCATGTACTCCATCAAGTATTACTTCGTCTTTAAAATATTACTTTATGTGCTAGTTTCATTGTTATTATGTTATTGGTTATCAGAAATGTTAATCTTAACTTCTGTTTTGTTAACCCTTCTATACTAGTTGTCTGTTGAAGCTGGAGATCACTGTGGTGTACCCACTACAACCCTGCAGGCGAGCTGCAAGAAAGTACTTGTGTCCTTTTTAAATTGTGTCCTTCTTAATATTAAAAAAAGAAAAGAAAAGAAGGCATAATTAGGCTGGCAAAGGGCCAGCCTTGGATCAAGGAATAAACCCAGTATCCATTCTGTACTTTCCCCTATTCGAAAATCTACCATGAAGGAGTTTGAAACTCAATGCTTGGAACTGTGAATAAAATGAGATAAAACCACCACTTTCCCTCTGTCAACACCAGCCTAAGAATGCCAGTCTCTCTTCTCATTGTTGACACTGTCATCAGGAACCAGTGGGAGGGTGATGGTGGTGTGTTGTGTGCCTGTGTCCCTCTTTTTTTTCCCCGTTCAGTTCATTCTCTATTTCAGTTTGGCTCCATTGTGGAAGGCAGAGGTAAGTTGTAAACAAACTCCAAACTCAAAAAAGGCATAATTATTGCCAAAAAGTGAAGGAAAAATAAAAACAGACAGAAATCTTGTCTCTGTAACACAAACCGTTCCCATAAAATAAAGCTTTTTGAGTTGTTGGTTCGCTATGATTCATTTAAACAACAAAATTCCATTTCCAAAGAAATTTTCTGCGAAAATATATTGTATTTTAGCATCATCACATTTCTTGCAGCTAATCTTGGTACTTTGCTTCTTGTCTTCTTTCTACCCTACATAGGAAAAATTCCTTAGGGAATTTATATAACCAGGGGCTGTAGGATATTTTGTTAGTGTGACTACAACAAAAATGTATTTCTTACTGGAACTGGATACACAAATATATACTTAAAGTAAATGTATCAGTTTATGCTTATTAAATAAAAGTTAATTGTTAGTTTTATAAAAACAATAGTTACCCCTACACCATGAAGGGTAACTGTGTTATGCTTCATTCCATCTTATTTAATTATTTTTAGAAATGCCCCTTATGACTTACTATGTTTATCTCACAACCTACCAATTGTTTGGAAATCATGTATTAGGAAACACTGATGTATGTGATGTATTTGCCCCCTCCCACCCCGCCCCAATGGCTTGGAAGAATCTATCTATGCAGGCTTCCAAAACCTTGTATTTAGACTTTCAGAATGTGATCTCCCTGAAGTATATTATTCTAACATTTATAGGAAAGGGAAATTGTTAACTTTGAGTAACTGTTGTCACATTTAGATTTTTTTTTCTTCATGTCAACTGTTATTTAATTCAGGAATCCTGGCTTCTAGAATTTTCCCTCCTGTATATTATTAATGTGTTCTTGAGCACTCATTTCCCCTACAGGAAATGAGTGCTCAAGAACATATATTCACATATATTCTCTATATATTCACATAGATAGATAGATAGATAGATAGATAGATAGATAGATTATGTGTGTATGTATATGTTTATACACAAAAACATATAATATGCATTATATATATATATACATTTTAATTATTTTTATGTTTTACCCAGTACTGGAATTATTTTTGTAAAAATATAAACTTAACTATATTTTCACTTCTAAGTTTCAGTTTAGGGTAAAAACAAGTTGTGGATTACTTATAAACAATAAATTATAATCATGTGGTTATTTCCCTATTAGAGGTAACAAAATTTGCCAGCTCTTCTTCAAAAAATAATGTTTTGGCAAGGATGTGGCTCAACAGTAGAGGGTTTGCCTCAGGTAAGGCCTTGAGTTCCAGCCCAGCACAGAAAAACAATTCACATCTCCATTGGCTTTTTAGTGGAGCAGGTAAATGTTAGGAAAAGTACAACTCTTACTAGAATTCAACATGTAATCTCCACTTAATGTCTAGCCAGTAGCCACTTACCCTGGCCCTAACATTTCTAATTTCTTTTTCTTTTCCTTTTTTTTTTTTTTTTTAAGAAATCTATGTTCCTATTAACTGAGACTTTTTTATATGAGACACTGAAATGTGAACCATGATATATAATGCTTTTCTCCTCCTCTGCATTAATTTAATTTTTTTCCTTTTTTGTATCTTTTATTAAGGCTTTATTTTTTTACCACAGTGTTATGTTCACAGCAAAACTAAGTTTCATGAGACAGGTGAATTGCGAGTTCAAAGCCAGCCTCACCAACAGCAAGGCCCTAAGAAACTCAGTAAGACCCTGTCTTTACATAAAAAACACAAAATAGGGCTGGGGATGTGGCTCAGTGGCCAAGTGCCCCTGAGTTCAATCTCCAGTACCAAAAAAAAAAACCCAAAAAACTAAGTTTCAGAGAGTGCCTCCAAACCCCACTCCCTCATATGCATACCCAAAGAATAGTACAATTGATGAACCCACACAAGGCACATTGGAATCACCTGAAGTTCATAGTCTACATCAGTGTTCACTCTTGGTGTTGTATATTCTGTGGGTTTGGGCAGATGTATAATAACATTATAATATCATACAGCATATTTTCACTACCTCCAAAATATGTTGTGCCTTATTAAACCCTCCCCCACCCCACCCTTTATTGGTCACTGAACTTTCCATTAGTCATCATAGTTTGGTCTTTTCCAGAATGTAGTAGCATTGTAATCATGTAGTATGTGGCCATTCACATTGACTTCTTTTACTTAGTCGTAGGCATTTTAGGTTCCTCCCTGTCTTTCCATGGCCTGATGGCTCATTTCATTAGAGCTGACCAGTATTTCATTATGCACACCATACTTTTATCTATCCATTCATCTACTAAAGGGCCTGTGGTTTTAGCAATTATAAATAAAATTTCTAAAAACATCTATATGCAGGTCTTTGCATGGGTATGTTTTCAACTCCTTTGAACAAATACCAGTGTGGCCCATTGCTGAATTCTATAACAAGATTATATTGAGTTTTGTAAGAAATCACCAAAACGTCTTTCAAAGTGGCTATCACATTATGCATTTTTAGCGGGAAAGAGTAAAAGTTCCTGTTGCTCAACATCCTCACCAGCATTTGATGTCATCGGGGTTTTGAGTTTCAACCATTCTACTAGATGTGCAGTGGTATCTCACTGTTGTTTTAGTCTGCATACCCTTGATGACATATCATGTGCAACATCTTTTGAAATGCTTGCTTTCCATCTGTGTATCTTCTTCAGTGAGTTGTCTGTTAAGATTTTTGCCCCATGTTTTAATTGAGCTGTTTGTTTCCTTATTGATAAACTTTAAGGTTCTTTATATGACTGACTATTCTTTATCAGATGTATCTTTTGCAAATGCTCCCAGACTATGGCTTGTCTTTCTCTCTTGACCTTGTCTTTTGCAGAGCAGAAGCTACATGGCGTTAAACTTTTCAAGAACAAGTATTGGCTAAGAGATCTAAAATGTGATCCACCCTTAATAATAATCCATATACATGGATAAACATCATTCACATGTTTTTAAATTATCCTTTTCAGTAAGAATGATATTTAACTCAATGTAATGAAAATCAATACAAACATAAATCTTCCTTGAAATTATCATTGGAAACTTTTCACATCTTTCCCCAGAAATTTTGATGTAAAACTTTAAAGTTTTCTTATAAATTACACTTTAAACCTGATAGATTAAGATGTCTCTATTAAATTTGTTAATCCCTACTCAAGACATATACTTTATTGTTTGGCCAAACACAGTATGCACACACAAGACACAAACTTCATGTTTCTGGGCTGTGGTTAAGCCAGCTTTAGACATCAAAGATTCTCATTATACTGATGTGAATTGAACTACAGAGCTAAAGAATAGCCTTTTGTGGGGGGAAATGGAGCTTAAAAGAAATAGCTAAGCGGTTATGCTTTGCCCTGTCAGAGGCAGATTTCATAGTCTGTACCATGAGATTGTCGTTCTCTCTGCAGCCTCATTCCATGTGCCTGATGGGGTGAGATGTCTTGTCTCAACACAGGCCAGACAAGTCCTCAAGAGCTGGAAGAGTGTTATCACACATATCTCTCAGTCACGAAAGTGGAGACTTTAAATTAAAGCCCATTTGGAGATGTATATTGAATGTTCACATAAATATTTGATTTAAGGGTAATGTTTTAAATTATTAATTACATAAATACTGTGTGATGGGCATAGGAATCCAAAGGAGCAGGAGAGACGTTGGGCACCTTAAGTCATGGTGTTAGGGGCCTCAGGAGACAATGTGCTTTGCTTTCTCTTTATCCAATAATAGTACTTCTCTCCACTTGCAGATGCTCTATAAGGTCATTAAGTGATGCATGCTATTTGTAAATCTGTAAAACCCAGTCAGATAAAGAAGAACCAAAGAACTAAAGAGGGCATATGTGCTCAGCACTAAACTAGTTTTGACCAAGGGGCTATATAAGACAAAATTTATTTTAGTCACGAGTAAGCCAACTCAAAAGATGATTCTGTCCAAAGTGAGGGGTGGTGTGGGAAGTGATAAATCATAGCACAAACTCTAGATTGAGCTACTCTCACTTGATTTAAACACACTACAGAATCCACTAAACTACCCTTCCTTTCCAAAGAAGTCCTTCAGATAAGAAAGGTATAAATAAGATTTGATAAAGTTTGAGATTCCACAAGTCTAATGTGAAGCCAGGGAAAGTGTCAATATGGTTTGGAAACTTCAAGTGTTAAAAATTTTCAATTGTAAGGTTTCACTTATGACTATCAATTTTAATAAAATGGCAACTACTAGCTAATCAATAATCTGATCAATTAATCAATATGTTGTCGATTAGATTATTGTTATGCATCAGTCAGAATCAGTGCAGGAAACAGAAACTACACTAAGATAGAAAGGGCTTTAATACAAGTTTGAGAGCCTAGAATATCACATAAAGGCATAAGAGAATAAAACTTTGGTATAGATGGGATGTCAGTTCGTTTCAGTTTGAGTCCAGAGTGTCAGAAATATGTCTCCCTCAAGCTGGAATATTATAGGAAAGAGATACTAGTGGCAGAATTGCCCAGTGACCTCAAGATTAGACAGCAGAAGTAAAGTCCAGCTGGCCATGATGAAACTTCACATTTGTCAAAGCTCATTTGTTCACTGCTTTCTTCAGCTAGAACAAAAGCCAAAAAGGTATGGCAGCATGGTTGGTATGTTTGTGCTTGGTATAAGAAAAGGCAAATATGCTTATTAATATCCTAGAAGAAAATCCACTAAAGTATTCATGATATCTCATCTATGTTGTGAGAGTAAATGAGATTTTGATCATTAATGAATGTCAATATTTTTAAACTAAATAACTCACCAATAACAATTCCATGTCTACTGATATATTGTTTTCTATTAATGCATGTATTAATACTTCCCTATTAATAGATAACAAATCACTACAACTTAATGGCTTAGAACAATCTACTTATTAGCTAGTAGTTTCTGTAAAGTCAAGTGTCTGAGCATAGCTGAAATCAAGGGGTCTTGGGGGTCAGGAGCTTCCAGGCTGGATTGGAGAAGATTTCACTTCCACATTGGCTGAATTATTTTTCTTGCAAACAGAGAATTCATACAGCTTGCTTCTTCAATATTTCTCTGAACTCAGGGAAAGAAGTCCTGCTTTTAAATGGCTTACTTGATAAGGTTAGATCTACCCAGGGCATTGTGTCTTTTATTAACTCAAAGTCAATAGAATAGTCCTTACTCATACTCTACCATATAAAGTAGCTTAATTATGGGAATGATATCCCATAGTACTCACAGGTCCTGCCTTCACTGAAGGAGAGGAGACTACATGAGGACATGAGCCACGTGAGTTTTCCTAAAATGCTATTTACCCACAACTGGAAAGAGGAGGTCTTACTCTACTTGAAACTTTCAGCCTTATACTAAAGGACATACCATCTCTAGGGGTTCTTTTGATGGCCTTCTGAAAGTATCGAGACAGTAAATTTCTGAGGTGGAAAGTGAGGGATCATGAGCAGCAAAATTTTTCTCTATTGTAGAGTCAGCATTTGATTGGATACAATTTAATTCCAGAATTTTCTATTACATTATTCTAGGACTACAAGTTCCTGTAGGACACATCTTGGCATTTCCTATTATTTTAAAAATAAGCAAACTGAGAACCAGAATGTGGAATGTACACTTTCACATCCAGTTAGAAGTGTAACCATGATCAGAGCCCCACTTGACCCTTTAGTCTACTAGTATTTGCCAGAATAACACCCTATATTGGCCATAAGATTATCATGGGAAATTTTACTTGTTAGAATTGCATTAATTATCAATATAAGAAAGGTATAAGGCTGCGATCTTGTGCCTAATTTACTGTTTTAACTTTACATATTTCCAAATGGAGTCTTGTGATTATTCTACTTGCTACATATAAGCAAAGAGTATTTAGAGTGTACAAAGAGAAAAACAGTATCAAAAAGGTGTGTGCCAATTATGAGAACTTCCCTGATAAGATCTCTCATCTCTTTTGACCTTTTATCTAGGGGAGTGTCACTTTGTGATTTAAAATGCAAATATTCCCCAGTTGTCTCAATCTCCTTTTCTGCAAAGCATTTGCTCTCGGCTAATGTATAGTGGGGGTTGATGTTAGTTTATTGTCAATTTCCCCCAGTCAGATTGCAAGCTGCCTGATGGCAGAGCTTTATCTATTATATTCACCGCTATATTACCTAGAATGATAATTGGCGCAAAGTAAGTGCTCAACAAACAGGTATTGGAAGGAAGAATGACAAGAAGGGAAAGAAATAAAATAAATGGATGGATAAATGTTTAGTTAAGAGGTCAAGTTCATCTTGGAAGGCAGCAAGACTAAGAAAATACTAGAAACATAAAAATACTAGAAACATTTGGATGGTAATTCAGGTGTTCCAGAAGTTTAGATTCAGTTCTTCAGACCACACAAGGTTGTCACCTGGCTGTTCTGTCTTGATGGGCAATTTGGAACACCAGGCAGCAAAGCCCGTGATCCAGTGAGCAACTTCTGCCTCTGCTGAGTTCTATTAAACGTCCAGCAGAGAGAAATCATTGTTATGAGATGATATTTTAAGGAGACATTACCTATTTACTCTTTAATTATTTCATATATATATGAAACTGCTCAGAATGTTGCACCAGCTCTTCAAATGTGGGAAGTCACTTCCACTTAATTTCACTTTCACTTAACCTTCACATGTCCAAGCTTAGATCTTTCCCTTTCCAAAAATCAATGTAAGAACTAACCCTGCAGATTCTGTAGCTGTATTTTTTTTAAACTGACATTGACTCCTGTATATTACTTAATGCCTCCTAAATAACACTTCAACTAACCAACTTTTCTCTGAATTCAGGTGGTAAATACATATACACCAAGGTCCATAGAAACAAGTGTATTTTATTCCTAGTAATAATGAGTTATGATACATTGCAATTTTTTTACCTTTGGCTTCCCTTCCAGGATGTTTACCCCTATTGTTATCTGCTTAGGGTAACCAACTGCCCTGGTTTTCTGAGTTTCTCAGCTCACAGGCCTTTCAGTACTGAAACCAGATAGGTTTGGCCTTACCGGGGTACTTGATGACTTAATTTTTGTTTGTTTGTTTGATTTTTGTGATACCAGGGATTGAACCCAGAGGTCTTAACCATTGAGTAACATCCTTAAGGCCTTTTTGTCATTTTTTGAGACAGGATCTCCCTAAGTTGCTTAGGATCACAACTAAGTTGCTGAGGCTGGTTTTGAACTTGCAATCCTCCTGCCTCAGCCTCCCAAGCTGCTGGGAGTTATTTTATTTTTCTTTATTATAAAAAGAATATATGCTGCTGGGTATGGTGGTGCACACCTGTAATTGCAGCTACTTGAGAGGTTGAAGCAAGAGGATCACACATTTGAGGCCAGCCTCAACAACTTAACAAGGCCCTAAGCAACTTAGTAAGAACCTATTAAAAAAAAAAGACATGCTTGTCTTTGAAACTTTATACAATAACAAAAATAGAAAAAGAAAATAAGACAAAATTCAAGCACACATTCTAAATGGGAAATTCTATTTGACTAGTTGGATTAAGGAACCAGAACTAAGGGTAAACCAGGATGATGAAAGGAAAGGATTTTAAAGTCATTGATGTGGATGGGATGAGTAAAGAACAGATGGTCCTTTTATGTGCTATGTAGAAAAAAGCAGACCTCTTCTAAGTGGTAGGGGAAAGAAATAGAAAATAGTTGAGGAAATAAGAAGGGAAGCTTCTCTTTTTATTGTTATCTAAAGTTCTTTGATTTCTTTTAAAATTTTCTTATCAAGATTTCATTTTATTGCATACTTTTTAAATTGATTCTCATATTCATTGTTTTAAACTGAGATTCTTCACAATCTACTCTTCAGAACTTAATGAAATTAATGGATTAGTTAGGTGCTAAATAAGGAGAAAATATTTCAACTAAGATATCAATCTAAGAAGTTCTGGCCAAAGTATTGTCACTAAAAAGTAACAAAGCTCTGAGCAGACATGTTTTGGTTGGAAATGATGCAGAAAGAATTCCAGGCGCTGCCACATATTGCAAAGAACTCCCTGGTGCCCCTACATCACCACTTTCTCAGCCTGTACTGAGCCAACATATTGTTTTTCTGTCCAAGTAATTTTCAGTAACACCCACAGAATCCCCAGCAGTGATTTCATCTAACATAACACCTGGCAAAAATTCAACTTAATATGAGCAAAATGGTATCACAGAATTCATGACTCTGAATAAAACTTCCTCTATATTCTGAAAGAGAGGCATGGAAATGAAGCCTATGTTTATGAAATTAAGTCTTAAGCCACTAATTTTAAGACAAAATAAATAAATAAAACATGCATATTTTATAATCTAGTTATAGGATCACTAAGAAAAGCAAAATTATCCAGTTCTACCCAGAGAGTATCTGCATGATAGGAGCAGTTTAATAATTAAAACCAAGTCTCTTTTAAAGAAGCTGGTTCCATCAGATTCGAGAGATAGGTCAGGAGTCCATCTTGTGTTCTAGGGACTAAGCTGGCTCTTTGCACTTATGTTGTTATTTCCAATCAGAGATATTCAACCAAATATAGATGACTTGTAGTTTTTTAATTACACTGTGTGTCACACCATCATTTTACACTCTGTCAGATAAGTTCACAACTGGACTTAGTTTATCATTCAACGCGAGTTTTCATTGTTGATAAAACAGACATGTAAGAAAAAAGGGGACTGAAAGTTGCCAAACATTTGCACATTTTGCTCAGTTTTTGATGCAATAAATTGCTCTGTCACATGGAAAATCGGTCACCTAAAGGTAGATTTTTCATGCACGAGACTGGATACCCACAAATCCCATTACTACATAATAGGATCTATGAGGCCTCATTTGAAAATGTGCCCCCCATGGTCTAAGCTGAATTTTGTCTTGTGCATTGTCATATGAATAGCTCCACTGTTGGCTCCATCTCCACAAGTTGACAGCCCAGGCTTGGCTCCAGTATAATGTTTTTTTGTTGTGTTTTGTTTTGTTTTAGGTGGAGTCTTTAATCACATTAGATGCTATTATAATCCCTAGGCCAATCAGACAGCTTGCTTTTGGTGTGGCCATTCTTCCTGGGTCCCGCTGCTTTATGAGTAATAGACTTCCATGACATGGGTGAGATGACATTATTCTTGCAACATAGTTTCTTTGTGTCCAAGGGTTGATGCTGTTTTGTTTTTTTAGTCTGGAACAACACACAGGAGTGTTCAAATACAAAAGAGAAAACTTATCTACAATACATTTTGTACATGTGATGCTGTGTTATTTTTCTTATGTTTTCTGAAAGCAACTCTTTCAGTACCCTTTTGTCTATTTTTTAAGTTAGAATGGTAGAAAAAACATTTTTAAAATATAAAATCTGCATTATATTGCTAAAATTTCATTTTCAGTTTTGGGTATTAGTAAAACATAGTGTTCAAGAAAATGGCCTAAGAGTTAAGAACATAATGCAGCTCTGATTTAATACTATTCCTGTCTATAAAAAGTCTGGCTAAACCTCTATCATTGTTGTCAGTAGAAGACATTATGAAAGTAATTTAATTTCTTTGCTCAGATAGGAAATTAAGATAACAGTTCACACCTTTAACAAAGACAATAGATATGTTCTATGTAAAGTCATGCATTTTTTAAAGAAAGGTCACATAAAAATAAGCAAAGAAAATGTGGCATTCCATGTAATGAGAGTATTTTAATATTCACAGTTATTCTGATAACATTATGCTTTTTTGTGTTCCATGAATTCTCTTAAAACCTTATAATAATGCTTAAAAATTCTTCACAAAGCAAACAATGTAATAACACATTATTCAACGAGACCTATTTGCCCCCAGGCACACATGGATACATTCATAAGGACCATCCATAAAAATAACAAATGGGAAGATAAGAAAGTAATTCCCCCACCTGACTTCCCAAGGGAACTCAAAGCATATCCATCAGGAATGAAATAGGATTCTTTCCAGCACAAGAAAACATCTGCGAAGATTAGGAAACATAAGACACTCTCCTCTTTGTTCTATGACAGTATAAAAATCACACCTTTTCCAGGGAGTTCCAACACCACATAGGAAAGTAATGGATACTGCACACCAAACCTGCCTGCTAGACCTGTGGTGGCCTCAGGTGTAGTTGGCTGCAGGCATCTTAGAAACAGCTCCAGCAAGAGCTGCAGTACTTTCAGAGCCCCTCCCTACCCTCTGAAACTCTACCAAATGAACCCAACATAGAAATCTCGTAGCCACTAGTGTTGAAAAAAATCATGGTCCTGTGGATATTTTCTAATAAAGAGACAGTCAGCTAGCCTCTTTCTGGCCCATTCTAAGAAAACATGGAGGTGGTTGTGCGATGGATGCACAGGTTTGCCACACAAGATGCAGAAAACCTCATCCGTCCAAACCAGTCACCTTCATTCTGTATCTTATTGTTTGACGAAGTGGATGATCCCCAAAACATAAGCATGCTAGCTACAAGGATTTGTTTTTCTTTCTTCTTCCTCCTAATCCAGGAGGAACTTTGGGCCAATTATGTTTTCTCTTTATGCAATGGGGCCAAGGTAAATTCTTTGGGCAGCATTATTCCCAGAGGTGCCGGAAAGGTCCATCTCCTTGCCTTTGCCTGATATGAACACAGTTTTCATTCAAAATCTCTACTTCTGCTTTAACTCTAGCATATGCTGGCTGTCTCCCTCCCATGTATGGGAAAGAACAGATGGAAAGATGATCTCCGAGATTTGGACACGAAGAAATATAATTTGGAGATTGAGGGTCAATTATACGGGTAGTTATTAGAATAAATCAGAAATGTGAAAAGAGGTGTAGAGAAGTAAGAGGAAGGAGTCGGAGAAGAGGATAGTGGGAAGCAAAGAGGAGATGAAGAATTTAAAGTTTTGCATCGTTCTAAAACTAACAAAGTGACCTTAATTAAGGGGGTTCATCTATAATGTGGTGTGATTAAGGGTTTCTCATATAATGGAATTATTTGGAATATGTTCAGATAACAGATTGAGAAAATAAATGTGAGACTATTTCACGAAAATTCAAGCAACGGATGAAACAGAAGTTTTAGTTGTAAGTTATTATAGCCATTTTCCAAATGAAAGGTCTAGAAAAGACTTTATAGACTATTAATTATTCTGTACTTTAGTCACTTCAGATTTCTTTATGATTAAAAGAAAGGCCAGGATAATGCCTGAGTGTAGGTACTGAAAATTCATTTGCCCAAGATGTCACATATCTCTTAGTCTTTTAGGTCACATGGCAACTGCATTAATACTTCTTTAAGTCCTAGAAACTCTACATTACTTCAGTTGTCTGCAGATTCTTCATATCACTGGCAATTAAGGATTTACACAGAGGATATGAGACTCAGTAGGCTGTACTCACCTGGATGATGAATCAGAAATCAGGTCATTGGAATATTTTCTGTCCAATTGGAGATTCTGGGGCTATAGCCACTGGCTTGAATGACCCCAATGCTTTGTCTGTTCTGGCATGTCTTCCCTTTGCCATGTGACTCTAAACTTCCTCCTACTAGAGTGATATGGCATACGCTGTTTCCTGGCTGTTGGTTTGGCCATGGGACTTGCTTTAGTGAATAGAACAAGGAGGATATAAGGGTGTGCCAGCTCGGAGTCCAAGCCCCCAAAGCCTTGGGTTTGCTCTCCTCATCCTCTTCCACTGCCAGTAGAGCTTGCCTGGGATATCCAGCTTTTCCATAGGAGATGACTGGTGGAGAAGAGCCACCTGAGCCCAGTTTAACCATCCTCAGGCTATCCCACAGGTACATGAGTGAAATCAGTTTTCTTAATGCTACCAGGAACTTGTGGGTGTATTTTACACATGCTTGACATAGCAGTATTTAACTGATAAACTGTCTTTCTATAATCAATCACTTCTTTGGGGGCCAGGGCATGGGTATAATGACAAATTTTCCAGGTCACATCCCCCCCCGCTTTTATTGTCTTTCTATTCTCTCTACATTGGCTTTTTATCAAACTGCAGTTTTCCTTTTTTACAACTTTGATTAATTTTTCGTTCTCATTTTGAAACAACAAACAATACACAGTCCATTTAAAGGTAAAGAATGGAAACACACAAACTGCATCCAGTGTTTGAGATCAGTCAGATGTATGATCCTTAAAGCAAAACAGAAACTTTAAACTTGCCATTGCATTACCACTCTCACCACTTGGGGTGATACAAATCAGGATGAATAAAGAGCAGCCAAATTGCACTTATTGCTGAATGTAGACATGACTTTGGAACCAAGCAGAACCAGGTTATTGAAGCTAGACACCAACTAATTATATAAGCTTTGAAAAGCTAAGTAAATTTTCCAAACATCTTTGTCTTCTTGTGTTGCAATGTGAATAACATCTATTTCTCAGTTTATTAAAAGGACTCAATGAGAAAAACATTGAGAGCACTTGACAAGTTACAGGAAACCAATCAATGGCAGCCCTTTTTCTTTGTTCTAACCAGATATATATACCGAAGTGTTTCCATCCGAATTACACCCTCCTTGTATATTTGTTCAAAGAAACATTGTATTTCATGGTCATTATTATTGATCCACAGTACAATCTACCACAAACAATAAGAAATTTATTGTTCTGTCCTATGGAACTGTGAAACTCAGCCATAGGAACCCGAGCACATGTGGATGCTGGATGGATACAGCCGTTGGCTTTTACTTTGATTTGAGATTCAAATGAACCTGAAAACTCAAGACAACACTCATAGAAGCCTGTCAAGTTTACTTTTTTGTGATTGTTATTGAATATTCTGAGTTCTTTCCCAAGTTCATAGGGCTAGATGAAAAGTTGGTACTACTGACCTCCATTTCTTGAAAAGTTCATATCTTCATTTGGCCTTTGCACCCAAAGACAGACTCCCCCCACCCTGTGAAAATCTGTAGTTTAAGATTACCTTAGACACTCACTATGGACAAAGAAAAATATGTTAATGTGACTGTGTAAATGAACAAAAATTACAGTATTTTAAAATACTAATATAGTATTCCTTATTCTAAAAGTTTAAAAATATAATAAGAGCTCTGAGTTACTTTGTCCTCTTAGAGCTTTTCACAATAAGCTGTAGAAAACATGAGTAACTATATTTCAAGATTTTCTCTTCCATATAATTCCCTCTCAGATGTTTTCAGACACTAAAGAATTTTCCAAGGATTTAACCTTTATAAAACATCTTTTAGAAAAGAATACACAAAAGGAAAAGAAAACTAAGTGAAATTTCCCAGAGAAACTCTTTCTAGTTTACACTAATGAGTATACAGGTCATATGGAAAATTAAACACCAAAATCTAAATTTTCAGGGCAAGAGAATTTATGCACACAAATCCTATTACCAGCTAATGGGATTTGTGTGGATCCCCAGTGACCTATTTGGAAAATGTACCCCCTGCTGTTTAGATGAATGTACCATGTGAACTAAACCTGAATACACAGTTCTTCTCTTGGCTTTATCCCTGATCTGTCTATGATTTCCACAGGAGACTGGCAACCAAATCAGTATGTATATCTATCTGACTGACAGTGCAAAATGACATCTATATTTTCTCCCTCTTCTGAAATTTGTTTCAAATAGTTTTGAAAGGTTTCTTCCTTCTTCCTCTCTTCCTTCTCATCTTGCTCCTCTTTCTCCTCCTCTACCTCCTCCTTTTTATCACCTCCCCTTTTCTCTCTCTTTTGCCACCCTCTCTTTTCCTTCCTGTCCTCTTCCTCATTCTTCTCATTCTTCCATGTAGAAAGGAAACAAAGCGACCATTAAGGCCTTCGTATTCTTTTTGTCTGAGCTCCATTGAAGAGAATGAGGCTGTTGTTGCGATTGAGGAACACATCATTGGTGTGGCTTCAGAATTATCTGTGATATGTATATACAAAGTTTTGTAAAATTCTTTGTAAGACATGCTCATCAGGCATGGAGAAAACCACATCCCTGGGGCAATCCCAGATGTGGTAAAGTTTGCTCTTGGTGACTTTGAATTTGCTTTATGCCACATTCTTTTCTAAATAGCTGTTCTTTGTGGGACCTGAGCACTAACTACTCTCATACTGCACTTTGGTGAGACCCAGAAACACTCAGATAAGATGGTTGATTTCTTCAAAATGGTTTCCACTGACCAGTTTATATAAACACTTATCTTCTCAAATTCTTTTTTGGCACATGCAATCTAAACAACCACAACTACCAAATCAAACAATTAAAATATCTTTCTTTAAGTGTCTGAAATATGAATGTGCTTATAACTAAAGAATTAAACTGCTTGATAATGATGAAATGCCAGCTTATATTTTAAGGAAATGTAGGATAAGAAAAGTTTGGATAATGAATTTTTCTTGGTATCACTCAAATCAGAGTAGCATGCTCCCAGAGCAGCCAGATCACTGGCGTCACCCACCTTGCAGAGGGCTGCCCTTTGAAAAGTTCATATCTTCATTTGGCCTTTGCACCCAAAGACAGACTCCTCCCACCCTGTGAAAATCTGTAGTTTAAGATTACCTTAGACACTCACTATGGACAAAGAAAAATATGTTAATGTGATGGGCAAAACCTAAGTTATTTCAAGTTTGTATTTATATGAAGCCTACATAATGAGTTACCATAAAATAATATTCCTTAAAGCTCTTTGTTACTTAATGCTAAAAGTCTAGAGTATTGATATTTCAACACCTGGAGCTGCTGAAACTTCCTAGACTCATAATTGGCTTTTACACAGTTGGTTTTTATTACATTTCTATTTTATTTATTTCATGTAGAAATCTACTTTCACTTCAAAATTTCAGATATCTTGCAAATTCTCTTAGTACAAAATCTTCAATTGCTTCACTTTCTGTTGATACCTGTGTCTATCTCCATGACCTCCTGGCTTTATTCCATTAACTCTGGATATTAGATCAGGGCTCAATGAATTCAATTTTAATTTTTTGAAAAAAAATTCTACACTTTGTAATGATTGCTATTTCAAGATTCTTAATTCTTTCTGCAAGTTTTCCAAAGTTAAAGAAACATTTTTAACAATAAAATGTATAAAACATTTTTAACAATAAAATGTATAAAATGTATAATTTGTAATTACTATATGGACCTACCAGACACCTTTATTAAAAGAAATAAGAAGAAGACAAAGAAGAAGAGGAGGAGGAGGAGAAGGAGGAGGAAAATGTTGTGGGATCTTAATGATTTATTTTTCTCTTCATATACCTTGAAACATTTTGCTATTTCATAATCCTACTAATTATTTTATCTTCATCCATCAATCTTGTCCACTATGTTAAAATAACTAAGATAATAATAAGGAAAAACAATGAATCATATAAGAAATGATACACAAGTGAAATTAATATCCTTCAGTTTAACTATTGTGCTCCCAAAATTATTGTGTCAGTCACAATTTTTGTAGTTTTCTTTAGCTTTTACTGAACTCAGTGGAAATGCTGAATGTGTATTTTTTTCTACCTATGTTGCCATACAGCAGAGGAAGATATTTCACAGTAATTAGGCAAATAGTATGATGAAAACAGAGAACAGCATTATATACTATGGTGGCTCATTGATCATATAAACTGAATCTTAGACAATGGATCTTCAGGTTGGAAATAGCTCATAAGAATTTTCTTAAACTCAACCCTCATGAATAAGCAATATAATTCTAAAGAAAAAAGGTAATGTGGTTTTTCTCATCCAGTTAAAATTATACATATACAATTGCACAACTACATAATCAACAAGAAGTATTTTGTAACACAATTTTTGATAAAGATATCCCATTTTGCTACAAAGATGTATGACTATATTACTTCTACATTATTTTATATTTTGTGATTTTTTTTTGCCAAAAGTTGCTTACCATAAACATGTTTGCTATTGTGACAGTTTGAATAATTTTTAAATTCATATTTTAGCTAAAAAGTTTTGCAGATTACTTGCAAAAAATCCTTTTTTTTTTTTTTTTTGTACTGGGGGTTGAACTCAGGGGCATTCGACCACTGAGCAACATCCTCAGCCCTATTTTGTATTTTATTTAGAGACAGGGTCTCACTGAGTTGCTTAGTGCCTCATTTTTGCTGAGGCTGGCTTTGAACTCGCAATCTTCCTGCCTCAGCCTCCCAGAGCCTCTTGGATTATAGGGATGTGCCACAATTCCTGGCCCTAAAATTATTTCACAATTAAAGAAGAAGTATTCATTGAGTATAGTAAATGTTTTTGTCTATTTTTCCAGGCAAACTGAGGGTTAAGCTGCATATATTTCTAATGGGAGCATTTATGTGTTCCAAATTAAAACTTTCTGGCAAATCCATTAAAGGTGTAGTTCTTCCTCTTGCCCATTCATATTGGCTAAGGGAAGAAAGGGCCCACAGGGTGATCACTGCTTTCATTGTACCTATAATATGTAAAAAATGTTAGTACAAAGGATCCAAAGGAGAGGATACAGATCTTGGAGTGATCTAAATTTTCTCTGAATGCATTTGTGTTTTCCACATAACTTCCCGTATTTATTTCATATGGAACATGTTACTGTTGAATTTGGCATTTGAAAGACCAATACTGCTGATCAAATTACCAATTAGTTAGTTTAAGAATTTTTCAACAATACTTTATGCCCTATTCCCCAGTTCATCCCATGGCAGCAACATCAGCAGAAAAAAAGTAATATGAAAGAACCTTTTGTTGTTTTATGAGCATGTGCCAAGGCAAATTCCCATGTAAACCTACATGTCCAGTTACCAGAGTCACTATGTTAGTTCAGGCTCACTGTACATATATTTTTCCTTATTTGTAGACTTGTAATTGCTTGCATTTAGCTCATACTTTTATCCAAGAAAAGAGATATAAAAATTTTTGTTGATTATACAAGTAGGTTCATTTAAGCTGCTGAATAAATTTATTAACCCAATAAAATTAACCCTATAGCTATACTGAGAGGCAGAGGTCTAGATTATACTAGTTCTCTTGATTATGTGGTATTAAAACACATCCATTAGGTTCCCAGTTCCAGTCATGTATGTCAAGGACATGCATCATACTGATGGCTTAGTTACTTTGTTTCTATTCAGTAAGTTCATTCAATTCTGAACTATTAGTAGTTGGAATCAATTCAAATAGCCTCCAATCTGATCCAATCCCTTAGTTCCTGTTATAGATTTCTGATCTTTTCCTTTATGAGTAACCATTAGTATCTTATAGCTCCTTTTTAGGAAAAGCAAACTGAGAGTCTAGCACTGAAATTGTGTCCTTTGTTTTTTCTCCAGCTATCTAGTTTATTTGTTCAAATCATACTTGGATTTTTATTTTCAAATGGATTTCATATAAGGTAGGGATATAGGAATACTTGCACATAGGAAAGTATGCTATAACAAACAATACAGATGAACTTGACTTTTTCTAATTTAAGTTATATTTTGGAGGACATATTGTACATTGAGTTGTAGGCCAGTCTCCAGAGAAAGATGAAAAATAGCAACAGTGAAAAAGATAAAGTCAAATGTCACAATGGAAGTTTATGTCAGACTTTAGCATTGTCTGAGGCCTTTCTCCTGGAAGGTCCAGCTCCACAGAGTTCAGAGAAGGACACACAAGGAAGATGGCTGTTATCAAGACACTACTGTTCAATTGAGCATCTGTCAATTTGGTCAACTTGCTCTTGAGTTATATCCTCTCTCTCTGGATTCTTGGCATTTCTTTTATTTTCAGATCAGCGATATCTTCTGTACAGTCACTCCAACAATCCCCTTGTACTTTAGAACAAAACCAATATTTCTTTGCAAGTGTCTCCTGCCTAGCCTCACTGTTCCTTCCTGGAAAAATAAAAATGCCTGTGATTTGGAGGACTTTCTTGATGAAATTGCTCTTCTTCAGTTAATCTAAATGTAGATGTCATTCACTAAAACTCTTCTTCTTGAGGAACCCACATAGCATCTCACTCTTATTTCCTTCCAATGATGTCTTTTCCTTTGAGACTCCATCCCTTGCCGAGCTTAAGGGGCCTGCCAATTTATCAGTAACTACACAGTTTAAACCAGTTTTTAAATTTGATAACTTTTACAAGACAAAAACATAATGCCCAATAAATTTGGATAGGAGATAATTACTACTTGTAAATGCTCTATTAGAATACCTCTATTATTTTGTAAACTGCCATTTTCCTGGTAGGCAAGTGGAATGAATGTTAGATTCACAGCCATTTCTGTGTGTGTTCATTTCACCTTTCAAAGAACCATGAGTGTTATATGCAGCAAGCTAATTAGTGAGAAATAGCCCAGAGGAAGCCAGCCAGGACTTATTGGTGGCTGTCAATTTAAAAATGCAAATGTCACTCTATTGTAAAATCCTATAACATTGCTTTCTTTTTCTGAGGATCTCAGGTTTGAGAAAAACATATGTTGCCCAGGTAAATAGAAACCCACCTAGTCACAGCAAGTGTGTGTGGAAGGACAGATTCACACGATCACCTTGCCATCATCAGACTTGAGCTTTTAGATCAGAGACCAATTGTCTCCACTAAAGATTCCTAAATGAAACAGACCCACAACAGGGAAGGTATATTAACAGAGAGTGTGTTTAAGAGTCAGCTGAGGATCTATATTTTCAAAGAGAGGATTCCATGTTTTGTCATTTCCTCCTAGCAGTAGATGACTAATGAATAAATTTGCAAGCAAGAAAATAATAACTTTACCAACTGCCAAACATGCGAAAGTGTTTTATGAAAACTTCATCATAAATTCAAACAAAACCACTCATATTTTTCCATGTGCAAAAATATGTTTCTTTTAGCTTGTCTTGTTATTAGATTATAAGACTTAAGATGAAGGGCTTCCTAATGCTAGTGGAAGTCTATAGTCCATCTTGTCAAGGCTGTATTAGCATTTAATTCATTAAAAATATTTGGATAGATTGTGGTTCTTCCTCTTGAATATAGGGAAGAGACAAAACCAATTTAATTCAGGGGAAGATAAGCAAATATTTCAAGAGACAAAACACTTTATTCCAGTTGCTATTCAAGAAAACTTGCTCTAGTTTAGTCTCCTTTGAACAAATGGCATATTCAAAGGCTTTGGCCTAATTTACCAAATTTTAGAAATAAAAAAGTAAGAATATGGGAGGCAATAGGAGCCACTATAAATATTTTTGTCTTTCATTTTCTCTTGCTCTTTCATCTTTGAATATATTTCACCAGGGTTTTCTCTCTTAAACTCTTTCTATGCTTTTCTATTCTGGGAAAATCATTGTACTAATGCAAAAGTATTTCTTACTTTAAGTCCCAACTGAAACAAGTTTGGAACTAGAATATCTTTAAGAAAGGAAAGTTTAATTCCTTAATTTTTTCCTGCATTAACTCCAAGTGTATAGGACAACAGAATTTTCTTATTTTGGAGAATTCCTAATAACCTAGGCTGAGTAGTGAAAGGGGAAATCCGGATGCCCACTTTGACTCCAAACCAGGTCAGTTTATTTATATGAAAGGAAACAAACATCAATCTCTCAAGTTTCTAGGCCAACACGTGCACATGTGTGCATGTGCACACACACGGCACCACATGGTACAGAGGAAACAAGGTGGCATATTATTCTTGGAAAGATCTACTTTTAAATGGGCCCAAACAATGCTTTTGATCTGCTTTTTTTAAAACATAGTTTAACCCTTTGAAGCTATTTACGAAGAGACCATAATTAATAATTTCCTCTTGTATTTTGTATGTACTTTTATTGCATAGCACTAAGTAGACTTTGTTTTGAAAGGTGCTATTATATATTTTATTTAAATTTGACACCATGGACTACTATACTAGAAAAAATATGATGCGTATACACATCTGTATGTCCAGTCTAGCTTAATGCCTTGCTAAGTGCAGGTGTTAACAAATGAGATGATCATGGATTTAAAGGGAAACATTGGGGTTGAGTATAGACTTTTTATAAATAGAAAACTAGCCAGGCGTAGTGGCGCATGCCTGTAATTCCAACACTTTGGGCAGCTGAGACAGGAGAATCCCAAGTTCAAAGCCAGCGTCAGCAACGGTAAGGCGCTAAGCAACTCAGTGAGATCCTGTCTCTATATAAAACACAAAACAGGGCTGGGGTTGTGGCTCAGTGGTCGAGTGCCCCTGAGTTCAATTCCTGGTACCAAATTTAAAAAAAAAAGAAAACTAAAATACTACCCTCAGAACACCACTTCTCTCAATAAAATTTAAACTTTTACTTTGCTTTGGATTCATCAGAGAAGAAACCCTGACTTGAATTATTTGCTGCCATAACTTCTTGACGCTATCAGCAATGGCATACATCAAAGGGGATTTACAGTTTCTTAACACATGCTACTTGAAATGCATCTCTTCTCAGCCAGTATGGTTTTTAAATGCTTTATTTTTTCCTACAATGTTTTCAAATAATCCTATAATTTAGTATATAAAAATGTAAAGAACCAAAGATAACATAAAATTGAAATTAGCTGAACTAACTCTAGTTTAATTAGCTATTTTTCCTACTTCCTTCAATGGAGATGCTTACAGAAATAGTAACATTTTCATTAGAAGCAAGAGACCTCAAAGTGAAACCATATGTCCCACTGAAGCTGGTCCTTAAGCTCAGGAAATACCAATTATCTTTGTTGTTGTTTTTTGCTTTTAACTCCTAAAAACCTAAACATGGTTTTGCCTTCCAGTTTGGCAACCATATGCAATTCTCCATCAGTGTCACTTATTTCTGTGCCTTTAATCTTTTTTCTTTTCTTTTTTTTTTAGTTAGGTTTGATGTTTTCTCAAAGAATTTTTTTTCCTGAATGAAAGAGAAAATGTGATTTTAGTTCACACAGTTTATTTTGTATATTTTTTCATATACTCAAGCTGACTGTGAGCAGGATTAGAAATACCTTCTGTTCTCTGTATAAAATAAGTTATATGACTTCTCAAGGCTGCGCATCTATTTTGAATTTTGTAACTATTTTAGGGACCAGAATGTGCTATTTCTTGAATATCAATTTACCATGAGTTATGTCCACATCAGTTCTTATAAATAATACAAATAATTAGAAATAAAAAAAACCCACATGACATTGCTGATTCTCATTGGGTGATGTCTTACAATTCTCTTTTTGCTAAAATGTCCTGGCTAATATATCTAAAGTAACTCAATTCTGACCTTTTCTGCCTTTAAAAAGGTTTTGCTGGCCCATAGTTATTCTTTCATTCAAAAGTATTTATTGACTATATGAGATAAGAAATGTGGTGATGGAGAATTCTCTCCCCCGTCCCTCTCACTCATCTGTGCACTACTATTATGGGGCAGTGAAGGGCTTACATTTATTTTTCTATCATTCATTCTCTTATTTTCACATAAACCAAAAGGCGGCATAGAACATAAACTCCATCTGCAAGCTACTGTTCCCCTGCTACTGATGCAGGATGTCAGTAGTTTTCAATGATATAGATTTTGTTTATACATTTGAAATCTTTTGTTTAGCCATTCACAAACAATCTAAGCTAATGACAATCACTAATCTTGATACAGGAACATTCAGTTTGCCATTTGCTCTTCATAGATAATACTTGATTTAATTATCACTAAAATATGATGGTTTGGGTTTGTTATCCTTTCTTCTTGGAGTCTATATACAGGTAAAGTCATCTGGATAGGGTGGAGTAGAATCAGTGCCAAACCTAAGAGTACTCTGACTTTGGACTATTGTTTTCCTTCTTATGATCTCCTCTGTCTGAATTCCTAGTGTGAGAGAGTCCAGTAAAATTTAAGAAAATGAGGAAATAAATTTGATGTCTGTCTTTAGATTTCAGTTTTTTCATCATCTGATCATAGTTATTTTTAACTTCCCTCTGTAATACCTCATTCCTTATGGATCTGACCATGAACCACAGAACTTTAGAAACATGAGGAGGATTAGATAGGATCATGCTCATCATTCATTCTTAAAATCAGGTTGTGCATGAGGTAATGTTATATGTATACAAGGCAAGACAAGACAATCTGGCTATTGTGTCAACAGAGCTACAAACTGCAGTCTACAGTGTGGAAGAAATCCCACCCGATTCAGTTTTTCTTTTGCAAAATAGTGTAATGTTACCTGCCCTACTTCTTTAGGTCATTCTGAGGATCTGATGAGTAAATCACTTTCTAAATATAAAGTATGAGAAAACAGAACCTGTTATTACAAAGTATTCTTATAGTGAGATTGCCACAATATTTTATTTCTAGATAGCACAATTACTTCTTACAATTTCAAATGCAGGGAGTATATTTTTTAAAAATACAGTTTTGTGTGTGTGTGTGTGTGTTAAAAGAAGGCAAACTGACACTTAGTAATGAGCAGAACTGGGAAAACAGTACAGGCTGCTGGCCCTCTAAAGAAACTTAGCTTGTCTGTTAAATTGACTTTAAAAATTAATGAGAGTTTTGGAGTTTACAGTTAACCCTCATTAGAACTCCAACTGGATAGACTAGAAAAAGGACCAACTGCTATCTATAAGCCTGTTTTTCAGATTTCTATTTCACAAAACAGATTTGAATCCCTAGCTCTTAAGGAAAAAAAAAAATCTTCCAAGCTGCCAGCCGCTCAGAGCTGTATACAACAAAATGGAGGTGAGAGGACAAAGCCTTTCAGGATTGAGCAGAGGCCATGTAAACAGATGTGGGTGCTGTGAATGGGAAAGGTTGAATAGTTGCTTTGTTTCTTGCTCTCTGTTTGTACCAGAGGGTCCTCTCTATACAAGTCTTTCTGGCAGATGATGTCCCACATCACTCTTCTGCTGTAGAAACATATAGAACCTGATATTTGCTAAACATGGGCACCCTTAGCTCTTGGCTCTGTTTATTTTAATGAATGTTTATTTTAATGAATGTTTCATAGAAGAACAAACACGGTAATTTTGAAAGAGAATTTATGAAGAACATAATTGAAAAGCCAATGTAATTTTGCTTTTTCATCTACTAACAGATAACCATCAGTCTAAGGCTGCATTGTACAAAGAAAAACACTATATGTGAAATTTAAAAAGTTGCATCCATTATTGACAGGCATTAAGTGACATTACAGCTAAAAGTGGGGGAGGTATCTTCATAATAAAAATATTTCTAAAGGGCAGTCCTGTTATGAATGTGGCCAATGTGTTGAACCAAGCAATGTAACCTTTCCTCTCTTCTTAAAGATTTAGATAGAAAACTACAGGCTATTGTTGAAGTACTCTACACATGTCCATTGATTTATTTCATGAGGAACTGTTATTGTTGCTTACTTGTAAAAGGTCACAGACACCAGAATTTGGAAATCTGCCCAGGTTCCTTTAAATATCCCCAGAGGCCTGGCATTTTGTGGTCCAACATACCTCACTGAGTGGGTGGGTGGGTAGAGGTGGGTAGTGGTTGGGAGGTGCAGGATGCCTGCTCTACTTTTTATTATGCTCTTATTCCGAGCCAAATAAAATCAACATCAGCCCCTAAGGCCAGTAGTAGCCTACAGCAATAAAGCATAAAAAGCTCCTTCATAAATGTATATGGTCATATTCAACTCTTCCCCTGCAGTAGATTTTTATTTCATATGGAACAGAACAAATGAGTCTCCTGAAAGCCAGAGAATTTACAGCTTGAATTTACTATTCTTCTAGCATGGTGTTAAGTTCGCTAATACAAATGTTGTGTCTACTTTGCAGAAATTCTGCACTGAAACAAATCATGAACATCCAGGCACAGGAAAGGGGTACAACTTCCAGGGGGAAATAAAAACCCACAGGTAAGATGGGAGACATTGAGAAGATGCTCCTTTTGTTGAGTGGCATAATGACTAATGAATAATAAAATACATTATCTTAGAAACTGCAGTTAACTTATAAATCCAGACAATTCCACCAGTAATTCCTGCATCTTTTTGGGTTATACAAATATTGTTGTTTCATGAATGACTTAATTTGTGTAAATGGGTAGAATAATTATTTAAGAGAAAGGGTGGGAGGAAGGATATGATTCTTTGGGAATTTATCTGTTTTTTCCTTCCATGTTTAAATACTTGCAAAATTCTCGAGATCTTTGGAGCTATTTAGAAATGTGTAAATAAAGTAACTTGCTTCTGCAATTTCTTGTCCTGTTTTGGACTCTGACTTTGTCTATGATAAACTAACATGACTGGGGCACACGACCTAAAAAACATCAAAAATGGAGGGAAGGAGAGGAGGGAATGAGACTAGAGAGAGTAAATAGGCGTCTCTGTGAGCTCCCTCTTTTCTCTACCTAAGCAGAGGCAGCACCACAGCCTCCCCTTCAGTCCTCCCTGACAGGACTGGAGGCCCTTCTATACATGACCGTGTCTCATGCATTCATGGGCCACTGTGACACCATGGCCCCTTTTGTTTGGAGCCAGATAATTGCTCTCCCCTTCTCTCAGCTGCCATATGGTGTCGTGGAGACCAACTTACAAAGACAGACAGGGAGAGTGAAGGACTGAAAGAAGAAGGGAAGAAAGAAGATGGAAGGGCAGCAGATGAAACTGATTTATGATCAGTGTTAATGGGGCAAGTGGGCAGGGTGGGACTGAGAAGCGAAAGGGTAAAGGGGGGACAAGTAGGGAGTCTGGAGAGGCGGATATTCTTGTAATAGGAAACTTTTCACAGATGAGCAACCCGGCTGCTTCCTGTGAAGCTGGCTCTGCTTATTCTCCAAATATGGTGCTTAAAATGGAACACTGATGCTACACTTATTTATATTTTGGTCTCAGTATTAAAATTATTTCCATTATTCCTAGTTGTCAGTGCTTACTTTATCATAATAATAAGTTAATTCTGGCATACCTGTACCATATAATGTTTAGTCTTTTTTAGAGCGTCTCTCTTCATAAACAAATTTCAATGTGCATGTGTTTCTCCTTAGGAAGCAGATTCAATCCCAAATAGTTCTATCAACACCACATTCTACTTCAAGGACATTTGGGAGCCTACTTTTTCCGGGAGTCTGAAGTGTCTTGTGTTGGCATAATTTGTGTTTCTTTGGAAAAGCACATGAATACTAATTTGTCAGTGTGTTTATAAAGATTTTTAGAATTTAAAGCTAAATGGCCTGAATTTATTATGTGAATACATTTTGACACTTTAAAAAATGCTTATATTGATGATGGCAAAATTTTTGGTTTTCCCTCTATTTTCTATGTTACTACCATAACATATTTACAATTACTATTTTACAATTACTACCATATTGATCATGCTTCATGAGTCAAAAAAGGCAGAGGTACACCACTTGTACCATAAGAATAGCTTGATAGTTTGTGTTATTTCATCAATGAAACAGCTAGTAGTATAACTATTTTACATTTCATATACTGACCTGCTCATGTGACATAAGATAATATTACTTGAAATGCTAATTATTAGCATACAGACTCCAAGGCATATTTAAACATCCTCAAATAATAGGGGAAGATAAGTTATCATATATGTCAGATAAAATTAGGTATTCAACGGATTATAAAGTATACCATCTTATCTGCTTCAAATTGTTTTTCACTTGACAGTCAACACACCACACTCAATTTTTATTCTGCTTATTCGCCCAACAGTCAGTTTATATTGCTGATTGTCCTACATTTTCCTTTAAACTTGAAATGTACCAGAGCTCAAACTTAAGACTTTTTATCTCTCTCCAGGCTTAATCCCTTGAGGATCTTATCTAATTTTATGGCTTAAATACCATCCATAGAATGACAATACCCACACTCACATCTCCTCCATTCTTGTCTGTATCTTTGTAGCAGCCATCTCAACACACTCATGTTTGTTTGAAAAGCACCCAACACTAAACTAAATTCTTGATCTGTACTCACTTAACCTGCTTCTCCTTCTGGCTTTCCCAGATCACTTAAGGACAGTGCTGTCTTGTCTGTCTCTCCACCCCAAATTCTAGAAATCATCACTTGTCTCCTTTTTCTCTCACCAAATACCCATTCTATCAGCAATTCCTATTGATTTTACCCTCAAAATACATCCGTCTAACCACTTTTCATTAATAACATTGTTATGATATTTGGCCAAGCTAACATATTTTAAAATTATTTTCATAATCTATTTAATGTATCCCTGGTTTCATTCTCGTCCTTACACTATATTTGCAATAAAACAACCAGGGCATCTTTGAGATACTTTTTATGTCATTTTTAGTCCTTCTGTGTAAACAAAAACTTAAAAACAACATGGCTACCAATGAGCTCTTGATTCTTGTCTGAGTGATACTGGCATCTTTTCTATTCTGAAAATGCATGAGGAACACTCCAGTTTCAAGACCTTTATACTGGATATTCTGCCTTTCTAGAATACTCTTTCCAAGATTTACTCACTTCCTCCGAGAGTTTTCTTGCATGATATCTTCTTGGTGAGACCTTCCCTGACTTGCTATTAAAATTATCGACCATGCACCAAGTATACATTATCTTTATAATTTTTTTCTGTACCACTTTTCACTTCCTAAGCTCCAAGTTACAAAAATAAATAATCCTGTGAGTACAGCAGCATCAGGTACTGAAGTCATTGATAATAAGTGATACGTTTTCACGTGAAATCTAAACAATTGTTAACAAGTCTAATTTCTATTAGAAATGGACCATCCTAAAAGAAATAAGTAGTTTAATGTTCTTTCTGCCTATATCTCATCAAAATATATTATGTAATTATACTATTCCTTTTCCTCACCCATTTCCAAAAGAAAAATTAGTATGTCAGATGCCAAGAAGTACTTCTACAGAGCATTTCCCAAACTGAGCTGATCTTAACGTGAAAGGAAAAATCCTAATAAAGGATAAAAAATTAAAATTAATATTCTTAGATAATTAATGAGAAAAGGAACTTACATTTAGGAAAATAAAAGTAGCAATCTCGATTTGTCTCATACCTGTAAAAACAAGTACTGTATTTCACTGCGTAATTGTTGCCACTGCATTGACATATATTCACGAGTATTCTGTGTCTCCTAATCTTGTGCCAAAGACAGTTTAGTAATAAGTATTTTTAAGTAATACTGGCACAATTAAAAAATTGCATAATTATTTTGGAAAAAAAGATTGGCATAAAATCTGTTGATGATTATGCACTGAAATTTGGTAGGTTAAATGAAAACTTGGAAATAAAACATACATTTCACCATTATAACCAAAACATTTGACAAATGGTGAGAATATGAATGTCTTGTCACGTGGCTGATATCAGTGCAGTGCCCGCTTGCATGTGATCTGTCTCCCTTCCCTACCTGTGATAGTTTTCCTTTAGCTCACGCCACATAAACCATCTCAGCAACCATAATCTAACCTGAGCAAATGACCAGTCAGATGTGTCCAATATGGTGGAAGAACTAAGTTTTAAGGTCTTATTATTGAGGAAACCACCTTAGTGTCATGTAGCATGTCCTACTAAACTCTACATACAGGCTTTAGGAGAGGCATTTTTATTTACTTTCCTTTATTTAATATTTGTATCAGCTTGTAAGACATATGTTGGTATTCACCTTTTTTAGCCACTGGAACATAAGCGATTAAAATTTGTTATTCCACAAAGAAATAATAAATGTGGGAGGTGATGAATATGCTAATCACCCTGATTTAATCATTATACAATGCACACATGTATCATAATGTGACATTTTATTCCATCAATATGAACAATCATAATATACTAATTAAAATGAAGACTTAACAAAATCTTGTTTCAAATGTTCTCACCATTTGTCAAATGTTTTGGTTATAATTTCTCTGAGATAACACAGAGAAATACCACTTGAGCTATGTCGTAGAATATAAAAGGGCTAGTTGTTTAGTGCAGGCATATGCAATTTATTTGAGGAAGTGGTCTTCTAAGTTCATCTTCCCCCATAGGGACTTTATGTTGCCTTTATTGCACAAGTGGGAAAATATCTGTTCTTCTTTCTGAGGACATCACAGCTCTTTTACAGTTTTTGAGTGTTTCCCTCATTAAGAAGTGAATAGGTAGAAGGTGAAAAATGAAAGCATGAAATTATGTAGAGAAAAGAGTAGAAGAGATGAGGATCTTGGTATACAACAAAGTGCTGTGGTTTAAAAAGCATCCTCTTGTTCAAATCCTAGGTCCAACATTTATTACTAGTAGGTCCTACTTTGAACTTCATTGTCTTTGTTTCAAAACCAATATCTTAACAGTATTTGAAACTCTCAACAATAATTATAATGGTAAAATTAATTCAGTTTATGTGAAAATGTGATTGAAACAAAAGTTCTCAATAAGCACTAGTTTCTTTTCTTCATGCATCTGTGCTTATTTTCCCAATTACTGTGTAAATTCCCATACAGCAGGATCTCCATTTTAACATTCTGTATCAAACAAGGTTTAGCAAAGTGTTGCTCATATAACAATCACTGCAAAAGTGAACACAAAAGGAAAATAGTAAGAAGAGATGGTTGGAGAGGGAACAGGGACTGACATGCTAGGATATCTCTGGAAAATTCTGTCCATTTGGGCAGTGCTTTGCTTAGTTGAATTACTCAATGATTGTAACATAAGTAAATTTTTCTTCCCCAGCCTGTTCAATAATGAATCTTGTTCCAAAGAGCACCCCTTTTTTATTTCCCCACCTAACTATGCATTTTCTTCTATAATTCATCAAAATAAAAATTGGGAACATTTGTGCAAAAAGAAAAAGGGATTACTACATTACACATAACCCACACATACACACACATGCTTTCAACATTTTCATAAACTCATTTCTCAAAAAAAAAATCTCATTTGAAACTAAAACCATATCAGGGGAAATTCACAAATTAACTGAGGTGAAATAATTGCCTTCATTTTCCTCTGTTTTTCCAGGAGGGCTGACACATGCTGAGATGGGGAAATATGACCTCCTCCACGTGTTTTCCATGAGGAATATGTTTGCTGTACAGCCACTGGGTTAAAAGCAAGCTCCATTCCCTTGTGTGCAAAGGTAATTTGGAAAAAGGGCCAGAGAAGTCAAGGTTGCTATTTCTCAGTCTGCTTAAGCCATTGATGAGCTATTTTTATACCAACCGCAGAGATGTTCAGGGGAGGTAGACACCCCCAGAGAATACAGGGGAAACACTTTCACATGAGTATTACGTTATGCTTACTCACTTATTTAAATACCATAATTCTCATTTCACATTTAAACAACTTCTAGATTCACTTGAGTCTCATCATGCTTTCACCATCGGGGTTTTCAGAAAGGAAACTTGAGTGAGAATTGCCCTTTGCTTTTACTTGAATACAGGTATGGAGGTGCCACCTCTGTTAAGTGCTCTGATGGACTCATTGAGGTGTCCCTTTCTCTGACACATACCCACGTAGCTTAATGAGGTCAATGTTCCTACTTGTCTAATTTTTATTTTATGGTTTTCACACTCAGTTTCCACCAGGATGTCTTCTTGAAAGAAAATGTTGGTTATTAAATATAGAGTAAAAGTTTTTTCTATCTTTATATTTGAAGGTGTTGAAGATTGTATGTAGCTTTCAATGAAATAAAAATGAACCGAGTAAAGCTGAGTGTATGGGTTTTTTTGTTTGTTTTTGTTATGTGGTACTGGGGATTGAACCCAGGGGTACTTTATCACTGAGTCGCATCTCCAGACATTTTCTTTCATTGTTTACTCTGAGGAAGAGTCTGATAAGTTGCTGAGGCTGACCTCAAACTTGAAAACATCCTGCCTTAGCTGAGTTTATGTTCTGAAAAATATTTTTTACTGTATCATACTTTTTACTGTATCTTTATTTTTATTTTTTAAAATTTATTTTCAGAGCTGGAGATCAACCCAGGGCCTCACATATGCCAGGCAAATGTTGACAGCTCTGAGCTCCGTGCCCAGCCAGTCACTTGGATTTTTAGAAGCTGTCTACATAGTCTGATCAAAGTCCTGGTGGCACCCAATTTATTAACCATAATAGCTCTTTGAGCCTTGGATTTCTAAAAATTGTTCCTTAACTTCTTGAGAAAGAGTTCTCTAGCCTTAAAGATATTAATATTGAATATGAACATATAGACTCTTCTGCTAACCATGTAAAGAGGCAAATGTCTTCCAGGTGTTTAAATAAAAGTATCTCTTTGATTATACATTTCTATACAAGACTTTTAAAACAGTTTAAACCTCTCTAAAAACCAACCTTTTTTTAAAAAATGAAGTTATCCCTTGAAGTGCTACTTTTCCTCTGAATTCTGATATTTATACAATTGCGTGTCAAGTGCCCAAAATGTGAACATATTCTATGTAATGGGCAAAATCCACCACTCTAAGGAAATTTAAAAGCAAGGCAGTTTAGAATGATAAATGTCAAGTCAACAATTTGTACAACTTTTGGAAGCATGTGGTTTTCACTCTTAAGTTCATACAGTAAGACAAAACTAAGGACAATATTAAAGGGGCATTTCTCTTTCCACTTTTTTTTTAAGAGTCTATGACTTTGAATATTTTCAACATCATTCTGTTCTAACTGCCTGGTTAATGGCAGTAGCTGCCTGCTAGCAATTTGTCGGTTTATACCAATTGCAAAAAACACTACTTGAAATGAAACTTCCATTTCATTATTCCGTTCCTGATGCCAGAGCCTGTTATGGCTATATTCTTTAAACATGACTTTAATTATTGTACAGGAGGTCAGTATTTATATGTCTGAGTATATGTCCTATGGTATGAACACGTACTTTTCAATCTCATCTTGAATGCATTGAAGCTAACCTGAACTCTGGATTAGCATACGTTTGAAGTCTCAATAATTGAAAGGTTTTTATGCCTACTAGCCAAATTATTTTTCTCTTAGAAACTGAGATAAGAAACAGACCAACTTCTTGAGAGAATTGAATATGAAATCCTTTAGATTTCTCCATCTTCTTCCCAAGCAGGAGCCCCTCTTCACGATCAACTTCCTCCCTGCTGCACGGGCCCCGTCCCGCCCCCGCTTTTTCCCAGCAGCTCTAAACTGAAACCAGATTTTAAGAATACAAACCAAACCTTTAGGATGAGATTCAGCTCTCATACAATATAAATCTTCAAGAAATGTTGAAAATGGGGGTTTGCAAGGAGGAGAATTGTTTTCTGTGGGCTTGCAGATTTTAACGTTCAAACTGAAGCAGAGCAATTACATTCTACATAAAACTACAATTTGGTGACCTCTGACCTTTTCTTCATCCGGTCCCCCAGTGTTCCTCATTCCAACAGCAATAGCATAGGGAGAAAAAAAAAAAGAAAAAAAGTTGCACATTTACAAGAATTTAGCTTCTGGCAAGAATCAATTTAAATAATTCACTTCCTGGCCCATGGTTTACATGACCTGTCTTCTTTGGCTTTTTTCTCTCTCCCACCCTCCCCCTCTCCTCTTCATAGCAAGATGCAGTTTAACTATTGCCTCCGCTGCTTCCTGCTTCCTTTGCTTTCTATTTTCATGTTCATGGGAATGGAATCTGCTCAGAACTCTTAGGCCAATATTCACCCACCCATCCATACCATTGTTAAATGACACCAGCTACTGTTGACTTAGAAAAGAGTTAGCCTAGTTAACTAATTCAGGAATAATAATGTATCATAAAATATCAGCTGTGTTAATTCCATGTAGTGCCTTGGGAGTATTCCTTACTTTTTGAAGAAGTTCCATGAAAAACTGGTTTTATGTTAAGGTCTAATTTTCTTTTAGGGTGTAAATACATAGTTTCACATTTTATTAAGGAATTATTTTAGCTTATGATTTTTAGTACCAGGTCTATTTCCTGTACTCTATTATTTTAATAACTCCAAATAATTCTCACTCAGAGTTCACATGTATGAGGAACTAATTTTCAATATTTGTCTTACCAGGAAATGAGGGAGTGAACTTTCAAGCAAAAAGTGAGAACCAAAACTTAGTCTGGTTAAATCTAAGTTTATAAATTCTATGCATCCTTGAAATTTTAGGAAAAACACCAAAAAGATCGCACTAGTAAATCGACAGATTTTTTAGATGTTTTATTTTTAAGTGAATAGCATTCCTAAGGAATTTCTTAGCTTGAGGAATTTTTCAATTACAAGTAAATTACATACTTTAAAAAAAATGAGATCAAGAGGAAAAGAGCAACAATAATTTAACCCTGCAATTATATTCATTATATTTTTATATTCTGCATATCAATTTACTTTTCAGATTGAAGTGTGAAGACCCATGTTTACAGTTGAGTACAAGAGAATACAATTATTTTTTAATTGTGTGAAAGGAAACTAATTAATTCCTTACTCTTTTTTTTTAAAAAGTATGATCATTTTCCACGCTTAATCTCTGTTTCTGATCATGTTTTCTCATTTCTATTTCTGTTGCTGTGTGGTTAGTTATCATCACATTATTTTCATTTAAATTCCTGTAAATAACTCAGCATATTACCATTCTCTTTCCTAGGCATAGTTTTCTGTGCAAGATGCTACCAGATTAGCAAAACTTACATGCCTCTCTGTGGAAATTGGTAGTCACTTTCCCAAGAGATGGCCAAGGTTCACCTACATCAAAAGATGTTTAAGGGGCACAGTTTTCCTTAGAAAAGTTGGGAGGACACAGCACATACTGAAATTCACATGTCTTGAGCGGAGGAGAGTCTGTGGGGACTGGGCACAGGTTTGACTGAAGCAAAGGGTGTCATCAGGAACAATAGTGGTGAAAATGAGGCTGGAAGGAGTTTCATGAAAGTCCTCAAGGACAATGATGTCCTATCCCAAATTTACAGAAAACATTAAGGAAAAGCTATTGCCATTACCCTACATTTGCATTTTGAAAACACATTCACAAAGGTTAAGCATATTTCTTGAATTTCGTGCATCAAGTGTCAGAGCCAACTGGTTTTCCATAACCTCATAATCTTGTCAGTTCACTCTGTATACTCAGAATCTTACCATGTGTGGTACCATGTATCATTAGTTGCTTTCTATGCTTAATTTAAATTGAAGTTTCTGACTTTTTCTTTTATTTTTTAGTTAGTGAATGAAGCTATTCAAAGTTATTGTCATATACTGTGCACTTATTTTTGAATTTTATTCATTCATTCATTCATTCTTTGCTTATAGTTTCTCATTTTTTTTCCCATTGTTTTCCTTTTTTGGTCTTTTCTGAATTGATCTATAGCTGTTCTTTTTTTATACTGGCTGAATTTGAAAAATTCTACATCAATTTATATTGTATAGGTGGTTAGCCCAAATATTAACATCTTTATTTTCCTTTTAATTTATAGAATTAGTCAAACCCCATAAATTTATATATACTACAGATATGAACTTAAGCAAGGTTGTAAATGAACTCTCCCTAACTAACTGGGTTATGATAAAATCATTTGAAGATTTATCTGCAGGGCTTTTAAAATGTTTTGTTTAATTTTAATAATATTTTCTTTGTGTTAAACTTTCTAGCCCCATTATAGATAATGTTTCATACACTACATATTTAATGCTATTCAGTAATCCATTTGTGATAGTTATACTTCATGTATTTATTCTGTGGTGTAACTACTTCCAACCACACAGCAACTGAGATAGAATTCTTTGATCATGAGTTTGTAAGTTTTGTTTTACTTGCAAGAGTAGTTATAGGAATGCATGGAATGAGATTTCCCAAATGCTTTCCATCCTTTAAAAATTTATTTCCATTTCTCTGATTGGTAGGAAATCTTTCCACACCTTTGTCTTCTGTGAATTAACTAATCATATCCTTGAAAAATACTTCCAGTACATTGTTGCCTTTTCATGTTGAATTATAAAATTATTTTATATATTAATGCTATTAATACCTTCTCAATCAATGGTCTTATCCTGTTTATAGGGTCATTTGTAAAAGTGAAGTTTTAGTATTAACATGACCATTCTATTGTTTATTAATACTAGTGTACTCATAATGATGCCCCTTTGCTTTATTTTTGTTTATTGTGATATATTAAAATGATCCTTCTCTGTCTGATACTATAACGATATTTGTGTATTTGTGTGAGTGCATGTATGTGTGTTTATAAACAGCATGCACATCAACTTATGACGGGATGAAGTCCTCATAAACTTATAGTAGATTAAAAATATTGTCAGTTGAAAATGCACTTAGCACACCAGCCTACTGAACATCTTAAGAGCACCCAGAAACAGTGTAAAATACCAGTTGTTTACTCTCATAATTGTGTGGCTGACAACAAAATTGTGTGATGCAACTTGCCACCATCACTGATCGTCACTCAGGGAGCATCATCCAACATTTTACCATCCAAAGTGTTGCATCCTTGTTTAACTTCCTCTTGTAGCCCCTTAACAATTGTATCCATAAATTCTAAAAATATCTCATGTTATCCTGTTATCTCCAATTTTTAGAGAGCTAATCATTTTCTTGTGCTTATTAACTTTACTCCATGGTAAACTGCATTTCCTAAGCCTCAAAAGTTTTACAGAATATAATTTCAAAAAGTTTTCCCCTTTCCCCTCGACAATCCCCATTGCTCAACATGGGGAAAGTGCCCTATTAGAGCCACTTGACTCTTTATCCCCACTACTGATGACCTCTCCTGAACAAGTGTAACATGGTTATTTGTTGAATTTGAGTTTTGACATCATGTAATATTGTAATTTTAGACCTAGTTATGTACACAGGTTTGGTTCTAATTTTTCACAGAATTTTTTCTACATTTAACCTGGAGTAGAGACAAACAGCCTGCTATTTCATGTACAGTGTGCAATGTTTCTTGACATTTGTTCAGGGAGAGAAGATCCATTCTAGGGCACCTGCTCTTTGCATGAGTCCAAGTTCCAGGTCCACACTTCCTCTGCTGTTTTGGATCTAAGAACTGCAAACCCTAAGATTAGAGTCCTTATCAGATCTGGTAATGCCTGGACTTTTGAGAGTTTTATTCATACCTAGGAGCTTCATCTTTCTGGCATCTGGGTCTCTGTTCTTTCTTTAGAGCTGATCTTAATGTCCTCACTTCCCTTCTGTGCGCCTCAACTCCTTCCTTACTCCCCTTCCTCCCCCCTCCTCTCCTCTCCTCTTCTTATTGATTCATCTCATCTTCTCTCTCTGTTTCTCTCATTTGCTTGCTCACTCTAATTTTGCTCATTTTATTTTCTATGTTAAAGGATGGACTCAGGGCATCATGTTGCTTGAACTTTCTTAATTCGTTTTGATAGAACTATTTCAATATAATTTCAATTTTTGAAATAATTTAGTACTTTCTTCAGTGTCTACCTTCTCCAATTTGGGCGCAATGTATTTAAGATCCTTTTCCTGAAGAACATCTATTAGCATGCCAAGAACCTTTAGTTTGCCTTTGTTATTTTTTCTAATCTAATCTGCAAGGCCAAATTTACCACGGGGATGGTATGTAGTCCAATCTACCTACAGAAAGTGTTTTTAAATAACATATTATACTCCTTAACTATGAAAAGCATCATTAAAAGGGCAATGCATTAAATAATCATAATAAGAAAGAACATTATTTATAGCTATAACAGTTGAGATTCTACATGAAAGTAATGATTAGCAATTACTGCCTCTTTAAAGACTGCACTTAAATTTTATGGACTTTCAGGCAGACAATTTGTAAGTGTCTCATTGGTGATACAAGTGGTTCTGTTTCTAAATTCTCAGAAAGTGATAAAATTTAACCCTGTATTATCTGTTCTGAAGGAAAGAAAGTATGCAGTACCTCTTCTAAAGTATTTAAAATGTTCTTTATGAAATTGGTTCATCTATTTTGCCATGGAGGTATTACATTTTTGATGAGTGTTTCTTCCACCCAATTTTAAATGAGGTTGCTTTTCCTGAGAATACATATGTTCCTATTTGAATGGGGAATGAAGCTTGGTTATAGATTCAGCAAAAAAAAAAAATCAGCCATATATGGAAAAATAGTCACTAGTAATGTATTCATTGGGACTCGGCTGGGATGGAAACTGGTTCCGTGTTCCTCCCTGACAAGACTCTTTCTCCCCATTTCTTTCCAGAGCTTCTATGCATGATCCATCACTCTATGCAGTAGTTTGTATTCTAAAGATTTATTCATGACTCATCTAGGAAGTTGTACTACCCTATTCATAAAAATTTTACACAATAGAACAGTGCATGTATAGTTATAAGATCTTTCTGATTTGCAAATTGAATATTTACAGCAATCCTGAAAGTCAAGGACAGCTTCTTAACATCATGTTACACATGGAGAAACTTGCCTAAGATCAGAACTGGAAAGTACTACAGCCAGAATGTGACTCAGATGCTCTGTCCCTGATTCCCTGCAGTTGTCCACTATGCTCTGCTCTTCACAGGTTACAAATGGGCCATTCCAACACGTGAGCAAATCACAACTACTCAAAATCAAAATGAATGATGCTGCCTACAGTTCAGATCAAGTTTGGTCTTAGTGAAATCTTTCTGATGAGCAACTCATTGGTCTGACTAATTACATTTCTGTTACAGCATTTTATTAGACTTGATAATTTCCAAAAGCATTGGGAAAAATGTATTATCCAAGTAATCTCTGTATGCAGGAAAATAAGTGTCATATTGCTTCTCCTTTTACTTATGATGCCAGAAAAAACTGATTAGAAATATTAGAAACGAATCTAGAAATATAGTATAAAAAGAAGAGAAATAGTTAATTATGTTAATGGACATCTCTCTTTGTAACATGCAGATGTTCACAAAGTAATTGAAGAAATATTTTTATCTCCCCAACTGATAAAATGTACTCAACACTAGTTGTTCTCCTGCTGAAACTGTTCTGGGCTTTTATATTTATCTGACTCTAGGGTTTGGGACCAAGCAAGCAGTAGGAGAAATTTTTCCAGCTAAATGAAAGAAAACATCATTTCATAAACTCCAGCTTCCAGTTTGAGTTTTATCATAAACTCTTAAAATGAAAAGCAAGTAACAGTCACATGCCACAGCTATTTGTTTAAAATTGCCACTTCCAATGTTTGAAGGTCTACTTGTTGTTATTATATACCTCAAGCAACATAAAATATTTTTCAGATTTCCTATGGAAACTTTTGAAAATGTGGTATGTGTTTGCTTCTTTCATATCCAAAAAGGTGATTAGAAGAATGAAGAGTGGAAAAATAGTATACTTAACAAATCTTTGAGTTCCACAACCCCATCACCCATTTCTGCATTTAAACTGATCATTTGCTGGCAGCAGATGGGTAATAGGGATAAAAGTTTCCAATATGGCGTGGTGGGGATATATATTTTCAGACACGACTTGAAAGAGTACAAAGCAGAGCTCTTAATGTGATTAACAAAGAGGCATGGAATCTGCTATCAATCTTCCTTGTTAATGTCATAGCACTTCCCAGGACTGTTAGGGAAACTTTACAATAGCTGAATGCATGTTGCACATACTGAGGGGGGAAGTGCCTCCAGCAGTTTAGCAAAATTTACTAGGAGTCCATTTCTTTCAGGGTCTCCCTTCTGAGTCACCATTATCAGTCTGACATTTTCATCTCAGGAATCCTACTTTAGCATCGACATGGCAAATAAAGGCTGTACCATCATTCTGTAATCATAATTATCGCATTTGAAAACTTTATCAGGGACAGTGTATTTCACAAAGATTAACACTCATTTACAAGATAAAAAACATCTTTATCATTTTGGGGCTGCAGCATTCCACCACCATCCCCTGCCACAATTAGGGGGATCCCTTCTCATTTTTAATTTTTCTAATGAAAGAAAATAAAGCATACTTCTATTTTGAGACAGTTTTGTGAAATAATGTCCTAATTGGTGTGTTATGTGAATAATAAGGTGTAGGCAACTCAAATGCACTACTATTTATGGAACTTTTTTTTTGCAAGCAAGATACACGAATATCACTGACATTAGTGTTTACTTACTTGTTTTTTTTTAAATTTTAACAGTCTTACCTATAAAACTGTTACCGTTTGTAGAAATTAATCTCTGCTTTCAGTCAGAGCCATGATATTAAAGGTTTTAAATTTAAATGCCTAAGATTTCCTAATGAAAGTTGCAGAATAATGTTGATGGATTTTCCTACCAGGTGAACTGCGGAGAAATTTGCTTTAGTTTGTGTTACTGCTAGACTAAGGTCTGATTTAACCTAACTGGATTCCTATTTCCAATTTGGTAGAGATGAAGAGCCAAGGTAGGTGATGATATAATTTTAGGTGAAAGAGGGAGGTTGAGGGACATCATTTCGTTTAACATTAATATAGGTCCATACAGAGTAGGAGGATAGAATAATTTTAAAATGTGAAGAGAGCGTAGATTAAATTTAAGGAGACTTGTAAAATGGTTGAAAGAAAAAATACTGAAATTGAGAAATTCCAAAAAGCATCGAGGCTCAATAAGGAAGGAAAGATAGGTCTTTTTAGCAGTTGTGCTAACCTAAATGAGATTGAAGATTAGATTGGTGGGGTGTCCATTCAGTCTCTTTTTGAAGAGCTTTCTCCCACAATCCTCAGATCAGGAAGGGGTTGAGAGATTAAGTAGGAAGTTATGACTGATAATCAAGACTGGATATTCTGTAGTCAAGCAGAGGATGGAAGGAGGTCAAGTCTCTGGCTTGCTGGCTAGACTGAGGATAAAATTCATTTTATGAGAAAATGACACTAGTTATTAGAAAGAAAGGATAAGACATCTTAGAAACCATAATCTTGGAAGACAGAGAGATTAAAAATAAGATGAAAACAAAAGTTTATTCCATAAATATTGTGTCATGGTCAAAACTCATAGACACTGAGAAATCAAGAAATTATAAGGACAGGTAAGGAAGTCACCATATTTAAATAAGGTTTGATCCTTATTTTTAAATGTTATACATATTTATAAAGTGTCAAGTCTAATTACCAAGTACATGCTTGATTATTAATTTCACTCAAATGATATTTGAAGGGTGAAAAATGATTCTCAGGCATCTTTTTTTTCCATTCAGGGCATTAAACTAGCCACTGCCTAGCTGAGGAGTCTTCCTATGAAAGAGAAGAATCAGAAATACTTTTGCTTTTTTAAAAATAATAAGTTTACCCTTCTTTTTAATTGCATCTTTTCCATATCTGGTCCCCCTCCAGAAAATATTGACTGTCACATATATATTTTTTTAATATTCATTAATGACCATTTGTTGAGTAATTTTCTTTGTCTGTCTGTCTGTCTGTCTGTCTGTCTGTCTCTTTTCGATGCCACTTTAATCCTACTGACATCTTTCAACACAGAATAAAAAATAGCTCTGCATTTTCCTGGTTTCCTGACTATTGAGTACTATGGCAACGAATGCTGGTTGACTTAGTAATACTTGAAAATGTCACATTGCCCTTGGTTCTTTGATGAATGCACGTTTATGAATATAGCTCCATGCAAAAACAATTAAGGCAGGCTTAAAAGACACCATCACCAAAGTCACCTAAAGATGATATTCCCCAAGGTATATTCAGAGCAAGCCATTCCTGGTATTAAAAGACACGTCTTTTGTCTCTAAGAATGATTAGCAGTCACCTTTAGAAACATTTCTTAAGAAACACAATGATTTCTGAAAATAAATCTTAACTCTAAATCTTAATCACTAAGTTCACTCAGAATGCTTTTTTCCTCCAAAAGTCATAAAAATCCATCTAAAAAGATAGTGAAAAGAAACAAATAGGAAAATTATTTAACACAAATATTAGAAATGAATCCATTTTATTGACACATAAAACAAACACATATGTACACCCCACTAAACTGTAAATAACCTAATGTGGAGTTTGTTTGTTTGGTTTGGTTTGGTTTGGTTTGGTTTGGTTTGGTTTTAGGTACTGGAGATTGAACGCAGGGGTACTTGACCCCTGAGCCACATCCCCAGCCCTATTTTGTATTTTATTTAGAGACAGGGTCTCACTATGTTGCTGAGTCTGGCTTTGAACTCACAATCCTCCTGCTTCAGCCTCCCAAATCACTGGGATTACAGGCATGTGCAACCATGCCCAGCATTAAGTAACCTCATTTTAACAAGAGTCTGCGATACCAAAACATACTTAAGATTGTCTTGTGGTGTACTGGAAAATATTTGCCAGTTATTCAGAGATTGATTCTATGTTAATAATGTATTCCCTAACGTGGCTATAAGAATTACAATAATGGTAATATCGAATATGTATTATTTTTACACTTAACTAAGAATAATTTACTATACTTATACAAGTGGAGCATTCCTAATATAAAAATCAGAATTCTGAAATGCTCTAAAATATAAAACTTTTCAAGGACTGATGTAATGCCACAGTGGAAAATGCACATCCAATCTCATGTGCTGAGCTGTAATCAAAATACAGGTGCATTAGAATATTACATAAAATTACCTTTAGAGTGTGTGTACATGATGTATAAGAAACATAGATAAATTTTATGTTTAGTCTTATCCCCAAGATATCTTATTATATGTGCAAACATTTCAAAACTTGAAATTGGAAATACTTCTGGTCCAAGAATTTCAAATAAGGAATACTCAACCTGTAATGAGTACACACTTTTTCATTGCCCATGCACATTTTCTGGAATTGATATGATTTTATTGATAATTTCATGTTAGATAACATGTAGGTTCTCATGTTTGTATAGAATGTTTTGTAACAAAATATATTCAGCCATAATTACTTCATTTCCATTCCAGTTATCTCAGTAGCTGTGCCAAAAAATAAGTGATATATTATAATTTTTACATTTTACACTTGAGAAAAGACTTGAAAGTTTAAAATCTAACATCACAAATTTGCAAAATAAGAAAAATATTTCCTAGTCCTTCTGACTGCATGCTTTTCTTATTATACTCTTTCATTTATAACTTAAATAAACCTTCTAGTCAATTTTCTTTAGAAAAATTGAAGCCATTAAATAAGAGTGTATTTTTTAAATTTATTTGTTCTTTCTAGATATACATGACAGTAGAGTGTATTTTAACATATTATACAAACAGAATAACTTGTTCCAGTTAGGATCCCACTATTGTGGTTGTATATGATGTGAAGTTACATTAGTCATGTATTTATGTATAAAGATAGAAAAGATATGTCCAATTCATTCTACTGTGTTTTCTATTCCTATGCCCTCTTTCTCTTCATTCTCCTTTGTCTAGTCCAATGAACTTCTAATCTTCCCTTCCATTGTTGTGGGTTAGCATCCACATACTAGAATATTCTGCCTTTGGTTATTTGGGACTGACTTATTATACTTAGTATGATATTCTCCAGTTCCATCTACTTACCCTTAAATACCATAATTTCATTCTTCTTTATGGCTGAGTAATATTCCATACATACATTTTCTTTATCCATTCATCTGTTGTAGGGCACCTAGATTGGTTTCATAGTTTGGCTCTTGTGAATTGAGCGGCTATAAACATTGCAGTGGTTGCATCATTGTAGTGTGCTGATTTTAAGTCCTTTGGGTATAAACTGAAGAGTAGGATAACTGAGTCAAATAGTGGTTTCATTACAAATTTTCTAGGGAATCTCCATACTGCTTTCCAGAGTGGTTGCACAAATTTACAATACTACCAGCAATGAACCTTTCCCCCACATCCTCGCCAACATTTATCGTTTCTTGTATTTTTGGTAAATACTATTCTGACTGGGATGAGATGGAATCTCAGTGTAGTTTTGATTTGCATTTCTCTTATTGCTAGAGATGTTGAACATTTTTCATATTTTTTTTTACCATTTGCATTTCTTCTCCTGTGAAGTGCTTGTTCAGTTCCTTTGCCCATTTATTGACTGGGTTATTTGGTTTTCTTAGTGTCAAGTTTTTAAAGTTCTTTTATATCCTGGAAATTAATGCTCTATCTTAGGTGCAGATGGTAAAGATTTTCTCCCATTCTGTAGGCTCTCTGTTCACATTCTTGGTTGTTTCCTTTGAAATATTGTTTGCTTTGAAGAAGCTTTTTAGTTTGATACCATCCCCAAATAAGAATATTTTGAAGTGGCCAGTGATGACGACAATCTAACATCAGTCATAACATTGAGTGACATGATCCCTGGACTTTAAAGAGAAGACTTTGAAGTCCATGAACACCCCATCTTGGAAAGAAGTAGAAGCAAGAAATGACCAATATAGCCAAGGCTTGCTTTAATTAACCATCGCTCATGGAATAGCATAATAAAATGTAGAAAATTTTAAAGTTTTGGAGGAAAGCTACAATTATATATAATTGAATGTTATAAAAAAGTGGAATTATATTTAAAGTCAGCAGTTAGCCCATGTACACTGGGAGTCAAAAGAAAATATTCTGTGGCAATTCTCAGTGTCTCAAGGAAAGAATGCCAGTTTCAAATAAGCCTATAATAGAACCCAGAAACATGGAAATTTTAGTGCAGCTTTAAAAATTCAATCATTCTCTGCAAGAAAAAGTCATAATTGAGGTTCATGAAAGACAAGTTTAAAAAAACTGGTTGACCTACTGAAAGGGATCCACGTTGGTCATACAGACATGCAGGAGACCTACCAGCAAGCTCATTGGAGAGTGTCCAGTCTTACTCAAGAGATAGTGAAAGGGAAGGGGTCAAGAGTGTACACTCTGAAATAAGACTGATCATGCAAACTTAGTCAAACATCTTAACCTCTTCTGTCCTAGTTTCCCCATGTGTAAGATAGGAATGATAATAGTAATGCTTCATATCACAAGATTGCTTTAGTGTTAATATAGTGAAAGCAATAAATCGTGTATTTGGGTCCCATCAATAAAAATATTTTCGGGATGAGTAACATCACAGGGATGGTCAAATTAGTGGAGCAGCTGTTAGCAGCTGGCATTCCTGAAGCTTCCTCGGTAACTTTGCACTAGTTTGCAATGTAACAGAGAAAGAAACTATGAGATTGCATTGAGTACATTTCAAAAGTCTAACAGTATCAGAAAGTAGAATGATAAAAATAGATGTGAGCATATGGAACTAAGTAGGAATGGCTAGAATACCATAATCAAGATTGAAAACCATGAAATACTGGAAAAGAGACTGCAACAAATAAGAAAAAGCAGTTTGAATACATTTCGTATAGTACACAAAAAGCTTTGTTAGTTGGTAAAAATAAATTTGAGGGATGAACAGATGTTTCATAAACTCCGGGATTGAAATGGGCCAAAAGATATAAAAATATTTTCAACCTTATCAAGAACTAAAGGTAAAGATTAAAATCACAAGAAGAAAAGCCAGTAGAGAAAAGGATATAAGGTGCTCTCATATCTTGTTGGTAGGACTGTGCAATTTAAATATACTTCCTAGAGGGCAAGTATATTTGGAAAACCCAATCAGTAATCCAAATGTGGATCCCACTTTACCCAGACAGTCTATTGTTCAAATTCACTGTTAAAATTACCAGCTTGCAATGTTCTTTAAATGTTTGTTGTTTGGAAAAAAAGAAAAGACGCATACATCATGAGAAACTGATTAAATACATTATAAAATAAGTATGTCAATGTAATAAAATGCTGTACTTTAAAATAATGATGTAAATTTGTATGGATTGTCAGAGAAAGAAATGTCTGATTTATTAGTATTAAATCATAATGAAATGTATGATTATTTTAGTATTAAATATTCAAGATGACTACAGAACTATGTAATTATTCTTCTTTATAACACACAGTAAAAGCAAAAATGACAGGTAGAAATATAAGAAGGAAGGAGAGAAAGAGCAGAAGAAAAAAAGGAGAAAGTTCAGAAATAGATACCAAGTTTAAATTGATTAGACATGCATGACTTGTGTTTTCTTCTCTGTACTTTACTTTGGTATTTCAATGAGAACTTATATTAAATTAAAAATAAAACCTTTTCCTTTAGAAAACATAAGAAATATTTTGACAACAGCTTTTCTAGATAAAATAGTATTCCAGATTGGCACACAACTCTACTCCTGACCAGATAATCTCAATATGTAGGTCAGGAGTAGAACACAGTGTTCACTGTATTTCAGGTATCAAGAAGGGACCTTTTAATCCACAGCATAAAATGACTCATCTTCCTGGAATGTCATTTTGATCAAAGATTTTGAGCAAAAATGAATTTTATACTCTTAAAATACTTTCATAATATTTGAGTGTCTTCTCTCAACTCACATTTCTGAATTTTTCCCATGTGTTCATTAGTATGAGCTAGAAAAAAAATCAATGAGTAGATATTCTTCTTTGAAAAATTCACATTTTGGAACACATGATAATAACACTAATTTTAAATGTCTACCTTTCCACACACTTGCTGGCTTTCTTAGTTGAATGTATATTGCTAGGCCAACTTTTTTAAACAGTTTGAATGATCAATTTTTCTCATAAGGAAACAATTAAAAACAAAAATTTCAAAAGTATTATAAAAGCTGGATTAATATGATAAAATAATCTTAATAAAAAAGAGGTTAAAATGTCATTTGGTGGATTTTTAAACTATTCTTGCAAGCAGCAGCTAACTATAGAAATTTAAATGTGAGATATGGATAAAGAAAATTGATTCTGGAGCATATGAATTCTTTAAGATGCTTAATTCACTTACATAGTGAGAAAATATACAATTGTTAGTCATCTTTGTCCACAGAGAAAGCACTTTGACAAGTATTTCCCAGAAATAACAGATGAGGTGGCTAGTAGATCAGATAAGTTAGAGAACATTCTATGTCCTTTATGACCAATCAGTTTTTTAGAATACTAATTCCTCTGAATAACTCTTTCACCTTTAAACCAATTTTATTAACTGTTAGCCTCTTCAAAAACTATTATAAACACATGGTATACAAATGACATTGTTGATGTTAAGATCACATATTTTGGGATCCTGCCAAACTCAATTCTTGATCCTCAAAACAGAATATGTCTGCCTTCTACAATATTCCGAAACTGTCTCTCACCAGGGTGACACCTGTGATATTTATTCGATAGTTCAATAAGTATGAATTTAAAAAATCTGTTACTCTTACCTATGCCCTTTCTCCAAGTCATCCACAGCCCTATTACTCACTACCTGCAGCCGTCTATGAAAGTTACATCTGATCTGCTCCCGGTTTCTTGCTGGTTCAACATGAAACTTGCCGAAGTTAGGTCCTTTCCCTCTGCTGAATGTTAGATAACTAATTAATACTCAGGAATAATATGAAATGATTTCATGTGAAGCTGAGGATTAACATGAGGCTTTTTCAATACTGTATATTTGTCTGTTGCTGCTTTTGTTCCTGATATTCCTTTGTATCTCACAGTAAGCACAGCAAAATCAGTTAATGTGTGCAAAGCCTAGATTACTCTTGGAAATCACAGATATTATTTTCTCCCACTTTTTTTTACCTTTTCAATATACCACTCCTCCACAGCTTTGACTTAAAAATTGTGAGAGGTGTGTCAATCAGTAAAACAAGATTAAGTGTAGCTAGTTTACAAGGTTCTTAAGAGAAATAAACTGAATAATGTACTGGAAAATGCTTCGTAAATTGCAAAGACCATAATATGTTGGTTAACATCGCAAGTCATTCCTTCTTTTTTAGCTTCTTTATTATTTAACGAACTAAGCATTATTTTTATAGAATTTCTTGCTCTTTTGTTGGGGAGCATGTATATATTTCGAAGCTATTCAACATTTTGCTCTTGTCTCAGAGCGAAGGCAGATGTAACACTTATTCAGAAGTACCGATCAAACAGTGACACCGTTGTCTATTACTGGTTTTTCACTTTGCAAAGAATGATTTCACATGAAAAATGACTGGACTTTTTATCAGTTATGCTTCCACAAAGAATATTTAAAAAGCAGTCCTTTAAAAAATGATGTGGGTTATTTATAACTTCCCGTATTCCTTTCGTCTTAATGGCAACACAATGTACGATATTTTATAACCCCTGTAATTTCCATTATCAGTCTGCAACTCTGCATTTCTTTCTTTGTTGATTCATATATTGCAAATTATTTATTCATCCCAAGATATATCCACACAGTCGAAAGAAAAGAATAATGTCAAGACTGAGCATGAGTAAAGCTGGTTCAGTAAAAGGTACATAAATCTCCCCTTCTTTTACTCCCCATGTCTCAAATTAAAGTAGCACCAAAGTTTTAGAACTACTTTTAAAAATACTGAAAGATGATTTCTGTGAAATAAAGGTTCATCTTCCATACTGAAATGTCATTTTCTTTTCTGTCTAGTTACTCTTAGCTCAGCTTTATTCTCTACTCCAGAAAATGTTTAACTGTGCTGCATGTAATTGTTTCACCACTTTTTGAGATTTCTCATTGGAAGCTATGAGTCTTACTTGGACTTTTATTTGTTTTTATAAATTTAGCATTTCACATGAACTTTTTTAGAAGAATATATCCGAATGCTTTTATTTTCAACACTATCGTTTTTGTAAACTTGTCTAGCCTTGATTTTGTTTGTTTCTTCCTATAACTTCTCTCATTTGATTATTTTAACTTACTCTTCATGTTCTTGAAGGTCACTGGCTTCAACTTACTTCCTTGAGAACTTTCCAGTTTTGCATATTTTGTTTGTAAGACTATAATTGACTTTCTAAACTTACTGGGTACCACTATTACTATGCTCAGTGTTCAAAAACTGCTGGATCCTAGGGTGTTCTTCCATGCCTAGGGTATTTTTTTTTCTTTTTTTGCAATAAGACTCAGTCTGCACATTGAATATGTACTGAATCTCAAAATTGAATAAATTAGTTTAGCTTACTATTTATTATCTTCATAAAAGAGAGATACATATGTCTACCAACATCACTAACCTTATTTGTCTATTCCTAGCATTGTGACACCTTTTTTGCATGAAGCCCATGTAATTTTCCAGCCACCTATGCAGTCTAAGTATATGCATGCCTCTAACCATTTTTTAATTTTAACAAACCAACAATTTGTTGGTTAACTGAGCATCATAAATACTTACAACTTAAGGAAACTAGCTAATTTTATATACAGTAAAATGCATAGTATACATTATCAGCTTTCAAGCAGAGAGATTTAAAACATGTTTCTACAGAAGGTGAATTTCACACAGCACATAAAATCTGTACGTGCTGTAGGTCAAAACAAAGAAAATGAAGATCATCAGATTTCATTTAGCTAATAGTTATTTACCCATTAAGTTCCAAGTTTTCAATTCTATGAACATAATAAATATTCAAATTTCTTTCCTTCCTTCCTTCCTTCTTTCCTTCCTTCCTTCCTTCCTTCCTTCCTTCCTTCCTTCCTTCCTTCCTTCCTTCCTTCCTTCCTTCTTTTTTTGGTACTGGGGATTGAACCCAGAGGCTCTTTACAACTGAGCTACACCTCTAGTCCTTTTTATTTATTTATTTATTTATTTATTTATTTTGAGACAGGATCTCACTGAGTTGCTTAGGGCTTCACTAAATTGCTGAGGCTGTCCTTGAACTTGGAATTTTCCTGCCTCAGCCTCCCTAGTTGCTGGCATTACAGCAACTTCAAATAATATTTCAAAGTTATCATAAGTGGTATATATTTATCACTCAATTTAAGTTTTAATAGTTTTTCCACATCTGGACTGATGGGACAGCTTGGGTTAAACATAAGAAAGTCAATGGTCTGAATCATGCTTCAAAAATACCATTTTTAAGGTCAAATAGGTGGATTAAATGAGATGCTGTTAGAAAGGAATGTATTAAAGAGACAATTATAATAATCTAAGTGAGAGAGCACATAAACAAAATAGCAAGATATGTTGCAGTAGATTAATTTGTCAGTTGATTTTAAATTGAAAAAGGAAAAAGAAAGATTTAAAAATGAGTCTAAAATTCAAGGCTTTTAATGGGCAGGTGAGCATTCATGGCACTAGCAAGATAAAGCAGCTTTGATTTTAATTATTGGTTGTCTTCTTTTCTTCTGCCAAATGCTGAAGCTCCCAGTGCCATTTTACTCCCAGTAAAATTATACAACAGTCTCTCATCTTCACCAGTCTGTTAAATGATGGCAGAAGCTCAGCCTCATGAACTAGGAAATTAATAATCTCTGGAATAAACAGGAAGTTCCTATTTTGCTGCTTAATTTTCATTCAATGCTAGTTACTCTGAGTATATAATATTTCCCAAAATAATTACTCTCAAATGTCCATTTTAAAGAACTCTGGAGTCCTCACTATATCTGCTTGGACTTCTATTGTGCCTCCTTTTTCTATTCTGTCTCAAATCTAAAATTATTTTCAAAATTCCCACTTGATAGTGCAGTCTAGGATTCAAACTTCAACACTTACTGCCATAATATTGTCTTATTCTTACCTCTAATTCTTCCAAGATCAACTGGTTTCTTGTCCTATCTTGAGATCTATTAACTTTTTCAAATTTCAGTCTCCGATTATTTGCCTGCCTTTGTAAGTGCCCAGTCTGATGAGTGATATTGCATATGTTTTGGAAATTGAAAAATGGCATGATAAATTATAAATGCTGAACATGCACAGCTAGTTTAATTGTCTAAAGTTGGTTCAAATATTGATTAGTATCAGTCAGTCCTATGTTTATGTGTGGATCTTGTTTCAGGTGCTATATAAAATCTGTTCCTTCCCAGATACCAGAGTATGCCTTGAGATTTTATAGATACTATAGGAAATATGGTGATTTGTTTTGGAGGCATATTGATTCCAAGGAGAAGTGGAACATTCACATAGTAATACCCATCTGGAAGTTAGATTTATGGCAAGAGAGCCATAATGGAAATATTAAAAACGAAAGACTAATGAGCTTACTTTTTTGTGGGGAAATGGGAGATTGAACCGAGGGGTGCTTAACCACTGAGCCACATCTTCAGCCTTTATATGTTCTATTTTGAGACAGAGTCCCACTAAATTGCGTAGGCCCTCGCTACATTGCTAAGGCTGGCTTTCAACTTGTAATCCTCCTGCCTCAGCCTCCTAAATAGCTTGGATTAAAGGCAGGTCCCACCATGCCCAGCTGAACTTACGTTTTAAGGTACAAAATTGGCTGTATTCATTCAACTACTTTCTTTCAGACATCATCAAAATGAGAGTAAAAGACTTCAAAATGTCTACATCAATACGGTCAAATGTTGAGAAGAAAGAAATAGAAGAAATAGAATGGAAAAATACATAACAAAGAGAAGATTGCTTTACAGAAAAAAAATGTAAATGAAGGAGTGATAACAAAATATTTATAAGTCAGTATAAGAAAGAAATGATTTCTATCCCGAACTATTCACAAAATTCATGACATCAAATTCTGGTATATGACAAGAACATTGGAATTTAATTTCCAATATTCCATTTAACAGACTGGTGAAGATGGGAAACTATTTAATATAAATTTAATTTATGTTAAATAGAAAGACTTAAGAGCTAGAAACATCAGGTTTGTGAGGATATAATTTTGAGAGTCAGTTTGCTAACAAAAGAGTAATCGTAGGTCCCTACATGCAAGCTGAGTCATTGGAATTTCCAGAGAGATTACTGATGTTCAAAATAAGGCCAAAGGTTTAAATAATTAATTCAGGATTTCTGATATTCAGGTATTTCAGAAAGCCAGATCAAAATAAATAGGAGGGAAATTACCCAAGGCAGTATACAGAGAAATCTCCCAGAATTGAACAAGAATCTCCATGATAAATGGAATCCAAGGAATGATCAAACGAACAACATGATCAACATGAGGCCACAACATGAGGCTTGTAGAATAAGAGGAAAAGGCATAAATGATCAATATCCAAGCATCTTCCAAAGATATGAAAACACAGCATAAATAAAAGAATGAGGAAAAAATGACATTGTGCTTTTCAATACACTAAATTAGGACAATGGAAGAATAACTTGACATTATGACTGAAATAAGATTTCTTACCTAGAATACTGTAGACAGCCAGCCAAATATTCAAACTATTTGGAGATAGAATAGATTTTCACAAATACAGTAAAAGAAAATTTAATTTCTTTTATTAGTAATCTAATTGAGAATATGTGTGTCATATTCTAAAGGGGATGCCAGCTTGATTTCATCTGCAGTACTAATTAATGTCATCCCTGTATCCATGTCTTTTGACAGTGTGGTCCCAAGCCTATTCTGCATGGAGCCATGTGCCTTGCTTTGAACAGTGGGATAAAAGTAAGTTTGATGCAAAGAGAATTTTCAGAAGCATATTTGCACATTTTTCTTTCCGCTTACTTCTGTAAATTGCCATGAGACTGTCATAAGACGCAGACTAGACTATTGGAGGGTTTTGAGAAACTTGTGCATATAAGAGACCCAGCAAAGGCTGTACTAGAGGAGCATGGCCCAAGTCGACCTACCAATTAAACATAAATCTATCAGTGAGTACAATGAATGTCAGTCATGTCCCACTCAGCCAGCAGTCACACCCACCAACCACAGCCTAAGAAAAAAATTTAGTTCTGGGGCTGGGACTGTAGCTCAGTGGTGGAGCGCTTGCCTTGCATGCGTGAGGCCCTGGGTTCGATCCTCAGCACCACATACAAAGCAATAAAATAAAGACATTGTGTCCATCTACAACTAAAAAATATTTAAAAAAAAATTTAATTCTGCTTTATTTTTAAATTTTATACCATTCAATCACTACATTTGGAGAGGTTTTTAGATATATCTGATACAATGTTTAAAATGGTATAGGAAGAGAGATTTGTGTATTTATTCTGTAAGGGGGTGATCAAGTAACAGAAATAAAAGGTAAAATTTAGCCTTTGGAGAATAAACTGAAAGATGAGATTAGCCTTCTTTCTTTCATTATAGCATTTAAGTAGTGACTTTTTAAAACCATGGACTTTAATCATTTTAAATGATGAGAGACTGCATTCTACATAGTTTAATATCAAAGGAGTTTTGTTATTTATTCTGTTGCTCTTTTGTTTTTTTTGAATGAGAGAGGAAAAGAAAAAGTCTAGAAATAAACTTGGATTAAGCCAAGTATTCTAGCCCAAAATATGAGGATCTACAATAATAAGTATCTGATAGAGACCTGGTATCCCCAAGAATAGAGACAGGATTCTATTGGGACAAAGACTGAAACCGAGGTGATTTGGTGTGTGCTATACAGAATAGAGCTTCCCAGGGGGCACAGATCATTATTTGTAGGGGAGTTTTGGAGACAGAAATTGAGGGTAAAGTGTTGTATTTTTGCTTTTGACTGAGGAACTAAGCATGAAGCCATGATCAATTTACCTGGCTTCCCAAAACTAAACTGAGATTAGCTTTCTTTCTTTCATTATAACATTTAAGTAGTGACTTTTTAAAACCATGAACTTACTTTAATCGTTTTAAATGATAAGAGACTGCATTCTACATAGTTTGATGTCATATATAGTTTGTCTGTATATGATATAGTTTGTCTCTCTTTAAATTATATTTTTTTGTGTGAGAGCAAACTGATTGAAAATGTCTGGTTCTTTTTTTAGGGGAAGGGGCATGGATTTATGCACAAATTTTATGAAGAAGAAATTCATGCAGAAGTTTATTTCAGCTCATATTCTAATTGCAGTATCACATACACTGAAATATCTGATTGTGAATTAATAAATTGATGTTTCTATGTGAAGGCATGGATTACAACTGCTTTCCAAAGAAAACGTTTCTTTCAAGATAGTGAAAATAGAAGCTTTTCCTTCATTTGAAGAGTATATGAGAAGAAAACACATGATTGGAAATTCAAACATATCATTTGAAGAAGCAAAGTTAGCTTTCAAAGTCTCATTTAACTAGAGGATAAAACTTTTAAGTATAGTGTGATTTAAATGCACCCAAGTAAATCACTGGGCTTTGATGGAGCAAAGATTATCATTTAAAGTAAAAGCATATTTCTCCTTCTGTATGAAACAGGCAGTACAGGAGATAAATAAGCCAACAGCACAATCATTAAATGAGGACAAAAATGTTTAGTGAATCTGTATTTTGTGAGAGAATGTATTAACAATAGCTTCACATGTTTCTTCTCCCTGTGATCTCTTTAGGTCCCTGTCAAGAAGAAAATAAAATAAAACAAAACCCCAAAATCTCCAGTATGAATAGGCATAGGAAAATGCAAGTTCGAGATGAGTCACTTAATCTCTACTAACTATGTCCCCATCCTAAGCCTCCTTAGGTAGACAGCGTTCAATAAAATGAGAGATCTCCCTGCCCGCTGGAATCCACTTCCAATCACAGTGTGAGCCAAGTCCTGTGTATATATATGTATAAGCTCAAAACCACTACCAATCTCTCTCTTTTATTTATTCATATTTGATAGCTCACATAATTCAAATTAGTTTTATATAAATTCTCTAAACAGCCAATGTTCTTTAATAAATAATGATTTGGCAATATGATATCATCCAATTACACAAAGAGAAACAGAGCAGTGTGAGTTTGTGCTACTTTATAATGCCTGCTAACCTGTGTTTTCTTATAAGACCAATACAAAGAACTAGGGCTGTTTCCTCAGTAACTTGCTTAATGAGATCCCTTCTCCTGCAAAAAACGGTTGACGCTATAGACTGAATCCTTTAAAATGTGTTCATTGAGAGAAAATAAAAGGTGCTCGCTCTCTCTTGCTGTACTTAGTTCTTTATACAGCAAGTGCAGATTTGAAAGTATTCTTCTTTTGTTGTAACAATGTTATAATATTGTGTTTATGAGAACTCAGGTTGAGAGTAATCCAAAATCAACTCTGAGTGTATATGAAAATGCAGAACCAGTCATTTCTGTTTATAAAGTTGAAAGAATTAAAAGCCATCAGCACCCATTTTTGTTGACCATTATTCATGGATGTGGAATAGAGAGAGAAAAATAAGGTAGCCCATTATCCAGTTAAAGAACTGAGCAGAACTGCGAAGAGACAGAAAACTCAGAACACTTTAGGAAACATCAAGACTCACATTCGACATATAGAATCTTCAAGGTAAAATACAATGTAAAAGTTGAAATAAGCTTTATTTTTTGCTTCTGAAACTGGAATAACAAATCTCAATTTTGCTTAAACCATGACTGAGCAAAATGTGTATGAGACATTTAAGACGATTTTTATATTGCCTTGAATATGTGTTTTCTCATAAAATATAAGTGCATTGTTATTGTATCCTCATGCTAAGGAACTCCTCAGTATCCTCCTTATTTGATTAACAATATTGGATATTTCAAGATCTGGATTTCCAAACCTTCTTTTTCTAAAATTTGTTTTTCTTTCTTTCTTTTTTCCTTTTTTTGGTACCAGGGATTAAACAATTAAACTCAGGGGCACTAAACCACTGAGCCACATCCCCAGCCCTATTTTGAATTTTATTTACACACAAGGTCTCATTGAGTTACTTAGAACCTTGCTTTTGCTGAGGCTGGCTTTGAACTCCCACCCTCCTGCCTCAGACTCCTGAGCTGCTGGGATTACAGGTGAGCACCACCACATCTTGCTATTTTACTTTTTATGTGATTTATTGAAATTTAGTTCACACACCATAAAATTTACTCTTTTAAAGAGTGCAGTACAGTGAGATTTTTTTTCTTTTGTATGTTCATAAAGTTGTGTAAAATTACATCACTTTGTAATTCCAGAGCATCTTCATCTCACCCAATGGAAACTGAACCTACTTGCAATCAACCTTCCTTCCTTCCAACCTCCAGCACCTGGTAACTACTATGCTACTTTAAATTTTTTTAAAGTTGTAATGTTTTTAATTGACAGAAGACATTCATACTGTTTATACTGTGTCCATAATGCTTTGAAGTGTATAGGATTTCTACACTTTTAAGTGCTCAAGAAGTGTTGATAGACAGTTATTTATTCATAACCCTATTTCTATATGATCTTATGAAAAAGTTGACTGCAGTGAACTATAAGAACACATAGTATAATAGTTTTAAATCTGAAGTTTGGTTTTTCTTAATCAAATAGTTAAAATTTTCTTTTTAAGGACTAACAACTATTACTGAGTTCAGCAAAAGTAATGGGGGGGGGTCATCCTTGTGCTATATTGCCTGGGTTTTTGTGCGTGTGTGTGTGCGCACAACTCTGCATGTGTGACGCCGGGGTTGTTAAATGACACAAGAGCAAAACTGAGCTACCATGTAGTCATATAGTCTCACTCCAAAAGAAGGGGTATTTTTGCACCAGAATATATTGTGTATTTTGAGATTTTAAACGTGAATACATATAACTTAATTTTAAATTATCTATATTACTCTCATTTTTCTAAAAACTTTGCAGAGTCTGGTATGATAATGGGAATGAAGTAATAAATGTTCTCATTAATAGGCAGGAGAGGGAGTAATATTATACAAGGAATCTTCTGAAGATCTGGTTTTTATTCTAAAAACACTTTTTTTTCTTAATCACACCATTTAAAAATATACCCAAATGAGTTCTTATCGCTGAGAATGTCATCTTATATTTCTGCTAGAAATTCCTGAGTTTCTCTTCTCTGCTTGCCACAACTTGATCAAAAGTCTGTGATCTGTGTGATGTGATCTGTGTGAACTATAAATCGTCTATGTTCACATGGAGTTCGACGGCAGATGAGGAATCTCGCCAGTTCCTCCCAGCTTGAACAGCTTAAGGTCAAAGGGAAAGATAAAGGGACTAATTTATATGGGATTACTGTATTAAAAAGAAAACAAACTAATAAAAAAATACTCACTGTTTGTTTGTTCAGATTCAATGACTCCCACCCTCCATTTCCTTTCAATAATAACTTCTGCTTATCTTTGTTTTAATTTTTCTATTTTTCCTAAAGTTGAGCACTGACAATCATTAAAATGATTAAATTGTGGTAAAACAGAATTTTTAATACACATGGTAATTATTTCTCTTCTTCTTTAGCTAGATTCATTTGCTATTTTTAAGAATGGATAATGATAGATAAGATTTTAAAAGGCTGAATTTTTTTTGTGTCAAAGAAGATATGTTCACTAGCAAATTTCCACAAAGAAAAGTAAGAAGCCCATACAGAAGGGGAGAGACCACCCACACAGTCCATAAAAGAGCAACTTAAGGTTGTATCAGAAATTGGAAACTGTTCTTTTTCTTCCCGCTTTAGGATTCCATTCTCTAGAATTAATTAATTAAGTTTTCTGTGTAGAAAAGATAAAGTTGAGAACCCAAGAGTCTGTTAAACATGAGATTTCTTCTTCTTCTTCTTTTTTTTTTTTTTTTTTTTTTTTTTTAGGAAAATGCTTTTTTCCTAACTTGCATTCAAAATATATTTATTCTGCCTTAGCAGTCTGACTCCAGTTTGGCAAATGAAAACTTAATGGAGATTATGGAGCATAATATGTCTTCACAATGAGAGTATTTACAGAACAAATTGCTCTGCTGCTGCAGCTGGAAGTAAAAGTTCAGAGGAACTCTAAATGCCAGGAAACTTACAAAATGAAGGGCCTTTTAAGTTCAGGGTGTGTGTGTGTGTGTAGTAAGTAATCTCATGATTTTGCTAATTTCTCCTAAAAAAATTTTTATATTCAACATATTTCAAAATACTTCAATAGATTGATTTAACTATATTTTCAATATACATGTACATTGAGAAAACACCTGACATATAATTGAATACTTAAATTATTGAGTATTTTCTGTATTCTTTAAAATACCTTCATAATTAAGGTTATAGTCATATAGCCTTAAAATTATTTCAGTAGCATGTGTGTTTAATACTAACATCACAGTTCAGAAAACACAATCTAGTTAAATCTGAATGATCAATACTGTTATGATAAAACATCAGTGTAAACTATTCATCATAGGCCAATTGTGATAAATACATTTAAGGTAGGTAACAAATAAGGCGGTCGCCCAGAGTTAAAAAAGGAATATGAGGCTGTCCCTTATTTTACTTCATTTGTTAGGAGTGAGTGCTACGATTGATAACCAATGCATCCTATGGGAGAGAAGTATTAGCACTTAAGCTTCATATTTGTCATTTTTGTTATGAAGTTTAGAATAATTTGTTACAGAGGGCTAGAGATGTAGCTCATTGGTAGAATACTTGCCTAGCATGTACGAGGCACTGGGTTCAATCCCCAGTACAAACGAAACAGCCCTCCCCCAAAACAACCCAAGAACACTTATAATGATTCATTACATAGAAATTAAACTATATATGAATCAGTTTCTATTAAAAATTTCTATATATCCCACATTATTTTCAATATCTGCCTTTCACTGGTGGTTTTCTCTGTGCCTTCAAATATTTGTTAACTTTCAAAGAAAAATTTATTTGCCTGCATCCATGCCCCATCTGGGAACTTTTTATTACCTGGAACCCTTCTGCCTTCAAAAAAAAATGTACTGTATCCATCTGTATTAGGGTTTTCCAGGGGAACACAATCAATAGATGCGTATGCAATTTGGAGAGGGTATTTATTAGATTGGATTTACACAAGCAGTAGCCGAATTGTCCCACAATATCTGCCTGCACACTGGAGAGTCAGAATCTTACATCCATGGAGAATGATGGCAGCAAAAAAAATGCATCTGCTCAAGAAGAGTGGAGCTCATTCATGTGTGGGTGTTTCCCTTTATGCTTTTGGATCCATCTGGTTCCAGCCTATTAGTATGTGCCTCCCACATTCGGGGAGGGTCTTCCCCACTCAGTTCACTGACCCACTTGCCAATGGTCTCTGAACTCCCTTTCAGACACACCCAGAGGTGTGTGTTTTACCAGTTTTCTAGGCATCTCTCCATTCAAGCTGACAGTAAAAATTAACCACCATATCATCTTAGACTTTCTGTAAATCAGTAGCATCTAATGCAATTGTTCTTTGTCCCATGAGGACTCTACATCTTGTTTGCTGTATATCATGCCACTTTATAAGCTCTCTATGAAACTGATAATATTTCCTACATAGCTTAGATTCTATGCCCTCTTAATGACAGACATGACTATGTCACTGATTTAGTCACCCTTTCATTGCTGTGACCAAAATGCCTGATAAGAACTATTTAGGAGACGAAAATTTTATTTTGGCTCATTGTTTCAAATGTTCTATTGTTGTGGTCCTCAGACCATCATGGCCAAGGGCATGACCAGAGAGCATTGCTCTGCTTATGGTGACCAAAAAGCAGAGCGAGAGAAGGAGGATCCGGGGAGAGGAGATATAACCCCTAAGGGTGTGCCCTGGTGACCTATTTCCTCTAGACACACCACGCCTGTCTGCAGTTACCACCCAGTTAGTCCTTGCCGATTGTTATTCCACCAAATATATTAAACCACTGATTTTGTTACAGCTCTCATAATCTAATTATTTCACCTCCTGTGCTAACACATGAGCTTTTGGGGGACACCTCATATCCAACCACAACATTCTGCCCTTACTCCCAAAAGCCCATGCCCATCTCACAATGCAAAATGCATTTAATCCATCTCCAAGGGTCCCCATAGTCTTAACAGTTTCGGCATTGCCAAAAAGTTCAAGTTCAAAGTCTTCTCTGAGACTCAAGGAAAACTCTTGACTGTGAGCCTCTATAAAAATCAAAAGCAAGTTTTATACATTCAATATATAATGGCATAGACTAAACATCCCATTCCAAAAGGGAGGAAATGGGGCATAGAAAGAAGGGATGGGTAAGTCCAGCTGGGCAAACATTTCATGTAGTTTCACCTCTAGCATCTGGAGCTCATGGTGACAAAATATACGCTCTGAAGGGCTTGGGCAGTCCTGACCTTTGGCCTTGTTGATTGCAGTGCTCAGGGCATCATCTTTCCCAGCCTGAATGTCTCTGCAGACAGCAACTTTTCTCAGCAGACAGTTCATGTTATTGCTATCTCTTAATTTTTGGATTCTCCAATCCGGTTTTGGTCTCACCTTCACAGTTTCATGCATAGCCCTCTCCGGGGAAGCCTCCAGGACTTTCAACCCTGAGATACTTTGCCTGGCCTCCCATGTCTTCCTTAGAAAATCTTGGTGAGAACCTCCATTACCTCCTAACTCCATCATCCTGCACTCTTGCAGAACCAGCACCCAGTTGATGCCAAGATGAGCTTGCCAGCTCAAGTAGTATCTGGGTCCTTCAGGACTGGAGTTTCAGTGGTCTCTGAATTTCAGGAGCAAGGTGAAATAAATCCTTGGGAAACAATTTCCTGAGTAATCCTGTGTGAGCAGGGTGCTTTCATTCTCCATTTTTTTTTAAGGGAGTTTTTTTTTCTAAATCCTTGGGCCCTGGGCCTTGGGCAAGGTCTTGCGGATTCCTGAACTGTCCTTAAGGTATCTTTCCTACTGTCTCTGTACAAATGATCTCTTTAGTAGCCATAATCTCTTCAAAACCACATCTTCCTAGACTCCAATTTTGCACACACTTTTCTGGACAAACTGCAAGTTTTAAAATCTTTTTTCTCTGCTTTATGCTCTTGATTCTCATGGTACACCTAGCTAAAGGCTGCCAGTAATATTAATGCCACAGCCTGATGCTGTACTGCCTTGACATTTCCTCTGTCATATTAATGAGTCCATCACCTTTAAATTCAGCCTCATGAAAAGTCTCAGAACATGGACAAAAAGGAAGATAATTTTTTTCGCAGAATGTAGCACATATGGCCTCTGGTCCAATTCCCAACAGAGTTCTCCTTCCTCTCTGAAACCTCATGAGCACAGTCTTTAGTGTCCACATTCTTAACAGCATTCTCATCTTCTGAGCTCCTACAAGAATCACCAGTTAAGCTCTGCTTACAGTGTTCTAAGTCCTCTCCAGCCCTGCATCTCCAAACTTTTCCAAACTCCTCCTACAGAGCAGCTGCAAAGGCTTCTGAGCACATGGTCAGATTAGTTACAACAATGACTGCTTCTCAGTACCAATTTCCATTTTAGACAGCTTTTTGTCACTGCCACTGAAACAACTGACAAGATCAACTTAAAGAACAAAAGTTTATTTTGGCTCATGGTTTAAGAGGTTCAGTATATGGTGGGCTTACTTATGCTCTGGCCAAAGTTGAGGCAGCAATTTATGGCAGAAGGATGTGACAGAGAAGCACTGCTCTGCTTAAACCATCCAGGAAGCAGAGAGAGCAAGAAGCAGCAGCCAGGGGTCAATGTACAATCCCCAAAGCATGCCCCAGTGCTTATATCCTCCATCTATGCCCCACCTCCTTATAGTTGCCACCTATTTAGTCCTTTCACATTATTAATCTATCAAATGAATTAATTAACCGATTAGATTACAGCTCCTATAAGCTAATCATTTCATCTTCTGAATTTGTTACTACGGGAGCTTTCGGGGCACTCATATCCAAACTACCACAGCCACTGAGAAGGAAGGCCAGCTTCCTTCCCCACAATTCTGCTCCTTCCATAAATTTCAATGTTTGGCTCCTTTCCACTCATTCTTGTATCTTGCTCTTCTGACCCAGAGAAGGGTGTATCCATCCTCACAGCTCAATCCTCTAGTTAGGCTTTAGACCCTAACTCTTCCTGCTTCTCCATGATTCTTTAATAAAAACTTTCCCACTCTCTCTTGTGCCCATCACTGCCAATATATTGCTCCAGCAATTGAACAGTCTCAAAGCTATTCCTTCTTAAAAAATTACAATCATGAATATAGGAATATCTCCTTACACTATATAAATCACACTCTTTTTCTAGGCCTATTTCCCTCCCTTTTTAGGCAAACTTCTCAGAGACCATATTCTCTGTTGCATCAAAGAGGCAATTTACCATGATGTGAACAAAATGGGCCTGGAAGCCAGTGGAAGGTGGAATCCTGGTCAACCAATTGCTTGCCTTGGTAAGGCAAATTATATAAACCACCATTGAACTATTGAACTTTCTGTATTGATAGAAATAAAAAGTATATGCTTGATATGAATATGTGAGGACTAAAGTACTTAGGCTCTGCAAAAAAATTTAGCATGTAAAAGTAACTGCTTTTGTATTGACCAAATGAGTCTTCTTTATCAATTCTTCCCAGCAGTGCCATAGGTTACTTTTTTGATTTCTCATCTAGAATATTCAACAACTTCCAATTTTTATTATTTTCTATTACCTATTTGTTTTAATTCTTTTTTTTTTTTTTACTGAACTACTTGTGATTTCCCAAAGAAATCTTCCTTTGTTATTATTTGGTGAATACATTTAAAGAACTTCTATTATCAAGCAGGGATTTAAAGGTTTCATCTAAGACTAAGGGTGTATCTCACTGGTAGATGTAATGTTTAGCATGTGTGAGTTTCTGGGTTAAATTACCAACACTCCCCCCCAAAATTATCTAATTATTTGCATTAAAATCACCTGAGCACTTTATTTAAAATGAATATCCTAAACCCACATTTATTGAAACAAGATCTTTAGGCAATTATTATGCAACATGGCTTTACAAGTTGAATTTTCATTTCACATTTACTTTACTTTAAATATAAGGCCTATTTTTATCTGGCCACTACTCTCCTTGCACAACATGTTATAACATGGAATTTTTATTGAAGTTTCCAAAATAGAACATTCTTTCATGTTGCTTGGCCTTTGTGTGTGACCCTCCAGCAACCTAGAATATTTCTACCATTATTTGATTAATTTTGAAAGATCCTTCTTCTCCAAGTTTTCATAGACCATAAATTTCTATTTTTTCTATCCTTAGATACATTTAATGCCCTTTGTGTATTTATATTCTATCTTTCTCATCAACTAAAGCATCTATGTTCATTTCTATAATATACTTATCATTTTACTATAAAATTGTACTTTTATTGAAGAAAATTAAGTCTTATCTCTGGATTTTCACTACCTATTATATTTTATTGTTCATAGTAAGTACTATAAACTCATTTGTCCTTCTATCAGCCTATTTACTTATCTATCTACTTATATAGTTGTTTATGTATTTATTTGTATATTTGTTTATTTTTGTTTATAGATTCATTATAGTGACACTAATTTATATAACTAAATATATGATACATATAACATCTATATATAATGTGATAAAAAAGAAAATGAGACAACTTTCTTGAATGTAATCTATATTCAATCCAAACTTTTGATGTTTATCATAAGGATTTATGTTTCTGTATTAAGACAAGTAAGATTTGTCCTTTTCAAAATGTTCACAAGAAAATCAATACTATCAGGTAGGCACGGTGGTGCGTGCCTGTAATTCCAGCACTTTGGGAGGCTGAGACAGGAGAATCATGAGTTCAAAGCCAGCCTCAGCAATGGCGAGGTGCTAAGCAACTCAGTGAGACCCGTCTCTAAATAAAACACTAAAAAGGGCTGGGGATGTGGCTCAGTGGTCAAGTATCCCTGAGTTCAATCCTTGGTACAAAAAAACAGAAAAGAAAAGAAAAGAAAATCAATACTATCAAACTATTCAGGGCTAATTCTGAGCTCAGGAATACTGAAATGAAAAACAAAAAAATACCATTCACAATGGCATTGCAGCTAAACCTATGTGCTGTTTCTACAGAATACAGCAATTCTTTAATGCAGAGCAGTTAAGTGGAGCCATTTGTCTATCCAGTGCAATATGGGATAAATAATGTTCATCCAATCTAGGCACACTCCCTCAGATAACTTACGTGAGATCTCCCATGTCAGCTCTGTCCCTTTTCTCTGATTCTGATGCAGAGGAACTAGTGAGAACTCAGACCCTTAATAGGAATAGCCACTACATAGAATGACTCTGAGTTTTTCTATCACTTAAGAGAAGCCTCCTCAACTAGGCACAGATTAATGAGATAAATTTTATTCTGTTAAATTATTAAAACTTTTGTTTTAAATCATGCAACTATTAGCCTATTTTAGCTAATAAAAACTTGCTATAGTAGGTTCCTCAATGACTACTTAAGTGCTTTTGTTTTTATAATAACTTTTAACATAGATTGTAGCAAAACGAAATAAATGCCTTTTTTCTGAAGTTTCAGTGAAAGCGTTGGATAAAGAGATACCTGGTGATCTAACACAGTCTTAGAGTATATTCTCAATTTGTAAATGACATTATTTAAAAAATGTTTTTAGTTATAGATGGACACAATACCTTTGTTTTATTTATTTATTTTCATGTGGTGCTGAGGATCAAACCCAGTGCCTCCCATGTGCTGGGCAAATTCCCTACCACTGAGCTACAACCCAGCCCCACAATATATATATATATTTTTTTTAAAATATTTTTTTTAGTTGTAGATGGACACAATGTCTTTATTTTGTTGCTTTGTATGTGGTGCTGAGGATCGAACCCAGGGCCTCACGCATGCAAGGCAAGCGTTCTACCGCTGAGCCACAGCCCCAGCCCCCCCAACAATATATTTTTAAAAGTAATCTCTCAGTATTATGTTTCTCATTTTGGCGTTTGATAAATACTACTTGTATGTGAAGCAGAGCCCTTTACATTTGGGTGAAAGAGTGAAGCCATTTAACATATCTTAACTCCATTCTGTGTCTACAGGTGTGTGAGTAGAGAGCACAGAAGACAGAGAATAGAAGAGTGGTCAAAAATCTTCTCATATGTAGATTAAACATTACATTTAAGAACAGATTTGCAGGAATGATTTTCCTATACTTTAAAGCTGCAGCATTCATCTTTCTGCTAATTCTGATTCTAACCATATCCTTCAGGTAAGCTCTAAAATGTTCTGAGGATATAGAGTTACATTAAACACAAATCTAGCTAGAAATTGGTGAGAATCAGGTTTCTTTTCCACTAGTAATCCTAAAGGTATTGCAGACATTCCCATAAAGGGGGAAATCTCAGAAACAACAGTATCTTATATTACAGTCATATAGGAAATTTTCCCAAAGCAAGTTGTATAAATGAGGACACTGGTGACAAATATTGAGACATGAATATTCAGTGTAAATGTGTTCGAATCCAGAATGAAGTCACTGATAGGTGACCCTTTCCAGAAGCAGTGATTGGGTTCAATCTGGGTGGAGACTACATTTTATTTTCTTATTCAAAACATGTCTCCACAACCATCTCGTCTTTCACCAAAGTTAAGGCTGTAATTCTTGCACAGTTCTGACTTTCTCATCAGATTGAGTACTTCCTGCTTACAGTTAGTAATCTGGCCCGTGTGACAGAAAGTTCTGCCCAATTTTTCCTCGTTTTCCTTCTCCAACAGAAATTAAGGAAGGGTGTAGGCATGTGAAAATAAAAAGAAATAGGGAAATGGATGATAATAAATATTTACAACGTTTTTAGTAGAAGACTGGGTCAGTTTTTCAGTTCCTTCCATGTAAACTGCCATCCTTAGATTTTAAAAAGCACCCACTGCAAGGTTCATAAAAATGGGAGTAAATCACAAAGCACAACACAAGTTTATACGAGAAGGTCTGAGATCCCCTCATCTTCCTCATCTATCAAAATGGGGGGAAAGTACTACAGCCTTTTCCTTTTAGAAAATGTTATAGCTTCAATTACTTCACTAGGCCATAAGTAAGTTGTGTCTATAAAATTGTGAAAGCAGTTTCCATAAACCATCCTGAGAAAGCAGTCTTATTACCTAGGTCTCACTGACCTTGCCTAAGGGAATAAAAACAGGTCCAAGTCACCCGCCCCCTTGCCCATGTCAAACACTGTGAATGGTCATTGTCTTACCAGTGTTTTTCTCATTTGCATGCCTCTTGGCCTCTGTTTCATTAAGCTGTCAGTGTCGCACAGGAAGGAACTTTTTTCCTTATCTGAGCTGATAGATAGCAGTGAAGCTTGTTCCCTTGTGTCTGCATCTTTCAGTGAAGAAGCGAGATTGGGAAACAGATTTATAACAATACATGGATGCACTGGATTAGAAAAGACAGTTTCAGAGCAATGACATGCTTTTTTTCCCCTCTAATGCACACTCCACCAAGATATGTCAAAAACAGTGTATTAAAGCTTTACAAGTTTTGAAAGCTTTTCCAACCTCTTTCTTTTGTTGTGTGTTTGCTGTTGTTCTTTTCGCTTCCCCTGGCTTTCTTTGGTTTGTATATCCTCTCAATTAGAAATACCCTTTCTAGATTGCTGTTAGGAAGAGGGTTATGAATGATAGTTTCCATTCTTGCATTCTAAGCCTAATTGCTAAAGAGAGGATCAGCAACTATATTTCTTGAAGGAAAAGCTTTCAAAAAAGTACATCTGTCATGTCAGCAGAGCAGCCCACATCCATCAATACAGGATGAAATTCTCCCAGTTTATCATAAAGAGCTGTTGCTGGAATCAAATTACTCGGAAGGTCATTTCAAAAGTGAACGTATTCACTCACTTGGAGGAAATGAAAAGTTGGACAGGGCCTACCTGTATCCTAAGTTTTCAGTCTTCACAGCCACCATAATGGAATAATGAGCATTTGGTTGATGATTTATTGTAACTGATATTTGCCTGATTCCATCAGTTGCGTCTAAATATCAGGATTGTCCAATCCTTTACATAAGAGAGAATAAATGCTTTGTTTTCAGATGTTACTTACCAGGTATTACATTTTTCTGACCAAGATTAAACTAGGTAATAATTTTCTCCTCAGTGTCTGCAAATGTTCTTGAATCCAGTATCCTTCTAATATATGAATGCTTTCAACAGTGTTCCAGACACACTGTGCATACAGCCTGTTTGTACTCCCCTCTTAGAGCTGATCGTTGAGTTGGTAATGACCTTCCATCCACTGTAGACCCAATTCCTCTTAGAGCACTGAAATGACTTCCTCAAAGTTTACAGGTGCTGTCTCTCCATTACTTCCCTGCATTCCAAGCACATTTATTCACTTGATAGAAATCCACTGAGGTCTAGGAATGTGGCAGACACTACAAACTCACTATTGAGACATACAGATCTTACCTCATCGTTAGGGACCTTGTAATCTTATTTGAGATGTAAAATATCTGTAGGTTATTACAAAATAAGGTGACATAACATGATAATGATATATACAGATGGCTATGGATTACTGTGTAAGTATATGTGAAAATAATGTCCCATTTTGTACTGAGGTTCCTGGAAAATTTCCCAGAAAAGAACAATGTGTATAATCAGACTGTTATATCCTAAAGAAAAATTAAGAAAATGAAGCAGGAACACAAAAGAGAACCACAACTGTGGTTGAAACCAGTCTAACGTAGGTGTTCTGGTAATTTTGCTAAGCAAAGGACAGTGTTCCTACGTATATCGCTTACAGCAGTCTGATATAGTTTAAACTCTTAAATCCTGTTTACAAGCAAGGAAATCAAAGTTCAGAGAAGTAAATAGATTATCCTATGACCATACAATCAATAAGTAGAATATCCAACTGATGAACATTTTTCTCTAGGAATGATTGTAATCTCAATGAACTATGAGGCCACTGCCCACAGCATGTGCTATATTTTTAACTGTTAAGTTAATGAATGATTTGAATGCTATTCACTTACATTATACCTTTATTTTACTGGGCAGAGAAAAAACATTTAAATAAATGCTTGGAGGCTAGGTTATGCATGATTGATGCATTTAGAGATTTAAAAGTGCTTCAGCGTAACTTAAACTTTTATTTCTTATTTTACAATTCCCAAATGTAGCATAACACACTTTTTCCTTTTAAATTTTATCTACATGGTATAGTAAGACAGAAGCTTATTACCTATTATTAGATGTCTCCCTAAAACTGTGGTTTCAGAAGTAAAAAGTTAGAGTTGAGTTTCAAGGGAGCCATTTGCTAGATGTGTAATCATGGAGAAATAAAAATATGAAAGTTTTCCCATGTGTAAAATGCCATAAAATGATATCTGTCCACCAGCTTATTGCAAGGTTTAAATTGAGCTGCCTATGTTTGCTCTCTATTATAGTACCTGCCAGTACCAGGCACTCAAATAACTTTGGTATCCTTTTTGCCCAATTTTTGAATTGAATGTGTTGCTTTTCATGAGTTGCTAGTATTTTGTTATACTACATATAAAAACCCTACAAATCAGTTTTTTTCCAACGTATACAATCATTATTATAAGATTCAATGCTTTGCAAGTAGAGAATACGTTTTGTAGAGTTGTTTCTTGGAGTACCTAAAATCCAACTTTAGTATTGAATATAACCTTTATTATGATATTAAGCATGATAAAAGTTAATATAACCTCTAGTCATGTGATTTACTTGAATGAAAGCTTAAAATCATAGCTTACTTGTCTTTGGAAAAGAAACATTGCAATTATGAACTGTACGGCCCTTGTATACCATTTTTCAATATCCATATGCATCAATATCTAATTGGTACAGGGGACTGTATGAGGTGCCACAAGGCCTACAACTATAAGATGTGCCCATAGCCTATATAGGATATGTAACAACTAGAGTAGAGTTGGCAAGAAATGGTAAGAGGACAATGAGAAAGGTGTTTTGAAACATAGAACCACATGATTTAAATAATCATTCATTGTTGCTAGCTCAAGAGGGTAAAGAATGAGATCAGACCAAGGCTTTCTACTTTATAATGGAAATGGTGAAGTCATCAATGAAGAAGGGAACTGAGCAGATGGAAGGTTTTAAGGAGTGCACTGAACTCAGATCTGCACTTGTTGGACTAGCTGCATGAGATGGGTAAATTTAGTTGCACTGAAGGACTCTTGGAGATACATAAGGAAGAATTTCAATGCCATTTGATAAATGTTCAAGTGGCCATTAAATGGACTTCATATGAGAAAAAGTAAACAACAGATAACAAGAGATATAAATTTTAAAAGTCAACAATAAAACCTGAACTAAAGGAATATTTTTTACTTGGAGGGAGGGGCCTAAAGAGAAGCCAGGAAAGGAAAAAGAGAAAGACTAATTCAGAAAATGTGAAGAAATCCTTTCTTATAAAAATAGAAAAGGCAATCATGAAATTCATTTGGAAAAATAAGAGACCCAGAATAGCCAAAACAACCCTGAGCAAGAAGAGTGAAGCAGGAGGCATCACAATACCAGACCTTAAACTTTACTACAAAGCTATAGTAACAAATTTGGCATGGTATTGGCACCAACATAGACATGTAGACCAATGGTACAGAATAGAAGACACAGAGAGTAATGCACATAAATACAGCTATCTCATGCTAGACAAATGTGCCAAAAACATACATTGGAGAAAAGATAGCCTGTTCAACAAATGGTGGTGGGAAAACTGGAAATCCATATGCAGCAAAATGAAACTAAACCCCTATCTCTCACCATGCACAAAACTTAATTCAAAGTGGATCAAAGACCTAGGAATTAGACCAGAGACCCTGCATCTAATTGAGGAGACAGTAGGCCCAAATCTTCACCATGTCGGATTAGGCCCCGAGTTCCTTAACAAGAAATAAAAGCAAGAGTCAATAAATGGGATGGATTAAAACTAAAAAGCTTCTTCTCAGCAAAAGAAACTATTAATGAGGTAACCAGAAAGCCTATATTCTGAGAGTAAATTTTTGGCACATGCACATCAGATAGAGCACTGATCTCCAGGATATAAAGAACTCAAAAAACTTAACACCAAAAGAAACAAACAACCTGATCATTAAATGGGCTAAGGAGCTGAATAGTAACCTCTCAGAAGAAGATATACAATCAATAAACAAATATATGAAGAAGTGTTCAACATCTCTAGCCATTAGAGAAATGCAAATCAAAACTACTCTCAGATTTCATCTCACCCCAGTCAGAATGGCAGCAATCCAAAATACAAGCAACAATAAGTGCTGGTGAGGATGTGGTGAAAAAGGTACACTCAGACATTGCTGGTGGGGCTTCAAATTGGTGCAACCAATCTGGAAAGCAGTATGGAGATTCCTTAAAAACCTTGGAATGGAACCACCATTTGATCCAGCTATTCCACTCCTCGGCCTACACTCTAAAGACTTAAAATCAGCATACTACAGTGACGCAGTTACTTCAATGTTTATAGCAGCACAATTCACAATTGCTAAACTGTGGAAGCAACCCAGATGCCTTTCAATAGATGAATGGATAAAGAAACTGTGGTGCAGATACACAATGGAATATTACTCAGCAATAAAGGAGAATAAAATTATGGCATTTGCAGTTAAATGGACGGAATTGGAGAACATTATGCTAACTGAAGTAAGCCAGTCCCAAAAAACCAAATGCTGAGTGTTCTCTCTGATTAGTGGATGCTGATACATAAGTGGGGTGGGAATGGGGAACATAGGATAAATGGAGGAACTCTGGATGGGGCAGGGGGGAGGAGGGGGGAGGGAAAGGGTAATGGTTGTGGTAAAGATGGTTGAATGAGATGGTCATCACTACCCTAGGTGCATGTATGAAGACACAAATGGTGTGACTCTATCTGGTTTGCAACCAGAGAAATGGAAAAATTGAGCTCTATATATGTACTAAGACTTGACTTGAAATGCATTTAAATAAATGAATTAATTACTGTAAAAAAAGAAAATGTGAAAAAGAAAGAAAAAAGGAAAAATGAGGGTCAAAAGAAAGAATCATTCTGAGAGTTAATTAAAGAATACAGATAATTTAAGAAGGTGAAAACTAAAAAGAGACTATTGGATTTAGCAAATATATTTTTGTTCATTGCATAGTACTCAATTTTTACTGCTGATTTCTTCTTATTTCTTATTAAATTATCAAATGTATCAGTATAAGAGAGATTCAGATATGTTTGCCAATAATCTTTTTTTTTTTTCATAGTTCCTAATTAGAGAAGGATCATTAGAGCAAACCCTATTTTGTGGTTTAGACTTGAGATATCCACTAAAAACTCATGTGTGAGACAATGTAGGAATGTTCAAAGGTGAAATGATTAGAGTATGAGAGCTGTGACCTAATCAATGGATTAATACAATTAATAAAATTGATGGATCAAAAGTTTTGATAACTCAAAGTCAGGAGAAACTCTACTAGTTAAAATTACAGTGTTAATCATCATTGAAACAATATCTGCTTTGTACTGGAGGGTTGCTGTAGGCAGGTAGAGTGTGACTGGAGCAGGTAGGTCACGGGGCAGGACTTTGGGGTTTATATTTTGTTCCTGGTGTCCCGTGCTCCCTCTCCCTGCTTCCTGGTTACCATGAGCTGAGCACCTTTCCTCTGCCACTTCCTTTGCCATGATGTGCTGCCTCACTTGGGCCTAGAGCCATGGAGTTGGCTGACCATGGACTGATACTCTGAAACTGTGAGCCAAAGTAAACTTTTTTTAAAAAAAAATGTTCTTGTTGAGTATTTTGGTCATAGCAATGAAAACTTGAATAACACCTCAACTTACTTTTATTAATCTAATTTTTGGTAACTTCAGATATAACATGTAAACATGTAGAATAGATAGGGTTTTTTTTGGCAATGTAATTCCACTTAGATTTATATATTAATATATTATGAATGAAGTATTATTTTACTAGTATTTTGTCAACCCAATGACTTCAGATATAATAGAATAAAAAGTAGCAAAATAACTCAAAGTCAGGAGAAACTCTACTAGTTAAAATTACAATGTTAATCATCATTAAAATAATATCTGATTGTATTTTTATCACATCTCATAATTAAATCTAGTATCCAATGTAAGTTTTCCCCCATGTTGTCTTTGTTCTTATTGAACTGAACTTTATATAAAGTTGGTCAGTTATAAAAATTATCTCATTCTACCATTTTACTTCAGTATTTTAGCAAAATTTTTATTCTCAAGAAACTTATGTTAGGTTTTTCAACCTTATAAGATTCCACAACACATGGCTTCTTTTAGGGAGTTTTTAAAATTTTGTATTTATTTTTCTTTTTTTGGTGTCCCTGTATTATGAATGCTTAAAGAATAATTCAGATAAGCAGTTTATATAAATAGATTTTTTAGCTAAGTATTTTTCAAAAATATTGCTTACTTTTACTAGAACTCTTTAGTTTATGTGGAAATTTTTATTGTTCAGATTGTGATGATTTCAGCTATATTTGCCCCTAAACTCTTAGGATTCTTTAAAACCTATTCTAATCAATCTTGGCAAGCTATGATTTGATGCTTTATTCAATCCCAAATATACAGAGAGACAATTGATATATTTAAAATGAAAAAAAACCAGTATCTTTACAGACAATTTAATCTATGCAAATGTCAGAGACTATATGCAAGAATTCATATACACCTGTATGTGCCAATGTGAGAGTCAGGACTGCTTTCTTTACTCTGAAATCAGTAACTACAAGTCTGGAGCAGCTAGTGATCATGCTAGTACCAATTATGAGATTCTTTCTGGAAATGAAGTTACTGAGAAAGAGAAAGAGAAAAGGAGGGGGGCGGGGAGAGAGAGAGAGAAGAAGAAGAAGGAGGAGGAGGAGGAGGAGGAGGAGAAGGAGGAGAAGAAGAAGAAGAAGGAGTAGTAGTAGTAGTAGTCGGAGACCAGGAGGCAGTATTACTTAAGTTGTCAGACTGAGCATCACATTACCTCCTGGCTTTCTCAGATATGAGAGCTAACAAATTACATGTTAGTCTAAGGTAGTTTGAGTTGAGTTTATGTCATTTGCGGTTGAAGACCCCCCAATGACATCAAGCATATTAGATTTAGTTTGAGTTTTTCTTAGAAACATACTTGGATTAGAAAAAAACTGGAACATGATACTGAGCCATTATTCCAAGTCTTTTGAAAGTCCAGAATGAGTATCATTTATTATTTATCCATTTATTCAATACTTTTTTTTTTAAACTTAAGATCTGCGTTGTGTCAAGTACTATTCTTAGAACTACAAATACAGTATGATCTAGACAGAATCTAAAACCTCTCATGTGGAGTGGTATACATTTAACAAAAAAATAATTTCAAGTAACAATAAATGCTACAAAAAAAAAAAGAAGGAAGGATCATGCCCTATTAGGGATGGAGAGATAGTTCAGGAAAGCCTGTTGGAGAAAAACCTTAAATGAAGAAGTAGAGTAGCACACATGAGCTGGATTCCAAAGAAAGGATGAGCTTGTCTTACCCAAGAGACTTAAAAAAGGCCAGTGCATTGAAAAGCAATTTTATATAAAGGAAAAATCAGTGGACAACGATGTCAGAAAAGAGATTTGGTTTTACTAATGATTTTATATTTATTCTAATTGCAAAGAGAAATTGTTGGAAATATTTTTTTTCTTTTTAACTCCTATCTGTTCTATGGAGACCATCTCAAGATCAACCAGAAGACCAACAAGAAGACTGTGATAGAGCAAGGAAGAGAAAGACACTCTCTTGAATTAAGGTAGTTGTTTTAGTAAGATTTTTTTTGCTGCTGTGACCAAAAGACCTGACAAAAACAGTTTTAGAGGAGGAAAAGCTTATTCTGGCTCTCACAGTTTCAGAGGTCTCAGTCCATAGATGGCCAACTCCATTGCTCTGGGCCAGAGGTGAGGAAGAACATCTTGGCAGAAGGGCATGGCAGAAGAAAGTAGCTCAGGACATCACACCAGGAAGCACATAGCCAGCTCCCCTCACCATGGACAAAATATAAAACCCAAAGGGCACACCTTCAGTGACCCACCTCTTCTAGCCACACCCTACCTGCCTACAGTTACCACCCAGCTAATTCCTATGAGGGGATCAATGCACTGAGTAGGTTAAGACTATCGTAATCCAATCATTTCACCTCAAACGTTCTTGCATTGCCTTACATATGAGCTTTGGGGGGCCACCTCATATCTAAACCATAACAGAAGTTATGCATTTGAAAACGAGTGATTAGGCTAATTACATACTTTGGAAAATGGCCCAATAAATCCTATCAATGGTTAAAAGTCTTGGAAGAGGGAATGGTCTATAGTGAAAAAAAAAAAAAATACCAAAGGTAAAACTGATGTGGATCAATGGAGCAGGGAAAGAACTTTGTTTCTCTTGACTGCCCTTATATTCAGATTGCAAAATGAAAGTCATCATAGTTTAAATTTTTATTTTGAATTCAGAAAGATCTGAGTTCAATTTCTGCTGCCATTTCCCAGATTCCTACTCTTTATTCATTGGTGCAGCAAGTATTCGTCACTCTGCTTTTAGATCCCAGTAGAGAAACAAGCAAAGGCCACATTAAAAAAAAAAAAGGAAAAGTAGAAAAATGCTATACAGCAGGTAAAAAGGGAGTAGGGGAGACTGATTTTAGATGATGCGTTAACCACAGCAGTGCTTTCGCTGAGGTGATACTTCACAGTGAAATCCCAAAGCTGGGAGGGAATAAATCAAGCAAATTGAGGGAAGAATGTTCAACAGGTAAAAGAACATACAAAACTGGCTTGAGGTGTGAAGTCTATCAATAAAGGGAGCTGGTGATAATCTTCATACCAATAGATGAGAATTAAATAATAGCAAGCATATGCAGAACTGAATGTAGTTCTAGAGGCATATTCAACATTAAATAAAGGGTAAGAAATTCTCCTCATTAGGAGTCTTGTTAAAACTTAACATTAGTATTGTATTAGTGTTCTGAGCTCTGGTTTTAGGCATTGCTCGTAGTTATGAGGCCAGTTCTCTCATGTACAAGCTTAATGACCTTCAATTGCTTATTAAGGAAGTTTAAGTTCCTCTTCTGAAAAATGGGAAAATGTGATAAGTCCTGGAAGTCAGTCCACCAGTTAGAGAAGACAAGACCAGGAGACATTGTGGAGGAACAAAAGAAGGTAATCAGGACGAGATCATTGTCTTAGCTTCACAGATGAGGAAGCTGAGGAGGTTTATGCAGTTACTAAGGACCAGAATCAGAGTTCAGATCCAGTCAGTCTGGAGCCAAAACCCAGGACAGATTTCTGATTGTATAACTGGCTCTCATTGCCTGCCTGTTTTAACGCTATTTTACATTAAGTTCTCCTTGAAGAAAACTTCAAAGCTGAAGGCTATGTAGGTCATCTTACATCTACTTAAGGAACAGGGAGCCTTCCAGGCTTTATGGCAGTCACTGTCAACCATGGGATAATTTTCATCCTCCTTTTCACTGGAGGACATTTGGCAAAGTCCAGAGATATTTTTATTCGTCACAGCTTGGGAGTGAGTAGAGAGTGGTATCACCAGGACCTACAAAGAGGCCAGGGATGCTACTTAACACCTCACAAGACTCAGAAGACACCCCCACTTCCCGCAGATGGTTATCCATCTCAGTCTGTCACTGCTGTCCAGGTTGAGGAACCCTGGGTCAAGAGGCAAAGATTCTACTAATGATGAAGTGAGTGGTGTATATGATAGCAAAATTCCAAGCAGACTAAAGGGGTGCAAGAAAATGATTCAGGAATATCTACAAAACTTTCCTAAACCACAATAGAGAAGAAATTTCACTTCCTCTGAAAGCTATAATCTATAAGAATGGCATGAGGGATGGCCTCTATAAATAACTGCCTTTTGATGTAACTCACTCTCAGAAATATGATATTGCTTTTCAAAGTTGTAAGATGGAGGAAGGAAAAGAGTTTTAAAACCTAGGTATTCTGCAAACCCATCATTCTTCTGTATAATTTTTGAACTAAGTGAAGACAAGTAGTTGAAAGATAAATCAACTCTCTTTCAGGAATGAAGGCTAAAAATTTGGAAGGTGTATGTTAAATCCTATTGATATACGTGCTTCTGATTAGGAGTATGAAAATTCAATACTTCAAAATCTTGTTTTCACCCTGCAGGGGCTCTTTGTCAAATTTTACAAATTGAGTAATTATATTCCTTCCATGTTCTCACACTCTGGCAGGGCTTTTTCGGTGGGATGATCTATTTTAGATATTACAGGCTGATAAGGTGATAGTGAGATAGAGAGCAAGAGTGGATGGACTTCACCAAAATTTTGCATTATAACTATCTACTCAGGTTTCTGACACAAAATAGGAAGTTTTCATTGAAATTGGCACGTATTAAAGTCAAACTGAGTCATGGTTAAAAGCATGGGCTCTGGATCCAGATATTCTAGGTTCAAATATAAATACAAATTTTTACTATTTATATCGTGTCTTTGAGAAAGTTACTCACGGAACTCCACTGGTTGTTAATAATAGTACTTCCTTCATAAAGTTTTTAAAAGAAATAAATTGTATAAAATGTGTAAAGTTACTCACACATCATTTAATACTTTCCCATAAGTATTATCTTATACAAGAGTATGTGATCAGCTAATAGAACAATCAGAGTATTTGAATTTAATCCAATAAAAGACCACATAATAAAGGAGGTCTCCGCATGTGTATGAATCTGAATTAAAGCTATGGAGACTATCAAAACAGAATCTCCTGGAATTTGACAATATATTTACTAAGAATCTAAACATAAAATCTTTTCCAAACCATTTGTTCCAAAACACAAAGAGTATCATTAAATCACACTTGCTCTGACTTTGCGATAAAGGATACCTCAAGAACCAAAAGTAATGTGGTCCTTTTTTTTTTTTTTTCGGTCTTAACTGATTTTAAATCAAAGTCCCTCGAAAAGAATGATAAAATGAGTAAAAGTGAACAACAAAGGCAACTCTAACATGGACTCTTCCTTTGTAGACTCTCCTACGTATAATATGAGGAGCTCTCCTTCCTTGGAATGGGGAACATGGATTTGCCTAAGTCACAATGATACGCCAGTGAGATGTTATTTTGGAAGGTGATAAGACACTCCTCATTTACAAGTGGGAGAAGTTATGCTCTTGACTGGGAAGAAGAGAGTTCTAGGATAGTGATACCCAGGGAAGCTAAGTCAGGAGATGCAGAGGATGGAGAAGATTATGACACTCTTGTCTGTTCTTGACTTGGGAGCAATTATACTCTTCCTAATAGTTGAGCTGGAAGGATTGGATATTTAGTGATCAAGATGGTAGTAAATAGAACTCCTTTTACCCTCTCCATTTTTGAAGAGGGATAGGGAAAGTTTGTGAACATTTCACACCAAATACAGGTGCCTAGGATTCTAACACTATTTAGACTCATTTTAGGGCAGTGACAGGTCAGTCTTAGTTTCTCCACTAGTATTGGGAGAATAATATTTTATCTAAAACCAAAGACAAGCAAAGTGTTTAGATATAGGATCAATAAGAGGTCTGCCGAAAAGCCATATGATTGAATTCAGAAGGGAACAAGTGAGTTAGACCACGCAGGGAGGAGTTGTGTGCATCTGGTGAGCAGAAACAAAAGCTTTGAGTCAGAACCAGACAATGAGAGAGAGCACAAGAAGGCTCCCTATTTTATTTTAGTGGCTACTCATTGCTTTGACTCATATCTAGGAGTAGTGTATGGAGCTCTGACAATAGCACAGTAATGAAAGCATCACCAATATAATGGAAGTTATTTTTCTTTTGGTTTCCTCTTAAATAGAGGGAAAATAGGAATGAGCAGTCACTCTGTGATGAATACAGAACATCAGAAAATTACTTCCCATCTTCTAGCTAAATAGACATAAATAACCATAAATCTTTTAAATGATAAAAACACTAAGACATAGTACATATATCAAAAAAATATATTTTTTGACATCTCCTACCAGAAACCTAGCAGGAAATATTTCCTTAATTTTTAATGTGCTGATTATTTTTGTAGTGAAATCAAAGCTAAATTTACATTTTTAAAGAAACAATGATATTGACAAAGAATTTTAAGTTTTTCTAATTGTAGTTCTCCTTAGAACACATGCTTTATGCCTGCCAAGAGTTTCTTTAGCTCTTGGTCATAGCAACACTTGTAAACAACATTACTATGTATTTTTAATAAGGTACATTAAAGCTTTTGCTGTCTCTTTTCTTCATGTGTTGAATTTTTAAAAATCAGGTTTATCGGTATGATTTATATAATTTTTGCCCCTTTAAGTGTATGGTTCTATTAGTTTAACAAACAGATACCACTGTGTTTTATTAACACTGGTTTCTAGAGTCTTTGGGAGAGAAAATAGCTAATAAAAGACAAAATCCTGAATTCTCAGCTCTTCAATGTTGATTCTGAAGCTTGCTTGAAAATTCTCAAGAGAATATCAAAATTGAACCTTTGAGAGACTGAACAAACATTCAGTTCTCTCGTTGAATAGGAGAGAAAAAAATATATGCATACATGTATGTTTATATAGATGTGTGTATGTGTGTATGTATGTGTATATGTATATGTATATATATATATACATATACACACATACTAAATGTAATAATATGAAAATATATGTTAGAACCCAAGAATAATATATAAGAATGATCACTGATCATCATCATATTTTTATTTTAAGGTTAAACATCTCATACTACAGATATATATACTTTTTCATATTTTTAATTCAATAATTTGATGTGGTAATTGAATACTATTACCTGTTCTAAAAAAATATATAGTATTGACTGAATATTGCTTAAATATTTTCTCAGTTTATTTCAAGTGGATAAGCTAAATATTTGGGGCATATATGTATAACTTAAAATATAAGTGCCTTTTGTAGCTTAATAGTTTTCAGAAAGGACGCACATTCTTTATTAAGATCCATAAATGGTAAAATTGATAAATTTTTCAAATGTTTTAGGTTGGTTGCACAGGAAAATAATAATGATAATGATATGATGTCAGAATAATGTTATATATTATGGCAAACTAATAACCTCCAGGGTGCTCAACTTCCATGAAATTCACTTCATATCTCATCTATTATGGAGGATCTGTGAAAAATAGTTTACTATTCCCCTTCTGAGATATTTGGCAATGCAGGCTAGGCATTGAAAGCAAAGAGATTAGATATTGTCATTTTCAAAGGGTAAAATCTGTGAAAGCTGTTTTCTAATTCTAGAAATGTCTGAGTGATAAAAATCCCTTTATGCAAATAACGTGGAAGGAACAAAACCCAGTCATTTTTTTCTCAGCTTTCAAAATACACATATATTTTTCCTTTAAAGCAGCATATTTATCAGAGGGGCTTTTTCTAAACACACACATACCATCAGGGATATATGGTCAATCAGGGTTGGTGGACATTTATTTTGTGAAAGCACTTACCTCTGGTATTGTGGAACCCTCTTTAGAGAAGGATTTGAGTCCTTCCACACCTGGATAAGAACCATCAGATTTCTAAGTCGAAGTTGCATCCCCAATTCTGGTTGGTGATGATGATATTCACGAGGAACAAAGGGCTTGCTTACCTTTTAAAGCATGTGGAATCATTCATAATTTCATCAACTTCTCCTTGATGGCTCAATAAGGCCTTTCCTGAAACTTGAAAACAGTGCAGAGTATGACCTGAAAGTATGTATGTGCATGAGAAGCAATAGTTTCCATTGAATCCTCACAGGAGTTTGAAACCAATATACTACAAATACCTTAGAAAGACTGTATGTAAGTTTTCCTTTTTGACCTGAAATGCTAGTTTTGTTATCTCACAAAGGCACCTACCTAGATGGAATTTGCTCTCCATTTTAATACACCTGGACTTCTCTGATTCCATTCTGTTCCATTCCCACCTATGTAATTTCCACATAATGCTCAGGATCAAATGTATATATGACCTCATCCATTAAAAAGGTTTGTGAAATTCCTAGTAGAAATTAAGCCTCTTGGTTCCCAGAACCCCATCTCCCCACCATGACACCAGCCAACACTGTGATTGTTTTACTCTTTTATGCACATCTCATCTCCCGTGCAAAAGTGAATCTCTGTGAAGCCTTGTTTATTCTGTATCTCCAAAAGTACCTCATCCAGAAACTTTCACAGAATGAATCATACATATTTATTCAAATCAAATTGAGGTCCCAGTTTATTTCAAACCATCTATTCTCCATGCATACAATGATGAATTAAGAAAAGAAGAAGTAAAATAAGGACCATCTCATCTGAGAAACCACCTTAGTTTTTTTCTGTCTTCATTCAACAGTTTCTTTTCTATTTGTCTTCTGTCCTTTTTCTTTTGGTGACAGTATTAGAAAGAAGGTTTTGCTGAATTCCATTACTTTTTCCTTCTTCTAGTATCCTGTATGGAACAACACAATAACTTATTTCATGAAAACTTAATGACAACATTTTTTCATTTTCTGAATTCAAAATGTAACTACAAGATTGAACATGCCATAGTTTGGTTTTGTTGATTTTCTTTCAGAATCTCAGAAGATGTGAAAATGCAAAGAAAATAATGGAAAGGTCTCAGCCATTTGTGACTTTCCAGTCACTTGTGTGATCAAAAAGGTGACACAGAAGTTCTTCCCAATATATTAATGTGTAAGTTTGCTGTCTTTGTAAGGCTTTGTCTTTTTGTCTTTGCAGGCTTTTCATTCTGTCCAGATTTGAAGATGATCCTACAAAAGCTCAGGACTCCTGAGTCAGCAATTGTCCCCCTCTCTCTCCAGGATGCAAGGATTCTAGAACCTCCCTTCACACCTCAGCACTTTATGTGGTCAACCATGTCCTCCTCCACAATCTCTCTGACACATCTTTTTTCTGACTGCTCAAAGTTATGTTCTCTACTTTCCTTTTTAACGTAGTACCCTCCTGTGTTAGGAAAATAGCCTCAAACATGTCATACAGTAGAATGGTACTTGAAGTTCCTTTGTATAACTCACACTTGCCTCTGTACAAATTAATGAATTTCTTTAACAGTTTCCTTGAGTCTAGAACCTTAATTCTCTGTGCCTCTGCATTATTAGGTAGTGTTAGTTTTCACTTAGATCCCACTGACACTTTTGTATTGTTAATCTTCCTCTTCGGACAAATCCGTTCTTCTTTGAGGCTAACTTCATTTGCTTATCTCATAAATGATCATATATCACTGTCTCTGCTGTTTCTATGTCTGAAAGTTCTAATCATTCTACATAATTCAAGAGGCTTTTGGTGCAATAAACTATTTGATTCTTTTTCAAACAAACTCGTTTCATTACCATACATGTTTCTATGTCTAAATGGAAGTCTTCCAAACAAAGACCTCACAATTCTTTGACGTTCATTAACCTCTACTCATTTTAGTAACTGAGTCTCTTCTAACTCAACGATTCTTGCAGTCAGAATACCGATCATAAATTATTAGGATGATCTGGCTATTTGACTGAGGAGGCAACACATTTGTAAAATGAGGGTATGGATATTCGCTCTGCCCAACTTTAAGTACTTATGGGAGGATAAAACATATATGTGAAAATATCTTGGACATGATCAAATCTTGAATATGAGGTAATAAGATTCTGAAACTACCCCTGGGTCCAGGATCACATTATGGGAATATTGGTAGTCTGTGGAAGAATTTTGACTTTTATTTGAATGGTTATGAAATTGACTTCTTGAATTTATAACCTAGATATTTCTTTCATGTAAAAATTAAAGATTTAATGTTAAAGATGTCCCAGTAGTAAAATGGTACTGCCTGAGAAGATGCAGCAAATTCAGAGAATTCTGAAATTTTATTCTGAAAATAAAAATTTTGAACCACTAAATTGCTTTGACAATCACTCTCTTACTTGAGAAATGAGATATAATGTTTGTGAGAAATATGCAGCAACATCTCAAAAGCATTATGTAATTGTCACTTGTCTGGTAATGAAATCTAAATTCAATGTCGTTATAGGTAAGAAAAATACATAGAGGATTATTTACAGAAGTATGCTTCCTTATATTTTCAAAAATATGGTGGAAATGTGTTTATACTTTCATTCATTTATTTACCAAAGTGTATTTGGCCTTTATTATGGACTAGTCTTGTTGCTAGAGAGAAAATGATATGCATAACTACTGGTCATCACAGCCCTCTTGTAATTTAGAATCCAATGAGAGAGAAAATCAAATAATCTTAAAAACAAATGAAAAATCACCATTTTGGCAAGAGATTCATAGGATTCCTATAATAGATAATAGGATACTCAAAACAGGATCACCTATATAGGATTATAGGATAGGCAATTTGACCTAGTAAGGGAGATCAGAGAAGGCATTTTTGAAAAAACAATGCTCCAGCTTCTTCTCAACAGAAGAAACAATCAATGAGGTGAACAGACAGCCTACATTCTGGGAGCAAATTTTTGCCACATGCACATCAGAGAGAGCACTGATCTCCAGGATATATCAAGAACTCAGAAAACTTAACACCAAAACAAACAACCCAATAAATAAATGGGCTAAGGAGCTGAATAGAAACTTCTCAGAAGATACACAATCAATTAACAAATATATGAAGAAATGTTCAACAGCTCTAGCAATGAAAGAAATGCAAATCAAAACTAAGATTTCATCTCACCTCAGTCAGAATGGCATCTATCCAAAATACAAGTAACAATAAGTGCTGGTGAGGATGTGGTGAAAAAGGCACACTCAAACATTGCTGGTGGGACTGCAGATTGGTGCAACCTATCTGGAAAGCAGGATGGAGATTCCTTAGAAAACTTGGAATGAAACCACCGTTTGACCCAGCTATCCCACTCCTCGGCCTATACCCTAAAGACTTAAAAACAGCATATTACAGTGACGCAGCCACTTCAATGTTTATAGCAGCACAATTCACAATTGCTAAACTGTGGAAGCAACCTAGATGCCCTTCAATAGATGAATGGATAAAGAAACTGTGGTATATATACACAATGGAATATTACTCAGCAATAAAAGAGAATAAAATTATGGCATTTGCAGTTAAATGGATGGAATTGGAGAACATCATGCTAAGTGAAGCAAGCCAATCCCCAAAAACCAAATGCCGAATGTTCTCTCTGATTAGTAGATGCTGATACATAAGGAGGGTGGGGGTGGGAAGTATGGGAGAAATGGAGGAACTTTGGATGGGACAGGGGCGAAGTGGGGGAGGAGAGGGGAAATGCAAAAATGGTGGAATGTGATGCACATCACTACCCTAGGTACATGTATGCAGACACGAATAGTGTGACTCTATCTTGATTGCAACCAAAGAGATGGAAAACTGAGTTCTATATAAGTACTATGACTTGAAATGCATTTAAAAAAATTTTTTAAAAATTAAAAAAAGTAATGCTCCAAATAAGATGAAAAGACTACATAATTATTGACTAGATAGATATAGAGAAGAGGAAAGAGAACCAAGTAGAAGTAATGATAAGTACAAAGGCCCTGGGACATGGGATCATAAATAGCACACAGGATCCATGGCATTTAGTGTTCTGCCAGAGGGAGACTGAGGGGATGGAAGCATAAAAAGAGAAGCTGGATGTGAATGTTGGGGTAAATGACTAGGCATGCGTCATGCAAAGGCTTAGGAAACTCCATGCAAAGGGGTACTGATTTAATTATATCTTTTAAAAAATTTTGTTATAACTTTGTTTTCTTAATTTTTAATGGGGTGCTGAGAATCAAACCCAGTGCCTCACACATGCTAGGCAAGTGCTCTACCACTGAGCCACAACCCCAGCTCTAATTCTATCTTATTTTATTTTAAAATTATGTACATTGTCATCATTGAATATGTGTGTATATATATGTGTATACATATATATGTGTGCATGGTTTTATATATGGGTAATTGATTTGGTTACATATTTGGTTTTTTTCTGATACATGTATATTAATGATATAAATATTCTTTTTTAAACTTTAAAGATGAAAATACCGAGTCAATTTGATAAAAGAAAAAAATAATTAGGGAAGTAATAATAAATGTAGTGCTCAGATATGCTAAAACCATATTGTTGTTGCACAGATGAATCAAGTTTGTGAAGACGTGCTTTTGTCTAATATGATTGTTTTGAACGAAAACATTGAGATTTTTCAGAGCTTGCTTGCTAGTAAGTTTGATTTTTTTATAATCTATCAAACTTATTAAAAGCAAATGAAATAATAACAGTAACACCGAGGCTGTTTTTAAATACATTGATATCATTTGAAAATTGAATTTCTTTATTTGTAGAAACTGATGTGTATAACAAGTAGGCCAGATATTTGTCTCTTTGTGTTCTTAGATAGTCTTCAGGAAATATTTGAATGAGTTCTAATCTGAGATCCCTGGTTTATAGAAAATTAAAGAGTAAGTTTGATAATTAAGTATGCTACTCCCAGGGATGGAAAATGTTCACAGAATTCTGGATTCATCTTTACAGCATTACTGGTTTGAAACAGCATTTTTTTTTTTTTTTGGTTCACAGAAGATGATCCAAGCAAAGGAAATTAAAAAAAAAAAAAAAAGATAAACCTTTCCTAAAACTTTAATCCCTTTTTCTATACATAGACACTGCTAGGCTGTTTCTATATGGTACACTCTAATAATTTATTTTAAAAGCTGAGATTAAGTTTTTCATGTTAAGTTTGCTAGTGATATCACTAGGTAGATGACTAGGTCCCAAGGACTGTGATAAATTCTACAGCTTCATTATCTCACTTAATATAATAAGTCTAATGGGTTAGGATTTTTTAAAACCCATTTTAGAGAAGATCATTGAGAATCAATGAGGATTAGTACTTCAGCTGGGGTGTGAGATTGGCAACTACCAATGCCAGAATGGGAAATCAAACCCAAGGAAATCTAACTCCAGGGTGTATGTGCTGTTCACACTGAGCCTCCTACCTCTTCTCTCTCCCTCTATTGCTCACTGATACAATACATACACTTCCACAAACTCAAGGGCACACACACGTATATAAACATCCTCTTCTAGATATTTATAACATGTAAATATTGGAAAATAATATCCAATAATGTCTTACAGAGTCATGAACTTGTGTGATTAAATGAAAACCTCAGAGAAGGAGCTGGATTGGTGATGAATATGCATCAGCTATCCTTTACCATTTCACTTTCTTGTATTCCAGTTACTCTGGGATCTATTTCCCACTGATTAATTACACACTATTAGACATTTGTATTCCTATCTGACCAAACATAAACACGGGCACCAGGAGCAGCTGGAAATGACTAGTTAGACTATAAATCAATAAGAGATTAAAAATTCCTAGTACTTTCAGGTTATAAGTCAGAGTTAGGAAGGATAGTTGCCAGAAAGCTACATTGCTTGGAACAGTCTCTGAATTACTGGCACTGGATATTGCCATATTGACTTATTGATTAAAACAACAACAATAATCTATAGGCTTAAGTGGCGAGTGAATTAAGTGAGTGATTTTTGGTAATGATTGTGAATGTAAATTTTTAAAATATAAAACTAGCTTCTTTAGCAAGTATCTTTTAAGGTGCTTCTCGGGTTAAAGTTACACTTCTTCACATAATTTTTTTTTCATGAGGACTGTTTAATCAAAATTGCCATAATGGCATTCTCACATCTTAAAAATAATTTCTTAATATCATAACAATTTCCCAATTGCATTATTTTAAGTTTACTTTGCTTGAAACGTGAATGGAAATAAAGGCCTTATTTTATGAATAATTGAAATGTTTTTAGTGTAGAGCTTGCTACACAGCTCTGTAATATTTCTGTAATTTTTTATTGATGATCTGGATTATTACTTCTGCAGAATTTCCCACATTCTGAGTTTTGCTGATTGTATCACAGCAGTGTCTTTAGCATGATTTTCTTCCCCGGTACTTTTTGTAATTTGGAAAATAGCTCCAGAAGATTGAGCAGATTCAGTTTAGATGTTTCTGGTGAGTTGACTTCTTAAATAGTGGATGTATTTCTATCAGGAGGTATAGGAGTTTTCTCGGTGCCTTTTTGTGATATTGTCGGTCATTGATGATCATTGCCTAGATCCCTTATTTCAATACAAATTTTAAAATGACCATATTCTCCATTTAACATTATTTTTTATTAGACAGAAGAGCTCTAAAAGAAGGAATGTTCTCATATTGCCTCCTTGGTTAATCAGAAGTATAGATTGGGGCTGGGATTGTAGCTCAGTGGTAGAGCGCTTGCCTCGCATGCGTGAGGCCCTGGGTTCGATCCTCAGCACCACATACAAAGCAATGAAATAAAGACATTGTGTCCATCTACAACTAAAAAAAAATTTAAAAAAAAAGTATAGGTTGTTTAGAAAAGGGGAGGGGTGGTTCTCAATTCATTCTCTTTACTTATAAAACATGTGGTTCTCTTGCATCTTCAAAAGGTGATCAATAAAATTTTGTTTTTATTTTCATTGTGAATTCATGGATTTATACTTTTTTGATGTCTTTTAACATGTTACAGTTGTGATCCTTCATGATGCTCAAATGAATCCATCTTTGACCAGTGGTAGTGTATTTAGGTGTAACCCTGAGTCATTAAGACATTATTTTTGAAGGCTTTGTTGATTTTGTTTTTGCTTTTTATTATCACAAATTGATCCAGGGTCATCTTATACATTTTCTGTCTTAAACCTGAAGAAACCATTTCCTCAATGTGCTCTGCATTGTTTCAATGAAAATGATATTGAGAGATCACAATTAGAGCATCTATGATCATTTGTTTCAAGCTACATTAATTTTTAGATATTTTAAAAATTTACTTTTGTTTTATGATTATTTAGCATATTTACATGAATTTCAAAACCCAATCTATAAGTAGCATATAGGCAAAGAAATTTAGCTTATATCTTTCTCACTTCTATTTTATTGATTCTCTCATTTCTCACTTGATAAACTATAAAAAAAACTGTGGACTAAACTTTCAATATTTCCTAATATAAATAAGTGCACCCAACATACATTATGATATCTAACCTTTCCTAGATAACTGCACCTTATTCTATATGATATTCCCTAAGGCTTGACAACCACTTCTTAGAATCCTATTCATTCTAGCTGCATAGTCCTATATAGGACAGATTTTTTAAATACAACTTATTTGAAAATTCCAGTATTGTTTAATTTTAGATTTATTTTTATATTTTGAGATTACATGTACTGCAATAATGGATGGCTTTATCCAAATAATTTATTTTATGTTATTATTATTCCATTCTTAATTTTTTTGATAATTTCTGGTATTTTACTGATTTTCAGGTAGATAAGTCATTCCACTTAGCAAAAAAAGAAGACTTGACTATTGATCAGGAAATGAAGTGATAAGAAAACAATTTTAATTTTTTGGCCAATTGATTGATCTAGTCAAATAATTGTAAGAGTATATTGGGGAAAGAAATTAGGACAGAAAGAGAGTAACATTTATTCACCTTTCATTTGACTCAAAGTCCAATCTCAAAGACTGATAAATTGGCACACTTTTGGCACGTTATCAGAAGTCTTCCCACCAGACTGATGTCTAATCCTCTAATGTCATACCTTGCTTTCATAGGATTCATCTACTTTTCTTTTTTTAAAGGCTGCCCTTTGCATTTTTTTGGTTAATTATCATCTGTAATATATGATTGAAGAGAAAAATTAATGTTTAATAATTTCAGTACTTGAGCTATAGAGTAAGGTATCAATTTCACATTGCTCAAGTCACTTGGCACTCAGTGAAGGTACTAAATAGTCTTCCAGGCACTCCCTCATAGTGATGGGAAGAGGAAATCTCTTTAACTCTTTACAACTCTACCATCTGCCACCCCTGTTGCCCTAGATATCCCATTTCCCTTAAAGGGGTAACCCAACCCATTTCTTTCAGACAACCACTAACTGAGCCTAAATAACATGCTTTACAGGGTCATCTTCCCAGTGTGCCTTGCATAGTCCTTTGCATGCCCTCTCACAACATTTTAAATTATTTAAAGTGTAACATTTGTATTGGAACTCATCTATCACCATTTCTCTTTGCAATCGCCTCTGAATTGACAATTCATTTTTCAGGGAGAGTGAGGGTGACTTTTAAGCAGGAATCAAGGGTGTGATTTGTATGCTGTTAGCTTGGTTGCATGGAAATATGAAATATCATATACACATCTGAGTCCAGACCCATCCTTCATCAAGAAGCAACTCGTTTCTAGAGACTTGTCAAAGGCAGATTTGTTTCCAATTTAAAGTCTTTTTCTTTTCCTTAACAGAGCAGCTAATATTGTTTATTGTTTAATATTGATGTTTTGTCTGTTTTTTCCTTTCCATGTACTATCATTTCTACTCTTATGTGCATTCCATGAAGATAAAGAAAAAAAGATTGGCAGCTCGTCTTTTATCCACCCTATTCCTGTCTTCCTCAAGTACCTGCAAGTGCGCACTGACTTCTGTACTTCATAAGATTCTTATGTCCCTTCCCCTTCTATTTTTCTCATTATGACCATTTCCTTTATGTACCTCTCCCACTGTTATATTCTAATGTGGAAAAGAGGTAAATAACAATTTTACTATCAAATTAGATGTTACTTGTTTTAATATTTTACGAATACTACAAACATGTTTTTCATAGCCAAGTTGCTTGTTTTCGGAAATTCCCTTATTTGTAGATTACACTCCCCTTGTGGAACTTTTTGAGATGCCCACGCAAAACAGACAATGAAAGCAGACACCCTGGGCACAGGGCCCAGGCGTCAGTATTTTGTAAAGCTCTTCAGGTGATTTCAAGGTGAAACCATGGGGAAGAACCACTAGGCAGAGTCTCTAGGATCATCCATCTGCATTTCCGAATCCTGAAGAATAAGCCACTGCTAATGTGAGAGACTATGATGCCCCTGAGTAGAATAAGTTTTGAGAATCAAATGTCATCAGTTCTGGAATATCATACACATATCTGAGTCCAGACCTGTCAAGCATTCATTACAAGCATTTATTCATTATAAACTTCATTAACCAACCCACCATTTATAAACAAAATAGCTAAGATAAAATAATATTTTGAAGAAGAAATTATAGCTCTATATTGACTAAATTGTGATGAAGAAAGAATTAAATGCTAGCCAGGCGCTGTGGCTCAAGCCTGTAATCCCAGCACTTTGGGAGGCTGAGACAGGAGAATCCCAAGTTCAAAGCCAGCCTCCACAATGTCGAGGCGCTAGCAACTCAGTGAGATCCTGTCTCTACATAAAACACAAAATAGGGCTGGGAATGTGGCTCAGTGGTTGAGTACCCAAGTTCAATCCCCAGTACCAAAAAAAAAAATAATAATTAAATGCTAATATTTAAACTACCTATTCAAGTTACATAATGAAAATCCCCAGGAAAGATATTCAGCTTACCCAAAGAATGGACTAGTGTAGCGTTCATAATAGTTACCTTCCAAATCCATTTAGACTCCAATACTCCACTCTATAGAGTTTGACTTTTATTTGTACACCAACTTCTTTAATAGAAATTGCCTATATGCCATACAATGCATGGTTGATATATTTTACATTTGCTTAACAGCCTTATTCCATGATTTAAGGTGACGTTTGTAAGGGCAAAACAGTCAAATAATATCTTAATAACAAGATGGTTTTAAAAGGGCACTTGAGGCAAAATGTGAATGTGGCATTTTAACATTGATTAGTAACATGAATATAATGTAGATATTCCATCTAAAAGCTAAATTCAGCATGTCAGTTCTGTTACTGACGTATGCAGGTATTTTTCCTTCCAAGTAAATGGTAAAATCTTATTATGAAGAAAATCATTTTTTAACACACAAAGAAGAGTAAGGTAATAATTGCTTATATTTTTATGTTGGTAAAGTTTAAAGACTCAGGTTAATTTTTATTCTCATCTCGGATATATTATAATTTGTATATTCCTTAAGTGTAGGCGGTGATAACAGCTGTTCCGTTATACACTGTACCAGTTTAGGGACTTACTCATGTGCCTGGGAGCATAGGCTTTTTAGAAAACATTTTACTAAATGTTTAGTAAATATTTGGATGTTTTCATGACTCTGGAGAGAAAGTGCATTCTATTGTTTTAATTATATTTTAGCATGTGGCTGTATATCATCATATTCCTCTGAAAAGTGATATTGACATATGATTATACATACATATATAACTAAATAATGAAAGTATGCACACACACATACATATATAACCATATATGTATCATACTTAGGCAAACTACATATTTAGAGAAAATATAACAAATATATGTGATATGAGTTATGATCAATTCTTATTTCCTTTAGCATAATAATGATTAAACTACGTATTGAAATTGTTCTAGTTGACGTACCTGTCCCATTAATATAGGTTTGTTTTGGTTTAGGTACAATTAAAAAAAATGACACCTGAGACAATATCACTAACAGGATTCACAAAGATAAAACACAATGTGTTACTTTTGGAGATCTACGTGTATTAATAACCTATCTGTGTTTGCGTTTCATTATTTTTCACAATATCCCATACTATAGAATTCCATACCATTTGAAATGGAATGTTAGTCGGCATGTGTTCCAGTTTCTATGAAGTTCACATTCAATGTGATGCATTAACAAGCATTAGTATTATGAAAGTTCATTGTAAGCATAAGCAAGCACGACAAGCAAGGCTTGGCTAACCACCACGACAGTGCAAGTCCGTGAAGGGGGAGACTCGATAAACAAACCCTGTTTCAGAGCAGAGCAAATGATAAGAAACACACCTGGGAGCATTGAAAGAAAATCAAGTGCAGAGAGCAGAACACGAGGGACATTGGCGGCAGGCCACATGTCGTCACTCAGTGTGTGCTTGGCAACACCACAGGAGATCATGAGTACTCTCGTGTGTGTGTGTGTGTGTGTGTGTGTGTGTGTGTGTGTGTGTGTGTGTGTGTATGCGCATGTGCGTGGAGGTAGTGCAAAGAATGAAGACTCCAGTGGAGATTCCCAAAAGAGAGTCAGCATCGTAGCATTTCACCAGCTGGTGTAAAGGCAACAGCCAAAAAATTTAGAGGAGGATTGAGTAACTTGGAATTGGAAAGGTGGGGCAATAAAATTAGTGAAACCAAAGAAGGTGTGAAGGTCAATTATCAGATGGAACAGAAAGTGAGAAAGAACATCAGGTGTTAGGAAGCAGTCTAGGTAGTGCCAGAGAACAGGCTTAGTGTCAACACTCAAGGTGAGTGTCAGTTACCACTGAGCCCCAGGTTTCCTGTATCTTTCCTAACTCAGGATAGAACTGGCTCCAAATAAGCTGGGGCAAAGGTTCCCAGCGCTGATGAAAAGGGGTTGGGGTAAGTCAAGTGACCTGAAATCGCAAAAAAAGAGAAATGCAAAGTTGGGAACCAAAGAATATTCCATAAAGGTATGAGAATTCTAGAAACAAATGATAATAAAAATTTTATTCCTACGGGTGCAAATTTTAGAACTGTCTGCAAACGCAATTCTGCAGAAAAAAGAACAATCAGAATTTAAGTTTTATAGTTCTATCATGACTCATATAAGTAACCAGAGATGTATGTACTAGACCCTTAGCATAACAGAAATAACTTCAAGTATTTCATTCTAACCTGTCAAGAACATCTAGGTATGCAGAATTTCTTAATGGAGTGCTATCACTTAAGTCAGGACAAAAATGCAGAACTCAAATGCTGTCATATTTTTTTGTCTGAGCAGCCTGGGGCAATACATTTTCTACAGATTCAACTATCCATTACTTATCCTTCACACCAGAATTATAACAAATTATAAGCCTTAGAGCATCTGAAATAAAGATTTCTTTCTCCACCCACAGGCTGGTGAGTATATTATATCTCACTCCAGACATTTAGTTTATTTTCTCTTGAATTTTATTGAAGGAGATTTGCATTTTGAAGTGCAGTACAAAATGATACATAAAATTTAAAATTAAAACCAACTACATTATTCTTAAACAATTTATTTATTCCTAATGCCAAATGTAAGATATGCACACATGTACACATATAAATGAAATTGTATGTTTTGACTTTTGGAATTCAAAGGAAAAGCAGCACAATTAGAATCAATATAACACGAAGCATAACGAATACAAAATTTTCCATTGTGATATCACAGATATTATCATTTCTTCCTAATTATAGTGATTGGAATCGAATTTTACTTATTATATACAGGTTTGTAAACTTTTTTTATCAGGACCTAATTTTTTCATAAAAGGACACAATAAAACTTCATAGCTTTCTTGGTGTAGCTGTGCTTCCTCAGCTTTTAACAGCCTAATTGTTCTTTTGTTGTTTCACACAAAGAAGCTTGATTCCATTTGAGCAGATTGTTTTAAATGCTTCTTTTTCAAAATTAAATTTTATGTTTAAGAAAAGGTGCAGCTTTTGCATGACTTATTCTATAAGGAAGCAGGTTTCCTTTTAACCTCTTTGTAGTTCACATGTCAATAAATGACAGACTTCTGCTATTTAGGCCCTGGGAAAAATTAAAATCTATTATCACCTCGTTCATGGCCAACATAAACTTGTTAATAATTGAGGTTTATGAATATTTATCACAAGACAAAGTAGTTAAAAAGACAGATTGCACCACTTTAGTTTTCAGGTAGTACTTCTGATATTTATGTAATTCAACACTGGTTAATCAGGTGACTGTGGCTTTAAAAATATAGACATCTGAATTTGTCATCCTTGGTGAATCTTTCCCTCTTTGCATAGCAACACATTCTGTTTAATTTCCACTGAAAATTACTCAAAGCTTTGTTTGCAGACAGTTTTAGTCTTGGCCAAGGCTTCTATAGGAGACAAAATTGGACCTATAATCAGTAAGGAGAGTAGAAATAACTATAGTTGTTAAATGAAAATGTTAGAGGACCGAGCACAGGCCTTTGAAGTACAGTGCAATCTTGAAAGATACGGCGTGTTTTCATAAAGTGAAATTCATTTCCACATTCCTCCAATGTTTTCAGGGGTTGGTTGGAGCGTCTATTCGCTTCTCCTGGTGATTTCTTGTGTGTGCTCTTTTCCCAGAGAGAACTTCCACTTAACTGAAAGCCTGAGAACTCTTAAGTTCCGATGAATGGTAATGAGCATTGTCAAAGACCAGTAAAATTGAGTCCTTGGTTCTGGCCGCTGAGCCAGAGCCGCAGGAGTTAATTGTGTGGATGGTAATGAGACCAGGAAGGCAGCAGATGCTCCTGCCTTTACAATCCAAATCCCACCAACAAATTCCTCCCATAGAAACTTTGAGGGACATCTTGGCACCCTGGAGATGAAGATAGACCCAGCCCTAGCCACATGCCACCTGCTAGACCTATTGTTAAAAAAAAGAAAAAAAAGTCCATTACAATAACAAAGTTGTTTGCTGTCCTTTGCAATGACTTTATGGCATCAGCTTTACCATACTAGAGGAATGAAACATCTGATTTTGAAGAAGTACTTGCACACAAAATAGTTAACAACTAACAAGGAAGGTGTTCAGTGTGATGCATATTCTTCTGATAAACCGTGCCCGCCCTTTCCTCTTGTAACTCTACCTGAGGTATTTTTCAGTAGCAGATTTTCAAGACCATATGTTTTTTGATGACCTTAAGGAAAGGAGTCTTTCTTTTTGTACCTACAGATAAATCAAAAGTGAAAAAATTTTAAATTTAGGATCATTATAAATATTCATGTCTAAATAAAAAAAAAACCACAACTTAAATTTGGTGTTTTGGATCATCTTAGCCAAAATGCTGTGTGAATGACCTATTTTTATCAAGTTTGAGTTGTTGCCAGTGATCATTTAGCAAATTATTGTTATTAGCACTTAGAAAATTATCCCTGTTTTAGGAAAATGAATGGACAGAATGGAGACAAGCAAAATTTGAAGTGACCCTCACTCACATACCGGCTGTTCAGGTATGTGTGGCAGTTTTCCATATGGCACTTGGGCATTTTCTATGAGGACAGCAAAATGGCATGAAACTGAGAACTTTCATTTCATGAGTTACTTTCATTTTTAAGGATGTTTATGTTTGCTTTTCAGAAATCTTGGTATTATATTCCTTGGAAGAAATAGTGGACTTATTTCTAGTATTAGAAAAGAGGATTGATTTAAATGGCTACTGCAGATATGGCAGATTTGTGCTGCTTATATGGCAGCAGGAGGGAGCCTCCCTGTCTCTGTTAAACAAAAGCTGCTGAAGACCTCATGTTTTGTTCAACTAGTTGACTCTCATTGCTATAAATGCAATTAGTTAGGCTGGAAATTCTGAGTGCATTGTGTAAAACCTTTGATAATCATGCATTTAAAAATGCAGATTTTAGATTGAAATATTTACATGCTTTGTAAATTTACAACATTATTATCAATTCAGGTATTGGCTATATAAGCTCAGTGGTGCTGGATTATTCTGTTTGTAAAAACCCAAGATTCTACAGTAAATAAAAAACTGTGTTATTTTCATAACAATAAAATATGTGCTTCTGACTTACTGAGAAGTCAGATATGGAAGCATGTGGGGACAATATGTAAATGTCAAGCAAGCTGTTTATACTGGGACTTGCTCCTGCATAATAATCATAATCCAATCCTAGCAGAAACCTTTTGAATTTAAAACCTTGTGAGTTACAGCAAAACAGAAAGAACCACAGCAACTGTTGTACTTGCTGATTATTTGTGAGAAAGCTCAAATATGTTTACTTTTTCTGCAAATTAGGGATTTCTATAAGTTTACCACCATCCAGCAATATCTTTTAAATTATTTTATTTTGCTTCAGTGAACTGATCTGGAAAACAAAAAGGAGCAGTTTGAGATTTGCTTTAATATATTCCTATTACTAGAAGAACACATTAAAACAGGAATGTGCAGCCATTTTGTCTATGAAAATTTTGTATTGAGAGTTGTGGAGAATGTGAATATTATTTTATGATTTCATTACATTCATGTTAGAAATTCAGAAAGTCTATGTAGACCATTTGTTTCTTTAAATTTAAAGAAAGTTTTCTGTATTCATTTAGATGGTTAAATCCAATACTTTTGTCTGAGATAAAGCACATTTGCCTCCCTTAAATTATATTGTTTTACCAAAAAAAATGTTAATGTCTTTCATTTAGATTCACAAAAGAAAGACAAGTTTCTAGGAAAGTCTGTCAAAATAAATGATGCATTCTTGACTATTCAAAGTATGTAGGATATACAGGTATACTTTTTAGGTCTTTCTTTCAAATTTAGGATTCAATTTTTTATTCAAGAAAATATTGTGGAGAGTAATATTATAATTAATAGTGTTAATACTCCAACTCCTGTTGGAGTTTGATGGTGGTACATAGCATGGCACAATGCCAGGAGGTTGCCAAGGGGAAAATGGGTGTCTCTGACCTCAGGTGGGCATCACTCTCCTTCACTAAGCTACTCCCCTGTGTCCACGCTCTGGTCAGGTTTTGCCTAGAGTTTGCACTGTTTCTGACTATAATATAAGAATCTAGGACTGTGGATATAGCTCAGTTGGTAGAGTGCTTACCTGGCATGCACAAAGCCCTGGGTTCAATCCCCAGCACCACACACACACACACACACACACACACACACACAAATGCCATGGCGCATGCCTGTAATCCCACCACTTTCGGAGGCTGAGACAGGAGAATCGCAAGTTCAAAGCCAGCCTCAGCAATGGCAAGGCGCTAAGCAACTCAGTGAGACCCTGTCTCTACATAAAAACACAAAATAAGGCTGAGGATGTGGCTCAGTGGTCAAGTGCCCCTGAGTTCAATCCCTGGTACCAAAAAAATAAGTAAATAAATCTAAATATCCACTTTCCTTTCTCACTCACCTTCCCCTTGCACCTGTTCCATCAGTTAATTTAAAGATGATTAAGTTGTGATTCTTCTAGACTAGCCTGGTCTCAGGGAAATATTACATGGTCTGCACAGATGACCTTCCTAAGGGGGCTGAGGTATTTAGATCCAGAAAAAAATATCATCTGTAGCTTTAGCTCCTCAATTTTCCTTCCACCTCTGGTTTGGAATCACTTCCATTAATCCTCCAGGATTGATCATTTACAAGGATACCATTCAAAGCACAAAATGGAGATGATTTTTTTGTTTTGTTTTTATTTTTTGTTGTATAGGTTGCAATAATGTTCCATGAGACAATTCACCTTAATTCTTTCTCTCATAGCTTCACAGTTTTGGAAAAAGAAAGAATTTTTAAAGTAGTCAGTACTATATAATAACAGATTTTGAAGGCTGACACAAGTATATAAACTTATCATCCACTCTACTTTAGCTCTGTAAACATCTACTCAAACTTGGTGACTTTTAGTTCCCTTATACATTAAATGGTTCTAGGATTAATATGATGGACATACCTTGTTCTCCATGTAACATTTGCTTTCCGTTCAACCTTGTTAACTGAACTTCAGTACTTAAGTACTTTGTTCTATATGAAGGGACAAAGTGCTCATTTCACCCAAGGGCTGAGACATTTTTAGTCTAGGCCAATCAGGACAATTCCATTCTCATTGCTAGAGACTGGTTAAAGAATAGTCTTGTGACATAATTCTGACCAATGGACTTTAAGAGAATATCAATAAGAAACTTCTAGAAAACACTTTATTTCTTGCTGAAAGAAGACATATTAGGAGATATTATCTTTTTTGTAACTTTTTATTTATCTGAGTAAATATGTATTTCCTAGAACTGCAGAAGCTGTCCTGAGGTCATGAATGAACTCATGAAAAGTGGACAAATCAGCCGGGCGTGGTGGCTCACGCTTGTAATCCCAGCACTTAGGGAGGCTGAGACAGGAGAATCGCGAGTTCAAAGCCAGCCTCAGCAATGGCGAGGCACTAAGCAACTCAGTGAGACCCTGTCTCTACATAAAAACACAAAAAATAGGGCTGGGGATGTGGCTCAGGGATCGAGTGCCCGTGAGTTCAATCCCCGGTACCAAAAAAAAAAAAAAGTGGACAAATCAGAACAATTGGACAATTGGAGATCAAAGCCCAAGAAGGTGAGAAAGACTTGGCTCATGGTGGTGTCAATGAGCAGCTTAATTATTCAGCATTGGAAATGTCTTAACTTTTTCTATCTTGTGTTTAGAGATAATAAACTCATTTTTGACAGCTTTGGCTTGGTTCCTTTATTTATATGCTACATGATTCTAACAATTGTAAACATTGCATTATTAAAAGTACAGTAAGTAATAAAAGAAGAAATATATGTAAATTGCTGGCACATAATGTGCAGCATCTATTATCTTTACTTTCATTCTAATGTAAGGCTCTTTAAGCATTAGGCGAGATGTTGCTATTTTAGATGGTATTTTTATAGTAAACAATCTATACTGTTAAATTTGCCCTTTTAATTACATCTTAGAAGAGATATTTTCTGTAATGGTTTACTGATGTTTTGCACATATTTTTTAAGATGCTTGTATGAAAATATGTAAAATCTAACTTCTACTTTGGAAGTTAGATTCTTCTGGATAGATAATATCAGCTATAATTGATAAATTTTTTACATTTAACTTATCCAAATTTAAAATAAATACTAGATGGTAATAAAATATGCACTGTGTTCTCATAAATGGTAGCCTGCCAAGTTTCTTGTAATAGTCACTATTTTCAATCAAGGTCTAGCAATCCTTTGAATATCTTCTATATACAGTCATGTGACAATGACAGAGATGCATTCTGAGAGATTCGTCATTAGGTGATTTCATCATTGTCTGGGCATCATAGAGTATTCTTACACAAATTAAGTTGGCTAAAACTTCACTAGGCAATATGATCTTTTGAAATCACCACCACATATGGTCTTAATGGGTCAAAATATCCCTATATGAGCTAGGCGTGGTGGTGCAACCCTGTAATCCCAGTGGCTCAGAAGGCTGAGGCAGGAGGATCTGAAGTTCAAAACTAGCCTCAGCAGTTTGGCTAGGCCCTGAGCAACAGAGCAAAACCTTGTCTCAAAATAAAATAAAAAAAATAAAGGGCTGGGAATGTGGCTCAGTGCTCCTGGGTTTAATCCTTGGTACAAAAAAAACACACCTAAACTAAAAAAAACCTCTCTATGGTTCATTACTGTAATTCATATACATACAGATATTCATATATCTAACTGCTTGTTTCCCTGTAGGTTAGAGAGGGAATGATAGACACATGCATGTCCAGAGATCACCTTTACAGCTGGATTCTCATTGTATTAATCCATTGTCCCTGAAATTCCAAATTACCTAGCTGTATTTACTAACAGTACACTTTCCTATATAATTGATGCTAATATTTCAATTATTATTTATTCTTTACATGATATACTAAAATATCTTTTCCAATGCAAATAACAAAATACATCCTCAAATAATTGACTTGAATTCCATCATTTAAAGTGGATGCTCATATTTCCAAGTCATTTCAGTTCTTCTTCATACTTCCCCAAATTTTATCTTGAGAATAATCATCATTCTATGAACAGTGAGATATTTCTAATTGGAATAAAAAAATGATTGGATAAATCAGACACTGATTTATCTGATAAATCATTGGATAAATCAGCATTCAGAAAGATTGTACATGAAATGGATTTTAATATCGGTGCAAAAGAGCCAAGCATTGGCAATGAACTTTGTCACACTTCCACTTGCTTTCTTAATCCTGAGCTGGAATTACTTAAGGATAAATGAGCAGTACTCAAGATTCCCACTTGGTGAAGGATGAGGAAGCACTGTGGCCATAAAAAAAAATAAAGCAAGCTCGTACCTTACGTACTCTTGACAAATGCAAAATACTCAACCTAAGAGTCTTAAACATATGTACATATACCAACATACATATATGTAAATGGCACTGGAAATATTTTTGCCTTGAGAAATTGCTATTCAAAAAGAATTAGCCCTTCATTTCTGAAAAGTGTTTTCCTTGCTAATGAAAGTTTTATTGCCTAAATGGATAAACAGCATAATAGCTCGTATAAAATATTAGATCCAGAGGGAAGTTTAATTTCCCTTCTCTTTCTATGAATTTACCTAAATAGAGAAGTTTTCTTATATCTCTTGGACTTGGATTTGTGAATTAATTATGTCTAGGCCCTGGTCCTTTCTATGGGAATCTCCATATGCCAATTGTCTCTCAACTCCCTGGAGGAGCAAAATCTCACAGTGTATAGAATTTAAGTACCATCATGTTAGGATTTCTACCACTTCGGATAATATATTACCCTTCATAGTGATGTGTCTCAAACTGTAATGTGCATGGGAATCATCTGAGGATCTTATTAAAATGCACAGTATGTTTAAGTAGGTCTGGGGTACTGCCTGAAATTCGCATTTCCAACAGTCTAGCACACGATGCCCAGTCTGCTGCTTGCCAGACCAGGCTTTGAGTAGCAATGCTTCCAACTAAGAACTGAGGCTCAACTCATTTAAAGTCTTATGGCCCCTCAAATTTCCACAGCTCCAACTATAGGAATATTCTTTGTAGACTTAGATTCTGGCCTCAGGATATCGCCCTGCTAAGAAGGAATTTAAGAGATTCTAGAATAGTTTGGAAGATCAATCCGAAATTTGGCCTTCCTGCCACCTAGTTTAACTTTATGATCTCATCTCAGATTCTGATTAAGCTCCTAGCATGTGCTCATTTTCAACACTGGATCTCTAGGTGCTTGTTTTACTCTCTTCATTTTAATTTCCAATTTCATAACCTGCCTGGTTCAGAAGAACGGAAGGCAAAAATTGAACAGCAGTTCACTTACATGCTCCTTGCTTGGACTCAGTAAAGAGCCTCTTGCCAGACCTAAGTCACCTGCTGGAACTTGGCATGCCACTTTTGGCAGGACATCTCAAATACCGATTGCTTATTTGGACAAAATTGACCTAGCACCTGTCGCTGTGTTTCATGGACTCCAACTCTTGCTGGCTCCAGAATTTCGCTGCCTCCTGGCATCTGCACAGTTATGTCTCCAGGTGTGTGGCCCTGTTATGGGCACTTAGCCCATTTAGTTTTGATCAGAATCTACTGAAGTCCATTTCCTCTGTACAAGTCCAAGGATAGTTTGGGATACATTCTCATTTCCTAACCCTTGATCTTATGTTGATAAATTTGTTCCAATAAAGAATTCATATTGTTCAGTGATTTTTCATTACTATATTCCTGATTATATGAGTAAATACAAAGAGAAAACATAAAGATAAAATGTGATTGATAAAATACTTAATAGTGCTTCTTCAGTGAAAGGTTATTTGACATATTTTATCTTTGTCATTGCCAAAATGTCATACAAAATTATGTCCTTTTGTCTTCCTACTATAGTTTGACATGATATTTAAAAAATAAAACTGTTAGTTTAAATAATTTGGGAACAGGAACAAATATCAGATGTGTATCTGGTCTAATATAAAAGATAATTAAACACTTGGCAGATTTTCTTAGTAGTACTATTATACACATTTCTATGGCTCAGGATCTGGAGGTATACTTGAGTATACTTGGATGATCTTGTGGAATTTTCTTTTGAGAAGCAAAAACTTTTGAGAACATCATAGTTCAGTACTATTGGTTTTGTTGATTGTTTCACAAGTGACCTTCACAAATCAAAATGGAGAGAACTTCATCATTTCAGCATAAAATTATGTGAATGTCTAAACCAAAAAGTCTAAAAAACAATAAAGAGTATAGAGAGAATCAACACATTTTTCTTCAATGGGTGTTAGGCAGAAAACAGATGTACAGAAGCTAAACAAAGGAAACCAAACTTCATTTTATGTCTGCTCTGACCCAGCCTATGTGAAAAATCCTAATCATTTAAATAAGCAGGAGAATTCTTTACAGCAAATTATTATTATGCCGATCTTGTACAAGACAATATGGACTCAGAGCAGTTAAGCATCTTTTCCAGGATTGCACAGCTATCAGTTGTTAGTACATGAAACAATGCATAAGTTGAGTTCATACAAAAAGCAATCTCTGTAGGTAGTTCTTGAGTATTGGGATTCCTTAATTTTGCTAACTTTTGTGTGGTAAATCTTTTTCCCTTTCCTAATTTCCCTGGATACATAGTAGAGTAATTATTTAGGCTTATTATGGCCATATGGTGCCACACAGGACCATGCATTGCTTCTACAAGGTGTTTGGCAACAAATGCTAGGAGGAAAGATGGAAAGTGTGTCAATCTGCAAGAAGATTGTGAGACCCATGTTATATTCTTGGTGGTGCAAAAGATTATATGGTGAGGTGGAAATGAATATTTATTACTCCAGCTTTTTTCATTTCATATATTCTAATAAAATACAAATTATTAGCTAAGATAATTAAACAAAATCCACATCTGCTGTTCAAAAATGTTAGTGACTTTAATCTGGCATTCCATACTAAAAAAGATATTATCATCATCCTTCTCCTCATCATTATCATTATTATTCATGTAACATAGAGGTGTTTGAGCTTTACAGTTGAATCCTAGGTTTCCCTTTCACCATGAAAGGAAGGCAGACATTAAAGAATTAGAAATACAAAGATTAACTTTCCTTAAAACAATGGTAATTAAAATAAATGGCATAAGGAAGGAGTTATTAGGGGTGACAGGATTATTAGAGGTGACATATTGCATATACTGACTGGTATCATTTCTCTAGGTTAGTAATTTTCAGACAAATTAGGCTAATGTGGTTAAAGGAGATTTGTGGATAAAATATGCACAACAGGGTGGATGTAGCCAAGTCTCTTCTTAGAAGTCCAGGATCACTCTGCTCTCATGCCTAAAGTCACTGAAAATGCCATAGACTTTAAGAGGTGAAATCACGTAATTTCCTTGTCAGCTAGGGCTCCCATGTCATCGAAGGCAGATGGAATTTTAATGGGAGTCAATGCATCCTCCTTCACTGGCCATCTGAAAGGTTGTTTTTAGAAAGATTACCATCTTTTCAAGACTGTGTAAAATTCTAGAAAAAAAGGAGCTCAACCAAGTCATCATCAGATGACCACTCATGAAAGTTTATCAGTTTTGTCCCCTAACACAAACCCTTCACAGATGACAAATAACATGGGAGATAGTTTTACTTGGTATTTTCTTTGGAGGGATACCAAATGAGGAAATTTTAAATTGCTGAAACTATCCAAAAGTATAAAGAAAAGATTTATTTTGAATTTTGTGCTTTTTGAAAGAGAAAAACCACCACGTTAGGGCTGGGTGTGACCCAGTGGTAGAGCACTTGATGCCTAGGACCTTGGGTTCTAACCCCACTATGACAAAAAAAGAAAAGAAAACATGCAGAACAAACTAGTATGTGCTGGGGATCAATCAATCAAAAGCACCGTAATTTCAAGTAGATACACATTACTTTGCAGGCAGAGATCAGCAAGCTCAAACTGAAATGATATTGGGTGACGATAATAATGCAAGGGAAGAAATCCATTCTTCATAAAAGGATTTGAATTTTTTCAAAGATTTATGCCTAGAAACATATTCTTTATGACTCTATACTAATTTATAGCTTATTTTAAATATTTTGATAAGTTACACTGAAGCTCTTTTTCACAATAATTATGTTCAAACACACTGTTGGAAATAAAAGAAAAATTTAAAAAAATACTTGTACTTTTTAAGCATAGGAAAATAATGTTCTCTACATGAAGGTAATCAGATCCAACGCTCTTGGATTTTTCTGGGGTAGACTTATCAAATTCACAAAGAAAACTCTCCTAGAACTAATGGAATTAGATTACCTTTGAATTCTCACCCCAACTTTGAATAGTCACTAATTCCTTTCTTTGCTCTTTTGGAGTTTGCAAAGGGGTTCACTAAAGCCTGAATTGATATAATTATTGGCTCAGATTGTTCGAGATCTAGGCCAGATGGCTATGGGTGTCTAACGTCCCAGTTGCTTATGGTAGTTTGCCTAGTTTGTCTATAGGGTTTGGGGACCAGCAATTTGAAAGGGCTACAAACTTGTAAAACAGTATTATTCATGGGGGCAGAATGTTCATCAGCGTGACCTAGTACTAAATACATTCATTACAGGCATTTCTACTCTGCACAATTTGCCACACAGCACTGGTTTCAGGAGGGGGAAAAAGAGACAATGGCTTATAAAATGCTTTTGAATGCCTAAAAAGAGGGAGAGTTCATGCTGAGACTCCTCTACTTTCTTTTTTTGGAAAGAGCCTTCTTAGTGACTTTAGCTGAGCTCTGCTGAGAGTAAGCAAAGTGGAAAAATCAGAAAATTACTTTTTATACATATATATATATTTCTGGGGGGCAAAATAGAGACTGGGAGAAAATAAATGGAAAAAAGTGACAGCGTGAAACAGCAAATATGTAAGTGGATGGAGACAGCTGAGGAATAATGCAGCAGGTAGGAGAAAGCAGCAAGAATGGAACCACAATGATAAACTTAGAAGGAGTTACAGAGCAGAAAGAACATCATAAATAATCATATTTTCAAATAAGAATAGCATATCAGTTTCTGTGACCTGGATAGAGCACAGCCTCCCGTGATATTTCCAGCATTTTGATGCACACCAAATGCAATTTTCAGCTCAGGCATTTTATTTGTCAGTGTAAACAAGCTTTGGGTTCTTAAAAATACATATCTGAAAAGTATTTTCATAAATAATGCATATATTATAAAAATTTGACTTGCAAAAGATGGAGTCCACGTCTCCCCAATATCATTGTGAAGACTCACCAGTTATAGAAAGGACTTCTTGGTAGAAATTGGCAAGCTACAGCATGAAATATCTTTTACCTAAAGTAAATGGGATTTTTTTGAAGTACAGGACAAAGAAATTTCATAAAGAATTTTTGTCCAAACTCAAGAAAGGAATGACATAAGGTAGAATTTTATTGTTAATTAGTTCCCAATTCTAAGGTGTTCCTTTAAATCCTGCTAATTAAGAGAAATCAAGAGTGCATGGTAGCCCTTTTCTTATCTTCAAAGAATAAAGATGAAAGAAAACAGAAAATGAAACCTTCTTACTTGTTCTGTTCTTTAAAACAGAGCCCCAAGAAAACCTGGTGGTGAACAGAGGAAGGGAAAGACCTAAGTATTTGCAGAGGGGGAGGGGAAGGGGACGGTCTGCGAAGCATAATTAGAAGCAAGTTTGCAAATTTTATTAAATTCCTCCACCAACAATATGCACTTAGAGGTATTTTAAGTTAAAACAGCTCTTAAGGACTATGAAAAGCAAGACGATTACATGTTTGTGGCAGAAGAAAGGGCAATTAAGAAAACAAGAACAATTTAAAGTGCCACATACATAAAGGCGACCAGAAGTTGATTTAAAGTTTTTCTTCAGTAATTTGTCTCCCCTTTGTCGTGGCACGCTCAGAGAAAGTGAATGCATTAGATTGAAAGCAGGGAGGGAGGAGGGAAAGGAGGAAAGAGCTCAGAGGAAGGGCGCCCACCTCCCCAGCCCCCAGCCGGGTCCCCTCTCCCCGCCGCGCGCCCCGGCCCCCGCCTTTCTCCTCCTCGTCTCCTCCATCCCTTCCCCGCTCCCACCCTCGGCTCGCGCCCTCCCTCGCTTTGGTGACTCCATCAGCTTTTGATTTGGAAGCACGCTGATTGGCTGGAAGCGATTCAACACACGCCGGGCAAGAGCTTTGTCTGAGTTGAAGTGAAGTTGTACAGATTTTCGACTGGAGTCAGCAATCACGGGTGTTTAGTCTGCAGCCGAGCAGAGAAAGGGAGAAAGAACCGCTCGGGGAAGAGACACTGCAGACTGCGCGGGCACCCTGCAATAGATGGATTCCCACTACACCAGGGGAACAGCGACGCGGAGGTGACACCCTTCTGCCTGGAGAGAAAGGACAAACGGCCGAGCAAATGCAAGCACTGGACTCCCTGCCGAAATCTGGAAGTCAATCGTGACACGGTGTGTATAAAACAAAAGTTTGCGAGCTATTAATTGCTGTACTGGGTTATTAAGAGACGCTTTCAAGTTTCAAGTACCAAATGTCGCTTAGCTTTAAGTTGCCAAAGGAAGTTGAGGGAATTGCTTTGCCGTTTTAACTTGCTCTGTGAGGGAAACCTCATAAACTGACCGATGCACCAAATGAATACTAAAATGCACTTTACATTTGCTTTTGCACTCCTGATAATGTCTTTCAACCGCGATGTACTGGGCAAGAATTTGAAATACAGGATTTATGAGGAACAGAGGGTTGGATCAGTAATTGCAAGACTATCAGAGGATGTGGCTGATGTTTTATTGAAGCTACCTAATCCTTCTGCTGTTCGTTTTCGAGCCATGCAAAGGGGGAATTCTCCTCTACTTGTAGTAAATGAGAATACCGGGGAAATCAGCATAGGAGCTACGATCGACCGTGAGCAACTATGCCAGAAAAACTTGAACTGTTCCATAGAGTTTGATGTGATCACTCTACCCACAGAGCATCTGCAGCTTTTCCATATTGAAGTTGAAGTGCTGGATATTAATGACAATTCTCCCCAGTTTTCAAGGTCTCTCATACCTATTGAGATATCTGAGAGCGCGGCAGTTGGGACTCGTATTCCCCTGGACAGTGCATTTGATCCAGATGTTGGGGAAAATGCCCTCCACACATACTCCCTCTCTGCCAATGATTTTTTTAACATCGAGGTTCGGACCAGGACTGACGGAGCCAAGTATGCAGAACTCATAGTGGTCAGAGAGTTGGATCGGGAGCTAAAGTCCAGCTATGAGCTCCAGCTCACCGCCTCAGACATGGGAGTGCCTCAGAGGTCTGGCTCCTCCATACTGAAAATAAGCATTTCAGACTCCAATGACAACAGCCCCGCTTTTGAGCAGCAGTCTTATGTAATACAACTGTTAGAAAACTCCCCCGTGGGTACTTTGCTCCTGGATCTGAATGCCACTGATCCAGATGAGGGCGCTAATGGGAAAATTGTATATTCTTTCAGCAGTCATGTGTCTCCCAAAATTATAGAGACTTTCAAAATTGATTCTGAAAGAGGACATTTGACCCTTTTCAAGCAAGTGGATTATGAAATCACCAAATCCTATGAGATCGATGTTCAAGCTCAAGATTTGGGTCCAAATTCAATCCCGGCTCACTGCAAAATTATAATTAAGGTTGTGGATGTTAATGACAATAAACCTGAAATTAACCTAAACCTCATGTCACCTGGCAAAGAAGAAATATCTTATATTTTTGAAGGGGATCCTATTGAGACATTTGTTGCTTTGGTCAGGGTTCAAGACAAAGATTCTGGGCTGAATGGAGAAGTGGTTTGTAAGCTTCATGGACATGGTCACTTTAAACTTCAAAAGACTTATGAAAACAATTACTTAATCTTGACCAATGCCACGCTGGATAGAGAAAAGAGATCTGAATATAGTTTGACTGTAATTGCCGAGGATAAGGGGACACCTAGTCTCTCTACAGTCAAACATTTTACTGTTCAAATCAATGATATAAATGACAATCCACCGCGCTTCCAGAGAAGTCGATATGAATTTGTAATCTCAGAGAATAACTCGCCAGGGGCATTTATCACCACTGTTACAGCCACAGATCCTGATCTTGGAGAAAATGGGCAAGTGACGTACACCATTTTGGAGAGCTTTATCTTGGGAAGTTCCATAACTACGTACGTAACCATTGACCCATCTAATGGAGCCATCTATGCCCTCAGAATCTTTGATCATGAAGAAGTGAGTCAGATCACTTTTGTGGTAGAAGCAAGAGACGGAGGGAGTCCGAAGCAACTTGTAAGCAATACGACAGTTGTGCTCACCATCATTGACGAAAATGACAATGTTCCTGTGGTTATAGGGCCTGCACTGCACAATAATACTGCAGAGATCTCCATCCCTAAAGGAGCTGAAAGTGGCTTTCATGTCACAAGAATAAGGGCGATTGACAGGGACTCTGGTGTGAATGCTGAACTCAGCTGCTCCATAGTAGCAGGGAATGAGGAGGGTATCTTCGTAATTGACCCACGATCATGTGACATCCATACCAATGTGAGCATGGAATCTGTTCCCTACACAGAATGGGAGCTCTCAGTCATCATTCAGGACAAAGGCAATCCTCAGCTGCATACCAAAGTCCTTCTGAAGTGCATGATCTTTGAATATGCAGAATCAGTGACAAGCACAGCAATGACCTCAGTCAGCCAGGCATCCTTGGATGTCTCCATGATTATAATCATTTCCTTAGGAGCAATTTGTGCAGTCTTGTTGGTTATTATGGTGCTATTTGCAACTAGGTGTAACCGAGAAAAGAAAGACACTAGATCCTACAACTGCAGAGTAGCAGAATCAACTTACCAGCACCACCCAAAAAGACCATCCAGGCAGATTCACAAGGGGGACATCACATTGGTGCCTACCATAAATGGCACTCTGCCCATCAGATCTCATCACAGATCATCTCCATCTTCATCCCCTACCTTAGAAAGAGGGCAGATGGGCAGCCGCCAGAGTCACCACAGTCACCAGTCACTCAACAGTTTGGTGACAATCTCATCGAACCATGTGCCAGAGAATTTCTCATTAGAACTCACCCACGCCACTCCTGCTGTTGAGGTAAGATCATAAACTGCATAGATTCACTGACAATGTCAGGTGTTAGTGTTCAGAAGTTGTATATGTATCAGTTCTTAAATGTTTTCATTCATGAGTAATAATATGCAAATTAAGCAGCATTCAAGCTAAATGTGTATGTGTAGCAAGCACACACATCTTAGCATACTGCTTTCAGTTTTTCTTTATTTATTTGCATGTAATATGTATGATATTGAAAAATAAGCATGAAGCACACAAAGGACTATCTAATTAGGACTATCTAATTATAGGCCCTCACTTCCCAGGTTAAGATGCAGCACAGCCAAAAGTTAAAGGGACTTAGTTTATTCTCATTGTTATAGTCTCTACTGAAAAAATTTTAAAAAAACAAAACAAAACTGAGGCCTCTAGAATCTCATCTCAGTGAATGTTTTATTTATACAACTTTGTAAATTTTGGGGATATTATTTTAACTAGATGTTTTGCAATGCATTTTACAATATTTTCTAGATATTTTTGCAGCTGATCACATTGGACTATAAAGGAAATCAATATTTAAAAGGGAGTCTTTTTAAAAGTCAGTTGTATTATTAGATCTCCAAATCTCCCTGGGATGTATTTCAGTTATATTTGGTGACTAGCTGCACAGTCTGTCACAGTCCAGCATATGCAAATCTTTCAAATGGGGATAACATATTCCATTACTTTGTATGAAATAACAAGTCACTGTTTTTCTTTGCTTAAAGCCTGTGAGTATTTGGAGTTTTTTTCCAGGAATCAGTTCTATCTATTTGGTTTCCAGCAGGTTTCCCAGCTTCTTTCCATGCTTCACCAAGGGCAATATCAGCCAAGGCCAAGTTTTCGAGGAAACAAATACTCCAGGAGTTATAGGTATGAATTATCCTTGTGTTACCTGTTATGTCTCAGATAACATAAATGCTGAAGAGTAAAAACCATATTTTCTGTGATTGATGTTTCTAGATATGCCCTTCAAGACATGGACAAATTTAGCTTGAAAGACAGTGGCCGTGGTGACAGTGAAGCAGGAGACAGTGATTACGATTTGGGACGAGATTCTCCAATAGACAGGCTGCTGGGTGAGGGATTCAGTGACCTGTTTCTCACAGATGGAAGAATTCCAGCAGGTAAGAGAGTAATGACAGATAACACTTTATTTCTAGGTCTACTCTAATACCAGTAAAACGAACATTGTCCAGTGCTTCTATTTCTTCTTTATTTGTCCTTTGCACTAAGATATCTGTGTCTGCATACTATTAGTAATGAACTGAATTGAAACACTTTAGAATTATCTTCTTAAAATTCATAGTAAGCAGTTGGGAGAGAAGGAGTAAGAATGTGAGCTAAATAAGACAAGAAAGAAGTGGTGTGGAGGGAAGAATAGAAAACCAAACCACTTCCCTCCTCTTTCTACCCCAATCCAGTAAGCCTCAGGACACTCTTGAGCAACTCTTTATAAAATTACTGGGTGGTTGCTTTTATTCAGTCTGTTTTGGTGCATAGTGGTGAACTGGACTATAATTTGAAAGATGCATTTCCTGTGATGGAAACCAACTCACAAAATCAGAGACTAAAATACACTAGAAAGGGTACATTTTAAGCACTAAATATAAGAGAAAGAATGCATTTTGTAGGTGGTAAGCATAGAAAATTTCTTGCTACCTTTCATTTTATGTCTATACTGTGATGTCCAAGAACAGGGATCCAGAGAGATCTATATGAACACACAGCTAGATAGGGGAGATTGTGTTAAGTTTTGAACTACATTTTCCTTAGTTTCCCTTTTCTCTAATTGTAGAGGAGAAACTGAACCAACTAAGCAAATGCTGACTGCATTACTGTAGCAATGCTATTCCTAAAGGCTATAAGGTTAAATCAACTTGCAGGACTGCAGGAGTCTTCTTTTGGCTACCTATATTCCTAACTTCTTTGAAGGTGGGGCAAATGACCCCATTTGACAAATGAGAGAAAGGTGGAACAGCATTCTGTCACCCATCTTGGTTCTATCTAACATATTTTCCAAATACAGATAAGTAAGGGAGTGTAGAAAACGAACACAGCTTTTATAAGTTGTAGAAGTCCTGGTGGCAGGACTTCACAGCAGCAGCAGCAGCAGGAATGGTTACCAGCCATGACTCTGGGCCAGGCTCAGCACTCCAGGGTCCTTGGAGTTCCTTACCTGCATTACCTGCTTTGACACTGAAATTAGTTGTAGTGGTGGCGGCCACAGGATGTTCATTTTTTTTTTTCCAGATCTGAAAACCAAAGCTTATAAAGGTTAGAAAATGAATCTCATATCAGGCATTTTATACATGATAAACAGGAGATTTGAACCAATCTCCACCTTCCTAAACACTACTCTAGTACATATATAAAGTAATAGTTTTTCCCCTTTCATAAATTGAGTAGCCTATTTGTTTTTATATCCTAAGGACTTACTAGCCTCCCCTATTACCATTAAATGTTGCTTATTTATGTTGTTCAGCAATGGGTGGGGCATGTCTGGCAGGATGAAGGTACAGAAAAGGTTGTGATGTACATGAGGGCCTATATTTGCCAGTTATCCAAGTTCTTTTTAAATTAATAGACTCCATAAGCCAATTTGAAGAGAAATCTCTGACTGCATATGACCTTAGACATCTTATTCAAAAATAATCAGTTTTATTATTCTTACTTGGATAATAAAGGAGCTGACTTCATTTCCATGACTCTGTGATACTGTGATTCTTACAGAACCTTTGAAAAACATAATAAGTTATATTATCTCAAAAAAATACACAATGGGCATAATATCAATATTGTATTATATATATTAAAATTTGTATGAAGTTATTAAAATTTAGGTATTTCATCAGAGTAAAATGGATAATACACTGCCCCTAGGTAGATAACCTTGCCATTTGTGGGACTAAATTATGCTAGTACCTTATTAAATTCTAGAATTTTATAATTCTAATAGCTAATTATAAATCTATTTTTTATTTTCTGCTTTTTATAACTTATTTATTTATTTTTGGTGCTGGGTATTGAACCCAGAGCTTCATGCATGCTGAGCACTTGATCTACCACTTAGCTACACCTCCAACCCATATATAAATTTTTAAAAAATTTTATGAAGAGGTGAAGACTCCTCTTTTATTCATTCCCATGTTTTCACAATTTTCCACCTCTCTGTATATTCATGGAGTGAGAGTTAGGTACCAGTTAAATGATAATAACAATAAATGTTAAGGAATTAAAACATTGAACAATAGATAGACAAGGACTCTAGAAAAACAATGTGTCTTGTTTAGTGAGTGACTTTGAGCTCCATCCATGTCACATTTCTTTTCAAAATGAGGAGTCTCCATAAATCACTTCACTAACTTGTAGGTGACCTTTTAGAAAACATTCCATTATTTATATAATCACACAATCCAGGGATATAATGAGAATTCTTTTGCTGGTGCATGACATTGTATTATAGCAGACTGTATTATAAAAGATAGATTTTCACTCCACTAGCTACCTGCCTCTGCATGGTACAGGGTCTTAGCTCTTCTGGAGGCACAGAGCTCCAGCAAGTCACCCAAGGTCCATCTAGGGAGTATATTCACGTTTGGCCAGCAGAGATGGCAACGTGCATATTAAGTACCTATAGATGGTTTCCCTTAATTAGGTGCATCATTCTGATTATCCTGATTATTATTCATCCTAGCAACTTCCACAGGCACATTAAGGTATAGAACTTGTCCTTTGTAAATGGAAATTCCCAGGAAATATTCTAAGTAGAGAAAAATGGAAGTCCACATCTGAATGTCATTAGCAGAGTTCAGGACCGTTTTCTCTAAAGCCTGTATGTTTTTAGGACTGAAGTATCTTATTTCAACTGTTCTTCTGCATTAGCCTGTGAACAAATATAGATTGTTCTGCATTGCTTGCCAAAAGGGAGGGTCATTTCTGGTCACTCATTCTTTTAATTCCCACACAAATACACTACACTCTGAGCAGTAAAGTCAGTGTGCATTTTTTGTCTGTTGGCTCGTGTTTGTCAACTATTTTCTTTCTGATTCATTCAACTTTGAACTATAACACTAAGCATATGCTGCAAAATATGCCTTTTCTCAATGTATTTTGCTGTACCAGGATGATTTGTAACGGCTTTTGATTTTATTTCTTTTGATATCCCTTCTTCATTGAGTCCACTCTACTTTTTATCATCTGTCATCTGTGAGTACTAACTGGAAGCATTCTTTTCAACTTCTTTGTGTTCTCGTCGTAAGTCTCCAAGCTTTTTTCTGGACTTTCTTCTGTAGTGAAACCAATTTCCACCTTCCTAAACACTACTCAAATTTGACAAATATACTGACTAAACCACATGAAAGATAGGACCAGCTTATGAGCTGGTATTTCTTTCTGGTGGCTCCTCCCACTGTCAAATCTGTATTTCATACAGCTGAAGCAACCTTTTCAGAGCATTTTAACTTACTTTTTTTTTTTTTTCGGCTTGAAATCAATACCTGATTCTTGTTGCTCAGCAACGCTGAACAAAACTATCTTGGTGCTTGAAGGTCAATGAAATTCATTCCTAGCTTAGTAACTCTCAATTCTACCATTTCTCTACCTTTGGCAACAGGCAGAGGCACCCCTTCCCATGCTGCCCTTCTTGCATGAAAACCTGGCTTTTCTTCACTTTGACACTGTATATACTTTTCATTTCTCAAAGTTTCTTTCAAGCTGCTCTTTCTTAATGACATCTGCCTCCATCTCTTTCTCCTTTCTTGGCATATCCCCAGCATCATCTTGTTTGACACTTCAGGCTTTTATGACCTTATTTGCTACCTTTGACTCAAAACTAGATTTTAAGCCTTTTGAGGACAGGGTGCTCTTCATGCATTGTGGGCTCTTAGTAGATAAATGACTGGTCACCCAGTGTCTAATGGGTTGATAGAAGCTTGGCATGTTTTTTCTTTTCTTATATTCCATGTTCTACTTCCTGTCCCACCTTTATAATATCATGCAGTGACAAAATGCAGAGTCATGTGGAGGTAAAGAAGGGCCTCTTTTTTCCACCATCTCCTCCATCCCTCAAGGAAACGTAAACACCTGGCCAGCTTTCAAGGAGTAACAGAACAATTAGACACTCGCCAATGAATCCTGATCCTTAGAATATGGGATGGAACTTTTGCAGCTGAATTACATCTACACTGAGAATATTTTCCAATAGTTGAGTCTCCAGGGAAAAGATAGAGAATATCAACAGAACTGCAAGAAACGCTGCTTTTGCACCCCTCTTCCTCCTTCTCTCTTCCTCGCTCTTTCTCTCTTATTGTTTTTTCTTTCTATTAATCACTCTTCATCATTTTTCTTATTAATTTTCATTTTAAGCTGATTTATTCATAATTAAAGACCCATTTATTTATTGTGGTAGAGTTATAATCACTGTTTCAATATAATTCCTATGATCAAAATAATTTTTGAGTGTGAACTGTCACATTGTGTTAATCATCTCCTCTTTTTTTGTATTTTATTGCTGGTACATATTCATTGTACTCAGATCTGTAGGAAATTTGATCATGTTCAGGACTCTTAGAAGCTTATGTAATTCTCCCTCGACTCACTCTATCATTAAACTTTAAAACAAAACAAAGCCAACCAAGCAATCAAGGGAGTCCTTCCCAAGCCTAAAGCCACAGAGTTAAAGGCCAGAAAAACAAATGAAGAGATGTCAGCAGGTTTGGTCTCTTTCCTTTTGACAGGATGTGAATAAGACAGTGTGTACAGGTTCCATTTCCATTTTCAGAAACCCAAGGAATTAAGGAGAAATAAAAAATCATTACTACTATGTTAGTCATTTCACTGATGAGAAAACCTCACTGCTGTGGGAGGTTTTCCACAGCAGTGGCTTTCAACTGGCTTTACTGTTGTCTATGTCAAATTTGGTACATATTTGCAAGTAGTAATAATCTGGGAAGTCAAGACATTTAAGTCTGCTTTGATTCTTCAGTCACCCTTGCTTATTTGAATTTAATCAGTCCAAATAGCAAAATGACCTAATGATTGTCCAAGTGCGTCCCCTTGTACCCCCACCGTGATTCACATGCTATTTGTATTCACAGATAGCTATTTGTATTTCCCCATGCTGCAATATGCTTTTGCTGTGTTTCCAGCCTTCATAGCAGCCCAGCTATTTACCTTACAGCACTTGTTCTCATTTCTGTTCCTCAAATTTTCCCCTTTTCCATGAAGAACTGAGGTCCAGAGGGAGTTTAAGAACAGAATTATCTTGAAGGTTCCAGGAATAAAAAAGAACGATTCCTACACCTTTAAGTGAAGACTATTATTTTTCTTTTCCTGAAACTCAACATTACTTTCTTCACTTTTTCTTCAGCAAATACATACTGAATGTGTATTCTATGCAGATAATCAGTCAGGTGATGGTGATACCACAGGTAGCACAGTAGATGACTTCCTTCCCTGCCAAGGGGCCTGGCATTTCTCAAAAGCCATCCCTACAGCAGTAAATTGGGAGGAAGAGAAATCTTTCTTAAGTAGCTAGATCTATAAACATGGCTCTGAGTATATAAATATGGCTAATATCAATCCAATTTTCTTTCAAATTTAAGGGAATCACTTAGAATTGTCCAAAATTCAGTTCTTTGGTCTAACATGAAATCGTGATTCTGAAAAGACCTCCTTCTGAAATAAATGGATGGTTTCTGGAGTATAATTTTCATTGTTGCATTTCCTATCTTTCATGTGGTTTAGTCGGTGTATTTGCCAAATGTAGAGGTCTTTTCCCTTCTTTATTTTTCTGCTTTTCTCATGCTATTATTTTCACTAAGTGTGGTCACTCACATTCCAATAGAGCACCAGGATGTCTATAAGGACCGAGTAATGGATTTTTCATATTCTTTGACTTTCGGTGACTTTTCCATGCATTTGACTGTTAGTATATTTTGAAGCTTTAAAAGAAAACTTCCTAACAGGGTAACTTTAGATGACCAATAGTTAAGGATACTTCTCACTACTGTTTTAAGTAATAAGTCAATAAATAAATTATAGAACTTTTGAGAGAAGTTAACAAGGATAATTACTTGATAGTCAATTATATTTTCAGTAATGCCATTGAAACTGAAGCAGGTCAGGTAAACCTTCATATCAAGAAAGTTATCACTAAAGGATCATCTGGTAGTCTCTGAAAGTTAAGGATTTAACTTTAAAAGTCAAAGCTGACTTTTTAGAATTTATGTTCAGCACCCACATCTTAGATGTTTTCCAGTCATTTTCATGTATAAATTATTCATTCATTTCTCATTATTTAAATAGAGAATATTCCTGAGAAGCACAAGTGATAACCCCCAGTTCTTCATTCAATAAATGAGAAAAAAATACACCGGCAAATATACTTGTGGAGGTCTATAAAAAATGTATCCAAATTAATACCATCATTGTGGTCCAGCGAATGTATCTCATAGCAGGTCAGCATCCTGGTGGTAGTTTAAACCTCTCGTATTGTATTTAAATTTTTTAAAAAATGTGTTTTCCTACCATTTTGAGGCATGCTACCTATAATAATGCACCCTCAATGCCTTTCCTTGAGTGCAGCTATGAGGTTGTGCACAGAGGAGTGCAGAGTCCTGGGACACTCCGACCAGTGCTGGATGCCACCGCTGCCCTCGCCCTCCTCAGACTACAGAAGCAACATGTTCATTCCTGGGGAGGAGTTCCCCTCGCAGCCCCAGCAGCAGCATCCCCATCAGAGCCTTGAGGACGACCCCCAGGCTGCAGAAACCGGCGAGAAGAAGAAGAGCTTTTCCACCTTCGGGAAGGACTCTCCAAGCGATGAGGACACTGCGGACACCAGCACATCCTCCCTGCTGTCCGAAATGAGCAGCGTGTTCCAGCGCCTCTTGCCCCCTTCCCTGGACACCTATGCTGAGTGCAGCGAGGTGGATCGGTCCAACTCCCTGGAGCGTCGGAAAGGACCAGCGCCAGCAAAAACTGTGGGCTACCCACCAGGGGTGGCGGCCTGGGCAGCCAGTACCCACTTCCAAAATCCCACCAACAACGCTGGGCCCCCGCTGGGAACTCACTCCAGCGTGCAGCCTTCTTCCAAGTGGCTGCCAGCCATGGAGGAGATCCCTGAAAATTATGAAGAAGATGATTTTGACAATGTGCTCAACCACCTGAATGATGGGAAGCACGAACTCATGGACGCTAGTGAGCTCGTGGCTGAGATTAACAAACTGCTCCAAGACGTGCGCCAGAGCTAGGAGATTTTAGCCAAGCTTTTTGCTTTCCATATATATATGGAAAATAGGGGACAAGAAAAACCCTGAAAGAACTGGCGTTGCCAAATAGTTGCATTTATCATAAATGTGTCTGTGTATATTGAATATTAAATACTGTATTTTCGTATGTACACAATGCAAGTGTGATTATTTTAATCTGTATTTTAAAAATACATTTGTACCTTATATTTATGTGTAATTTAACAAACAAATTTTATTTTTTTACTCCCATGACAAACATGTCTTTCCTAATCATGTAGAAACTAGCCACTGTTTCAATCTGATATACTATTCAACCAGGAAGTGTAAAGGTACTGCTTAGATTAGTTAAGCTGGGGTGGAATTATTATGCCCTACAAACAAACCCGCTAATGCATTGCATAATTCTTAGTTCTATTAAGCTATCCATTTTTTTTTCAATGCTTTAAAAAATTAAGCATTGGTAAAACTGTTAAGCTATTTTATTATTATTATTTTTTTTACTGCTTTCTGGTAGCTCCTGCAGTTCAACTCTCACAGCAAAATTTTGCAGAAGGAAGTGCATTTTTTTTGAGGACTAGAAAGCATCTGAAGAATATTTATAAGATGACTATTTCAAAAGAATTTTTCAGACAATGATGTAAGCAGGAATAAAGTCATTTTTCTTTTCCCTGACTCCCAGGCCCATGCAGGACACCACATCGACCTGGTTTTAAGTGTATTGTACTGAATTTATAATTAAGGCAAACAATGTATTTCATTCCATCTTTGTAATATGAGATGCTATAGAAGGGAATGGAATTTGTCCTTAAAATGGAGAACAGTATGCATTTGAACAGTGCCAAGTGTTAATGGACAAAATTATGCCAGTGTCCCTCCTAGTGTAGTAAATATAATTGATTTATTTTGAAACCATTCTATTTGAATCTTCCCTCTCATAATACTTGAACATTTTAATCCTTTGCAGTGTTTTTGTTTGCTATAACTATTCACTTTTAGCTTTTGTCTCCAGTGCATGACTTTATATTTTGTTATATTTTTAGTATATGAACATTTATAAAAATCACATTTTTGTTATTGCAATTTTGTTCTATTTGTTGTGTGACAAATGAGAAGTTCTTTATTTATTGTGCTGTTCTCTCTCTGTGGAATGCCTTGGTAAGAGAGATCCTTATTATGACTATTATCATTTATGATCAAGCTTCTATTAATGTTATTTCTATTAGTACACTATGTTGATTGTACTCTCCAGAAAATTTTACTGTCAGTGAAAATAAAAGGAAAATTAAAGGAAAGCTAAGGAGCTGTCCATAAGTCAGAGTCCTGTCCTATACATGTGTTGGAAAGGTGTGCATGCATCTTACCCTCTTGAGAAGGTGCTGGCTTCCAAATAATAGAGAGGGGACATCCAACTGGCTTGGCCAAACAATAACAACAGGGGAAACAAATTCGACATCTGCCATGGGAACAAAAGTAGTCAATCACATTTCAACTAGTTTAATAAATGTATTTGGAATGTAAAAATAAAAAAGGAAAGAATAACTGTTGAAATATTATTCAAATCACACACATCCAAAAATGCTTTCTCAGAACACTTTGTATTATGTTGTAGAAGAAAAAACGGTATCCTCAACAATTTTTCCAACAGGCTAAAATATTCTCCTTAGCTTACTGCAGAGAATTAAAATACTAGGAAAGTTAAGTAACCTAAAAGTGGCTAAAACTAAGATATTTGAATTCTCAAATGAGTACCACATTAAATAGAATGTATTATCTCTTTCAAAAGGCACATTTGCCTTCATTGAAGGGATTGCAATTACAAGTCAAATTTCAGTTTATTTTTCAGTAGATTACACACACAAATGCTAACCACATTTAAATACATTTTGCCTTTCAACTTCACTTCCTTTCAGCACATATTATCATTAAGGAAAAGACTTTATAACCTCACTGCTCTTAATTTAAAGCATCAACAATAATTGAGGAACCAAAGCCAGAAATAAATATTTTGAATACTTGAAGTAAATAAAATGTAGTATTATATTCAACAAAAAACTTTGCCTATTGTTCTTATACCATTCCATGTCGCCAACTCCTTTCTTCTCCAGCCTTCTCCTTTTATTATTTCTTCCCCCGTCCATCATTTAGGGAAATATTAGTGCAAGATTGAGCTTCCATTCATATTTCTTTTACTAGACACACATACACACACACACACACACACATTTTTTTTGTACCAGGGATTAAACCATGGGTACTCAACCACTGAGCCACATCCCCAACCCTTTTAGTTTTTTTTTTTTATTTTGAGTCAGGGTCTTGCTAAGTCACTTAGGGCCTCGCTAAGTTATTGAGGTGGAATTTGAACTTGAGATCCTCCTGCCTTGATCTCACAAGCCGCTGGGATTACAGGCATGCACCACGGCACCTGGCTACTAGTAATATTTCAGCAAAAGCTGGGATATCTGAATGTACCACAGCAGGTAAACCTCTCAAGTTTGTGTCTCCTCTTTTTTGATATCACACCTCTCTTCAAAATGAAACAAACAAAAAGGCAATTGAAGATGCCTTTCTCCTTTCATTATTTCTTAATCCCTTTAGCCTCACTGGATTCCTTTAACTGTTCTTCAGTGATAATTATCTATTAAAGGAATTATCTTCCATAAATGTAATTCAACACATCATCTGTTGCTTACAAATCCTCTTTTAAATGCTTGTTTATAGAATCATTGGAATTAACTTTCTTCAAATTATTACAAGTTATTAACATTATTATTCACTTATCATTCATTTCTTTTTTAGTATTAAAAAGGCGAGGCTTAAAACTTTGTTAATCATTGAAATTCTTCTCCTTTTATGTGCATATCAAATTTACCCTTTACTAGTAGGTAATTATTAAGGCAAAATCTGGGTAAAAGGTCATTTTGGAGGCACTGATGCAATCACGTTTATGAAAATCTACTCAGTGTTCTTGTTCCGTTTGTTTAGTACTGATGTCCTAAAATACTCAAAGCTGAGTTTTATTATTGACAAATTACAATTCAGAGAAGCCCCCAAAGTTAAGCAATTTCACAATGAATTATTTGTGTAGGAGGCAAGTGTGTTATCTGGTATGGCCACTTTCAATCCTGTGTGATCTCACACTTGGATATTCATTTATTTTTTATTTAATGTCCTCTTGTATTTCATGAAGTTTTACACCTTTTCAAAATACCAATTCAGGAGTGTTGAAAATGCTTTTATATTTCCATCCCAATTCAGAACATTTTGATAATGTATCATCACAACATTGACAATTAAGAAGAGTGAACTCTGAATAAGCAATAAATAAAATTGAAATAAAATTATGTGAAGTCTTCAAGATCTATGACAAGTTTCAAAAACAATTTGAAAAGTGTGGACCTTTCAAAAGAGCTAGGATTTTTTAACTTCTTAATTGCAGGTTTAACTCATAAAACAAAACTTCCCTTAGGTTTGTGAGCTGTCTTATGTTGTGAAAGTGTAAGATATCAAAAAAATTGTAATCATTTATAATGCATTAGGATTTCTCTGTGATTGATAGAAATAATTATATGTACTTATATAAGTTAAAGTTTTAATTTGATATATTTGGCTATTTGGGTCACTGAAGGATCACCTACTTCAGCTAAATACCTTGAATGAAAACTTTGTTTTTCCTGAAATAACTGAATATCTATAGCATTAAACTGTGAGTAAAAATTTTGTTGCCCAAAATGAGTTTTATTTTTCTGTGTAACTGGAGTCATAGTCAAGTATATATACTCTTAATACTAGAACAAAGACAGATTGCTAATATAATCTAAACAACAATAATGAAAAAATACTGCATAGAAAGACACTATATACCAGATGTGAAAGTAGTTGTGTATATTCCTCATTAATTTATTATTTTTATTATATGCTTGCTTATATGGCTTGAGGAGCTGTTAAATTTATAAGAAGCTGGCATCACAAAAATTGCTACCAAAAATTTACATACTTTCTGACTTTCAAAATTACAATAATACATCCTACTTCAGCATTTAAAAATAATAGCTTTCTATTTCCTTTTATGACTTCTAAAAGATACCCTTAATTCTTGCTGTTTTCTCAGATTTTATCTTTTCAATTTATTTTTTTAATGGTACTCACCCTTAATAATTTATTCTACTGTCTCCATTTATATGCACCCCTTTCCAAATTTTCACATGTATAAAGTTTCTAATATAATCACCAAGATTTTTATTAACTTTCCTGGTGTCTTTTCTTTGTTACTGATATAATAGGGATCATATTTTTGATATATAAAGCTGTTACTCTTCATTCTCAATAAAGCTTGCTCTTCTGATTCATTTATTTAATGGAAGGGTAAATTTATACAATCAAGAACAGAGAGGTCATTTTTGCTTTGTTTTAAGTGCCTAAAAGTACCAGTATAGAAAACTGTGCTTATGTAGGGAGGTAACCATGTCTTATTTTTTAAATTTTCTTTCTAAATGTAAAACACTCTTCTATATGTATGAAAGGTTGGACTGGAAAAGGTAAGCTTGGAATTTGACTACAAGCTGAAGTTAAGTGCAGACATAAAAATAGAATATTAAGTAAGAAGGGCCCCTTGCCACAGAGAAAACAATAAAAAAGTTAATTGTTGGTAGTTTAAAGGCCTAGAGTTGAATAAATTCAGGAGGGCAAAATATTAGATGTTATTACCTTCTTTATTCCCACCGTCAATGATCTTTTAAGAAGCTATAGGACAAAAGTTGGGATCATGGTCCCCCTTCCTTAACTCTCCTCACAGGAGCACAGAGTGGGAAGGTAGTGTACCTCTGGGAAGCAGGTCACATCCTCACTGCCGTTGGGTGGTTGGATGGCCTGTCTAAATGGGGGAGGGGGTCGATAGTATAAACTTACTACAATTTAGAATGCTTTTATCTAAATGAGGGCAGGCTCTCTAAAAGCCCCAGGTACATTCTTGTTTTATTAAAAGGTACATTCTGCAGCTTAAAATAGCTAACCACAAGATATTCCAGGCAGAAACAGCATAGAACTTTCCTATGGAAGAAAATATTTGTGTTAGACAGGATTTTAGGTTCTAAATTATCTACACAACTTCCAGTAAATCTTGTTAAATGTGAAGAAATAAATCTGAAATACATAGCTAAGAATGTGTTATGAATTCTAACCAGACAAATGTTTTGCCAGTTCCTACCTTGAGATTTGGATCTCTCCAGCAAACTTGTCCTGGAGGATCTCTGTTTTAGTTAGCTTTAGTATCACTGTGACCAACATACCCTACCAGAATAACTGAGAGGAGGGAAAGTTTATTTGGGGATCATAGTTTCAGAGATCTCAGTCCACAGATGGCCAACTCCCTTGCTCTGGGGCTAAGGTAATGCAGAACAACAAGGGGGAAGGGCATGTTGACAGAAGCTGCTCAGCTCATAGCTGGTCAGAAAGCAGAGGGGGAAAGAGGCCATGGGGAAGATGCACCCTTCCAGAGCCCATTTCCAGTGACCCACCTTCCCCAGCCATACCCCACCTGCCTACAGTTACCACCCAGTCACTCCATTCAAACTAGAATGGACTGATTAGGTTACGATTCTTGTAATCCAACCATTTTATCTCTGAATTTTCCTGCACTGATACAGAAGATTTTGGGGGACACTTCATATCCAAACCACAACACTGTCAGTGTGGGCTTTGCCAGATTCTTCTGCAGACCTGTGGTGATTGCCAAGAGGGTTGGGGGGAAAATACACAAAGTGGTCACCTGGTGATGAGCTAAGGGTCTGTTGCTGTAGAGCACCAGCTGCCACGCGCACGCCATCCTTCCCTTCTTTCTCCCTCATACTCTGTCCTTACCTTTTCCTGGGCTGGTGTCTGAACAGAGGGTCAACACATAATCATGCCTGTGCTCAACACATAATCACTGCACTTTCTCCATATCAGACTCTGTGCTTGGTGTTCGAGAGACACTGCTGAACATATCACACCGAAGAGATGAAGAGGAACAAGCCCAGAGCACCAGGCCATGACTGTTAGGCAGGATGGCCACATTCACTCTGCAGGTGGACACTCTCCAGCCAGAGCAACCAACAGGAGGATGATAGGGGCAAGGCCAGAGGCTCTGATTTGCTTACCAGTACACCTCCAGGGCCCCAAATTATCCGTGGCACATTACTGATGGTTAAAGATGTGAATGATTTTATGCTACTTATAGGTTCAAGGCTGAAAACCTACTGCATTATCGTCATTAAAAATAGTTGATTCCTAGTGTCATTCTGCTATGTAAGGGCTTGTTAGCTCAGGTATGGGGATAGATATAGAGAATTCAATAAAATTCTTCTCCTTCTGAGATCATGCCAAGTGAATTGAAAGGAAAAAAAAAGTAATTTTATATAAAAAACAGAAACCATGTTCCATATTGGTATTAGTGGAGTAAGCGTAAGAGTTGCAAAATAATAATAAGCTCAAAATAATAATAAGCTCAAAATGAATAACGTTTCAAATATAGAAGAAATTTTTTTTTTTTCTCACACAACTGCCAGTGCTAAAGGAAGGTGCAAATCCTGAGGGAGCCACACTCTTTTAAAAGATCATTTGGAGACCAATCTCCTGGAGACCGCATCATCTTTAATTCATACTTTGGGAGGAATCTCATTTCCAGTGAAACACAAAGGAAATGATGGAGATGTATGCTTAGAGGGTCATTAGGGACCAGTGCTGAAAATGCCACTTCACTTCCACTCAGAGCCCATTGGCTGGAAACAGTCACATGGCCACACAGGGAAGCTATACAATGCTGGCTGCTGAATTTTGGTGAGCAGCACGGATCGCACAACAGCGTTTTCAGAAGGTCTCACACATCCAAATGTCACTGTGTCTTCTATATAATGTCTGCTGCAATTATCAATTGACTTTCCTAAGTCCCACTCTAGAATATCAGAAGGGGGAATATATTTTAAGTTTCTATTTATTCTTGTGTCTCCAGAGACAACTACACTTTGGACCTTTCAAAGGCATTCGAGCTATGAATAAGTAAGTAAATATGACTAAAAAAATAGCATTTAAGTTCCATTCGCATCCTACACAGTCATTTCTAATTTCCCAAAGGTGTAAGGCAAGAGCAGAATGTGGAGTTTGACAGGGCAACTATTTGTTGTTCTGGTGATTATTAGAATCAACATTTTTTAAAAAAAATAAATATGATAGATCACTCTTTCCCAAATTCTGATAAGATATTCTAGAAGTAATTCCCTGGGCTGTGTGTGGGAGAAGTTAGAGGGTAGAGATCACCTGTAAAGTAAGGAGAATGTTTAAGGTTAAGGAAATGTTTTCTGTCCTGATTAGGAATGACACATCATTTTGGTCAAAATTCATGAAAATGTAGATTTAACCTCTGTGAATATTTTTATATGTAAATTATACCTCAAACATTTTTAAAAAAGAAAAATCAAAACTTAAAAAATAAAACAAATTACCAGAGAGAGAGAGAGGGAGAAGACAGAGGGAGAAGAGAGAGAGAGAATAGGGGTCCGTCTTACTGAATCAAATCAATTTAACTCTAATTCAACAATAAGTTCACACAAAGTAACCACAGTGAGATATTCTCTGCCATCTTGCATTGGCACAGATTTGATTCTGCAACGCAGCTTCCTGTCTTTCTCTTAAAACTCAAGCCTTCTTAGGAAAGAAGAGAACATCTAATTAGATCCAATGGATGCCACCTCTGCACCATCACTAGTGATAAGGGCCACAGTGCTGAAGAAACCATCATGGACATGCATGACCAAACTTCATTTAAGCCTTCCCATATTTAGGAGAAAACTTAAATTTTGATTTTGTTGTGTTTTGACAGAAACCCAGATTAGTTCCTATAGCATAGAGAATAAATCTACTTGCTTTGCTTTTCCAGGGTACGTGATATTGTGGGAAAGCAGGTAGACCAATCCCCTACCCTCCCGATATGTATGTATGTACAACATGTGTGAAAGAGATGGGGAAAGAATGCATGCACAGACAGAATTTTTACCAAGTGTTCCAAAAGTATTTTTGTAGTATTTCCTGACTGCTCAGTAGAAGAGAAAACTGCGACTTACCCAGAACTATAACATTAAGTTTTCGAAAAGCAATAACAATGTTGCTTTAAACTTATAATAATGAAACAGGGAGAAAAGCTGTCCAAATATGCAGCAGCCCCCAGTCTGTGAATTTAGACACCACTTGGACTAGGCCCCTGCCTGATGCTACAGTGTTGGAAAATACCTGTGGAATGAATGAACAGAGATGTCACTCAAAAGTGTTTGCAGAAAACTTGCTCTTCAACTGTATAAGTCACTGTAGAAAGTCCACAAGTTGCATTAGCTCTTTTATAGAAGAAGAAATAAGCAAGTAAACAAAGGGAAAAAAAGCAAAAGCAAAACAAACTAAGAGCACAATCTGCCCTCTCATGTCTCTCCTGTTATTATAATGCATACAGTCTGCAGAGAAGCAATGACATGCATGTATTAAATTGTTGCCCAGATGAAGGAGTGCATAATGCAAAGGCCTTAGGGAATAATTGGAAAGATAGAAGGATGCTCAAATCTTCATTGATTTAACATTCTGAATTTGTATGAAAACAGCTAAATTTCAAACCATTAATTGCTCTTAGTTTGGGTAATGGTTTAGATCATGATTCAGAATAATTAATTTTATTTTTTGCCAGGCAATTTTTCTTAAATAAATTACAGTTTTCATTCTAAGTGTCTTTCAATTTTCCTTTTTTTGCTTCCAAAGTTAATCACTCCTCAGGATATCATATCCTGAATATAATCCCCCTTCATGAGAAGAAAATTCGATTTAATCACATCTCTCCATGATTCTTCACACTTTTTTCTTTTTATTTGGTTCTAATTCAGGAAAAAGCTGCTGCTGATAAATTGTTTCTTTAATTTGTATTTTATATACTTCTGTATACAGTTTGGATTTTCATTTAATAAATCTTTTGACCAAAAATTTATTAATAAGTGAACTCTGTAATGTCAAGCAATCAATTGGCTTCAGATTTAAATATGATAATAGTCAGATTTAAATATGATAATAGTGTAAAAAATTCAATGCTGGTTGCCCTTAACAGTACATATATTGCCTTTCTATTTGGTACCATGCTGTTTTAATTATTTTAAGTTTAAAATAATAAAACTAGGAAAGCATGACTCTCTCTTCCTTTCTCTATCTTTCTATATTTAGGGCATTTCTAGCTATTCTATTCCTATTTTAGTCTTGGAGTTGTCTTGCCTAGTTTCCAAAAATATGCTGTTGGTATTTTAACTATGATCACTTTAACTTTGTAGATTCATTTAAGGGGAGAGCAGATATTCTTATGATGTTGCATTTTCAAGTCTAAAAATGTGTCCTTCCAAAAATTTACGGAAACCTTTTGTTTCTCAGTGGCATGTTTGATTTCTTTATAGAAGATTGTATCTTCTTGTTTTGCATTTTATCTTTGGACATTTTATTCTTGTACCTAGTTATAGACCACATGAGAACCACTTTATTCTTGTTTATCAATTTTCTGCCCATCCTGCAACTGCTTTTCCTTATTATTCATAATTGTCCTCCAATGCATTCATCTGGATTTTCCAAAGGAAAAATATCTATTATTTTCAAATAATGCTAACTTAAAATTCTCTTTTGCGGGAAGCCATCCATGGAATGCATGAGGGACTTCTTTTCGGCATGGTAGCCAGGGAGAGGCAGGCTGGCATTTCAAACCTTCTGTAGCATTCTACAGTTAGGGCTGCCTAATGCAAGGGTTCCGCCTCTTCCGCTCTGCTAAGGAAGTCCTCATTGCAGTACCAGAAATGGGCATATACCGTGTGGAACTGAGTCAACCTACCTGCCCCCACCTTTTTCCTACCTTGGTAAAGAATATTTGATGAAAGGCCTTTGAAGTTCCCAGATATAAATAAAGCACATGTGGGGTGGATTTTGCTGGAAGCCAGATGCCAGATGCCAGATGCCAGAAGCTAGAAGCTAGTAGCTAGAAGTTAGATGCTGGAAGTCAGACCCATCTGGTTGCTTGCCCGTCCTGCTTTTGCTTTTAAAAACTATTTTCTGTGTTTTGTGGTTATTGTGCTGTTTTATTTCTCTTACCTTTTATTGCTCAGACAGCCTATTCCACCTAAGGGAACTTTGTCCCCACTGCTCACGTGGGACGCGGACGACCATCTTTTTAAATTTTTGTTCCTAAATTTATTTCCCAATTAATTATCTAATTTTATTGGCTATAATCTAAAGAATAAATTGTAATGACAATGTTAATAGAATTTTTTTAAATTTTAAAAATGATATTTCTGATGATTCCTTAATTAACATATGTAGGTTGTTTTACTAACTGCCATATTGAAACTATCTTTATGTACTATGACTTCTTGTTTGTTTCATACCAAGCATTAAACCCAGGGCTACTTAACCACTGAGCCATATCCCCAGCTCCTTTTCTATTATATATTGAGACAGGGTCTCACTAAATTGCTTAAGGCCTTGCTGAGTTGTGGCTGACCTTGAATTTGCCATCCTCCTGCCTATCCTTCCACGCTGCTGGGATTACAGATGTGTGCCACCAAATCTGGCTTATTATGACTTTTAAAATCAAGAATAGATGTTAGATTTTATTAAACATATTTTTTGTACATCTGTTGAGATTTATGTGACTGTCTTTTCTGACTTGCTAAATATATTGATTTCTATTTTTCTCTATCCTCCTATTTAACTTCACTAATATTCCAGGAATAAACTACACTTGCCTAATTAAATCAGCAGCTGAATTTTGCTAATTATTTGAAAATATTTTTATCTTAAAATGCTTGAACAAACTGTTCTGTAGTTTCCGGTGTGTACTTTAATGGGATTGGGGATCCATGTGATATGTATTTTAAAGGAATTAGGAAATGTTCCCTTTTTTTCCTGTGCTCTGAACAATTGAAATTTAATTGCAGTTATCTGTTATTTGGCGTGTTGGAAGAATTCCCTTGTGAAACCATCTGGCTGTAGCTATTAGAAAACTTTATCTCTTGAATGGTAATAGATTTGTCTACTTTACCAGACTCACATTCTGAGGTCTTTTGGTAGTTTGTATTTCCTAAGAACAGCATCCATTTTCTCAAACTGGCAAAGATTAAAAAAAAATTTATTTAAAAAAATGATTCTACCAACATTTACAATGTCTATTGTTATCATCTTTGATAGGGTCTGATAATTATTTGTCCTTTATACTTAAATTATCAACTTTATAATATGCCCAAGAAAGAGCAATGAGACTTATTAGTTCTATCATTTACTATTTTATACTCAAATTTTGTTTTTATTTTTAGTTGTCATTACTTCTCTTATATTGGCCCTTTTTAAAACACATGAAATGAATGTGTACTGTTTTCCTAATTATGTTTCTTCTGTGCTTTATTTAAGTTTTCATCTCATGGGTTCTAAAATGTGTTTCAATTGGCATATTTTCCTAAATGAGTTCCTAGTTTGTTTTGATTGCCCTTTATTCTCAAAGACACATGGAAAAGAGAAACTTTACCTTTCCTGGTGGGAGAATCATTTCCTTGCTCTTTTTCTTTTTATTTCTGGTTAGTTGCATTGAGGTCATATTATTTTTATCTTTTGAGATTTATTAGGCTGTTCTTAGAGGTCCAATATATGGTCAATTTATAAATGTTATTTAGGAATTTGAAAAGTATATGCACTGTCTTGTCTTTTGTAAATATGTACAAATCTATTTAGTAATGAATAGATGAAGCTAGGGTGTAGCTCTATGGTACAGCAGTTGTCTAAACTGCATAAGACCCTGGGCTTGATCCCCAGCACTGCAAAAACAAAGAGTATATGATAATATTATATTATTTACTTTTTTAAGCTTATTCATTTTTGGTCTTCTGGGTCTGTACATATTGAGAAATATCCCCTATTTTGTTTCTATTTCTCCTTGTCTTTTCTGTGGAGTTCACTCCATTAATGTTGATGCTGTAGTTTGTTTTGTTTTTATTTTGTAGGGAGGGGGTGCATAGATAGTGTCTTGTGTGACCTTGACTATTTATACATTTTAAATAAATATAAATACTTCTATTTTAAGAGTGTTTGCTTATTACAGCATGTTTTATTTTACATTTCAATTTAAGGATTTTATTATTTTAATAAACAAGTATAGTCCATTTATATTTAGTAGCTTGACCTATGTATAGGCCAACATTAGTTGGCTTTCATATTTTATGTTTAGGTTACTCTATTTATTTTTTTCTTTTTATGAATTTTTCTAGCATTCAGTTTCATTTATATATTGTAAAAAATTTCCAGATTTTATACATTTATAATTTGAACTGTATGACAAATTTAATCCTCTTTGTTTAGACATCTATTATAATAAGCAATGGTATCATGAAATAGTTCTTCTCCCTTTCATTCCCTGTTTTTCCTAATTTTAGTTGATTGCTAATTTTACAGTTTTATTTTATACTGGGTTTTCAGTAGTGTCTAATTCATTAGTTCCTAATCTAATGAAGCTTAATTTTGCTAATAGTTTTATGAGTGTTGAATTAATGTAATTATTTTTCTAGGTTTTCATCTTCAGTTTTGTCCATTATATTTCATTTCCTTCTGAATTCTCACCATAAGTTGCCTGAGACCTTTGAGCTATACTTTTTGCATTTGTTTTAATTTAGTAGTCACTTCACTGTGCTTCCTGCAAATATGGTTGATTTCTGTAACACTTTGTAACTCTTTTTTGCATCTCTGTCTTCTGTGAATCTTGAGACTTTAATCCAAAGCAGTCCTGTAAGGTACTATTGTCCACTCAAATTTCCAAATTATTGTTTAGTTGGTAAATTGTCCCCAGAATTGGCCTTTGAAGAATGTGCTTTGGTTCTTTTTCTGAATTCTAAAATCAAAGAAATCTGTATGGCTATCTATATTGCTATCCTAGGTCTACTTGAACAAATTATCACAAACTGGTTATTTTGAAATCACAGAAACCTATTGCATCAGAGTTCTGTAGGCCAGAAATCTGAAGTCAGGTGTCAACAAGGCCATGAGTTTTCTGAAACCCCTTGGGGAGGACCCTTCCTGGCCTCCTCCACCTTCTGGTAGTCCACGGTATTTCTTGGCTTATGTCATTACTACTCCAGTCTCAGCCTCAATCTTTGCATGAGTCTTCGTGTGGCCTTTACCCATGTGTCTTTTGTCTTTGCTCCTTCTAAAAGCACATCTGCCATTTGAATTTAAGTCTCCCCCTAACCCAGGATATCTCCTCCTGAGATCTTCAAATTAATTACATATGCAAAAAAATGATTTTCCAAGGAAGGTCATATTATGGTTTAGATATGAGTATCCACCAAAAACATCCCCGATAGGGGTTAACTGGGTGTTAGCTCTAGGCAGCTGGGATATGACTGGAGGAGGTGAGTCTGGGGGTTATATTTTATCCTTGATGACAGGAGAAGTCTCTGTCTCTCTGCTTCCTGGTGCCATGTTCTGAGTTGCTTTCCTACTCCACACCTTTTTACCATGATGCTCTTCCTCACCTGAGGCTCAAAGCAATGGAATCAGCCATCTATGAACTGAGACCTCTGAAACTGTGAGACCCCAAATAAACTTTTCCTCCTCTACTAGTTCTTGTCAGGTCTTTTGGTCACAATCACAAAAAGGCTGACTAAAGCAGGTGATATTAAAGGTGCTGCATGGACATATCAGTTTTGGGGCCACTATTCATTCATGCCAGGATTATTAATATGATCCTATTTATCTTTTTAACTTTGGATAAGATGGCAATTCTTTCTTTCTGATATATGGCTTAAGGTTACAAATATCTCCAAGTTTTTTTAAAAAAAATTAGTTGTATTTGTTTCTTATAACTTTTAGTTGATTTTTAGATGATATGTCAGAAGGGGAAAAAGTTCTGTCTTTAAGCCACTATTTTAAAATTTCCAGTGTCCATATTCTTAAACTTGCAGTTTAACTTTACAGAGGAACTATAATCACTCAAAATGACATACTTTAACTTTTTGCCTGCAAATCTGCAACTGTGTCTCTAATTTCTACTATCTTTGGATTAAGAATGGATAAATTATCTCACCACCACTTTTCTCTGAACTTCTGTCCCAGGGATTATGGTATCATTGTCGCCTGCCACCCAGTATTTTGAAACTTCTATTTATCCTCTCTACATGCCAAAATCACACTGTGAACACATTCTCTAGTCCATTCTTTTTAAATAACTATTTCTGGAGCTCACACTATTTCAATGACCATCCTATCTCCCCTTCCTCACTCCACTCCATAACCAAATGTCTTGAATATCTTTTTTATACTCACTAGGCACATTTTGTAGCCTTCTATTCCTACCTTTCCATCCAGTGGCTCTGGTTAAGGTCATGAATAGCTTCCAAGTTGATAAAACCACTGGATGTTCTTAGTCTGGTTCATAGCAACAATATTTATTGTCCTGTGGGTTAGAAATTCAGGAACGGCGCAGAAGGGTGGACCTGGCTTAGGATCTCTTACAAAATTGCAGCTAGGATATTGGCAGCAGAGATTATCCAAAGGCTGAGGTTTGTTGCCAAGAAGGCTTGCCTGCATGGCTATTTCTTGCATGGCCACAGTTCTTTATCCTGTGAACCTCTCCTCATTACAGAGCATCTAAGAGTGATGTTCAGAGTGATCCACGAAAGACTGAGATGAGGAATCTGCTGTACCTCCTATGACCTAGTCTCCCAAGCCACAGCCTGCCACTTCAGCTTGATTCTATTCGATAGAAGAGAATCACTAAATCTAGCCACACTTAGAATGAGAGGAATCTGTCTCTTTCTCTTGAAGGAAGGAATATAAAACAATTTGTGGGTTTATGTTACATCCACTCCAGCCCTTTGATTTTGGGATTGTGTTTTCCCCAGGTGCCTCCTTTCTATATGTACCTTTCCCTCACTACCCTTTTCTGCTCACCAATGGGACACTGGTGTGCCTCAGAAATCTGTACCAAGTGTCCCTAACTTCCTATCCATCTCAGAGGATCTGTTCCTGGTCTAAATTGAGGAAAACACAAATTATCATTGTAGTTTATATTGGTGTTCCCCAAATGAGAAACCTAGTAAATATCATTCCAACAGTATTTCTTATTCTGGGACATCAGGAAGAACAGGCAGAAGAGTCTTTGACAATACAAAAAATTTTAAATTAACAGAAAGGACATGCATGGTTATAAAACATACATTCTTCCATTTATTTCCTCTTATTTGTTTATACTCACAACACATTCTAGTTAGAAACTTCAAAGAATATTATAAAAGATGGCTTGGTTTTATGTTTTTAATAAATAATGTTTTTTGTCTTTTTCAATGAGAAATGGACTATAACAATTTGAAAAATACTGACTTAACAAATATTGCTTGCCAAGGCTAATTGCTTTTTGAGAACACTACACATTATACATGCAGCAGTAATTTGAAGGAAATAATAACAAATATTATTATGTACGTTTTCATTTGGGGCTTAAAGAAATGGCTGGAGTTTAATGAATTTAGCATTTAGAATAGGCTAGGAAATGTCTGAAGGGTACAAATTGTCCACCGTAGAGCAAAGTGTAGTTAGCAATTGTTGTTAAATCTTTTGTCTCCTTGCTCCCATATTTTAATGTTAAGGTGTCTGAAAAGTTTAATCTTTTCCCCTCAGGCAATGTTTTGTCTTGATATTTTGGATTCCTGAAAGACTGTGAAAAGGTCATTGTCCATTCATCTCTCATCATTGAATTTTCAAAGAAGATAAGTCTCCAAACCAGGCCTGGGCCATCAGTTCTCTTCATTTTGGACTTGAAAGCTGTTGTGATCCTTCACTGCTCAAGCCATAAGCTCCAACTTACCTATCTGAACATTTCCTTATTTTCTAACTGGGTTTATTTATTTTGGCACAAATACCAAGTAAAAAATGGTGACTCTGCAAATTAGTGTTTATTTTTGATTTTCTCCAGTTAAAAGGAATAGTCAAGTAGATGCCAAAGTAGCACTAAGATAAAAACAAACTTTTCTTAGCTGATTTAATAATATATGTAGAGTGCATTTTCTTTGCATTGGAACGATCCACCACGGGAATCTTGGCATTTTTATTTCCTTGCAGGTAAAGTATAAAAATGGCAAAAAGTTATTTCAGGACTGATTTTTGGAGAATAATTTGAATTAGCATAAAGGTAACATTTCCTAAATGGTTGTTTCAGAAACTAGACCATTAACCTTTATAAAAGACACAAAAAATGTATTGAAATTTTTCCCTAGTATTATTGGCTTCAGATAGAATTTGGAATAAGAGGCATATCTCTTGGATCAACTTAACACAGTAGTGTTCCTGAGAAACTAAAAACACATCATGATAAAACAATCCTTAAATCAGGTTCTCCACAGTTCCTATAAGGCAATTCTATTCAATAGAATGTATTAAAAATATTATCTGGAGTTATGAAATAAGTTAAGAATAAAGATATATGTTCTTCAAGTTAAATTAGAATATTTATTCCAGAAACTATATTCTAATAATAGAATGAAAAGAAAAAGCATAAATATTTAGGTTAATAAGGAAATACTTATAGAAAAAAAAGATAAAAACTTTTAAATTTACGTTAATTATGCAGTTCTAGCTGGACGATGTGGCACATGCCTGTAATCCCAGCAACTAGGGAGGCTGAGGCAGGAGGATTGCAGGTTCAAAGCCAGAATCAAATAACTTAGGCCCTAAGCAACTTAGTGAGACCCTGTCTCAAAATAAAAAATAAAAAAGAGTTGGGGGTATAGCTCAATGGTTAAGTGCCCTGGCCACTCAATCCATGGTGCAAAAAAAAAAAATTATACAGTTCTAAACATGAACTAAACAACCTGTTTTTCAAACGAACATGTATATCAATAAAAGTGCTAGAACTTTGCTGCAGTGATATTAGCAAACAAGTTGAAATGGTAAGGGTTGCAGGTGGGTCAGGAAGTACAAAAGCCTTCCTTTAGAACCTATGGTGTCTATGTGGGAATTGGCCTTTTCCAGAATATGTACAAGCCAGATCTACTCTGTTGAAACTAGCTGTAGACATAAGTGCTAGGGTCATTCATTTCAGGAAGGGCTGAGATGAGGGGCCAGGGCTGGAAGTCACTGGTGCAGCATACCACACAGCTGTGAGCTCAAGGGCTGGAGTCCAGCTCCTGATCAAGGCAGAGGAGGCACTTATGCTCCACTAGCATGAAGCTGTATAAGTCCCCAGCCAATGGACTGGCCTCCCTTCCAGAATCTGAATTTTTGTTCCACTCTTTCAGTGTGTGCAGACTTAGAGCATGATTGGCAAGAGGAAAATTGTACAATCATCTCTTCATTTTTCCCAGTAGTAATGTATGAGGTGCAGGTGCCTATTGGCTGGTTGATCAGTCTTTTCTTAATTGTCATCCTGTGAAAGCAAAGTGGTATAGTCTGGTGTTTGCTTACTCAGAAACTTAACCTTTATGCGCAGCTCATAAAGGACATGAGAGCATATCAACTTATTATAATAAGGATGTTGCAGCATTCACTGCTTATCATCCTATTTTCATGATTAGATTTTGATCTCCTAGAACAAAGAGCTGCTTTGCTCCTTGAGTAAAAAGTCATTCATTCTCACCTCAGGCCACCACATTGCCTGTGGTGGCAGAGACTGCAAGCTGGCTCCTAGTCATCACTGCTTTCTGTTGTTGATGCTTTCATGTGGTCTCCTCTCCTTGAGTGTGGGTGAGATTTGCCGCTTCTTTCTAACCAAGAGATTATGAAAAGAGAATGGGAGGTCACTTCAGTGGTTATTTTACCTTAGATTATAACTTCTGTCTCGCTAGCAGATACTTCCTATTGACACTTGCTGACCTTGATGAAGCAATCTGCCATACAGAGATGCTAAAGTAGAAAGGAACACAGGAGGCAAACCTCTTTTGACAGGTGGGAGGCACCTCAGGTCCCCAATTAGAAAGAACACCATGTATTGAGTCCTGCCCTAAACCATGTGAGCTGGGAAACAGACTCCTTTTCCCTTGGGCTTCACATGAGCCCCCCAGGCCTGGCTGATACTTGATTGAAACTTTAAGAGAGAAACTGACTCAGGGAACCCAGATGAGCTGTGTCTGTGTTCCTCACCCACACATCTGTGGCAATTGCTAAACAGCAATAGATAACTGATACAACTCCATATGTTTAGCCACATTTTACCTCATCAATTGTTTTATAAAATGATCAATTTTTTAATAAAACATTGTCTACAAATGAATAGTTGACCAAAAATATTTATTGTTTAACAAATTATCACATGGAGATTTTTCCATCCCTTTTAACCTAGCAAAGAGCAAATAACAGAAGCTAGCTCTTTACTGGAATGTCAAAAATAAATATCCTAAATAGGAGTACTGAGCCTGGTTCTTTCTACCATAGAGCATAAGAGAAATCAATGAAGACAGTTTATTTTTCTTCTTGATAGTCTATATTTATTCATTAGCCTGTTAAATTTCTTGATTTTCCTCCTATAGGTTTAATGCTTAAATATTTTATCTTTTCTGCCCCTAAATTATGAAGATTCAATTAAGGGGATAAACCCAGGCTCATCCGTTTCCTTATGATTACATTATATTATCTCTGCAATTCTCCCCTGGCTTCAGTGTGCTGGTCTCTTCCCAAAACTTCCCTCGTCATGCTCACAGTGTCAGGCCTAGATTCAGAGAGAAACCGAAGTGTCTGGAAGTTTATCCCCCTAAAGACCACTGGTTGATGTGTGAGTGTAAATGCCCAGCTCTGCTGTTTCTGGTGGAGACAGATCTCTGGAGCAGTGCTGTCATGGAGCCACCCTTTGGAATCAAACAGAGGGTGGGACTTTGCCTAAAACCTTCACCATTGCTTGTCTTCTGCTTCTACTCCTGCTTCTCCATGTGTGTGTGTGCGTGTGTGTGTGTGTGTGTGTGTGTGTGTGTGTCTTTGTTTCTGGGACTGTTTCATTTTTGAAAAAATAAATTACCTCTATACCAATATCCCAATCAGGATTGGCCTCTGGGGAACTTGATTTAAGACTCAAACCATGACTAGAATATTCTATCCTGGTAGATCCTGTTCCATGTCTGTAGATGTAGGTACGCACTGTTGTATAGTAAAAGAAGCTTGTTCTACTGAATTAGAATGTATGTTCTGTCTCCTTTACCTTAAAAGGCCATCGCAGTCTTGATACAGGGAAGATGCTAAATAAGCATTTCTTGGATTAATGGAATTCTACAAATAATGGAAACTTGACTGGGCAAAAGAATAAACTGATATTATTAAAAGCAAAGCAATATTTATTCAATGTGGAAAAAAGGGTATAACAATATGTGTCCCCATATGAATTCTCTAATGCTGTGTAACAAATTACTCCCCAAGTTAGTGACTTAAAAATAATGTTCATGCTTACTCCTTGTGGTTCTGTAGCACAGGAACAGACAGGACACAGTGTCATAGTGTTTCTGAAGCTTCAGGGAGAAACTTGAAGTGCAATTGGTGTCACCCAAACGCCCACGTCTGAGATTTCTTTTAAAACTTCCTAATTTCCTCTGTAATTTTATTAAATTAGGGTTTTGTTTTTGTAAAATGTTTGGTTTTGATAGATGATCAAATGACCCTTCCAGCTTAGGATTCTAAAATATTCTAATATTATTTATAATTGAAGTGTGGTAGCTAATTCTCAAGGTAAAATTTAATAAAGATATTATGGTTTCAGTTTTCTATGGATTTTTGAAAATACAAGTATAGAAATCTTGTTAAATTTGGAAAAATGGAAAACATTTTTTTTCCCTAGGTGATTTGGGTTAAATCACATGAACATCTATATTACATAGAAGTCAATTTATTGGTGAGTATTCTGAAGTCAGCTTGCTTAGACTCAAATTCCAGTTTCTATACTTTTTTTTTTATTTTATTATTATTTTTTTTTATTATTTTATTTTTTTTCCCAAAAGTTGCATTTTAATACATGTTGGCAAACATAACAGAAAAAAACAAATTATCAGAAGCTGTACACACTATTCACTGAAAACATTTGTTGAGGCAAATAGAAAAAAATTGTTACTGAATAGAAACCTCTCAGAAGATGATGTACAATCAATAAACAGATATATGAAGAAATGTTCAAC
>CM053408.1:12134539-12158514 GCA_028644305.1 Xerus rutilus | reverse complement strand
CCCCAGCCCCTCTAAACTGTTCTTGATCTCTCTTTCCTCCCCAAGATAAATTGTTCCAGGAGGAGTATATAACATCTTTAGTTTGAAAGTAGCTCCTAGTATTGCTAGAAAATATGTAGTAGAAGCCCAATAGAATGTTTGCTTTGGATTAGATTTTGTGTTAATTCATCACATTTATATTAATATTTTATATAAATATATATTACTCTGAGTGTTCAAATGTAGAAGAATAGTCAATGTAGGTCTGTTCTACACACACACAATTCACAGCTGAATTTACCTAGAGGCATTATTTATGGAGGTTGTTTGTAGTGTTAGGAACTGTTTCCTACAGCCCTGATCAATTTGCCTCCATATAAAAATGAAGTTAGAAAACCAAAATAATGTCAGAAAGCCTTTCTGCAAAATGAGTGCTGAGACATGACAGCGGTTCTCTCATGCTGTATTGTCTCCAAAGCGACTCTCTGGGACAGGCTCTAGAAGACAAATTTCCAAATCTCATTCTGGCCCAACCCTAATTATAGGAAGTGTCTGCATGCAATCCTATGAAAGCATCCTAAATCATACTTAGAAATAAATGTGCTGCTATAAATTCCTCAGGGCTGCTTTCAATTCATCATTGTGAGCTAAGGCTTGATTGGTTCTCTTTATATCCACATTTTGTGTACTGTATAAACAAGAGTGGAAATGTTTTCTGCAATAATTACAGTATGAGGGCACATTATTTGCAATAAATATTTGTTACATAAATGAGAAACAATTTCACATTTTTTATCTACAGTGTACTTCATTAGGATTTAACACAAATATGTGAGGATAAATTTTAATTTTTGATTTCCATAAGAGGTTACCAGAGAAGTTAATATAAAATTTGTATATAGAATACAGCATTTAAAAATTGTAACAATGTTACTTAAAAGTAAATTTGTTTTACAGGAAGTGAAGAAGTTATTCTTCTTTCCATTTTTATCCATATTTTATATTCTCTGTAATTATTTTCACTAATAAAAAAGAATTTTAAGAACCATAGGAATCCATTCTGTAATTGTTTGATTAGATGTTAAAACAATATAGAAAGTTACAAAAGAGAGGGAAAAAAAGCAGATCACATTCTTTTTCAGTAATATTAACTGAAGTTTTTTTGAGTTTTTAAAAATTTGTTTTAAAATATACACAACAGTAGAGTGTGTTTTGATATATTATACATACATAGAGTATAATTTATTCTAATTAAGATCCCAATCATGTGGCTTTACATGATATGGAGTATCACTGGTGGATATTCCAATATGAACATAGGAAAGTTATGTCCTATTCATTCTACTTTCTTTCCTGTTCCTATCCTCCTTCCTTCCCTTAATTCCCCTTTGTCTAATCCCTTGAACTTCTGTTCTCTCCTCCCCCACTTATTATGGCTGAGTTATATTCCATTGTATGTGTGTGTGTGTGTGTGTGTTAATTTCTTAGGCTTTTATTCTTTTATCATTATCTACTTAACCTGTATCTTTACATCATAATACTAATTTTCTTTAAAATCACACTCATATTTCTGTCAATAGTACTAGAAAAATATTAGTTTTTAACATTAGTTCATTTTCAGTGGAGCTCAAGTTAAAATATGTAAAATTCTATGAATGTTCATATTGAATCATCTTACACTCTCAGAAGTACTTCATGCACAAGAATAGATTATTATTTGGAAAGAGAATGGACAAGAAAGTGAGAAATCATAGTCAATGAAATTAATGTTTCATTCATACTTTAATTGAAAGTACTATCAAACAATTTTTAAAGGAACATAATTTCTTGGGATGATGAGGTTTTGGAGATGAATAGGCAGAATGATGGATCAACAACACAATGAATAGATTAAGAATTTAATAAAATTTCAGTTAGGCTTTCTTACTTTTTGAAACCTATGCTCTGAAAATATGGTGAAATTTCTAGTTCATGTTCTCAGAAAAACAAAAATTTATACACTTGAATGTTGAAATTCAACATTTGATTTCAATTAATAAACAATTATAACAGAGGTCCTCTATGATTTATCTACAAATGTAGATAAGAATCCAAAGAAAATAAGTTGTGATTGCTGTGTGGTTGTACCTGTTGTCTTTGCAGCCTGATGTGTCAATTGAAAGGGGTTAATCAGCTGTAGATGGTAATGAAAGTTGAATCACATGGAGAAATACTGACATCAAAAGAAATTGCTCTAACTCACAAGCTCCACTTCCCATTTGTGGTGATGGATGAGTGGGATATTCTTAACCTGAAGTCAGAAACATTGTTATTATGTAAGCAACTTTAGTCTTTTCCCAGGGGATCTGTATTCAACAAATTCCTGGTTTTGAGCAGATTCCTCATGCATATTGTCTGCATGGCACTAATGTACTAGCCAGATGATGCGATGCATTTCATTCCCCTGGAAATTTATGGTTCTAGAAGTTTGCATATAAATCTTTTCCTGACAGATCTTGCCAGTTCCATAACACAGAGATGAAACAAGTTTTATATCAGTTGCAAGTTGAGGCATTGCTTGCTTCAAATCATCTTTAAGTTTCTTTGTCATACAAGGCCGCTTCTTTTTCCTAAACCATTGGTTCTAGAACATCCTGGGAAATGAGGTTTTATTAAAATCAACATTAGAAAAGATAATGTGAGCCAGCCAGAAAGATTTTATTATGTATTCTGAACTAGGTGTTCTCTGTAAAGCTATGTGGAAAACATAATTTGATTTAAGAAACTCTTCTTACTTAGCATGCTTTCTTTAAGAAGTATTACAAAAACATCTATATATTTGGAGTAATAACACAAACTATTAGCATTAATATAAAAACAAGGAATCTAATAAGTTAATCTCTAGAGACAGAAGAGGTTTTCATGAGCATTAGGGCTCTGGAATCAGATGCTAAAATTCTAGCCTAGGAGCTTTATGACCTAGAACTAATTACTTATCCTTGCTGTGCTTATGTTTCCTTTTGGGAATAATAATATTATTTGCCACATACAGTTATGAGTACTACACATGTAAAGTACTTAGAATAATTTCCAGAATATAGTAAGTACTTAATAATTATGTATTAACAAGTAGGCATTTTATTTGGGATTATTCAAATGTATATTACCATTCAAAAGAATAATCATGAAATCTGCTAGAGAATTTACTACTTAATTTTAATAGTTTTTAATTATATTTTATGATAGTAAGACAAACTAGTATATTATGAAATAATAAATCAAAATTGCCTTTCTATTAAATGCCAGATTGACTATGAATTTATTTCATTTCCCAAGTTTTAAATTATGTTTTTTCAAATGTAGTCGCCCTTTAAAATATAAAGGCTCAAGCAGACTGATACTTGAGAGCTCCTGAACTTTTAAAAAGGTATTTCTTTTATGGTTGAATTTTGAAAAGTGGGGGTAGGAGGGGGCAGCTTGAATGAAGGTTGCCTGCCACCTCCTCCTCCCCTTCCATCTTGGAACCAGATTACACAGTTTGTATATCCTGTCCTCAAAGCCCTTTTGAAACAAAAATCCTTTTGTCAAGTCTTGTGCACCGTGGTTCTTTAACATTCTGAACCTGCTATGGTTGCTGGAATAGTTTATCATGCAAAGAAAAGAAATGCCTTTGGCATATCAAAAAAAGAAAAGAAAAGACCAGAAAAACAAGAGAAGAAAAATCCTGAGCTCACAAACAGGCTATTGTGGAGCCAGAGCAGGAAAAGGCACTGCTATTAGGTATATTTCATAATATGAAAAGACAGGCCGATTTCGGCCCCTTCGCCTGTTGAGATCAATCCTGTCGGTGCCATTTATTTGCAATCCCTTGTGATTTCTGTGTCCCACAACACTTTTGCATGAAAATGAACCATAAAGGCAGTCAAAACACCTGCTTTACTGACAAGACCCATTAAAGCTTTGATTTATCCCTCCAAGTGTGGGCTAGTCTGCGGGACCAAGGGCCTTGGGTTGGCATGCAATTTATCAGACTTTGAAGGTCTTCTTTTCTGTGTCCCAGAGTTTCAGCTGTGGGTGTCTTTTGTATATCCTAGAAAGTACTGGAAAACCTCAGAGCACTCAGCACAGCTGGAAGTAGGAGTTTTTAATCAATATTGGTTTGAGTATTTTCAGTTATTAAGTGACTGTAAATTATAGGACTAATTTGAAAGGACTCCAATATACTTAGGTTGCATTTCTCAGAACCTCACTTAGCCCCAAGAATCCAGAAAGAAGAAAATGGGCATTCTGCAGTTTAAATTCATTTCAAAATCATTTTTGTGTTACTCTTTCAAAGCTGGCACCTGTCATATTGGTGTGTATGTGATCTAAATGGGCAGGCTGGAAAGTTGTGCTTGCATCAGGGAATGAGCAGGTAGTGTTCTCTCTATATTTAGACGAAGGGGGCAAAAATCCCCTTCAGCCTGTGTCTCAGTTTGAAGAGATATGCATGCATGACACCATTAAGCCTGGGTAGAATATTGATATTACAGGATATCATCGTTGAATTCACAAAGATAAGCTGATCTTGAAAAATCAATGGATATGTCTGGGTTCAAAAGACCTTACCTGGCATGATGTCTCTTTCCAGTGAAATACTTAGAAGAGCAAATCTGTTTTTCCTATCCTGATTAAAATGTTTATGAACCTTTCTTTTCATAAATCTTGAGAAAATCCCTGCCCCCCTCCACCATGTAATTTGGAAACCTTTCATACTTGAAGCCCTATCACTTCAGCTTTCAGAAGTTTGAAGATGCATTTCATGAATGCTTATAGATTTGAGTGTTTTATCTACTGCAAAAGATGAGCCTTCTGTCTAATGATCAGAAATCAGAAATGGTACAGCCATTAGAAATACAGCTACAGTGAAGGCAGATCCCCCTGCAAAAGGAAAGAAGTCTGTAGAAGGGAATAAATGTTTAAAATATTATTAAATAAATGAATATCTAAACAGGCACACTTCTGTATATTGGAAATGCAAAGTAGTCAGTTTCAATGCAAAACTCTTTGTTGGTATTCTGCTCTATTCCAGGAACACACAAAAAAACCTCTTAAATTATGATAAAACTGAGGATAAAACATCAATAATTTGTCAAATCTAAATGGCAGACCAGGATTGCAAAACAAGTCCAGCTCCAAAGCTAATTGCCTTTCCATCACACCCCACAGCAGTGACCAGTTTAGGCACAGACAGGGGGCTTCTTCACGGGCCTTTGGAAAAGTCGAATAATTAAAGTTCAGAGATGGTTCATATTTTTCGGCTTTTAGAAAGTGCTAGTGCTCATAGATTCAAAACTTTCTGCAGCTAGTCCTTTTCCTGAAAATGTGTGTTTCTGCTGAGAATCTGGCTCTAGTCCAAGGACATGCATAGATAAAACCAAAGGCCTGCAAACAGTCTTAGCTTCAAGTCCATTCAAAGGCCTGAGGGGACATCCAATTTGTGCTGTATTTATGTTTGGTTAAAATGACCTGGTTTAAAGCATCCTGCAGCTTCCTAGCAGGATGAACTTTGTGAGGATTAACAAGTCAAAAAAATAAAAACAATAAAAGCTTTTTTTTTTTTCTTTTTGCTGTTTCAAATAGAACTATCAGCAACAAATAACAGAAGTCTTCCATAAAATCATTTGTGGGATTTGCTTGTATCTAAGTCAAGGAAAAAATACTTGTAATGAAGTGCAGAAGAACTGCTGAATATATCAGTCTTTTTAGACCTGAAAGCCTTAACATTTTTTTTGATAGGAAAGAAACTGAAGTCAATCAAAATCTAGTAATCAGTATTAGCAGATTAATTGAGATGAAAAAGCATAAAACGACTTTCTGAGAATGAGACTATACTCATAGTTATAGTCTGAATTCAAATGAACCAGACTGTCTGGATCCTTCTACTAGTTATGACACCACTCAGATCTTGAATGTTCTCATCTGTTCATGAGTATTCTAATAGGACCTCCTTAATTAGATAATTTTGATAAAAGGAAAGTAACAATTTCATAGCAAACACTCCACAAAAGCTAGCTTTTTTTTTGGTTACAAATAAGAATTAATACTTAATGAATCATATAAGAGATTTTAAATCCCATTTTCATAGATGAAGAGGCTAAGACTTCAAGTTTGGGGATAACAAGTAGAGATGACAGAGACCCAGGTTATTCTAAACCTTTACTCTTTCTAAGATCATTTGATACACATTTGAGACATAAATGAGCTTCTTAATGAACACACGTCTATGTACAGAATTTATAGTACTGCTTGTCAGAAACAGGCTGGTGAGTATAATTTTAGAATGACTTGTGCATATAGGTTGAGCATCTCTAATCCAAAAATCTTCGTGAAATGCTACACAACCTAGTGTGCTAGGTTGTAGTCAAAACACAGGGATGCTGAAAATATTGTACAAAATTACTTAATACTGTATGTATTAGGTATATATGGAACCAATGAATGGTGTTTTTAGATGTAGATCCCATCCCCAAGATTTCCCATCATGTACATGTAAATACCCCAATTTTTTTTTTTTTAAAATCTGATTTCCAAAAAACATCTTGTCCCAAGCATTTTGGATAAGAAATACTCAATTTGTGATTAAATATACAATGCTATGCTGTATTTACAAATTAAGTTAATATCAATGTTCTTAAAGCTTGAAAATCAAGAGAGGATTTCTGTTAACATTTATGTCCTGGCCTCTCTATTGTCCCTGATAATTTATAAATTGATGATATTCATTTATCATCGATATGCAATAGAGATTAAATTTAATGGGCACAAAACTTTGAAAGAAACCTAGTAATGTTTTACCATTTTATATAAAAATCCATTTTTATCTAAAAAATGCCAGGCATTTAAAGAAAACAGATTAAAGAAAAAGAAAATGCACCAATATGTCACCAAAGAAAATGAAATTAATATTTTGGTGTATTTCATTTCTCATGTTTCTAGGAGCTAGTTGCTGTTTCTTTATGTAATCTTATTCAACTAGGTGTCTTATTTACCAAGAAGAATGATGCTGAGAACACACTAAACAATATGATTCACATATCTCTTTTTCCTTGTGTTTGATGTGTATTTTCACCCTAGGGAGGCTGCATGCTGCTCACAAAGGCTTAATTGAAATGAAGTACATGAAAGATAATTTGGTTTACCCCTCTGACTATGTCAGAAGGATTACTCAAATGCTTTTCATATTAACCAACTCAGCATACATTTTCACTCCGTAATAATTTAGAGATCTCACTTTAGAAGAGTAGTCTTTGCCATGGAGGGTGCATGAACACTTTTAATGGTGTATGCCTCCAAATAATCTTTCATTCTAGGAGAAGAGAGATTTATTCCTCAACCATATGCATTCAATTTTTAATATTTTCTGTAGTTATTCTTGGTTGAATTGAATGAGGCAATTGGATAACAACACTACATACTCAGTTAAGCTTTTAGGATCCTGATAGAGTGATTTTTCTGGCACACAAAGTCAATGATTGAGTTCAAGAGGACAGTTTCTTAATCACATAAGGTAGGATAGAATCCTAGTTCTTCTACTGAATGACCATATGTACACTTCCTGCATCAGTTTACTTTATAAGATTGAGAGATGTATGAAAAGTACTTAAAAACATAAAAATCAAGTTATGCTTTGATAACTTTCTAAAATATCAAATATTTTCTAAGATGAAATTAGACTTGCATGTTTGTTTTGCTTTGGGAAAACATATTTTAGACTTTTTTTTATTAGTGTATTATAATTATACACAATAGTGGGATGCATTATGACTCCCCCAGCTCTACTCTAATTATCTCCCTTCTATTGTTACTAGTAGGATTAATTAGTTTTTTCTGTGTGTGTGTGTGTGTGTGTGTGATTTATTGTGGTATGTTGGTACATGAACATAACATAATTGATAGTTTATTCCCCAATACTTACCTGTCCTCTCCCATTCTTCCTCCTTCTCCCTCTCCTTCCTCTGCTCTATTGATTTCTTTTTTATTTTTGTGAGATCCCTGTTTTATAAGTTCTTTTTTCCCTCTCTCTCTAGCTTCCACATATAGAGAAAACATTTGATCTTTTTCTTTCCATGTCTGGCTTATTTCATTTAGCACAATGTTTTACAGTTCTATCCATTTACCAGAAGTGACGTAATTTCATACTTCTTTTTGGCTGAATATAACTCCATTGTATATACATACTACATTTTCTTTATTCGTTATTCTGTTGATGGGCACCTAGGCTGGTTCCATAACTTGGCTATAGTGAATTAGGCTGCTATAATCATTGGCATGCATGTATTACTGTAGTATTCTAATTTTAGTTCTTTTGGATACACATAAGAACAGAAGAAGCCAAATTATCTCTGTTTGCAGATGACAGTATCCTACACTTAGAAGAATCAAAAAGTTCCAACAGAAGCTGATAAACAAATTCAACAAAATAGCAGTATATAAGACAACATACAAAATCAACAGTGTTCCTGTATTCCAATAACTGCTGAGAAAGAAATAAGGAAAATAATTCCATTCACAATAGACTCAACAAACAGACAAACAAACAAACAAAAACCTGGGGATGAATAAATCTAAGGAAGGAGCAAGGAAGTAAAGGCTTTACAGAATGAAAATTAGAGAACACTGAAGAAAGAAATTGAAAAAGACCTTAGAAGATGGAAAAATCTCCCATGTTCTTGGAGACACAGAATTAACATTTTCAAAATGGCCATGTTACAAAAAGTGATCCACAGATTCAGTGCAATCCCCATCAAAATAGCAATGACATTCTTTGCAGAACTAGAAAAAAACAGTCCTAAAAATCATATGAAAAAATAAAAGACTGAGTATAGCCAAAGTAATCCAGAGCAATAAAAACAATGCTAGAGACATCACAATACCCAATCTTAAATTATACTGAAAAGCTATAGTAAAAAAAAAAACACAACATGATATTATGGTATTGGCATCAAAACAGACATTAAGACCAGTGGGATAGAGTAGAAGACAGAGAGACAAACTCAAATAGATATGGTAATCTGATCCTTGAAAATGGTGCCCAAAGCACGTGTTGGAGAAATACTTTTTAAACAAATTGTGCTGGGAAACCTGGATATTTGTAAGTAGAAGAATCAAACTAGATCCCTATTTCTCACCCTACATGGTAATCATTGCAAAGTTGATCAAAACCTAGGAACTGGGGAGCAGTTTTTGGGCAAATATGCTTTGTAAAGGAATTGGCTATATCACACAGACTTCCCCACCAATGGGATGTAACTATTAACAAAGGTGAGCCAGCTTATCCAGTAGGGATATCACTAGCCCCTACTGGTAGTGGAAATTTTAAGAATCATTTCTTGAATGAGTAAGCAAATTCATTAATGTGGCATTTAGAAGGAGGGATTATCTTTTTTGGCTATACAAATCAGTGTGGTAGGTAGCAAAGAAATAATAAAACCATCTTCATCTTTGTGAGCAGGAGCCAACAACCTTTCATGTAAAAATAGCAAATGTTATCTGCTTCATGGGCCACTTAATCGCTGTTGGAAGTACTCAGCTTGAGCGCTGTGCAAATGCATCCACAGGTGATGCATAAAAGAGTGGGCTTGGCTGGGATCCAATGAGCTATATTTACAAAAGCACTCAGCTATCATCCTGGATTGGACCAAGTTTTGTGACCTCCATGTTTGAAAACAAAGTTAGCTTTTTCTAATAAACTCAACATCTACAAAATCCAACTAAAGGAGTCACTCCTAGACTTTCAAATTTGTTTATTTCATAGAGTAACAGCCTACCTCCCTCACCTCCAAAATTGTGCTAGCCTGGTAAAATTGGAATTTCCTGGAGTCTTTTATATTTGATTTATGACCACTTTCTGTTATATGCTTTGAGGAGCTTTCCAATCAACTGGTTAAAGTTATTATCATTTATCCTGGGTAACATGCAGAATGAACCTTCGACTGACTTATACATAACTACAGTGTCCTCTTTTTTATATTTTTAAATTTTTTTTAACACAGCAGAATGCATTTCAATTATAGTACACTTACACAGCACAATTTTTCATTTCTCTGGTTATACACAAGGTAGATTCACACCATTCATGTCTTCATACATGTACCTAGGGTAGTGATGTACATCTCATTCCACCGTCTTTCCTACCCTTATGCCTCCTCCCTAACCCTCCCTCCCCTTTGCCCAATCCAAAGTTCCTCCATTTCTCCCATGCTTCCCACCCTGACCCCCATTATGGATTGGCATCCACTAATCAGAGAAAACACTTGGGCTTTGGTATTTTGGGATGGGCTTGTGTCACTTAGCACGATATCCTCCAACTCCATCCATTTACCTGCAAATGCCATGATTTTATTCTCTTTTAATGCTGAGTACTATTCCATTGTGTATATATACCACAGTTTCTTTATCCATTCATCTGTTGAAGGGCATCTAGGTTGCTTCCACAGTTTAGCTATTGTGAATTTTGCTGCTATAAACTTTGAAGTGGCTGCATCACTTTAAAACACTGCTATTTTTGAGTCCTTTGGGTATAGACCAAGGAGTGGTTTAGCTGGGTCAAATGGTGGTTCCATTCCAAGTTTTCTAAGGAATCTCCATACTGCTTTCCAGATTGGTTGCACCAATTTGCAGACCCACCAGCAGTGTATGAGGTGCCTTTTCCCCTGTATCCTCGCCAACACTTTAAGATCTGCTCTGCCCTGTGCAATCACAGTGGCCTTTTCAAAACTCCATCATTTGCTCAAAATGTTTCAAGGCCTTGCAATTCCTCTTGTCATAAAAACAATATTCTTAACTCAGTCTGGGAAGCTCTCCATGGTCTGTGTTTAACCATCTCTCTCCCTGATTTATTGTTTCCCTCTACGCCAGCCAGGGTAAAATTATTTGGATTTTGAGTGCCCACTCCACTTCTTTGCAGCATCTCTGCATCTTTACCCGACTCTTGGTAGAGTCAGTTTTTTTTTAATGGTCAGTTCCTTAGTGTAATAGATTCAGCCATCCCTGACTCCCCTGTATAAGAAATCTCTGTGAACCTTTCCTCTACAGGTGGTGAAAGGACACTGTGGCACTCTCCCTGATTACTTGATTGGTCTGTTCTTTGCAACCTGATAAAAATTACCAGTAGAGTGCAAGGGATGTTTATTTTTCTTTATTGTTGCACTCCCAGATCTGAGCCTAGGATATAACAATAGTAAGTACATTATTAGGAAATAGTTGCTGAAAAAAATGAGTACATGAAATCATAGACCTAACTTTCCCCAAATAAACTCTTACCTAAGACATTCAGAACAAGAAGATATGGAAAATGAAAGACAAGAAAAAGAAAATTGGAGAAATGTATCCCAAAACTCTTCCTCAACAACCAATTGCTCACTTCTCATTATCTTCTTTCATCGGAGATTGAATACACTGCCTTGTGTTGCTCTTCTCCTGGTATTAACATGCATTTTTTAACATAGCACTCACAGTTTTACTATTGTTATATTTCTAATTGTATACCTTCTATATATATTCTACTATATAGTCACAAAAATTAGCATATATTCAGAGCAAGACAGATTTTGATATGCCCTTGCTAGTAGGTTTCAGCACTTTACAAAGTGAATTTTGGAAGAGTTCTTGATGGTCCTTCTCAGGCAACGTAAACTCAAACAATCTTGAAATAATGTGTTAGTTTGGTTTTAATGTCTGTCAATGTGCAAGCAACTTGCTTGGAACAATAGCAACAACAGAAGCACCACTGTTTTGCAACACTTGAAAAGCCAAAGGGGAAATATCAAAAGACCAAAGCAAAACAAAGAAAGAGCAATGCTTTTATAAATATCATTCTGGTCCTGAAGAATGAGACAACGGTACTTCCTCAAGGCACTAAAATGTCTGACCAATTAAGTTCATTTCCTTTCTTTTACTTGTTTTCTTTCTTTACTTTTTTTCTTTAGCAGTTTCTTCTTTACCTTGTGATATTATGTAGATTCTGTAAGGTCAAACTAGTTTAACTTAGGAAAACTCTATCTTACCATGCTGTATACTTTCGTTTCCTTACAAATTCTAATAATATCTCCTTGGGCTAGCTGTGAGAAAATACTCAGAGTGTGAGTAGTGTAGTTCCTATTTTAGATGTTTTCCAAAGAATATTTGGAAAGTTTAGTTTATCAGACAGGGCCTAAACTTCCCAAAATAAGTTTCAGTTCTCTTATTTCACATACTGAAATTATGTGAGCCCCTTTGTACTAAGCGTCTAGTCACCCTTAAAACCAATTGAAGAACTTGTCTAACTGGCAAGTCACAGGATAATCCACACTCTCAGCAGAAACTGATTCGCTTTTGTTGATGCCAAATGCCTTCTATTTTCATTATTTCTAGTAAGGCTTAAACATTATCAAAAAGGAATATCCTTGTCAATTACTCTAAAGTTCAATGGTGGTAACTGATATTTGAAAAGAAAAATGTAAAATTGGAACAAACAAACAAACAGAGTGTGATCAGAAGCAAAACCAAGTTCTAAATCCCTAGGAACAATAAAAACAACGAAGTCATTTTCCATTATAACGGATTCTATGACTCTAACTCCAATAGCATTTTTTATTTCAAATCTTTGACATTTTTTTTTAAATTTAATTATTTTATTTAAATGCATTTCAAGTCATAGTACATAAACAGAGCTCAGTTTTTCCATTTCTCTGGTTGCAAATCAGATAGAGTCACATGATTTGTGTCTTCATACACGCACCAGGGGCAGTAATGACCCTCTGGATCAACCATCATTACTATACTCATTTCCCTTTCTTTCCTCCCACCTCCCCCCTGCTGCATCCAGAGCTCCTGCATTTCTGCTATGTTTCCCATTCCCATCCCCCTTATGTATCCTCATCCACTAATCAGAGAGAACATTCGGCATTTGGTTTTTTGGGTTTGGCTTACTTCACTGCACATAATGTTCTCCAATTCCATCCATTTGCCTGTAAATGCCATAATTTTATTTTCTTTTATTGCTGAATAATATTCCATTGTGTATATGCACCACAGTTTCTTTATCCATTCATCTATTGAAGGGCATCTGGGTTGCTCCCATAGTTTTGCAATTGTGAATTGTGCTGCTATAAACATTGAGGTGACTGCTTTATTGTAATGTGCTTTTTTAAAATCTTTAGGGTATAGGTCAAGGAGGAAATCTTTGACATTTTAACAACCTGTGGCTCTTTTGTGGGACTCTGCCCTGGACTTCTCTAACATCATACAACCTTGGTTTTCTTCCAACCCCCTCACTATTCTTTGTCAAGGGGCTTGGTTGGCTCATTCTATCCAATATTAGCATGTTGGAAATATTGCATTCAGCCAGACTCCAAGCTACCTTTTACTTTTCCTTCTGCATTTACTAGTTAATCTCCCTACATCTACCCATTCCTACCATCCTCTACAGTTCCCTAATTCTTCTTTAAACTCAAATCAAATTAGATCCTCTTCTACTTGAAATCCTTGATGATTTATCATCCCTCCTAGAGAAAGATGGCATTTTATTTTTATTTATTTATTTTATTAAGTTTGTATAGCTTTTCACCAAGGTTTATTCTGTATGTGATTGGAAGAAAGAGGAAATTTTTAATGTTTGAGTGCTAACACAGCCCAAGTAATTTAAGAATATTTTAGTTAACTCTGGAAGTAGCAAGATTCAAATTGATTAATCTTAGTAGTAAATAACCAACCAGAAAGATGACATTTTAAAAAGAGTGTGAAATGGTCTTTGTTATCAGGCCTTTTTTTTATCTCTTCAATGTCATTTTATGTAACTTTTTTCTCCAGGACGAAAGGGTATTTACTTACCTTATTTTGATACCTCCAACACACATTTTCCTGCTTCAGGTCTTTACACACACTGCCTCTGCCAACCCTGTTTTCTACCACAATCGTTTAGCAGTTCTCTACTTAGCCCTCAGATCCCTGATGATACAGCAATTCCTCAGGGAATATTCTAACCCTTGAGATATTAATTAAAGGCCCTTACTCTTTACTTTTCTTTCATGATACTTAACACAGGGTAACTATGCATTGATCTACATAAGTATTTCAAGTAAGTCACTCAATTCTTTTTTTTTTTTTTTTTGAGACATGGTCCCATGTTACACAGGCTGTTCTTTTTTAATTTAATTAAATTAATTTATTTATTCTACTTAGGTATACATGATAGCAGAATGCATTTTGATTCCTTGTACACAGATGGAGCACAACTTTTCATTTCTCTGGTTGTATGTGATGTAGAATCACAACATACATGCAGTCATACATGAAGCTAGGGCTATGATGTCCATCTTATTCCACCATCATTACTGTCCCCATGCCCCCTCCCCCTTCCCACCCCTATAACCAAAGTTCCTCCATTCTTCCCGTGTCCTTCCCCACATTATGTATCAGCATCCACTTATCAGAGAGAACATTCGGCATTTGGTTTTTTGGGATTGGCTTACTTCACTTACAGGCTGGTTTTGAACTCCCAATTCTCCTGCCTCTGCCTCCTGAGCCTCTGGAATTACAGGCACCACCATGACTAGATAAGTCACTTTTTTTTAGGAATTGGTTTCTTCATTGATAATATAGAGATCATAAGAATAGAAATCACATAACATAATTGTGGCAATTAAGTGACACAGATGAAGTATATTGAAGAACATCTACTGGTTTAATAATAGTAGTCAAACTTTTCTGCTCATTTTAGGGTAGAATACCTTCATTCATATATTTTAGACTCTTTTCCTTTATAAGACACCATAGATCTTATTTCTAATATGCATAAATAAAGAGCCCAAGGTCAGACATATATTGATTTAATTAGACAAACTTAGAAACCTGGCTACTTTTCTGGTTAGAGGTATAATTGTGTTTGTGCCATATTATAAATTAGATGATTGAACCAATTTTATTTTCCACAATGTGAAATCTGTATTAAAACCTTGTTATAGAGCAATTTTAAAGGAAAAAATCTATTTAGAATTTTAAAATGCTTTGTAGACAAGTCCATTTGTCCTTCTAAATAATTTCACATGCACATTTATTTTTTACATCATTAAAATCATGTTGTGCTTTTATCAGTTCACACTATTTCATAAATATCTTCACAATAGTCATCAAATTATCTTCATAATTAAAATCTTAAACTTTTGATAATTAAAATTTTATACCCATAAAATATTTATCTCAGTAGATGTACAGAAGTTGTCTTTTTTCTGCTGGACATTTAATAATATTTACAATGGTTTGCAATTATAAATAGTACTGCAATTAATATTTTTAAATTAAATTTTCATCTGTTGAATTCTTTTTCTTTATAAATTTCCCAAGTGGGATAATTAGTAGTATCCTTATCACTGTTTGTTAGACATTAGCAGTTTCTATCTCAAGAAATCAAATAATAGCTTTTATGAAATTCTAGTGAACTAATGCATAAATAAATATAAAAACTTCACGTGCCTATCATCAGTAATTAGTGAGGTATGTCCCTGACAGTATTTATAGGCCATGAGGGCATTTCTATTGATTCTCTTGAAAAGGTGCCTCTATAGTGAATAAGAATAATAAAACCATAGCTGTACCCCTTTTGAAAGTACCAAATTTAGTGGCATCAAGATTTATTGGCCAGAATGATATACTGAATAGACCATAAATTAGTAAAGAATTGTTAGTGCAATATCAGTAGAGTGTAAGTATTAAAAAATCCATTTATTTATTGAATCGGTTGTGCCTTTTCAGCACGTGCATAAGAGGACTGGATTCCAAATCCAAACTATGCAATTAAGTTATCTATCCATTTCTAAATGCTCAGATATTAGCTGGAATCAAATTCCCTCCTAGGTCTCATGACCAAGTCTTGGAGTTGTCTCCAAGTTATGTGAGACAGTTTCCTCAAGTACAGTTTCCGCTGATGATTGAGTTTAGAGCATCAGAGTTTCCCCACTTCACTAAGAAGTTGTGACAGATGATGTTACAACTCTCAGCAGACCTTTGGTTTAGTTCAATTCAAAGTTCTCTTTACTGTCATTGTCTAAATGGTCATAGATTTATTGTTAGGTTGCATCAGATAAATGTAAGCATACAGAATAAAAATCAAATTCTCTGGCTAAAGTATTACATAACAAGCCAAAGTTTTCGAATTAATGCAAGATATAAAATGTCTCAGCTAAAAATATCTTTTTTCCTTTAAAAATAAAATTTAAAATGGAATTGAAGATTCTTTTCTGATGTTAGGGTTTACTTATGAATTTTAAATCATTTTCTAATGCTGTATAATAAAATTGGGAAATGAAACACAACTAATTCAAATAGAATGTTTACTTTATCTTGCATTCTTTAATATATCAATTTATGGGACATTTTTATAAATGTATAAAATATGTTCTTCAAAATGCAAACATATTAGAATGCCTGTTTCTCTCCCCATAGTTTGTGATTCACTCATATTAACGTTATTCAAACAACATGCCCCGTTCTACTGCCCCCTCCCACACTATTACTAACAGCACTATCATGCCCATTGATTTGGGATATTTTCATACGATTTTTGTAAAAAGATCAACTAGGCTAGACCATGAGTTATTTCAAATTCCCCCAAAAGAATATTTCCCTTTCCCCCTTTTCCTCTTGCTTCTAATCATTCTTCCATTCCACCAGGAACCCCACACATGGAAGAGAAATACACACTATCCTGCAACTTCAGCTCTGAAGGAGTCACATGGAATCTGAGTGGGGCATTCTTTGTTGTATTGTCTGCCAAACACCTGTCTCTAGGAATGGTGTTTTCGCTGCTGTGGCTGAAAGATCTGACCAGAACAATTTTAGGGGAGGAAAATTTTATTTGAGGGCTCACGGTTTCAGAGATCTCAGTCTATTGACAACCAGCTCCATTCCTCTGAGCTCAAAGTGAGGCAGAAAATCATGGTAGAAGACTTTGGGAGAGGGAAGCAGCTCACATGATGATCAGAGAGCAGAGACTCAACTGTCCAGATATAAAATATACACTCCAAAGGCACATCCCCAACAACCCACCTCCTCTAGCAACACCCTACCCACCTTCAATTACCACTCAATTAATACCATCAGTAAATTAATTCACTGATTGGGTTAAGGCTTAATAACCCAATGATTTTTCCTCTAAACCTTCTTACATTGTCTCACACATGAGCTTTTGGGTAACACGTTAGATCAGATCATAACAAATGGATAAAGATAGCAGGTGTGCCCATATCTCTTCAGAGCTAAGTGATCCAGGAAATTTCATTATGCTTGAGAAGGCAAGGGTTTTATTTCTCACAAATTGGGAAGAAGAACTTTATTTCCTTCTTAATACTCATTTGCGACATTGAACAATATGTTTAAACAGGTTGACTTTCAGTTCCCTAATCTGACCATAAATGCATAACAGCTTCATTTGTTCTTTATAAAACCAATTTGCCCAAGAAAGAACACTTGGAGAAATTAATTCTATCCACAAAAAGAAAAGAAAAGAAAAGAAAGAATAAAGAAAGAAACAATAAATAAGCAACTCATTTGGCTTTGAAATCAGTAACTCAGTACTTGATAGTAACTTGGAAAGCAAAGAGATTTGAAGGCTTCAGCTTTGAGGATACACCAAAACAGTGTATTCTAATTTGGGGGCTGAAAAATGTATAGTTTAGTTGCTGCTTTTTTTAAAGTAAATTGCTGATGAAGCAGAATATAAATTGTCACTATAAAAAGAAGAAAAATAATCTAGACTTCTGAATTTTACTCTGCACTTTGTACAATTGATATTTATAAACATTGTAGGTTTAAAGGCAAACAAGAAAAGGTTTGCCTGGGATTTTCAGAGGCAAACTAGAAAGAAAGAATATGAGGGAAGAATAATTAGAATAGCTAAAATCTAAAAACCAGATCATCGGAAACAACTGAAGAGGGCAATACCACAAAGACAACTTTGACTTAAATTGCAAATTTTAGAAATGCAATAGAATAAATGCTTTGCTAAGTAATGAGGACCAACTTCCTCCTATTTCTGAACCAGCGGTAAATATTTATTAGAAAACAGGATGTTCCATAGGAGTTTGGTATATTACGTGAAATGTTGACTATTTGATATGTCAAAATTTTTTTTCTAAATCTAAGACTGTTTTTTCTAAATAATTTCTCTTTGAGGATATACTTTCAGAAAGTACAAGTTTGGTACATTTATTTATTCTTTATAGGAAGCATATCATGGGTAGTATAAACTAAGGAATATGTGTTTTTATATTTGATTTTTGTTTAGACTTCAGGGTATGTAATATTACATGCAAAATGAATTGAAATGAGAAGAAATTTCAGATTCATCCATCCAGTAGGATTTCACCATAGAGAAAGAAATGGTGCATTTCAACATTTTTCTCTACCTAGAAATAATGATCAATAACGATTCAAGTTAAACAATGCATGCATCAATAATATTTTCAGATAAAAATAATGGGAGAAAAAATGTGGACAATGTATATGAAGTTGATCAAAATTTCAAAAATGTTTATTCTATTCTATCTAAAAGGTTATCTTCAGCATCTAATGCAAGAGTAAGGCAGTTGTAATTACTCTTAATTTTAAACATTTTAAGAACAACTTTGTTTCAGTTTGGAAAGCATAGTTATGAAAAAAACTCGAATTCTGTATAATTCGTATTTTTAGCATTGAAAGATGTTGTTACGATTTTGACATAAGGTGTCCTCCTAAAAAGCTCACGTGTGAGACAATGCGGGACTGTTCAGAGGTGAACACATTGTTGAGATTATAAGAGTTGTGACCTGATCAGTGGATTGATCCATCTGATGAAGTAATAATTTGAAAGGACTACAGTGCTGGGTGGTAACTCTGGAAGGTAGGGTGTAGCTAGAGGAAGTAGGCACAGCAACTGCCTTTGGGGCTGTGTCTCTTGTCTCTGGCACCTTGTTCTCTCTCTCTCTCTGCTTCCTGGCTGCCTTGACCTGAGCAGCATTCCCTAGACAAGCCCCTCCTGCGTGAAATTCTGCCTCACTTCAGGCCCAGAGCAATGAATTGGCCCGCCATGGACTGAGACCTCTAAAACCCTGAACCCCAAAGAAACTTTTCCTCCTCTAAATTGTTCTTGTCAGAAAAGCCGACTAACAGAAATCTTAGATATTAACTGGTATTTATTTGAAAGCAAAAATAAGTTGCTAAGAGCTTAATATGTTTTTAAAACCATCCAGTGAATTTGTAGAAAATAAAAAGTAAATTAATGCCCATACTCGTAGTGATAATATTGATACCTAACATTTGATGTGGTTCTTTTACTGTGTGGCAGACATTTTTCTAAGCACTTTACATAATTATTCCTGATAACATCAATAGAAATATTGCCCTTTTAACAAATGAAGCAATTGAGGCACAGAGAATTAAAGTGACTCCCCAAAGGTCATTTGGGTAGGAAGAAACAGCCTCAAAGTTGGAATTTTGAACAGTCTGGTCTTCACGTTAAACCCCAAATTCTTGCAGTATATGACCTTTCTCATGGTGTTTTGGATCTTCCTTTAAAAAAAATGTATTCTAAAATCATTGGAGTTAGGTACAAGTAAATGGGACTTGGTTGAGGAATTTCCTGTATGTGATTCAAATATCTTAAGGGAGAATTTAAAAAAAAAAGTTTCAAGTTTTTTTTCTAAGCGGTAACCCTGTGGCTATGCCCCTTCTGGAATTCCAGTTTGGAGACCATGCTGCAGAGATAAAGAGCCTCTGAGGCTTGTCTCAAAACCTGTCTTCTAAACAGAAGCCCCTAGAAAGTTATTTCCGGTGGAAATACTGTGTTTGTTGTTCTGGGAGAGCTGAGAAGAGCAAGTGGGTTAAGAAGCAAGTGTTATGCCCAGATCATGGAGTCCCCAAAGACCACCAGGGAGACCGAGGCACATATGTAAAAGCAAAGAGCCTTTATTAGGGCTTAAGTTCATTCTCTCAGACTTCACTGATGCAGAGGGTCAGTCCAGAGAGTCCCGAACAATGGCTGAGCAGATTTTTATAGGGGTAGGGGACAGGTGGTCCGTAGTGGACAAGACTTATGCATCCCATCATTACACAAGCACCAATTACAATTGTACAGCACCTATGGTGACAATAGTGACCATTCAGAGTTTGAGGGGTGTCTGTAACATTTGATGAGACCCAATCATGGCTTTTGGGAATTTTTTGAAAACGACCAACTACAAGGTGAGTTCAAGTGACCCACGTGGGGTTTAAGCAGACTCAGAACTCAGGAATGCCAGGTATGTGATTTTTAACCTCTTTGTCTGCTCTGAGGGTGGTCCCAGAGTGGCTTCAGCCTTGAGCAATGTGTGTCTTTTCCCAGACCCAAAACTCAGGCCTACTAGTTTTTCTGGAGGGTCCAAAGCCTGTCATGGGTCATTTTAGCTCGGGTCTTTCAGCAAGAAAGCAATGTTGGGAGAATTAACACATACGAGGTTCACTGGGATAGGCACAGGACATGGTCAGCATTCCAGTGAGAAAAGTGCCCGGTGATGTCACTGATTCTGGGACTCTAAAGGTGAAGTCTGATGTCTCCTTCTTTAGGTCCAGGAGTCCCAAGGCAGATCCCAGAATAAGGAAAAGATGCAAACTCAGAGAAGCTTAGGGTGAGATGATGGAAGATCATAGGGAGGGTAAGGAAGGCCTTGTGATGCCCTCAGGTGCTTGCTGAAGAGCAGGTGGAAGAGCTGTGGCTTTAGGGAGAAGGTCACAATTCTTCTTTACAGCAGATACATGAACAAACAAAAGGAGAGGAAGCCCCTTTGGTTAGTTCTACAGAAAACAGAGAATCCAAGCAGATGACACATGGCCCAAGATATGAGTGGAGAATCAAAACAGAAGACAGAATCAGCAGTGTTGGGTGTGACTCCAGGGAAAGGAATGCTAGGTGAGGTAAGCTAGGTAGTTAAACACTTGGGCTCTGACTGTTTTATTTTTGTTTTGCTTTTTGCTTTTGCTTTTGGTACTGTTTTTAGGAATTTGGATTTGGTTGTGTATTTGTGTCTAAACAGTTTTATTAGTACACTTATAGACTGCTCACCAATGGATTCATTGTTAATCACACCAACTAAACACAAGGAACCTAGACTAGCCAGTGGGGATTTGAGGTCAGCAGTGGACATGGACTCTGTTACCATCCAATTAGGGAGGAGCTTACAGGAAATGAGAAACAGGTCTGTGAATTCAGATTGTGCATCAGTAGAGAATGTTGGTGAGCTTGGCCTTTAATTTAAGCTTTGCCAGAATGATTAATTCCAGGAAGACTTCAATATCCAAAGGTATCTCCAATCCATACCCTTGCCCATACTCCTTTACCTATGATATTTTCAGAAACTTGGATTTTTTGTGGAGATTGCAGGAAGTCTTTGCTTTGTTTTGTTTTTAAATTTTTTTTTCTATTTTAAATGAATACCTGTGCTTATAGTATTTATTCAGAGGGTTTCATCTGAATCATCACTGAAAAAGTTGCCTTCAGAGAGGAAAGCATTAGAACGTGATTGAGTACAAAGTGCCCTTTTGTCTTACAAGAATTTGCTTCTCCATGACTCCTAAGTTTGTCCTTTAGAGAGAGCAGCAGCATGTTCAATTATTCATGTTTTCTAATTAAGCCCTGCTGATTGTGTCTAAATGGAAATTTTATTTTAGAGAGAATGTGTTCTTAATGTTTTTTACTACAATGACAATTTGTCAGATGGCGACATAAGTCTCTTTACGATCCTTAGAAATCTATTCATTGGGTTTAGAACTCACATATAGATAATATTTATCATGTTGGAAGTTCCTGAGATGTTTATTTTATATCTTGTTTAGAGATGACAGTATCTTATTTATTTATTTATTTATTTGCTAATGACCTTTTGGTTACTGTCTGTATTGAAAATATCAGGAAATCACAAAGCCAGATTCTGTTGCTATGCAGTTACTTAGCAGTGCCTGTATAATAAACTAAAACTGTGGTCCTTTCAAACATGAGCCAAGCGATTCAAATATATTTATGTATTTGTCTTTTCTTCTTGGATTCTATGTGAATGAAGAAATTGTCTCTACATAAAAATTGGCATACTTTCATTTTTGCCCATATTTATCTTCTAGTCAAAAGAATGTTAGATTGTAAACATGAACATTTTCCCATTATCCTTTCTCATTCAGCTCCACTAAGATAAACTTCCGAAAGCTTAATCAATGTATTATTCTCTCAAATACTGAAATTTAGATTACTTTTTCACTAAGTCTTCAAATCAAAATGATTGTATGCATTTCTAATAATTTTATTCTTACCCTTCCTTAAAATTTATGATCTTAGTATATTTTATTTATCCTGTTTGAATTAATAAAACTATAATCTGAATATATTAAACTATATAAATGCTTTAATTAGTTTTTTGAAATGATGCATTGATTAAACTGAAATGAATAATCTAGTTACTCTGAACAACAAAGCAATAACAATAGGATCAAGTTCCGAATCATCTATTTTGGCTAAAATTAGTAATCAGAGAAATTGCCAGTCTGTTACTCCATGAGAAAATATCCCAGCTTCAGTGATTACAAAAAGTAAATTCTCTTTTCTCAACTGTATTTTTGTTTTGATGAAGAATGTATTTTTAATTATTTTTTTCCTGCAGAATTTATAGGGATTAAAGATGTATCTTGAATGAAATGAAAGATCTTTATTAAAATTAAAACTTATAGTTTTACAAGATATGCAAACATCTACTCAGATTATTTTCTCAAGTTCATATTTTTATTAACAGTTACAATATGGCATCTTGAATAAGAATAGAAAACTATATTTAGAAATCACTTGGGTTTTATGTAATATTGGAAATGAAATTTCAGACTCTTTTCTATATATGCTTTCCTTAGACAATTAAATGTTTACTTTTTAAATAAAATATCAATTATTTCACTTATGATAGAAACAACGTAACAAAGTAGTTTCAAGTTTGGCTAGATTTTTATATATGATCTTCATCAGCTGAACATTTTTTAAAATACTTTTTCACATTTTATTTATTGGTTCTATTTAGGCTTACATGTTAACAGAGTGCAATTTGATTCATTGTACATAGATAGAGGATAACGTATCAATTCTCTAGTTGTAAATTGTATAGAATCACAACATATATGCAGTCATACATAAAGTTGGGGCTATGATGACCATCATATTCCAACACCTTTACCGTCCCCATGGCCCCTCCCCCCTTACACCCCTGTGAACAGAGATCCACCATTGTTCCCATGTCCTTCCCCACATTATGGATCAGCATCCAGTTATCAATGAGTACATTCGACATTTGGTTTTCTGAGACTGGCTTACTTCATTTAGCATGATTTTCTCCAACTCCATCCAGTTACCTGCAAATGCCATAATTTTATTGTCTCTTATTGCTGAGTAATATTCTCAAAGTTTCTTTATCCAGTCATCTATCGAAGGGCATCTTGGTTGGTTTCACAATTGTGAATTGAACTGCTATAAACATTGAAGTGGCTGCGTCACTGTAGTTTGCTGTTTTTAAGTCTTCTGGGTATAGACCGAGGAGTGGGATAGCAGGCTCAAAATGGTGGTTCCATTCCAAGTTTTCTAAGGAATCTCCATACTGCTTTCCAGATTGGTTGTACCAATTTGCAGTTCCACCAGTAATGTATGAGTGTGCCTTTTCCCCCACAACCTCGCCAACACTTATTGTTGTTTGTATTCTTGATAATTGTCATTCTGACTGGTATGAGATGAAATCTTAGGGTAGTTTTGATTTGCATTTCTCTGATTGCTAGAGATGTCGAACATTTTTTCATATGTCTGTTGATGGATTATATATCTTCTGTGAAGTTTGTGTTCAACTCTTTGGCCCATTTATTGATTGGGTTGTTAGATTTTTGGTGTTAAGTTTTTTGAGTTCTTTATATATCCTGGAGATGAATGCTCTATTGAATGTGTGTGTGGCAAAGATTTGTTCCCAGAATGT
>CM053408.1:12121678-12134439 GCA_028644305.1 Xerus rutilus | reverse complement strand
TTGCCTTTTCTATTTCTATAAGGAATGACATTGGGGTTTTAATTGGGATTGCATTGAATCTATATAGTGCTTTGGGAAGTATGGCCATTTTGACAATATTGATTCTGCCTATCCAGGAGCATGGGAGATTATTCCATCTTCTAAGGTCTTCTTCAATTTCTTTCTTCAGTGGCTTATAGTTTTCATTGTAGAAGTCTTTCACCTCTTTTGTTAAATTGATTCCCAAGTATTTTATTTTTTCTGAGGCTATTGTGAATAGGATAGTTTTCCTAATTTCTCTTTCAGAGGGTTTATCACTGATGTATAGAAATGCAATAGATTTGTGGGTGTTGATTTTATATCCTGCTATTTTGATGAATTCATTTATTAGTTCTAAAAGTTTTCTGGTAGAATTTTTGGATCCTCTAAGTATAGAATCATGTCGTCTGCAAATAGTGATCGTTTGAGTTCTTCTTTTCGGATTCATATCCCTTTAATTTCTTTCGTCTGTCTAATTGCTCTGGCTAGTGTTTCAAGGACTATGTTGAATAGCAGTGGTGAGAGAGGGCATCCCTGTCTAGTTCCCATTTTCAGAGGGAATGATTCCAATTTTTCTCCATTTAGGATGATATTGGCCTTGGGTTTAGCATAGATAGCTTTTACAAAGTTGAGGTGTGTTCCTTCTATCCCAAGTTTTTCTAGTGTTGTGAGCATAAAAGGGTGTTGTATTTTGTCAAATGCCTTCTCTGAATCAATTGATAAAATCATATGAGTCTTATCTTTAAGTCTATTGATGTGATGTATTACGTTAATCGATTTCCGTATGTTGAACCAACCTTGCGTGCCTGGAATGAACCCCACTTGATCATGGTGCACTATTTTTTTGATATGTTGTTGTATGCAATTTGCCAGAATTTTATTGAGAATTTTTGCATCTATGTTCATCAGGGATATTGGTCTGAAGTTTTCTTTCTTTGATGTGTCTCTGTCTGGTTTTGGAATCAGGGTGAACATGTTTTTAAAGGAATATGATATTATATACCACCTTTTAAAGGAGGAATTCAGATAATGTTATGTGTGCAAATCATAGCTAAATACTACAAGAGAAGTCTGATATGAGAGTGTGGGCATGTATAATGTTATAGTTGGACATGGAGTAGTTTCAAGAAAGGAGAACAGGTTTTCTGACAGCATATTTATCTTACACTTTGTATCTGTAATGACCATTTAATCAAATTCTTCAAATTAGTACTCATCACATAATGCCACTTAAGAATGAATCCACTCTCTAAATGCTGTGTTCATAAAGAATTTCTTTGAAACTGAGCCATTTAAAAAAAATTCTAAAAAACAATTATTTAGTGAGGACAGACAGGGTTTTGGATAATTCTGAAGTGGATGAAACACTGCAGAAGCATTGTAACACTATGTAGAATTGTCAGGAATCCTTCAGTTCAAGTTTTATTTTCTTATATATCACTCAGCTATTTATAAACATTATTGAGTGTTATTTAATTAGGGGTAAATGATGGTAATTATTCATATCATTCTAGGATATATCTAGGGATTTAAATACCTATAATTTTAGCTTGGATTCTCTTTATAATACTTGTTTATACTCTTGCAGGTGGAGAAGTTTATAAGAAGGATTCTCTGAATTTTATTGACCTTTTCACATAGATTTTGCTAAGGCTGTTTTTTTTTTTTTGAATGCACTCCTAATATATTTTCTGTGAAGCAACATTATATAGTTTTTTAGGATGTTGTCAGGGAATGATTAGAACAGCATTTTTTCCTTTCTTAATCTTCAGACTATTAAAGTAGATTCCGTTTCTATAAAAAATGTAATACTAATCACACAATGAAATAAATATCTTCTTTTATATTTTATTTAAACTGCATAACCCTGGTATATAGTCACTAATACATCCAATGTAGAAATGAAGAACCTGAAAAAAATAAATAAAACAGAAATAGTTTAAGTCATGTAGGTCATGCAGACAAATTTTGAACTTCCTAGTCCAAGTTTATTATATTTTAGCTAGCTTATAAATCCATGACTTTCCATCCCACATTGCAGGAAGCCATATGACTAATAGGGAATCTGGGTTTTTCTCTTTTCTAGAGACAAAGTTCTAGAATTGTAAAGACATCCAAGTAATGCATATGACCCATTGGTACAATCTTGTTTATTTCTATGTATATGTTCTTTGTTTTTTTTTTTTTTAATATTTTTTTTTTAGTTGTTGATGGACACAATGTCTTTATTTTATTGCTTTGTATGTGGTGCTGAGGATCGAACCCAGGGCCTCATGCATGCGAGGCAAGCGCTCTACCGCTGAGCCACAATCCCAGCCCCTATGTATATGTTCTTTGAAATATGTAACTCACATGTGAGTTTGGTTAATCTGGAGCACTGCAGCGTCTGTCAGTGAAATTTATTCCTTTTCAAAACCTAATCTACAAGTTGCTAAATACTCTTCCTTGGTTTTCTCTCTGCCACTCTCTTTGTGCCATCAAATTTCTTACACAGACTCCTCTTACACGGCTTTTCCATTACACAGCCATTTCTTAGGGTGCTCTTCTTGGACTTCCTGTTTTGTTAGACAGAATCTCCTTAGTTTATCTAATTATTAATTATTAATAATAATAATTAATTAACATCTAATTAATTAATATCTAATTATTAATATTAATTGTCTATTAACCGTAGGGCTTCATAATGCCTGTTTCTAACTGAGACTATTTCTTTTGATCTCTAGGTTCACATTCTCACCACTCAGGCATTTCAAAAATATTACGTCAAAACAAACGTAATCATGCCCCCTGTTTTGTTATGGTTCTGTATTTCATACTTCTCACGACTGTGCTCATTGCGAAGTCACAGATCACAGAGATATTATTGACTTCTTCCTCTTCCATTTGTTAATCATTAATTTATCATTTCATTGGATAAATATCATGGAGCTTTTTATATATCAACAGTTCTCTGCATAGAGCATACAGTAGCAATATCTACCTTCCTGGAGATTTTGCTCTAGGTGGTGAAACAGATATTAAACAAATCATAAAAAGAAAGAAAAAATACCATGAAAATCCAGGTATGTTAAGAGCTTAGAATGAGAGAAACTTAGTTTGAGGACAGCATAAAATGGGATATTCAATCTCGTCAGGGAGCTCAAGGAAGGCTTTTTAGAGGAAGAGAAACTTGAGCCAAGATCTAAGTTTAAGTATGGACTGAACTGATTTAGGAGATGGAAAAGGGAGACTTCTAGGTGGGCAATTCCACCGCAAGGCCTGTCAGGCCAGAGGAATCACAGCAGGGGAGAGCAGTTAAAGAAGGCCCTTGGCACCCAAAGGAAAGGCTTCTAAGGACATGTGACCACGGAGAGGATGAAGGAAAACAAACAAACAGAACTCCCTTGTCCTAACAGAACTCTTAAAATTTCCAAAAGAGGTGGGGAACTACTTGTGGATTTCAGGTAAGGGGATAACATGATTGAAATGTTGTTTTAATCTTCATTTTTAGTTAACAAATACTACCACTATTAACTTAAAAGTACCCCTTGAATATGTCCCCTCTTGCTTTGTCATTGACTCTCTTTCTTACCTGAATCACTGCATCCACACTCATTTTCCTACTCAGTTCTCTCAGTCAATACATCCCTTCACTGGGCCTGGGTGAAAGTGACCAAATATCCTACAACACAGCAATGTTCCCTATGGTTTCCTACAGTGTCTCTGTCTGGGAGATGCTAAATATTTTGGGCTCCGTGGGCCAGGTGGTCTTTGTCAGAAGTATTCAAGTCTATTGTTGTAGAATGAAAGCAGCCGTGGACCATATGCAAATGAGTGCGTGGGGCTGCATACCAATGCAAGCTTACAAAACAGGTGGCAGGCTTGACTTTGTTTGGGGGCCATTCTTTCCCAGGCGAAAGTCAATAAAAGTCCAAATTATAGCAGTGAGAATGGAAAAGGAGGGGTATCTGCAAGAAAATCAAAGAAGTTGATAAGTAGCACTGGTTTCTTATTATTTGTGGATAGCAAAAAGGGAAAAGAAGTTGAAAATGACTACATGAGCATCCACGGGCCCCAGTGACTGGAAGGCTAGGGTGACATTAACAGAAATAGACATGGTAGGAAAGAGGCTTTTTTGAGAGCGAAGATGATTAACTGTATAATGGAGAAGCCAGTTAGCAGAGGGAAGCTGTGAGTGTTAGGAGCAGTCCATTAAGCTCTGAGTACATTGAAAATTCCAAAAGCCTATACATTTGGCAATGAGTTTTTATAAATTTGTTCCAACTTCTCAATTTTTACATTATAAATAATGAAGAAGTGTATGAGTTTTCTTAATATTGTAGCATGCCCAGTATGGTTTTATTTGTGTGCCATACAGAATGCCTTGCTCTTTACCTATCCATCTGGTACATATAAAACAAACTGTGCTACTATAAAAAGTATTTATTTTAGAAAATAACAGTCTAATTCTTATAATAAATGAGTCTACAGTATATGTTGCTTGACAAATGTGTCTTTATTATTTTTTCTTTATTTAAATTTCAAGAAGATTTAATTTTGATTTTAAGTAGTCAAACTGAAATAAAACAAACTGTAAACTATTTTCCTCCATTTCTTTTCTTGGACAGAAAAATTCTACTATGCATTTCCATTAGAAACATACTTGTCAGGAGGGAAGGAAGAAGGCATAGAGTGAGTCAGCAATGGAATAGGACAGGCTTCTTTACCAAGTCTGCTTTCCTGAAAAATATAAAGTTTGAGACATGAATTATTCAGAGCCACACTGAAACTAGTCAGTAACATTGAAATAGGGTGCAATACACCCTGCAACCTGGTTGGGAAATTATTTTAACTTCCATTTCCTGAATGCCTATAAAATTCCCTTGTTAAAACAAGAGCTAGAGAAGGCTGTCTTTAAAATTCGACTTCATTATAAGGGGCTTGCAAACATTGCTATTACTACTGTCTATTCCAGGGAAAGCTTTCCCACAGTAAAAAAACTGTGCTCCTAGCTATAACATCATGTACCCAAGACTCAGCTGCTTATACCTTTTTGTAAGTTTTCTATCTCTGATCTTCTCCATTGTCATTTTGATCTTGTTATCCATTCCTTTTCCAAAGATCTGTTTGGACTTCAGAAACGATATGTGTTATCCCAAGCAGATCATGGGTCTCGAATGTTTTCTCTTCATTGTGAGCACAATGCATGACTTCTTCAAAAAGACTATGTTTTAAACGCAAGTAGCAATGCCTTCTTTAGTGAATGTTTAAAGAAAAAGTATGTGGCAGCTATTGGCTCTGTGATTTCTGGGCATGTGTAATGATATTCAAAACACATTTAAATTGTGCCTAAACTCTTCATGCTTTGCTTTATGACATGAAATAGAATTAATAATTTGTCCAAATCAGGGTGATGGTAGGCCATACCTTGTTCTATTATTCTATACACAGACCTGAGTGTATCTGCTGTATCATATTAACTACACCCAAGGAATATTCAGAATTGAAAAAGACATGAAAATTAAGGCCTGTATGTGTTGGGAAAGAAGGGGCTACTGCTGATGTCGAATACATTCCCAGATAAAAAACTGTCTTCTGTGTTGTTCTAGACTCTCACAACAGTTTTAGAGTATCAGAAAATACAGTTAATTAACTTGTAGATTTAAATGAAATATAATACCTGATGAAAGGATGTTATGTTTAAGGTTTTCTCACAATTGAATCAATTATATAAATTACTCAAAAGAGTTCCACAAATCATACAAAATATGTTTACAGCAAAGACCACTAAACTAGAGTCTGAATGACCATCTTTGGGGGTTCTGGAAACCTTCTCAAGTGGTAAATGGGTACAGCTAGTTTCCATTTCTAGATTTTGACTCCATAGGGGTCCTTTTCTTTGGGCAATACATACATGTTATGCCTCTTTTCCAACCTATTCTCTCATGATTGCTCTTCTCTCATTTTGCAAATGTAAGGAAAATCCCAAATACTGAATTTTCCTGAAATAATTTTCATTTTATAACCTCAATTTGTTTATTGCTAGATTTTTGACGATATATTGTCTCTGAGGAAGAAAGCAGTGAAGCATTCAACTCCCAGCAAGGTGCTATGCCTTATTTATCCATGTATCAGTCTATCTATAATCTATCTTGCCATCATCTATGGATCTAATGGATCCTATGATTAGAACTATTTCAGAATTGAAATTGTTCTCATGGAATGCATATGAAGACATTTATTTGAATTGGAAAATAAAGTCAGAATTTTTCTGAAAGTATACTATTACTCTTTTGTGTGACAATAGGTCTAGCTTTGAAAGTCAGATTATATAGCAGATATTTTCCCATTGATTCAATAAGATAAAACATTGATTCTAAGCCTGAAAAGCAGATGGTATTATAGAAGCATTTAAAAAAGTAAATAAATGATTTTTAATTTTCTCAAAATCTTCTGAATGCATCTGGATAAACATGGTGCTTCTAAACAAAAGAGAACCAGGCATGAATAACAATTATTTGGTATGTCTGGGTAAAGCCTTTTTGTAGTACTTAATAGAATTTGACACAATAAATGAGTCTAAGAAACTTTATTTCAAGCCAGGTGATTTCCAATCATTTGCTTTCATTGCAAATGAATAAAAAATAATGATATATTAATTAATATTTGTCATAAAGAAATATTCACTAATTGGTGTTCATAACCTGCATTGAGTAACACCCAAACAATATGGTCTTACACCAATGTAGACTTTAGAGAAGATGAGGGACTTTGGAAAAAATGTTAGGGGAAGATCTGAGAAGCCATCTGATTATTTTGATTACTACTGTCATCCTAGATGATTTAAGTAAAAAAAAAATATATTTACAAAATATATATATTTATGAAATATACATAAGTAATATATAAATATATAAAAATATAAAAATATATATAACATATATAACAATCTTTTAAAAGATGACTATTTTTTAGAGTAGTTTGATTCCCAACAAATTTGTGAAGAAGGCACAGAGATTTCCTATGATCTCCTTTCCTCTACACATGCCCAGTCTCCCGCATTGTGAACCTTCCTCACCAGAGTTGTGTTTGTTATAACCAAAGAACTTACATTGACTCATCATCATCATCCAAAGTCCATAGTTTGCATTAGGTTTCATTCTTGCTGTATATTCTGCAGGTTTTGACATATGTCTGGTGGCATGTATTTATTATAGGATCATACAGGTTTGTTTTACCACCCTAAAAATCCTCTGTGCTCCACTCATTACTTAGCCTCACTCCCCCCTTAGCCTATAGTAACCACTGATCCTTTCAATGATTCAATTTTGCCTTTCCAGATTGCCATATAATAAAAACCTTCCCAATTGACTTCTTCTACTTAGTAATGTGCAGGTAAGATTCCTCCATGTCTTTTCCTGGCTTGATGGCTCAATTTTTTTGGCACTGATTAACATCTTATTATCTGGTTGTGCCACAGTTTATTTCTCTATTTATTTATCCATTTAGTGAAAGAAATCTTGGTTGCTTCCAGGATCTGGCAACTCTAAATAAAAAATTGCTATAGTTGTACATGTGCAGGTTTTGTCTCGTGGGCGTATCTTTTCAATTCCTTTGCATAAATACCAAGGAGATTTATTGCTGGGTTATATGATAAAACTGTGTTTATGTCTATAAAAAAACTGCCAAATTGTCTTCCAAAGTTTTGTACTATTTTGAATTCCTTCTAGAAATGAATGAGAGCTCCGGTTGCTCCCCATCTTGGCCAGCTTTTGGTGGTGTTCAATGTTAAGAATTACGTCTGTTCTACTAGGGGGCTAGCAATGTAACCTTTTCAAAATTCTCTTTTCTTCTTTTCCTTTCTCTCTCTCTCTTTATTTTATTTTATTTTTTTAAAAGTATTTTGCCATCATTATTCAGATACATCTTTCAAATTTTTATTTATTTTTTCCTTTTGAAAAGTTCCATAATTTTACAAACAAAACCCCTCACACAAAGATGAGAATTGTTTGATTTAACTTAATAATTATAAAGAACATTAAAGTAGCAAACATTTTTTACTACATTTTTAACTTTTTACCATTATTTTATAGTTTTTAGTACATAATGAATTTGTGTGAAATAGTTAATGGAAATTTTATTGAAGTGAATCTGGTAGATCTTATAGTATTTTTGTACAAAGCATATATAACTATTGATTTGTATAGGAAAATCAAATTATACAAGTATTTGCACTAAAACTTGTCGGTTGGAACAGATACAAGATGTAAACAACTTGATTTTGGCTGATAGATAGGTTTAGCATTAAGTTTCTTGAATGATTCAAGACTTCTTTTTTTTAAAATTCTATTTCAATCCTTTCCAATGCATCAGGGAAAAATATCTTATTACTAACACGTTTTAACATTGTTTCATACTTCCATTATCTCAGCAGAAAACAGAACTGAGCTAAAATTTATTATCATTGAAATATTTTCATGTTTGTAATTAAATATAGTTGTTTATTCTTTGGGCTCTATAGCCCAATTATGGTCCAATTGTTGGGTCTACAACTTATTAGCTTTACGACTTCAGAAAACCAAGGTAAGTTTTTTAACTTCTCCGTGCTCTAGTTTTTTTAAAATAAATAGTGCTATTATTGCTTTTGAGGGTTATTAGACCATAATGAGATACATTTATTCATTAATGAATTTCAAACACATGTTTTCTTTCACATATTATGAGCTCAAATACTTTTTTATATTATTATTTTGCTTTTATTTCAAATAATGTCATTTCAAACAATATTGATTTTCCATCTAAGAAAGTAAAAAGATGCTCTAGAGAAATCTTTTATAGATAACGGAGCATTAATATTGGAGATACTGTAAAAGTTACAAATGTCTTTTTAAAAAAATTTTCTTTCTTTTCTTTTCTTTTTTCTATTTTTTTTGATACCAGGAATTAAGCCCTTTTTATCTTCAATTTTGAAACAGGGTCTTCCTAAGGTGCTGAGGCTGACTTTGAACTTGTGATCCTCCAGTCTCCAGAGCCACTGGGATTACAAGTGTGCACTACCACACTTCGCTACACATGTCATTTCTAGATGATTTATTTGTAGAGCATTAACTCTTGCCATTGACCCTTAAAGTTGTATTAAGCACACATAAGGTACATGTTCCTGCTTTGATTTAGAAAGAATTATCTTGTTACTATATTGCTTCTCATCACCACTGAGAACAACATAAAATATAGGTAAAGTACCATAAAAATTCTGATTGCAGGAATTTGGAAGCTGCTGAGACAGTTAGAACTAGAGAGTCCAAGATGCCATAGTGAAGGGCACCACAAAGAAACCATCATCATTCTGTAATTTGTTTTTCTTCCAAGGATATTTGCCAATGCTTTGTTCTCTGTGAGAAGAGAAGGAGGAAAAGGGGGAAGAAAGGCTACAGCCATGGAGCAGAGAGGCTCTCAGGACAACTGGAAATACTAAGTGTCTGAGCACAAAAACTTGAATTAGGGGCGAGGATTTGGAGGGACAAGGTCCTACCTAGAGGGCAGATGTGGAGAAGTGAGCCTTGTACTGTTGTTGATATTTCCACTTTTTTGAGATGGTGCTAAATGTTCAGGCTGGCAAGAGAGAGAGCTTCAGAAGCGTAGCTGAAAGCCACTGCTCTGTGGGTTCCACAAACTCACAGATCAGGTCTTCCATCTGCTTCCCACCGTCCCCTTTAGAGGCATTAGATGGAGGGCCAGATGACAATGAAAAACCCATTTCTGCTGAGGATGGGCAGCTAGACCCTCCAGGACAGGAGACCAATGTAGGAAACAGGGTGACCCAGTTGTCAATGGTTTCCTTGAGAAATAACACCATAATGGGGGGTCTGCTCTGGTATCTGTTGCTGATAGGTAGGAAATATGGAGTGACAGTGGCTGCTAAATCAATCTGGGTGCACAGAACATGCTGTTGGGTCATTTGTACTTTCCATCTCTGGCATCTCCGGGACACGGTGAGGATGCAGGTGGGGTAGGGCTACCTTTCATCTTGCCCTCTTAGCCTGCTTGCACCTGTCCCTCATGTCCCATTTCCAACCTGTCATGGAATCCTTCTCACTTTAGGACAGTAGGTCTGATAAAAACCAGCTCCTTATGAGCGTTTATGACCATATGTTCAATTGTTGCCCCTTAGACAGGTCTCTCTTGGTATCTGTGCTCAATACCACTCCAGATGCTGTTTGTTGACAGATGTTGATTGTTTGGTGGGGATGATATGGCTTTACTGTACTGTGATTGTCCATGGATCTCACTATAAACACTACACTTGCATCTTCTCACCACTGAGATAGTATCACCAACTCCAGAGTCTGCCAAATCCTGTGATCAAGCTGAGGGTTGCTTGAACGGTAGCCAGGACTTGCTGCAAAGCCTTTTCTTCTTCCAAACCCTGCTCAAGCCTAATAGTCTTCTGAGTCTCCTGATTGTGGGTCAAAACAGCATTTCTAAGAGTAGAATATGTTTCCTTTGCAACCTTAAAATGCTGTCCTGGCATTGTGCTTTTGTGTTTGCAATAGAAACCAGAATGAATCAATGTAACTTTTACTGTCCCTGCTATAAATGTCCAGATTACAGACTATACTCTAGTATTTATTTACTTGTTTTTACATTTATTTGTTTATTAAGTCGCTCGTATTTCAAAAGTATTTGGTATGAAATGCAGCTAATTATTTTGCATAGTTGAAAATACATGGCATAAGATAATGACAGGTTTGTGGTTCTCTTTAGCCATTCCATACTCTCGAAGGCATCTCTCTTATGTGTTCTACATATGATGTATTATTTCAGGAAAAGGAAAGCAGTTTACGAGATCTTAATAGTAAAAGAATGCACCTAGCTGTGAAAATTAATGAGCCAGAAAGAGCATATTAAACAGAAATAAGAAGAAACTGTAAAAGTAAAAAAGAAAGTGAGACTACTTTATATGGATTTGTTTGAAAACAAATCTTAGATTTGTATAAAACAATTAGTTCTAAAGGAATTTGGCCACAATAAGCTAGAATATGGCAACATCTATTGAGTGTGTATGACTGGGTAAAGGAAAGAATTCAATATACCTTATAGTATCTTCTTAAAGTAATGACAGCCTACCTTCTATTGAACTGTCTCTCCCATGATAATAGTTATAAACACTGGAAAAGATTTAACAAAAAACCCTTTGAATAGACTGATGAGCGATGAAAGGCACCTCGCTGCAAACTGGTGGCCTATGTTGCATCCTCTATTGTAATTTCAGAGGTGCTCCTGTCATATCTGAAGTGGCAGCAGAAATATTCGCCATGAGATCTCTGATGATGGCAGACAGATATGGTTGTCATGGTGGTCTAGTCTCTGTGAGTGTTTGTGGAAGCCCAGATTATGAAAGGTAATTTAGTTGGCCATCATGGCAAGTACAAATCCCACATCTCTCGCCACTGTAAGTGTCTGAGGGTTGGACTGCTTTGCTTTATGACCTCCCTTCCCCCATTAGTGATAAAGACACCTCCCTCTCAATTCAGAAGAGTGAAGAGGTGGAACTCAAGCTACTGCACTGGTGAGAAAAATAATTAGGAATGGAAATACCATTTTAAGCCAGCATCTTGGTGAAGCAATCAGACCTGAGCTGCATAAATCCAATAGAGTGCCAGCAAGCTTGATTCGTAGACTGACACGCTCTGTGAACAATGGAATCATATCCTGGATTCTTGAACTGTCTAGGAAAGAGTTTCTTATAATACACTAAGTGTGTGAGTTAGTTTTCCATTCTTGTAACAAAATATCTGAGATAATCAACTTAAAAGGAGAAAAAAAAATATTTTGGCTTACGTTTCTGAGGTTTCCGTCAATGGTCAGTGGGCCTGGCTGCCTTTGGGCCTGTGGTGATGCAGAATATCACGGCTGGCAGTGTGTGACAGAGCAGCTGGGAAGTGAAATAGAGAAAGAGAAATGGGCTAGGCCCCTATTAGTCTTTCAGGGGCATGCCCTAATGAGCAGAAGAATCCTATTTGGCATGGTTCTTAAAGTTTCCACCGCTTCCCAATAGTGCCAAGCTGGGAACTAAGCCTTTAGCATAAGACCTTTCAGGGAACATTTCTCATTTACCCATCACTCTAGGCTTCCTGGAGCTGTGCAGTGGAGCATTCAGAGCATGGCAGTTTGGAGATAAGGGCTAAGAAGCTGCTTTCTCATATGCTGGAGAGAGCTTGTGATAGAGTGTATCATATACAGCTCCACTGCAGCATAGTATTGGGTGCTCCTCATTTTTCTGCTTAATTTTCTGAAAAATCACATATCTAAGGGTTATCTCTGAATATCATAATTGTAGATATTAACTTCCCCATATAGTCTCTTGGTCAAGTTTTGATGGCCAACAACAAATTTTAAAGGTAATATTTCAGGCTGCATAGATCTTAAGAATACTGCAGAAACTTTTTAACTTAGTTTTTTCAAATCTATGCTGAACATTCAACCTAGAAATAAGAGAATAGCTAATGGTGTCAAGAGGTGAAACTTGACTCACCTGCGAATGTCAAAGGATGGCGCAAGTGGAGTTGAAGACAGGAATCAAAGACAGCGCTAGGAAGAGCAAGGGTTTTAGGATAGTGGTTATAGTCTAGAATATGATGAAGTGCCAACCTATAAAAAAAAAAGAGCTGAATGCAGAGACTCTATGTCCACCAATAAGCTGAATTACAAGGGCGAGTTCTATAGAGCAGAGTGGTGATTCTAAAATGAGGTCAACTTCCCAG
>CM053408.1:12109379-12121578 GCA_028644305.1 Xerus rutilus | reverse complement strand
AGGAAAGAAGGAAGGAAGGAAAGAAAGAAGGCAGGAAAGAAGGAAGGAAGGAAAGAAAGAAGGCAGGAAAGAAGGAAGGAAGGAAAGAAAGAAGGCAGGAAAGAAGGAAGGAAGGAAGGAAGGAAGGAAGGAATGAAGGAAGGAAGGAAGGAAGGAAAAGGGGGGAGGGAAGATAAAAAAGGGGGAAGGAGAGAGAGATGGAAGAGAGTTCAGAACTGGAGTTGAATGAAGACATAAAGAAGAAAAAAATAAACAAAAGCAGATCTTACAAAAAGCTTGTAAGTAGTGCTGAATCAGTGTTTGAGTGAATTAAAAATACAAACACAGAGACATGGATACAATTTCAAAGATGTCATAGAATTCCACATCTCTAGGTAACTAACCTTGCAGCAGTTAAGGGAAGGTGTTTCTGTGTATTTTCCTGTTAGAGTCTCATTTACTGGATAAAGTAAAGCTGCTGTTTTGTAAAGATGTGGTGTGTGAGTGCTCAGAGTATCAGCCTATTGATTGCATTAACACTTAATTTCAACAGATATGTTAGCTGTGACTATTTAAATCGTAAAGACCAAATAGAGACACCAAGATAGAATTATAAATTAAAAAATAAATAGTTTCAAGATCAATTTTCCCTATAATTTCTAAACATTATGTGCATCCTGTTTTACTCCTTGGTTGTCAATATAATTTTCTATTATTCATTATCATTGATTTATATTTTTCATAGTGATAATTACTTTAAGATAATTAACTCAGTGGTTACTAATGTAGTTAAAATTTGAAATTTTTATCAGGAAGAAAGTAGAAATGATTAATAAAAACAGAATAGAAATAAGAAAAAATAAGAGTCGGTTAAAAATCACCAGAAATATCACTTCAATTAAGATAATTCTTTTTAAAACATAAAAATGAAATGATCTTATGAGCAAGATATTATTTTAAAACATTGTTCTGTATTCAGTTCAGCTATATGATGGAGAAATCTGAAGATTACATTTCCAGGAGAGCAATGTTTCGGTTCATTTGAAAGTATTTTCATTTTTATAATGGAGAAAGCAGATTGTTAGGATGGAAAAAAAAAGAGACTAGCTCATTCATTCAAATAGCTGGTGCATTTACAGCCACGATTGTTCCCTGATATTTTATTGTTTTGTTGAGGCATTTGTCCCTTCTTCTACCCCTATTTTTATTCTGAGAACACCATTCCATTGCTTAGTCAGTCAGAGTTCCTCAATATACTTAAATGCAAAACCCAAATGGCTCTATTGTTTGTTCATCTGTCACAAGCAAATGTGTTTTCTTGAGTTATCTAGCTATTTGATCCGCTTTAACTTTTCTGGATAGTATCAGATTTGAAATGACTACAAATCAATGCTTTTACTATAGGATTTAAAAAAAAATTCATCTATGTCTCAAAATGGTTGAAGTTTTAACCAAGAGTTGTAACATTTTTTAAAACAAAACTGCCTGCCAGACAGTCTCAAATTTGGGGACTGTGTTTTCCTTCACATACTCTGGCATGTGAAGTCAAGTTTCCACATTCCCAGAAATCTAATGATAATTCCACATTGGTCTGTCCCTGGGGGGTGGGTGGGGGGTGTCGCAGTATCTGTATCAGATTACAACTGTTCTCTGGGTTCATGTTCATTTGAAACTGTGTACCCTCTGTTAGCTTTATTTATTTTTCATTCCATATTAGTTTTTCATGAACTCAGTAGTTTTCTGGAGAAAAATTATTTTTGTACAATTCTTTTGCTAATTTGGAAAATTTCTGATTTTAAGTTTTATACATGAAGTTGGTGGCAGAGTGTAGATCCAGAGTATTGAAAAAGAATAAAGTCTTTCCACCTCACATTATATTCTGATTTTAGTCTTCTAGTTTTATGTGTATGTATAAAAATACATAAACAAGAGGTAAATGAACCCTGGTACACTAATTATTTATGAATTAGAGGCTAAATTATATTTGAATAAGGATAAAAATTTAAATATTTAAAAGAATTATTTAAATGTGGTTTGTATATATGAGAATAAGTGATTTGGCCTAACAATGAACTCATATCAATAATCCACTAGAAAACTAAAATATAAAATCTGATTTCTTGAACATTCCAATCAGAATTTATCATTAATAGTCAGTAATTACATGTAATCATATTCTATGTACAGTAATCACAATTAGAATAAGTAAAAACATATTCTAGTAAATGTTTTCTGAGGAAGATAATTAAAAAGTGACAAAAGATAGCTGAATTAAAGTTCTTTATATTTTAGTAAACCCACATGTGTTTGGATAAAATTGATTATAGTAATTAGAACATTTCCTAACATAGTCTATTCTAGATTCTAGGGGACACTTTCATATAAAATGAATTTATCATTTCTTTCTGAAAGTGTTTTATTTGTTAAAAAAAAGAGTAAGGAAAAATGCTCAGTTTTTTGATGTCAAAATAAACAGAAAATGACATATTGAGGGAGGAAACTGATTCAACTGACAAATTAGTCTCTTATAAAAAAGTTTGTAACAAAACTTTATAACAAAAGTTTAATACAAAGAACAGTGGAAATTGGAGAAACACTTCTCCTTTGAAGTTTAACTTTTCTGGAAAATTTATATGACAGTAGACGATGTTGCTTATTTGCGTACTATTGTATTTGCTTACATATTACTTGTTGCTCAGGTCCTCTGTCAGGAGATTGCTGCCAATGTGAATAATTTTTTATGACCTGTATTCAAGTATCAAAATCAAATACTGATTTTCAAAATCAAAATCAAATACAAAACCTAGCTTATTTATGTTTCAGTTTGGTTAAGTACAATTGTTCGAAATTTTGCAATATGAATCAATATAAAGTATGTTTTAACCTATTTCCTCAGATATACAGCTGATGAGCTTTGTGGGTAAACACATTTATGAATACAATTTTCATTGTTTTTGTTATTATTTTTGTTGTTTTACAAAACAATGTTTTGTTGTTTAAAGTTGTGGGTCTCAACAAGCTTCTACTTGGACCATAAATGTGAGTTTGAAAATGGTAAATATACTAATTGGAGGCATGTAGGGTAAACACAGTTTAATTTCTCATATTAACAGAGAAGATGTAGCAAAGGCTGGAAAGTCAAAGAGCAGTAAGAGAAATTGGCCCAGTGGTTTCAAAACCATTTCAGCCTCAATTTAACCTCAGATATTTGGCGAGTGAATTCAGCAGGTCTACCAACTACTTAGATCTTCGCTTGATGGGAACCATTAGCCAATCAGATAAATAAACTGAATGATTTTCTTTTTTTTTTTTTTTTGGTACTGGAGATTGAACTCAGGGGTACTCGACCACTGAGCCACATCCCCAGCCCTATTTTGTGTTTTATGTAGAGACAGGGTCTCACTGAGTTGCTTAGCGCCTCGCCGTTGCTGAGGCAGGCTTTGAACTCGTGATTCTCCTGTCACAGCCTCCCTAAGTGCTGGGATTACAGGCTTGAGCCACCGCACCCGGCTCTGAATGATTTTCTATGTGTAGTAAGTCTCTCTGCCTAGTTGAAAGAAAGTTAAGAGTCACAGGTCTTCAAATGCTCAGAAAGGATATCTGAATAACTGAACATAATGAAACTCAAATGCCTATTTTCTCTGTGGGAAATATCGGTCTCTCTGTAACAGGTAGTCATGAGGGGCTATGTAAACCCCAAAACTTTTAAAACCCCATTGTCTGTGCTCTAATGACACTATTCAGCTTTTAGGGCTCTGGCATACTCCATTAAACCTGGTAGAATCAGAAAACATATATTATAGTACTAAATCTACCAATAATTAATGAAGCAGAAGTTACTGCTACGTGCATTGTATTAGGCACTCCAGTGGCTAATCTTTTATAAACACTTTATAAAAGATTTATATATTTTTTAAACCACTTTCCCTCATATTGAAAAATCCTTTTAAATTCATCAACTTCTTTCCATCACTCATCATACATCCTATGACAATGCCTGTGAATTTTATCTGAAGAGAAGAGAAATTCAAACCTGAAAATGCAATCTTCACTGACAATTTTGAAATGATTATTCTGATGGGAATCTTCTTATGTGAATCAGGTTGATCTTTGATCTCAGGACTGAAGAATAAAGAGAAGAGATTGCCGAAGAATGTTTTGATATGTCTTTAAGATAAAGAAGCAAAGAATAGACTGTCAAATTCTTAGGACTTACCACATCTTTATCATGAAGAAACTAACAATGGCTCCCATGCACAGTAGAGTCCAGGTATGAATGAGGGTAATTATAAAGGAATGTGGTCATTCTACTCCAGAATCAGACTGAAGATGTAGAATGGACTTATTGTCCCAGAACAGAATTATGGGTACTGTAAGCCTAGGAGAAATCTTATTGTCTTGAGCACTAACAAAATGCTTGTGGGACACTTTTTTGAGTCTGATGAGATAGAGTTCACACAAATGCATCATCTGTGCTATACTATAGGACGATTTTTCTCATATCCTTTACATGTTTATATACAAGTTCTAAGATTTCTTTATATTTTTATTTATATGTGGACTATGCTTATCTAAAATCCATTCATATTTAACTTTCATATAAATTCCTAATAATTTGGGCATAATCTGAATAATGAAAACTAAAAATAAGAGAAATTTCCTTTTCTCTCCTATCTTTCATTTAAAATGACATTTTCAACTTAGAATTAGAGGATGAGGTAATAGTTCATATCCTAATAGCTCATATCATATCCTAATAGTTCACATTTTCAACTTAGAGTTAGAGGATGAGGTAATAGTTCATATTCCTGCTCTTTTATTCTCTTGACTATTGGAATATTTACAAATTTAAACCTCACAATCAGAGAACAGGACAGGTTCTGCATAGCCGATAGGCCCATAAATTAAACTCATGAACAGAGAATTTCCAATCTTCTTCTTAATGCTTTAGTCATAAAGATCAGTGGACAATTAAGAATCATTATTTTGAGGAAAATTCAACAGGAAAGTTGGAGACTCAAATCTATAACAGAAAAAAAGTAAAAGAAAAATCAATTGGAGGAAATAGAAACAAAGCAAGAGATAAAAATTTCAAATAATCTATTATTAATATACTCAGAGAAATAAGAGAAGATATTGTAAGCCATGAAACAAAATGAGAGAGCGAAGAAAAATTCCTGGGGAAAAATTCAGTGCTTGTGTACTGTGAAAATATTCTGTATGCATTTAGAAAATTTTTAAAATATTGATGTGAAATCTTGAAAAGTACATTTGGGGAAGTAGCCTAGAATGGTAGAAAATAGAAAAATCGATAAGAAATAGTTGAGAGAAGTTAACAAAATTAGAGAAGTTAGAAACTGTCTCTCCATCACTTGACAATAAAATGTTAAAAAGCAAAACAACAAAAAACCAAACAAAGAGAGATATAAAATATCAAAATTGTTCCACATTTTCCAGAACAGTAGAATGTATTACCCATGTACAAAGGAACTACCTGGTCCCTTTAACAAAGCATATCACATTGAAATTCTTGGAAACTGAAATTTGACAGAGAGAGAATCTTAAAAGTTTTGGGATAAGAAGAAGATATAAGTCACATGAAAAAGACCAGGAATCAGAATGGCATCAGAAATCTCAATAGTAGAACAGGCAACCAGTAAATAAAATAAAATAAAGAACCAAAACACCATCATCACCAATAATCACAAAACAACTTCAATGTCTCAAGAAAACTGTTTTCCTAAATGCTATATTTAATAGAAAGAATTATTTTCAAACACAAATAATCTCAAAAATTATCTCAGTCATTTCTTTTCTTGGGAAGATACTGGTTTATGTGCTCTATCTGTAATATTTTTGGGGTCAACTTGACAGGATCAGGGTTCATGGACATTTGCTTAAGCCTTATTTCAGACAGTATCTGTGAGTTTTTCCAGACATTAGCATTTGAATTGTTGAATTCAACAAAGCTGTTGGTCCTCCCCAATGTGATGGGCATTGTCTTTTATTGTATTAAATAGAATAAAAGTAGAGGAGAAGAGGCTTTCTCCTTCTTTCTGTCTTACTGCTTTGACTGGAATGTTGGTCTCCTGCCCTTGACCTAAACTTACACCGTCATCTTCCTTAGTTTTCAGGCCTCTGGACTGGAACTGACTTCTACTAGCCTTTCTGAGTCTGGTCTTTCGGCTTTGCAGATCATGGGACCTCTGAACCTCAAAAACCACATGACTTATAATGATTCTCTTTATATATATTCTATTGATTGTTTCTCTGAAGAACCATAAAATGAGGTAGACTAAGAAAGAAAAGAAGAAGAAAAAGAGGAGAAGGAGGAGAAGAAAGAACAGAAATGAGAAGAGAAGAAAGCATGTGGTCTGGGAAGGAGACCTAATGTGCATAAAGGAGAAGGAAGTCTCCCTGCAGAACAGAGTCTTAGCCCCAGGATCAATCAACACAGACTGCAGGTCTTTAGCAGTCCTGAGGAAAGATTTCTTAGAGTTTAAGTCAATAAAACATCTGATATGTTTGAATTTGCTAAGGGAGATTGATATTAACAGCAGAGATTTTGTCATGAAGAAACTGTAAGTTCTCAGATAGCTAAGCAAAGGATAAGATAAGAAAATTGTTTTAAAAGCTGAAGTTCAGCCAGAGGAAACACTCTTTTGATACTTACCAAGGCTAACTGTGACTAGCCTTCACACTTTGTAATAATATAAACCTTGACTATAAACTAAACTAATAAAATTATGTTGGAATTATATTTTGAGAAGGAAGTGAGGGGAAAGATATATTTGTGCATGATTATACACAGAGAAAATGGTTTATATCGGAAGAAACAAAGGAGAACTTTGTTCTTAAATTTCATAGAAAGAAATCAATAGAGATTGCCTTTTAAAAATCCAAGAAGAGCAATCTAAGCATATTATTTATAGATGTGAACATAGATGCCTATAGAAAGAGCTAGCAGAATGAATGTGTGACTGCTATTGCTCTTAATAAGTTTTCTAGATTCTGTTGATTGTTGAAACTATGTTAAAAGTAAAAACTGAATTAAAGAAAAAGAAAGTCTATGCTTCAATATGAGGTCTCCCAAATAATTTTAAGTTATCTCTAAGGTGTTGCAGAAATGAGAACAGAGATGTTCTCATTTTTCAGAGTAATTGAACTTCCCAGGAAATTTTGTAGCAGCTGCTTTTAAAAGAATTCATATGTAATTATATTTTTCATTGAGTATGTTTCTCCTGTATTTGACAAATTCAAAGCTACTTTGATAAACCTTGGTTATAAAGCCAGTTTCATAATTTAGATCATAGCATTCTGATTCCAAAGAACATTTGAAATTATGTATCCAATCTCTTCATTTAGATGGGGAAACGAAGGCCCAGAGAGATAAGTCACAGAAATTGAACTAGTTTCAGTTAGTTATTAGAAGAATGTGACAACAGAGATGAAGAGATATAATATTGAACTTATGGTATCAGGCTGGTTTTACATTCTGTGCCTACCCTTTATGGCTAGACAATATTTGGCAAATTATTTAAACCCTTTCAGACTCAGATTCCCCATTTTAGAAATGAGAAATGGTAGTTTGCTGAGTTAGATAAGACAACGTATATTTCTCTGGCACAGAATGCTTAATAAATTATAGCACTGTTTCCATTATTATCAATGGATTTGAGAATATACTTCTATGCTCTGAATAAAATGTAGAGGATGCTGAATTTAATTGGGATGACTATAAAATATCATGTAGATACAATTCAGGTTGAAGTTAACAATAATGGCAGGACCACAGGTTAAATCAGGGCTGTCCCAGGCAAACTGCAATATAAGGTATTTTATGATGCAGTGAGATTAACTCCTAAATGTGTAAGAGAACATATGAGGAGCAAGTGGAGGCCATCTGGATGGCATGTGAGGCATAGGTAGTGCCTGGAAAGAGTTGGTAGCATTCAAGAGTTGTCAATTATTCCACTAGAAGTAACCTTGAGAAATGTTCCAGTTGAGGAGAAAACTCTTAAAAGTGAGAAAACTCTGGCATTTGAAGGATCCAAGTAAATAAGGCCTGTAAACACAGTGGAGTTGGCTGATTACTGTCAAGTTGTCTTGATGGTTAGCAGAGGGATAATGAGAAGTTGAGGACCAGCAATTAAAGGCTAGAGGTAAGAGTCAGAGAGGCTCTTTTGGTAGCTTAAAAACAGGTTTTTATCTTTTGCAATGGACGAGGAGGCACAGCTAAGCAGCAAACTGAAAGTTACAGTGTTCTAGAGACACTTAAATGCACATCCAATGAAGATCTGCTATACTGAGGTAGAGTCCTAGGTTGAACTTGGGAGTCTGAATTTTGATATAGAAATATATGTGTTTTGCCCTGCAGATACCTCCTGAGACCTTATAGCTTGCAGAGGAGCTCACTTTTCCTTTGAAAGGCCAAGGACATCATCTGTGCTGCAAACATTGAGGGAACTTTTTCCTCTCAAGACAATAGCTTCTTGAGGAACTGTCACTAACTCTTCTCCTAACGGCTAGGTCAATGATCAGATGATAGAGGAGGAAGGAGATTTTTAACCCAAGCCACTGCAAAAATATCTACCATGTGCAAGAGTCAAGACTACCCTGAGACTGGAATTTAACCAATGGAATCAAATATGAATAGAATAAGGAAAAAGTCATTCACTTTGGGACACTTTCTGGGTACACAGGATTTAATACCCTGGCAAAGACATTAGAGGATGAAATACATTAACTGTTGGGACATGTTTTAGAATATGAGGAAAAGCAACAGGCAGTGTGGAGTAGTATGAAGATAAGTGAATTACTTTTGCAGAGTAGAGCAAGGAATAAAGAGGCTGGGGGGTCAGACAGGTCAGAATGGATATAGTATATAAAGTAAAAAAAGAGACAAAAACAAAGAAATAAGAAAACCACAAAATTATGTTGGCCAAAAGAATCCAGAACAACATAAGGAATGAGTTGTTGAGAGAAGCTCCATTAGCACTATGAATTATATCTTCTGCAGAGAAGGACTGAGAGTAGGAGAGGTTGTTGGACACAGAGTTGAGTTCCTTAATGTCCATCCTGATGACTGGGCTCTGAGATTACAGAAGCTATTACTTAACAAGTAAACCACAGAACTGCCATTACCATGAGAAAGGTAGGTGCTGTGGGCAGAAGGATTGCCTCACAAGGAAATATGGGAATTGTTCACAGCCTAGGGTATTGTCAGGACAAAATGGATGGGCTGCGGAATGGAGTATCATGTCACATCTGTACCCTGGAGAAGGCAAGAATGGGAGGAGCTAGAAATTAAAAGTGTTAAACTGAAAATATGATTCTTTTGCTTCAGTCTCAGTCCTAAACCAACATTTAAACTCAAAATCTATTGCTGACTGGTGGCTAGGCTCCTGATATGAAGAATATGATCCTACCAGCCCTTGACCAAAAGAACGTATTTACTCGGAAGCTCTGGGGAAAGTGATACTTGTATCCTTAAAGATTATTGGATATAAGCTGGGCGCGGTGGCTCACGCTTGTAATCCCAGCACTTAGGGAGGCTGAGACAGGAGAATCGCAAGTTCAAAGCCAGCCTCAGCAAGGGCGAGGTGCTAAGCAACTCAGTGAGACCCTGTCTCTACATAAAACACAAAATAGGGCTGGGGATGTGGCTCAGTGGTCGAGTGCCCCTGAGTTTAATCCCTGGTACCAAAAAAAAAAAAAAAAGATTATTGGATATAAATTTTGAACTGGCACTGATACCAAGAGAGAGAAAGTATCACCATGGTCACACTTTCAAAATGGAGGCTCATGGCTGCCAGTCTTGGCTGAAGTCCTGCTCATTGGTGACTACCTTAGCCCACATGACCTCTCAGTAGGTCTTTCCTAATCCCTGAATATACTATTTGAAATGACATAGTTGGCAGTTGGAATAAACTTCCTATTGCGTGTTTGAGGGAGGCTTTTGGGAAAAGAAAGTGGAAACCTCAGAAAATGAATTCCAGAAAATGAAGTAAAAGTCGTTTTGCATCCTGTGGAGGAGGGTGGGTGAGTATGGGGGATACTCTATCAGGGAAAGCTGAAAGTATGGAGTAATTATGCTCTTTATTATGTGATTCATAATTTGCAAGTCTACTCCTTAGAGAAACTGGATGGACTGTAGACGTGGTCATGGATGTCTACAAACTGACAAATGGTGGCTATAATCATAGCTGTGGTAACAGATGTGAGATTGTCTCTAGAATCATGAGTAAGGCCTGAAGTACATGGAATGTGGATATTCTCATGCACTAAGAGGATTTGGAAGAGTTTGTATTTACCTCAGATGGATTGCAGTATTCACTGACAGTTATGCATTAGCACTATGTTCACTCTCTTGCCCCCTATTATGATATATTCTGAAGAGATCTGTCCCTCCACCTGGATACCCCATGGGATTCACACTGATACATTAAGCAATGATCTCACCCTGATAAGAGAGTCTGAGGAAGAGGTGGCTAACTCTAAATCATCAGAGCTTGGTGTATCCCACATATGTTCCAATAAGTGATGTTTTACTCAGCGTTGTATTGCTGTGACCAAAATACCTGACAAGAACATTTAAAGGAAAAGGGTTTACTTTGGGTCATGGTTTTAGAGGTTCAGTCCACAGTTGGCCAACTCCAGAACTCTGTGACTAAGTAAGCAGAACATCATGATTGAAGGGCACAGCAGAGAAAACAGCTCAGAACATGAAAAGCAGGAAGCAGAGAGTTCTGCTCACCAAGGGAAAAAAATAAAAACCGCAAACAGCAAATTCCATTCACCATGGATAAAATATAAGCCCCAGAGGCATACCCCAATGACCTGCCTTGTCCAGCCACACCCTGCCTGCTTACATCACCCCCTAGATGGTCCGTATGAGTGGATTAATTCACTGATTAAATTATGACTCTCATAATCAAGTCATTTCATCTCTCAATGTTCTTGCATCGTTTCACTCATGAGCTTTTTGGGGACACGTCATATCTATACCATTACAGGTGAAAAATAAATATATGAAAATTCAGAGATCTGCCACTACCCTCAATTTCTTTGGGATGAGGGCAGGCCAGTAACTGGTTATAGGATTAAACACAGCTCTTGCTAGTCCTCTTTGATTTCTTGAGGCACCCTACCTCAGACCTAGCAATATGGCTCCAGTCGAATATACTCATTGACACAGAAGGCTCAGATTTGTGTATGACCTGGCCACAAAAGGGCTCTGCAGCAAGGTCAAGCTGTCCTGCCACTGGGTCCATGTGGTCTACTGAGCCCTGCTGTGTTATCTGCATCAGTGATTAGAAAATAAGCAGAATATAATACTTGTGTTAGATAATCACGACAAAGTCCTCTGAATTCTGGAACAAAGCCAGCCTATCCTCAGCAGGGATTTGTATACCTTTATAGAGTTGTGTCTTGGCATGTTGCTGGGCTTCTGCAGTTCTGGAACAGTTGATGATAGGCCACCAAGTGAGAGAGCTACCCTTGTGATCTGGGCTACTTCAGTCCCTCTAAGTCATAAAGCTGAATAGACTCACATAGAAGTTCATCCAGAAATAGAAGTTGTATGTCTGAGATTGAGCAGGAATGGTGGGCATGGATGAGCTGAATGAGCAGGAGCATGTGGCCCTGACCCTCGGGTCACCTACTCTAATTTCACCAGAGCCTCTTTCCCAGTTGGCACCTGTGACCATACAGGGGAAGAGAGGTGCTGGGTGTCCTAACAGTGACTAAGTGGAAGTCAATGTTCCACTTCCAATAAACAGAATAGGTCAGCTCAATATGAAGGAAGAAGCTAAGAATGGATTGCAACTCCGTTACAGTCACTATCAGGGGTAATTTTGAAAAAACATTGAGGAAAGGATCTTCCCACTGAGAAGAGCTGTGAGTGGTACACATGGCTGTATACGTTATGAGAAAGCAAAAGTGGCAGGAGATGAAGATATGTGCAATTCCTGGTCAATGGCTTCACTTTCTGTTCATGGGCCTGGAAGGACAGTTATTGGGAGATCATATTTCTAGATGTTACAGCTCACAACAACGCAGCTTTCAAAATTGCACAACTTTCAGTTTGCAAAAGAAAATGTTGCCCAGTAAGCTGATCATCTTTAAGACATTTTCTATGTCAAAATAAATGTCCTTTGAAAAATTTCAACATTTTCAATTTAGATTTATATATATATGTATATATATCTTTAATTTATGG
>CM053408.1:12042551-12108879 GCA_028644305.1 Xerus rutilus | reverse complement strand
AGATCATATTTCTAGATGTTACAGCTCACAACAACGCAGCTTTCAAAATTGCACAACTTTCAGTTTGCAAAAGAAAATGTTGCCCAGTAAGCTGATCATCTTTAAGACATTTTCTATGTCAAAATAAATGTCCTTTGAAAAATTTCAACATTTTCAATTTAGATTTATATATATATGTATATATATCTTTAATTTATGGATAATAGAAATTTTCATTTATTTGGTAGCAGTTCTCATGTGCTTATGCTTGTGTGTGTGTGTATGCGTCTAGAAAGGAAAAATAATAAACCATATTTTTCCTCAAGATGGAGGGAGACAGATGCCATAGACCACTGCATGCTTGAGTTTTTGGTTTTTTTTTTTTTTTATATGGAAAAGGAAAATGCCAGGCTGTGATGGCATGTAGGTTGCCATCAAATTTTCTAATTATTGCATTTCTTCATGGAGTTGAAGTTCTTATAAGCTGCCAGCAAAGAGTGAGATCTCAGTAATCCAAAAGATTAGACTTGACTCAATACGTTTGCATTAGGACTTCTTTAAGTATCTTTTCATTTTTTTTGAACTTTAATGTTCATTGTAATTTGATTTATTAGTCAGGAGTACTGTTTTCAGAGTTCTGGAGTTGACAAATCTATGATGGTGTATGGAATCATTTGTGTTTTCTGTGTAACTGACAGGGGAAATCACATATTTTTTTCAAAGGATTGTAATCCTCATGGTGCATATTTCCATAAAGACTGATTATATATCATTGTGACAGACAGAAAAAAAGATGTTTTCTCAAATAACAGTTATTTTCTGTTAGATGCTTACTATAAAGATTCTTAATGTGTAATGTTTGAGCTTTTTGGGTTATACCTTAAATGTAGTAATTCCAGTTAAGTATTGATGTTAGAAGGCTTAGTGATACTCTAATGAAACCATTATATATGAAATTTCACAGCATAGTTTTGTGCCCATGAAGGCTTTTGTTCCTAGAGTGGGGATATTTGATCACTGAACCTCAGTTTTAAGGAAAAGGGTCCTACTTTTGCAGTGCCCCAATAGTCATCCTACCACCTCCTAATCCAACTGTCCAGAGTACTTGCCCATTCATCTTAATGAATCCTATTTAAAGGTAATATTCTTAGCATGACATTTGAGAACCTATATGAAATGTCCTCAGCTCATACTTACCACAACCTCACCATTTATTAAATATTGTGCACTTTATGTGATAGACAAGTGGGAGCACCGGGTTCCTTATTTCTCTGATGCCCTTAAAACTTAGCCGGTGTTGTAGATCACAGTTTTGTCCATAGTACCTACTATAACATGTAGACTATAATAGGAGTGTAAGTGTCATAAGTTTAAACCAGAGAGTTATCTTTTCACCTGCATGACAACAACTATCCACCTCTACAAAAACATAGGCAGTCTGTTGGAGTACAGAAACCTCTAAACTGTCACACTCTGCTTAAAGTCACACTCTGCTTAAAAAAGCAGACTTCTGAGAAGGAACACTTCAGCAAGAAACAGCAGTTGCCAGTTCTTCAGAAGGGCAAAATGTCTTATGTTTGAATACATTTGTTACATAAAATGCAGTTAAGAAATAATTTATATTGTAATCAGATCTCTTATGAGTAGAACTGTCTTTTGTGTCCTGCCTAGAAAACAGTCCAAAATACTACTTACATAGGAAAAACAAAAACAAAAACAAACATTTGAGTTCCCAAAAGACTGAATTAAAAATTTTGAAATGCAATCTTTATATAATATGAGGAGGATGTCTACATTTTTAATTATACCTACAGTCAGAGGAGAATACAATTCAGAGATAGTCTTATTGATAGTTTTTCATGGGTAATATGACAGAGCAAAACTGGGAGTGGTTTACACACCAATGGAGAGCAGAGAACATCCAGGATCTTTGTAGCATGCTCACAATTCACCATAAAATTTTATTAGTGTATATTTTGATGGTGGTTCATCTTCTTTCTCCACTAGTAATACATCCTGTCATCCCTCACAAAGATAAATGCTTATGTATTTGTTTATTCATCATATATTTTTTGAGTCCCTGCATGCCAGGCACAGGGATACAGGAAAGTATAAGCTACTCTCTGTATGACGTAGCTTCTAGAGCATGAAGGCAGACAAAGAAATATGAACAGAAATACATGGTAGTCCAATGTGGCATTTCAGCCATAAAATTCAGTTTCAATGCAGGGTACCATCACAAAGATGGAGGTGATTAACTTCAGGTATGAATGTAAAAAAGCTTTTCTAGTTATCCAGGCCAGGCTGATGAGGTGTTAAAGCAAAGAGACAAAGTGTGTTATAACTATTTCTAAAAGAAGTATCATACATAAAGAAGTGAGTTACACAGTCATGTATCAGCTTTCCATCACTATGACAAAATACCTGACATAAACAACTTAAAAGGAGGAAAAATTCATTTTTGCTCAAGGTTTCAATCCAAATACACTTTAGTCTGTTTCTTCTGGGCATGTGGTGAAGCAAAACATCATAGCAGAAGTATATGGTAGAGGAAGCTGCTCATTCCATGATAGCTAGGAATCCAAGACTGAGACAGAAAGGGGCCAGTGTACCAATATCGCTTTCAACATCATGTGTCCAGGGGCCTTATTTCAGTCCCCTAGGCCGCATCTCCTAAAGGTTCCAACACCCTTCAACAGTGTCATAGGTTGTAGACCAAGCCTTCAACACATGGTCTTTGGGTGGTAGTTAAGATCCAAACCACCACAACAACATCCATTCTACTGAATTAGTTTTGAGAAAGATGAGACAAGAGATTTAGATGAGGACCACATCATCAAGGGTTTTGAAGCTACCTAAAGAGTGTAGGTTTTACCTTATAAGCAATTAGAAGCCCTGCAGTATTGTGAGCAAGAAGATCATGCTAAGGTTTGTGTTCTAGAGGAATCAATTTGGTGGCCATGGGAGAATAAAGTGGAGGAGGGGGAAAGACTAGAAGCCAGAGGCTTCCAAAAATTACTGATTTATAAAAAGAGATAATTGACAAAAGTAAAGGATTGTGTTAACATGTAAAAAATAAAATAATGGGTAGATATGATACATAATAAGGGAAAGCCATTGACAGGACTTGAACAGTTTGATGTGGGAGAGTGGATGGGGAAAGGAACTATCGTGAATCTTAAGCTTCTGTTTGGGAATGAGAAGGAATCACCAAAATGGGTGTTCAATAATAACAGGTTTAGGGAAAATATGATCGGTTGAACTTCAGAAATGATATACTTAGTATGTTTTGAGGATATCCAGTGAAGATATTTAGTAAATTATTGAATACATACTTACTAAACCCTATAATTGCTAATATGAGTGGCCTGTGTTAGAAAAAGATTTAATAGCTATTGTTGAATAGGTTGGACCCAGATTCCAGGAGTGTTGTTAGTGCTCAAAAATTCTTTTCCTAAGGATCAATTATCAAAGACTTATGATTTAAAGGAATGTCACTTTATGGGTTAGAATCTTGAATAGGTTATAGTACAAGAGAAAGAAACAAATAAAGAGGTAGTGATTCCAATAGAGGAAAAAAGAGCATATAAGGAACAGATTTTTGGTCTAAGAATGGGATAAAGTATACACAACTCAGTCCTCAACAAAAGAGATCACATGAATAAAGTATTATATAGATACAAATGTACAAATGAGGTGATTGAGTTGTAAAAGAATTTTCATGATAAAAAAATATTTGGAGAAGATCACTAAAGAATGTGGGACCCAATGTTGCCCTGAGAAAATTGATAAGCTGTGGAATCAACTAAACTAGGGAATCATGAATTTTTATTTAAACCATGTTTTTAAATAGTTTTAGTATGTCATTCAGCTTCTTCAGTATAAGTTTATGGATGTCAGGTATTAGGGATGTAGTGCTGATGAATCAAATGTCAAGTTCAACAGATTAATGATACAAATGTGTGTGTACTAAATGAATATATGAATGTATATGTATGGGCATATACATATTTACAAAACTATTTGTGCACATATACATTTAATATTGTTTCTCATCTACATACACACATATTACTTTAAACTAACAAATTAACCAATATTTATTTGGGTACATCTTTGATAATAATACATGCAAAAGGATTGAAAGAACATTTTAATACACATTATAATTGGTAACATGTTTTTAATAAGCAGTGGAGTTGGAGAAGTCTTTTCATCACTAGTCCAGAGTAATTTTAACTCTCCTATATTCCCTCTCACCCAGCTGCCTATTAAATTTATTTCTTGCTATCAGCAGGATATGGTTAATGAATGTTAACCAAAGAATATTTTTTAAAAAAGAGCTCAAATAAGTCACAGAACTTGAAAAGACTCAGTGTGAAATCTAGCACATGAATATGTTCATATTTCTTTTCAATCATCTCCTTTACTTTTTTGAGATAATTTGTGGAAACCTCTTTAATATGTGGCCTTTGACACTGTATAGAAGATATTCCCCAGTCTTTGATCAATATAGTCACAAGTGATATGCAAAATTATAATAATATTGCTTACCTTAACAAATTTTCCACATGTTTTTGTGATGTAAATAAATTATAATTTGTTCTCATTTACTTTAACTTATAATTTCAAACCTGACATAAATCTTTTGATTTGAGTTCTTCCTGTAGAGGAGGATGAAGATCATAGAAACATATATACAATACCACTTTGTTGCAAATCATATACATATTCAAAGAGATTGAATGACTTTGTTAACAAGTATCAAAATAAAAAGGCAAACTTGATTGGAGAAGGCACCTGGGCCAATATTATTGATTAAAAATAGTGAAAAGCCTAGAGTTAAAGTTTGCAGATCTAGCACTCTGCACAATCAGAATATTTTAAGCAAACACAACCTTGAAATAAAGTATAGTAAATCTACAAAGACATTTATTAAGCAAAAAGTAGCTTGATAGTGTTGAATTTACCAAACCATTAGATCTTTTCCTTATAATAGTCTACAAACATTTTTGTATTTAACAGAGATTTTTAGAGCAGTGTTTTAAAAATAATCAGTGGTAAAGTATTCCCTGGTTTCCCTTCCTTCCATCCTCCCTTCCTCCCTCCTTTTCTTCCTTCTTTCAGTCCCTCCCTTGTTCCTTCTCTTCTTTTCTTTCTAAAATTTCCAACCCATTGCAAATGAATACTTTTGTAAAATGTCATATGCTTGATGCCAATTCCCCCTTTAATTAGGCTCACAAGGCCCTCATCTTTCCTTTCCAAAAGCCTTATCCCTATAACCACTCCATTCTTACAACCAGTGCTCTTCATGAACTGAAAATCGTCTGAGATTTTACTCTACTTGGAAGATAGTAAGTTAGTCTGACACAGCTTCATGGCGGAGGGGGAAGACATGAGACTCTTGGGTCAAAGACAAGGGACTTGACTTTTCATGGCACACTAATAAGTAGAGCAGCACATCAATTTCACTTGTCTCAAGTACTACAGGGACCTGCAAATGTGCCCTGGTGAGCTGGACCACTAAACATAGGGAACTCATATCGTTTATAAGGAATGAGAATGCCTGTCTTCCTAAGTGAGTGATTATCTTCATCATACTACATAGTAGAGGAGGAAGACACTATCTTTAATTTATAAGGCTTAAAAAAATTTTTTCATACTAAGATTCTTAAAAAAATGGTTTGGAAGAAAAACAGTGTTTTTCTTACCAAATGTAAAGAAATATGAAACACATAGAAAATTGACTATCAGTAGTAGGTTTTGTCTTAGATCTTTTCAAATAATTCTTTGGTGAGTGAGATACCTGACATCCTGTCTTATTCTTCTAACTTAACAATGTTCCATGTACTTTAAACTCCAAGTGCATGAGTTTTGGCTATTGTTATATATCTTTACACTGTCAATGGATACCTCCATTTGTAAATCCAGGCCACCTTGGAAACTCATAGATAATGGTCAATCCTGTTTGCTTAGCTCTGTCATGTAGAGAATGTGCAGGTGGTGTTTCAATGTTTGCTTTGTGGGGATTCTTTTTATTTTTTGGCAAGTTACTTTCTATTTTTTTTTTTTTTTGGTTAAAGATTTGAAATACTCTGACTATTTTATTTTGTAAGAATCAATCATTTGGTATGAGAACTTTATGTGTCCCATTAGTTCTCTGTTGTACACAAATATTTTGATCTCATTCATTTTCTTTTCTCTGTCATAAATTGATCTCTTTTTGTGTTCATTACAGGTGCAGAGATAAGAATTTTGTGTAGGTATGTATTTAATTGTATAATGTTTCCTTTTTCTATTGCTTTGTATTATTTTTGTTTTTATATATTTAACTATACTACGTTATTAATGTTTGTATTAGTTTCTGAGCAGCAGGAATAGAGTGATAATAGCTGATTAACTTTGGTACCTTGGTTGTCAAAGCCCTAATGGTATTTTACAATAATAAATAAGTTATTTAGTTATATGCACTTTTGTTTATGTACTAGCTTCTGGTGTCTTCTGCTAGACATTTAAATTACATGTAGTGCTATACACCTTCCATTTTGCTTATGGTGGCTTAGATTCCTGTATTGTTTGGGATTATCTACCCATTTCAAATATTTCCAAATTTTTTGCTTGATAAATGCTTGTAGCTTTATGAACGTGAGTCAGTGAAATTTATGAAAGAACTTGAGCAGTCTGGATTTGGAGCTGAAGAACTGCGTGAGTTGGAGAAATCAGCACCTCCACTTTGTAATTCATGCTTCTTTATTATACATGCTTTTCCAGAACTTTGGCTTGACAATAAGACAAAAGTTGTTCATAATATCAGAAGTTAAATATGGTCTTTTATCCTTGGCTAGGTCTTATCTATTCAAGAAAATTCCTGATGATATATTTACTTATCTTTGTATCTTTTCAGGGCCCTGATTGATCCAATTAGTGGTCTGTGAAATGAGACTAATGCATACAAGTAGTAGATTTTTGTGCATTATTTGAGATAATTTATTGGACAAGTGAACACTATAAAATAACACAAAATTGCAGATATTGCAGTTAAATTCTGAACTTATACAAAGTTGAAATTTAAAATGAACTTGTATTATGACAAAATACAGATGCAGAAATATAAAAAAATTACAATAAAAATCTTGGCCATTTCTATGTATATGACTATAGCTATACTTGTATATTGAAAATACATCTATTTCTATTTCCATCTTTATCTCAATCATCTACTATGTTCTGAACACTGTAGTGACCACAGAGTGTGAATGGGGGAAATTTCTTGAATAATTTATCAATCAGTGTGGTGAGGATCCTCAGCAACACTGAGGAAGGGGAACTAAGCTAAACCTTGCTTCTTAATCTACAAACTCATATAGTTGATAGAACAGAACTCACCAAAAAATGAATACCAGACTTGAATGCTTTAGGTTCTTGCCCATAGTTCAGTTTTTGTATTTTTCTTGATACAAAATCAGTCCCAGTATCCATTCTTATTCTCCTTCAAATATTTAAGATTTATAGTCAAACAAGGTCCAGCTTTTTACTGAGTTGCCTCCATCAACTGTCATATGCAGTTGGTTACACATATAGCAGGGATATGAATTTAAAACTATATAGAAGACTCTATTATTCTCTACTTAACACTCTTCAATGGCTTTGTATTGCATTTAGGATAAAATATAGATTTCTCACCTTGCTTCCAAAGCTGCATATCTTCTAGTGAAGATACTGCTTACCCCTCCCACCATATTATGCCATTTTCCTCTATTATTTCTGCTTTCTCTGGAAACACAAACTTTCTTTCCATCCTCGATAGTATCAAGCGAGTTCCTTTGGATGGGTCTGGATTATCTTCCCAGTGCACTTGACATGGCCAGCTCCTCATTGCACATCAGCCAATCATCCCCCATTTCTGTTCAACAAGCCCAATCCCAAGTGAGCACCAGCCATTGTCAACTGCCACTTGTTTAGAATCCTGCATGCAAACACAATTTTATGTGTGTTTGTGTTTGTCTCCCTCAAAGAGATCTGTGTGAGTTTTCAAAGGAAATAATTTAAAACATTACTCAGAATCTCACAATGAAGACATGAAACTGATATTCAAATACAAGAAAACTACATCCAATGTCCATGCATGTACCACTGATTTGTGACTATTTAGAAGAGTGAGCTCAGGAATGTGCTATATTGTCAAGAAGAAAGAATAGTCAGATGTGATAACTCACTAAGGTTACATGGTCTAGAGCAAGTTATTGTTTGAAATCTGCAGAAATTTATTTCTTTCCCTGGAGTAATGGGGGGCAGACACCAAATTGTCTTCAACTGAGGACTGAGGAAAAAGCCACTTTTAAGCAAATTTATGGGTGATAAAATCTGCCTGAGAATGAAAGGAAATTTCTAAGATAGAAAAGACCTGAGTTTTAGGACACAAAAGAAGATTTTGAGGCTGGAAGAGTAGTAAGAGGAATTTTCCATGGAGTTGGGTTCTCTTGAAGATGGAAGGAATCAAAGTCAATTAGCAGGGTCAAGTAATGGGTCTGCCATAATTAAGGAGAAAGAAAGACAGGAAATTTCTTCAGCAATGAACCATAAGTAATTTGGAGTGAAATCTAATTTAAATTTTGATTATCATGAGTTTCCTTCAGTGCAAATGAAAAAGGTACAATGGTTACTTTAAAGAGTTGTATAGATTTGAGAAATCAGAATAAAGCATGCATTGAAACGCTTAGCTTATAGTAGAAACTAGGTGGTAACTGTCATTAAATAATAGTTTAGCAGCTCATCAGTCAACCTTCTGGCAAGTACTGATCAAGACTTGAATCTTAAGTGTAAAGAAGCCCAGTGATTTAACCACCACCTCCTCTGTGCCCCAGGATAAACTGTTCCCTAGATATCTCTCTGTCTTTGCTATGAAAGGGAGCATACTTTCTCTTACTTATGAGCACAAACATGGAACTCTTTAAATTTGCAGGAATATGAAATGTGGAAATACATGGCACGTTCCACATCCTTTTTGATGCTTTTTTGACCCTGTTTATTACTTTATCTTCCGTGTGTTGTGTTCTCTTTCTGGAAAGAATGGACTTTGGCATCAGTTCTGCAGTACCAGTCTTTTTCCTACACTTTTTAAATTTTAGAGTTTTAACTAGTTACACTGCTTGCTGAAGTTTCAGGTTACTTGTCAGTAATAAGTGAAAGCCACCATCACAATATGGCAAATAAAATGAAATTAAATAATGCAAATTCCATGCTTTATGGCACAGGTGAGTTGCATGCTTTGTATGAGTTGCTTTTTTCTCTTCTTTGTTCATTCATCTAGTCAGGGGGTTTCAACTATCCCCTCAATGAAGACCACATTTTAATCTCTATCTCAAGTGTCACATTTCCAATAGCAAGGCAGAAAGCAAATTCTTTATCCCAGGTTATCTGTTTTCATTAGTAAACCATAATGATACACTTTTCTCCCTTTAAATTTTCTAGTATTTTGTTTTTCTTTTGATATTCTTCCTTTTTACCCCAGTCTATTTTTCTGGACATGCTCTGTAGATTAGAATCCATGCCCAAATCATTTTTAATCAGATGCCATTATTCATCTGAAGACTACCTTCATACCAGATTGTAACTCTATTTCACAGATGTTCTGTGTTCACAGAAGAAAATATATAAATCTAGTAGATACACTTATTAATTTTACTTATCATTAAAACTAAAATCAAGATTTTATTTTAACTTATTGTCAGTTAACAATAAGTTAACTATATCTACAAGTCATTATTAAAACACATTTAAATAATCCAAGCCATATATTCAAGGAAAAAACAAACATGTACTTGAAATTACTCTTCATTATTTATGTGGGTTTGTTGTGTTTATTTTTGTAATGAAAATTAGTCATCACAATCAAATAACTGTAAACTTTTGAGATACAGCATATTTTTTTTTATCAATCAAATTTTGGGGAAAAATAACCTCTTTTTTATTTATATCTATAATATTACATCTATAATTATTATTTGTTTTATAGAGTAGCTTATTTTTTCTATTCATAAAATACAGTTCTTTCATCTTTAGCTTGTGACTGATTTGCTATCAGCATTTTTCAAGTTTAACAGCCCCTTGCATTTTCATTCAGAAGAGTTAGAAAAGTTTTTACTAAAATGACCTAGCACCACTCAATATTCCTTGTATTTATGGTCAATGACATACTTCATTTAAGGACACATATAAAGCCTAAGAATGTTGGATATCACCTTCTGTTCTTCAAGTCTATTTTCTTTATGACAGTTAAAATATTTTCTGTTCTCTACCTTCACTATAAATTTTTTTCTAGCATGCAAAGATTATTAATAAAGGGTTTTCAATTTTACTGAAGAAAAGAACTGCATACATCAATGATATTATTAAATGAGTAATTATTCTAAATTGAAAAATGCTATTTGATATGTGATTTGCATAAAAACTCAACAAAAATTCTCATTTAATGTTACATGAATTATCTATTTTCTAAACTTTGAGGTATCAGCATCATACATTGAAATTAACTCTGAGCCCTAATTTACATGTATAAAATAAGAGGAATGAATGTTTTTTGTAAAGGATAAAGTACTTTTTCAAACATAATCTTTGTTTCATTTCAGAAACAATCATATTTTCAGATTAAAACACAAAATATATTTTAAAAACTACAATTTTCTTTATGACTACATGGAATTGGAAGTATAATGACAAATAAATTTTAAACAATTTTCACTAGCTAAACACAAAATTATTAAGAAGTTTTCACTGATTTTCTTTAAAACATTCCATATTAATTGTTTTTAACAGACCATCTTTTCCACACATACCTTCCCTAATCCTCCATACTTAAAGTGTCTGAAAATTGAATCTGCTTCAGAAATTTCTGGTTTATTTTATAAGTGACACGCTTAAGAAAAATATGTTAGAAATATATAGCACAAACAATAAAGAGAAATGTAGAGTCGTTATGAACAATAAAAATAGAGTTTTAATTATCAAAGAAATTCAATTAAGGGAAAAATGCTGACTTTAGTTTCTTAAAAGTAGTTTCCTATGTTTCTATTGGGAAAATCAAACAAACAAATGGGTAATATTCCAGGTGTCCTGATATTTATGTAAAGAGCAAAGATATACTAGATATAAAGCAAATGCCTAGAATTGCAAAGAAACCAACTGAAGCTATATTAGGTATCATACAATCATAAAGCTCTATGGTCATAAGAACAATTATTCAAAATTATATTTACATGTATACTTTATTATTGTAAAATCTATTGCAAAGATTCATTCTGAATATACTGTGATTATCTTTATGTCATGATTATGATGATTTAGAAATTACCTGGGATATATAGCATATAGTAATAATTTTTAAAATAATTTCTTGATTTGGAGAAATCATGAGACCCACAATGGTAGGAACTTTGCTTTTGCTTCACAGTTATAACTTAACTTTTAGTATTGAGTCTAAATCTAGAGAGACACTTGATAAAAATATATTAAATGTATGTATGAATTAGAGATGCTTCATGTATTCAGATTTTATCAAGAATTTTAACACTTTATACATTATATAAAGCCTCAATTATTTTACTGCCATTCATTTGAAAAAAAGAAACACTAAGATCAATAACTACCTTAAGTAAGACTTAAAAAAGACCTGTGACTAAAAACTTCCAATATTCAAGTCAGCATAAACCCAGACTCAAGAGACAAGTTCTTTGTGAAGGTATATAATTAAAAAGGGTTTAGAGAGAAGCTCTAATTTTCCATGGAAATAAATTCCCCCAAATTACAGTAGTCCAGTTTTAGCTTGTTTCATAGGCTCCCTGGGAGGGGCTCACATTTTGTTGACTTTTCTACAAACATTTATATTCATTTTAAAATGCTACTTTTGCCCCCCTCCTTCTAAGCTAAGGCAGCAAAGCAAAATTAGGATATATTTCTTTAGTTTTTGCATTTATAATCAACATGTTCTTTCTTGGTTAAATGCCCAGTTCTTGCCTGCTTAGGACAGTAAGAGAAACAGAATTATTAGCTTATGTTAACAGTTTTAGTGCAAATAATTCCCAGGCTTAAAAAAAAAGAAAAGAAAAAGAAGTCACATAACATTATGAAAATTAATTTTAAAAAGGCAAAAGTAAGTCATGACAGAAGATCACAGAGAAAGGCATTTTGTCTTTCAAAAACTTTTTAAAAATTATTAATAACAATTTTAAGATATCTTCTCCTCCTGATGTGCTTGGAGGTCTCTGACACCCAAAAATCCAATCCTGCCTTTGTTAAATTCTGATACACCCTTATTCTTCCAAAGTGAAAGAAAAGAGTATGACTAGAAGTAATATCTTTTTATAAACATGTCTAAATTTACTCCTTCAAAGGAGTATTGTTATTTAAAATGGACAGCTTGGGAGAGTCTATTTATTCCATTACATAAAGTGTTTGTAAATCCTCTCAATGTATTTCCTTGAAAATATGTGAGTTGTGCAAAAACAAAAATCAATCTCAGAACTATTAAAAACACAGACAATTTAGGGACTAAAAATGGCACAGCCCAACTCCATCACTTGGATTATTCATGAGTCTTGGTTCCAGATGAGCTCCATCCTTTTTCTAAAATGAAATCCAAATTTAAGGTCTAACATTATTTGATGAGCCAGTAAAGTATGCTGCAAAGTGAAAAAGTACTTCTAAATGGTATTCTCCAGAATGCCTAAAGAGATGAGTCCATTCCTGGATTGAGACTATGAACTCCCAATTGTCAAGTCTGTGAGGAAAAAAGTTTAGACACAGGCTTAAAAAATCAACCACATGTATTTTTAAATTGCACTTCATAGTTGGTGAATGTACACTAAGTGAATTCCTAACTTTTTCTTAGACTTTAAAATATATAACAAATAAATAAGAGATTAACTTAAGAAATAATTTTAATTCATGACTATCTAACAAACTATTGTGAAATGCTTATGGGGAGTGGTCAATGAATAAATGTCTGCCTCTTCATCCTGCCTATATGAGTGATGAGAAAGCCATTGGATGAACAGATGGGTCGTAACTGGGCCCTGTCATGTTTGACCTGCCTACACAAATTTTAGTCTGTTCTTTGTGAATAGTTATCTATAATTATAATAAACTATCAGTATTTTAGACAAAATGGCCAAGTTTCACCAAGGACATTAAAAGGGATGGTTTGTATATCGACTAGGGGTCATATTTTGCAGTTTACCAGCAATGAAACATTGAAAACTATCTTCAGAGAAAATAAACTTGGTATATTGTCTTCCTTGGGGGGAAAAACAACACTTTAAATTAGAATTTGAGTTATCTTACAACAGTATGAAACACTCTAGGAAATGTTCTTCAAATTTGAAAATCAATTCTTTGGAGGAAATTATCAATTCCTATTTCATTTTCAATTGCCAAAAAGCATAGGCAAATCTATATTTCTTGTACATTTTCTATATTTTGAAATGACTATTTCCTGAGGGTAAATTCTAAATAAAATCAGATAAGTTCAATATATGCCAAGTTAGATCTTAAATGGGTTTGACATTTCAGTTTAGTTAATGAATATCATGTCAAACTAAAAGCTAACATTAATATGTAAGGAAACCTTGTATCTAGAAACCAGGGGTGAAACAAAATCACCTATAGTATGTGATCTCTTAACCCTAGTACTGTATATTCTCTATTCTTCTACTACCTAAAGAATCACAAAACCAAACACTAATCTCTTGAAACTTCTAGATTCATGAATTTATGAATTAAAATTATTAATTAGATATTAATTATTTAAGTAGACACCTACTATGCACAAGACCTCATATTGTATGAAAAGAAATAATTCACAGCCTTAAGTAATGCAGCATAATTGGGATCAAAAAACATATACATTATGTCTATAGAGTTCTTTCTGGTGATACATACCTCTGGTGCTACATACATATTTAAATTTTAAAACAAGATTAATAGAGAAGTTATAAAAATATCAAGCAAATGAGAATATTACAAACTGAAAGTCTTTAGAATATATTTGTTGGTTCTAAACATGAACTATTATGACATTATTTTATAAACATGGATTCCAGTCAGAAACTGATTGGTTTTAAGCTTTAGTCTGTAAATTCAGAGCAAATTATTGATGAATTGAGTAAGGAAAAGTTAAGAAAGAAAAAATGTATAATACCAAATGATAAAACTATGGCCCTTGGTAACACAGGCAATGAATTATTGTAGAGTTAAAGCCCAACCACTGTTGCAAAAGGAAATTTTAGAATTGTCATGGTATCCAGGTGACTTTGATAAGCATCAGAGCATGGAAATCTATTAAAGAATAGAAGATTTATATTGTTTTATTTAGTGGTTATGGGAAAATCAGGCAAATGGTTTTTTAACTTTCTTTTTATAGTACCAATTATCTACATCTTTGGCTTAATTTGTTCTTCTCCTTATAAAATCTAGAAATATAAAGATCTAATGGAAATGCATCTTCCTATGAAAACTTGGTGAGAAAGAAACAGATATATGACACATGGGATTCTTTTCATTGACTTTTATTATTTTACTGAAAAATATTAGTGTTATCTCCTGTGGCCAAATAATTAAAAGTTAAGATGCATGTTTACATGCAGTGTGAACTATATGACAAATTATTTAATAAAGAGCACATGCACAGATTTTCAGAATATTTACATCTGATTTGTTCAAAACTGAACTTCAAATTCAGGTGGACATACATGCTAAGTGTGGGTCAGCACATTACTAAATATGAGAATTCAAAGTATATTTGATCCATTGGTAAAAAGGTTTCTGACCATAAGACTTGGAAAATGATTAAAAAAAGAACATGACTAGTTTTTTTAAGAAAATAAAATTGTACAATATGATCATAGAGTACAATCCTTCTACTGGCAGAGAACTACTATGAAAACATTTTAGTTTCTAGTGTTAATAAACTTCATCCATTAAGCAATTAAACCCTCTCAACCAATAAAAATCCAGTACCTGCTCCCAATAAACAGACGTAAGACATTTTAGCCACAGAGAAGAAAGAACTTACTTCTGACATAACTACTTAAGAAATGCTTTTGATCCACAGGTGCAGGAAAGAATCTTACGAGTCTAAGACCCCAGGTCAAGGACTTCCATAAGCTCTATAATTTAAGCTTCTCTTGCATGTTTGTGTGATGGCCTGAGATCCAGTTACACCACTGATTATCAGTTATTGGTTATTTGGACCTCCCTCTCATGGGAGATGACCTCCTTCTCATCTGGAAACATTTTTAGGAGTCACAACCTAAGAGTGGGAGGCTGGTGAATAGAGGCCAGAGGCATGGTTAGGCACCACTATCGTATAAAAAACAGTCACTTGCAACAAAACATCATCTGGCCCAAAATTTCAATAGTGCCAAAATTCCAAAGTTGAGAAACTGAACAGAACAATTGTTGTGCCCCATGGACAAATAGCTGAAGTTGGTGTTCTACCTGCTGACCAAACTAAGATCCAAGAGAAGACTCACTGTAGCTAGTACCAGCACCCCCTCACCTAGCCATAACATTGATCATGTTTAGTATCATGAAAAGAAAATTGAGGTGTGGTAAATGCCATTTCTTCTTTCTTTGTGGATATAATTTATTCTTAGCTAAAGGACCCTTTGTAAGAGTATTTAATTGATTGGATCACAGGGATGAGTTATACAAGACTGCACACTTGTGATCCCTGACCTGTAATTTCACATGCTGACTCAGGATTTCTTCAGAGTAAGTAGAGAAGAGGTAAGATACTAAGCAATGGACAAAGTAGAAGTTACTTCTGAGATGTCTAGGAAGAAGGAAGATGGGGTAATTCAAACAAAAATGATTTTTTTTCTTTTGGGGTATCAGATGACTTCTTTGTGAAATGCCCTGTGTTCTAATACTATTTATTACTTTATGTATAATATCCTTATTCCATTCTAGGTTCTTCCAAAGACATAAGAAATGTGAAAAAGTCATTCAAATGAGTTTAAGGACAAAGGAAGATGCTGACCAACTGATGAAGATGACAGCTGAGGATCTTAACCATTTCTACCAGGCACGCTCTGCTCTCCTTAATCACAGGAATGCTTGGTTGGTGTTGTGGGCTCCATAGACATTTGCTTAATGAATAAATGTGGCTTATTGAAGTTTCCATCAATGCATCCATAGCTCTTATTCCTTTTACACAATTGCTATCAAGACTTGATTTTGCCTTCTTCATAATTTTTTGAAACTTTCTTTCTCTTCTAACTGTGAATTCCTGAGAAATACTTACTTTTTTTATGATTTCCTGATTCTTTCTATATTTTTAATATTGAGAATATTAATATTTATTGATCAAAAAGATAAATATTAATGTTAACTAACATTAATAAACTATCTTTTGACTATCTTGCTGCTGAATTACTCCTTTTGATACTTCCTGCATATGCTTTAATCCTTTTAGGAGATTTAGGAGTTTCCTGTTGTCTAAAAATGAAAATTTTACTGTTTCAGTTGTAAAAAATTCCATGTAATACTTTACCATACTTTCACTAATTAGCTTGAAAATTTATAGTTTATTTAAATCACTTTTTATAAATCACTTTGGCAAAATAAGTAAGAAGATCTATAGGTCATAGAATGGAGATGTAATTACCTAAGAATTAAAAGACTAATCCTTGTTTGATATTTGCTAGTTGTATGATTTTGGATAAGATTCAGATAATATCAGAGCTATGTCTCATTGCTTTATGTCTTTTTGATTTGGGGAGGAAGTAAAGAATAAGGAATATTGTTTGTCACCTGGATTATAATAAAAAAATACTTATTGCTCAATAGTTGAATGAAAGGAAAAACGTAAAGAAGCTCAAGTGTGGAAACCCAGAGCCTATTGCTATCTCAGTTACCAATAAATCTTGCAGCTTATGTTATAGAAAATACTGGCAAGATGAAAATAAGTCACTTGTCTCATCATTGAAAGGAGGTATTCTCTTATAAAGGAAAATTTCAGAATTGAAACACTTCATTTGTTTTTTCTCATCCACTTTGGCTTCGATCAATCCAGACATCTTTAGTAGTCAAATAATCTGTTTCTCCTGTGCCACTGTTATTGTGTTTGAATCATCATGGCCCTAAGGTGAATTATTTCAGGAAAATGCCTTAAGAGAAATACATACATATACATTGGCACCATTCTTCAGTCTCTCTTTTTAGTAACATTGCTTTAAAGTCAAGTTGGCTCTTGTTCAAGACAAAAAAAAAAAAAAGCAACAGTTAAACAGCTGGTACCAATTATAATAACTTCAGAGGGACAACATGCTCAAGTGTCCAAGTAGCAAACAGGATCTATGATATAATAGGCTTGCTATTTTATTACTTGACCATGGTACTTAGCTCAGTTTGTCAACTGGCTCCTATTTAAGGTAATATTCAGAATTATGCACTCACGTCTAGCAATAAACAAGTATTATTGGAATATATTCTCTTCTTAGGTGAATATATACACTAGTAGATATTCTATTTGGAGAAAAAATTTAGATAAAAAGTTTGAATAAATATTTAGCTGATAAGTAATATATTTTGGCACTAATGTAGAGATACAGAACTTTAGAAAGTTAAATATACTTTGATAATGAACCAAGTGAAATGCACATCATAGGTTATTTTTCCAGAATCAAAAATTATTACAAGTCTAGTTCTTCTCAAATTCATTTACAGAAAGGATAAGAAAACCAAGTGGATTATAAACTATTGATTTGTTTAAAAATATTTATCATCAGAATGAATTTTCATAACATATCATTATATTTGTACTTTAGGGTTTTATAAACATCCAATTTTTTTAAGAAGCTGAAATTGCAGCCATAGTTGTATAAGATGCTTTTTTCTCTAGAACCAGGAAATAAATGTTGGCACTATTAAATAGAATTTGGATAGGAAAAAACCCAGTTCCTAATTTTACTCCCTGTGAAGCATAAGTTCTAAATTTGGCAAGATATACTAGTTTTAATATGTTCTACTCTGAAATAGAAACTCTGTTAAGTTTACTTTAGGAAAAAAGTAAATCCATTGCTCTCCATCAAGACAAGCATCTCACAAATCACAAAGAGGATTTTGTAACTAGGCAACCAAGGTCAGTGAGACTGTAGACCATGGTTTGGAGAACCAGCTGAACACACACACCAGGCAGAGGGAGGATGCGAGCTGCACAGGGGGGAAATGAACACAGGATTCTGAAGCACTCCTTTTAAAAACCTATCATTCCATAACAGCATGCAGGTGTGCACTATGAAAAACAGCTGCTTCAAGCCCATGGTTTGAATAAGGAAATTATATTTTATTCAGAATATTTTCCTTTATAACTATACCTGATTAGCCAAGAAAGTGGAAAACAAACAGCAGCAATAACAAAACCCTCAGACATTTTCCAACTGGAGTGATTTCACTTGAGTATTTAAGTGATCACTTGACTTTCCTAGGGAAAGATACATGCGTATAAAGAAAGGATAAATTTACTAACTCCTATAGTCAAGAATGTTAAAAATAGATGAAATGCTTTCATGAGTTCCAATAAACTATTTCCAAGTAACTGAAATTGATGTTTGTATTTTTTTAATTGCCACAGAGCATAGCATGTTGATCAATACTACTGAATTATAGTATTTATCCAAATTCTAGATGGTAACAAATATGACTAAAACCAAATGCTGTTATGATTTTAAGTTCATTATGGAGTTGTTCATTTCAGATCAAAAATGCTAGTTTACAAACCTCAAAAAATTGTCATAGGCTGTTAGCCTCAAGAGATTATGTCAGAAAATTGTAATGAGTATCTCGGTCATTTGCACTGTCAGTTGGAATTGAAGTGGCTCACGGGAAAGCAGTATTGTGAACAGCTTTCAAGTTTGTATGTGACTTAAAATTTTGTAAGGTTCAGCTGAGTGCATTGGTGGGCAACTTTGATACTACTCTTTTAGATAACTTTCCACCCATTTCTTCTCTTTCTGTGAAGAGATTGACATTGCCTCAAGTGTGCACCCAAGACTCAGAAAAGCTACCAAGTTATGCTGATTGAATCAAATTGCTATTTAGTTTGATGATATCAAATTTAAATTGTTTTGATCTAAACCTAGTAATGAAATCCCTGATACCAGATTTGCAATGTATACCTTGTCCAAGAAATACATAATATTGGTTGAAGAAATGAAAATGATGTTGGATATATTAATAAAATAAAAATTTCAAATTGTTTTCACATGTTGTAAAGGCACAGAAAAAGCAAACATAAGTTATTTTTTTTTCCTGTATTCCCTTCTCTACCTCTTGCTTTCTGCTTCTATTTTTGCTTACAACATGTATAACTAAACTTCGATGGGGCCATAATTAAGGGTAATTGTGTTGGTTTGAAAAGAAGCTATATATCAGGTTAATGCTATGCCCTGAGGGTTCTTAGCACAGATGGCTCACCCAAAACTACAGGCAATAGTTCACATCTTTCTACATGGTGTGGAAGAAATATATTTGTATACCTGTAAGTTTATAGGTGAAATCATAAACTGCCTATTTCAGCAGTCTTTCCTGAACTTGCAAGCTTTCCCTCTTAGCTGATGGACAGGAAGAAATATAATGTTATATTTCCAGAGACTTTAGGTACATTTGAGAATTTATGCTTCGGTGGGAAATAAGATTCAGTAATTCCACCTTTGGAATAATAACTGACTATATCAGAAGAATATCAGGCATAATATTAAAGTGCACTTACATACTGTATTAGTAGTCAGATTGTTTATAATGTATAAGATTATCATGCTGAGAAAAGCTGGATGTGGATGAAAACTAGATATGTGTTCTTTATAGATGTTACTTTATTTAGACATCATTTTACATGTCTACTTTTGCCCTTTAAAAGTGTCACACACACATTCTAAGAGATAAGTATGAAGTGTCTACTTAATATCTTTTGGGAAACCAAATTCAAGTGGAAACAAAGAATGTAGCAGAATTTCAGAAGAAATGATCCATAAGCCAAAATTTATCAAGAACATCACTATATGGATAGAGTTTCTCTAATGTAATCATGATGTAAGTCCACATATTCTTTACTAATAAAATCAAACTAAAAATATTTTAATCAGGACTAATCCTTGTATTACTGAAAGTTATGTTAAATGGGAATTATTACTTGGCAAAAACTATAATTTAGTAACTTAAAATTTTCAAGTTTTATAAATATGTAAATATATCCTCTTTAAACATGTCTAAAATATATACTGGGCCTTTTATCTACACATAAAAATAAACAGATTATTTTTAGAAACAGATTAGCCATAAGGTTTTCATATATTTACAACTTTCATAAGAAGTGACATCTGTGAGCCAGATGGAATTAATGAAAATGTCCCTTTACTTCCTGTGTTGCTCAAGAGAAAATAATACTAATCATTTTGACCTCAAACTGACTATAATTTATTGTCTTCAGATTACACCAGTTTTCTCATTTGCTCCTAGAATAAAATAATTTCCACATTAACAGCTTTTTCAATTGGTTTTGTCTTGCTCTTAGAGAACTGATCTTTTTAAAAACAATAACTACTGAAAGTAAGAAATTTTCACACTAACCAGATAATAAGTTTGGGTTCCCACTATAGACCTAGCTCTCCTAGCACTACACTGAAGGACAAGGGACATAAAACAAGTATCAATTCTAATTAAAATTACCTGTTGATATATTCATTTAAAGTTAAATGCAAAGCTTTAGAAATTATTCTTTAGAATATCTGAAAGCAGACAGTTTATATTAGAACAGTAAAATGAGAAACATAGTTTTCAAGTCACTTGGGAAAATATTTTTAGTGCAAATAATTTCACTAATGCATTACACATTTCACTTTGTCTAGTTTTAGGTGTAAGTAAAATAAATACTCAACTAATAAAGAACATACCTACTGAAGATATTGCAAAAAGAAAGCAACCATGAAGAGCAGGAAGACATGTTTGTAATTCTAAAGAACAAATGTTTTAAGAAATACATTGCAGGGCTGGGGTTGTAGCTCAGTGGTAGAGCGCTTGCCTCGCATGCATGAGGCCCTGGGTTCGATCCTCAGCACCACATACAAAGCAATAAAATAAAGACATTGTGCCCATCTACAACTAAAAAAATATTTTAAAAAAATCCTTTAAAAAAAAAAAGAAAAGAAATAACATTGCACTCACAAGTTGAGGAAAATGAGAAACAGGTATGAGAAAAAATTTTTGTGGAATCTGAAACTATATATGACTTGACTTCAACATTGAAAGCATAATGTTGAGTATTTGCAAGTCAACATTTCCTACCAGACAGGAATCTGCCAAGGCAGGAACAATATTTTATTCATTTCTATATCCTGAGAAGTTAGAAAACTATTTAAAACTCAGTCTAAAAACAACATCAGTTTGATCAGTGAAGGGATGAATGAATGAATTTTTTTAATCAGTTCTATCAATAACCACCTGTCAATATTATTTATGTCCTAGCATTGAAAAGCAAATGAAAGAGTAAAATTTAAATAATGTAAATGGATAATTCTTTGTCACAAATGTATACAGTTGATGATTTTATTATTTTACTATTTACAAAGACACTAAAATTATAATTAAATGTTTTGGTTTTTAGCAACCTTTAAATGCAATTGGTCTGCTTCTCTTGTAATTCCTTGATATAATATTGCATTCACCTGTTAATTTTCTAAAAACTGAAAAAAATGAAATGTATTTTTGAAGGTGTCATTGTTACATGTGAAAAACATTACCATATAATCAATAGTCTTTCTGGTCAGGATGAAACATGGAAGCAACATAAGTAACAATTATAGACTTTACAAAGATCAAATGATATGTTGTTAAAACCGGGCTTCTCATTTTAGTCAATTTTTTTTTCGCTTTTCGCAATCTTAAAATAAATATTTGGGTTAAAAGGTAGCAATTATTTTACTATTAAGAAAAGTTAATATCTTCACATAAGATTTAAGTTATTGTGGGATTTAATGAACGATATCAAGTTGGTTAAAAGAATTCTCAGAGACCTCATAAAAATGTTCATTATTGATCATTACCATATAATTCCAAAGTGGTCTTGAAGTATTCAATTGTGTATAAATGTGTGCATGTATATGGTAATATCTATCTGTTCTGTCCACCTATCCATTTATATCTATCTATATGTATGTTTATATATAATACTTTTTATCAAATATCTTTTGATATTAATAATAGACATAACTATATACTATCTTTAATATAACTATATATTAGTTTTTGTAGCTAGATATATCTACATTTATTTTATCAACTATTTTTTGATATTACTAATAGACATAACTATATACTATTTTTTCTTCACATGAACTAAAAAAAGAATTAAAATCCTGCAACTTAATACACATATGGGATATTAAATTGTCCCTGCATGCATTCCTTAACTTTGTAACTCTTTTACCTTATTTGGTCTATAAACAAAAATTAATTTTAGTGTCTCAAGAATATCTGACACTTTGGCTAAATGTTAAACATATAATAAATAATAATGTATAAATTACTGCTATACAAAACAGAAAAAATAAAATGAATGGAATTGCTCAGATCCAGAAATGTAGCAATATCCTCAAGTGTGTATTTAAAACCATCTTTTCCAGATCTGATCTATCCTTGTTAATATATGTTTGATGGTTAAGCAAATAAACTAACAAAATACATAATGGCATAAAAAATGGTGAATTGAAATTTGGAGTTTGCAGCCTGCATCTCTGGGACAATAATATTTCTAATTATTATGGGATACATAGAGCAGAAAATGTATGTGGGTAAATATGACTAAAGTGAACAATGATGTGCAGTTTTCCCCCTTGAAGGGTAAACATTGGAGTCCTTAAATATTGAGACTCCTTCTAAGTCACATAATTGTTTTTATGTCATTACTGGCATGACTTCCAGTCATACTTATTTTCAAAATATATTTTTTTTTCCTTTGCAACTTTTCTAATACGTAGACATCAATGAAAACCACACACACAGCATCAAACTGAGTAGTCTGCAATATTTGGGATTTTTATCCTTTTACCCCCACTGGACTAATTTCTCTGTAGGTAAGATTTTCAACAGTGTTACACTGTGGTATTCTGGCAAAACAGCACCAACCCCTAATATAATTTGTACAGCAGGATTCTTTCCAGAAAGGCAGAGCCTTTTCATTTCCCCTGTCTCTTCCCCCCGTCCCTTTCTTGTTTTATAATGATTGCATGGTGGAGTGATTTTGTTTTGAGGATGTGTTTATTATTCCTCATAATGAAATTGTTTTTTTAAAAAGGACAGGTTGAAATAGAAGATAGACAGTTGTGGAAGATAAATTTCAGTTTTTTTTCTGTCTTAAAAATGTTGTTTATTCCTTGAGGGGTGGTCCTAAAAGTCAACTGAATATTTAGATCAGATTTTGAAAAATGTTCTTGTTCCAATCTTATCTTGAATTTTAAGAAGCATATGTCAACTCTATATCTTTAAATATTTTATACCATATTAAAATATTTGCAATATTAATTCTTATTTTTAAAGTTCTCAGTATATTAAGGGCTGGTGTGCAGCAAAAACTTCTAATATGAAAGTTTCATAAATAATCATAACAATGCAATAATTGAACTTTTTGTTAGTCTTGCAACAAAAATGAGTATTACACCCTTAAGATAGCCGTATGGTTTAAATATCTTCAAATTAGCAAATTAGCCTTTGCTTGTTCAAACATGTAGATCTGGTTCAAGTACTGACAGGGTTTTGTTTTATTTTCTTTTGAAAAGGACCAGAGAATAATTATTTCAGGCTTGTGAGCCTTAAGGTTTTGGTCACAATTGTTTGTATCATCCAGTGTAATATGAAAGTCATAGCGAACAGTATGCAAATCAAGAGGTGTTGTATCCCAATTAAAAAAAACTTTATTTACAAAAACAAGTCATCCATTGAAGTTTCTGAGCTCTGATATAGATAATTCTTCAGTGTTATTGAATAAATAGAAAATTATGAGTATTAATCTTGAGAATTTCTTTCTGAGAAAGAAAGTTTTTAAATGATAGGTGAAAAATGTGAACCAAATTGAATCCATCATATTTGGGGTCAGGAGAATCAGAAAGTCAATGTTTAAACACAGCAATTTTTGGTTCATGCACCCCCAAATAAACATTATTTTTTCTTTCTAAATTGTTAAATTTTCATTTACCTTTTGTAGTATCAGGGATGTATGCTGGCTAGGTAAATACTCTACCACTGAGCTACATCCCAACCCTTTCTATTTTATTTTGAGACAAGATCTCTCTAAGCTGCTAAACCTCTCCTTGAACTTGCTCTCCTCCTGCCTCAGCTTCCCAATCCACTGGAATTACAGGTATGTGTAATTCCATTCGCACTCCACCTCTTTCTTTTTATTGTTATCATTTTACAGTGCTGGGGATTAAACACAAGGCCTTGCACTTGGCAGGCAAGTATGATACCACTGAGCTACACCTCCAGTCCACAAATGTTATTCTTGATAAACTATTACAGTTTGAAATTTGTGATTTGTTAATAAAATGTATTTTATTTGCTACATTTACTTGTTTGGTATTGACTCAGAAAGTAACAAAATAACCATTAGCTCAAAATATTCACTCATCAAATGTTACTGGCTTTATGCAAATTGGGAAAGAGACTGCTCGGCTTATTTTCATAAAAGACAGGATAAATGTGAGAAAGGATTTGGAAAAAGGGAAACTTTGCATGCTCTTGAGCATGGAAATTAATATAGCCACATGAAAAATAAGGAAGTTCCTAAAAAATTAATGGAGATGCCATATGATCCAGCTATCTTGCTTCTGCGTACATATCTAAAACACATGGAATCAGTACGTTGAAGAGATATTAGTAACCCATGCTCACTGCAGCATAATTCACAATAGCCAAGAAATAGAAACAATCTAAGTGTCTATCAAGGGATTGCTGAATTAGAAAATGTGGCATACATAAACAAATGAGTATTATTCCATCTTTAAAAGTTACTATGGCAATATGCATGAACTTGGAGGACATTATTTTAAGTAAAGGAAGCTAGGTACAGAAAGACTAATGCCAAGTGTGGAATGTAAAAATGTAAAACTCCTAAAAATTGAGAATGGAATGTTGGTTATCAGAGACTGGAGAACTAGGGGAGTGGAGAGGTGCTTTTCAAAGGGCACACAATTTTAGTTAAGAGGAATAAGTTCAAGAAATCTATTGACTATTGTGCTGAGTACAGTTAAAAATTATATATTGTATATGTGAAACTTGTTAAGACATTGTTTTATGTGTTCTAGACACCAATAAGTATGTAAAGCAACACAAATGTCAATTAGCTAGATTTAGTTATTTCATATTGTATCCACATATAAAAACATCATGTCAAACCCCATTAACACATACAGTTTTTGGCAATTAAAGCATAAAGAAATTTATACAAAAAAAAAAAAAAGAAATTGTGGAAAAGTAAATTCAGCCTTTAGTTAAACTGATGTTTAGTGAATGTGTATTATTTGGATTACTGTAGCATGGATAAAATATTTTGCTAGTCCATAATGTCCCTGCCCTCATGTAGTGTACACTTAGCTGAGGAAAAAAGAAAACAAATTTTAAAATTAAACACTTGTGGAAATTTGTAGCAACAAACTATAACACATGCAATGAGATATAGCATGTTGGAATCACATAGAAAAAAAGAGGAGTGAGCTAGAGTGGAAAGGCATTCTTAAGGAAAAAATTAATTTCAGAACTAAATATGATGAATCGACTGAGGTTGCACTCCATGCAGCCAAATGACAAACCAAGGAACCCCGTGTAAAAGTATAACACAGCCCATTAATGGAGGACTTACTAAGTCAGTTATGGTACAGATGGAAGATGATATATTATGAAGTTATTAAAATAATTATGAAATTGATGTTGATCCCACGATCACCAATGTTAAATCTCCAATTGACTGAATGAAGCCTATGCACATTATGGAGGATAATGTAATCTCCTTATTGATTTAAATGTGATCTTATCCAAAAGACACATTCACAAAAATATCTAGAATTATATTTTACCAATTATCTGGGTCCTGTGACTGAGCTAGGTGGATACAGAATATTTTGATAAAGACTGATGGTAATTGTGCTCCCGTTTTTACTACTTAGCTTCTGGACCCATATATCCTTCCTTTGGGAGATATAGTACCACCTTAAAGTCTCTGATTCAACACGCATGTACTATAACCTGAAAGATGGAGCTACACATTTTCCTAGTTGCCTCTGAGCTGGTGCCTTAACTATGCATTGGTATTCTCTAAAGCCAGCTTCCTTGGTTTGGGGTAGTATTTGATACAATCAGTGAATCCCATAGTTACAGGATTACTCCCACACTTCTTGTGTTATGAAAGTATGAAATGAGGTCTTCAACTGGATGCCCTGCTTTGTGGAAGCTCACCTGTTCCATAAGCCTCCAGATTGTGGCACTGGAGCAAAAGGTAGGTAGGAAAAAGAGACACTTGATACCCAGAACAAGTATCTGTCCCACACAGGAGCAACCACTAACTTCCAAGATAGAAGTGGCTCAAAGTGGTCAGCTTTCTACTATGTGATGATCAGTGCTTTATTATACTCAGCGTTGGTCTCTATTGCTGACACACTGGACTTTCAGCAACAAGAGTGAACAGAGATAGAAAAACAGGAGATCATGCTGTTGCATGCATGCAGGGCCATTTTTTTTTTTTTTTGAGGGAGTAGTGACCAGGGATTGAACTTAGGGGGACTCGACCACTGAACCACATCTGAGCCACATCCCCAGCCCTAATTTATATTTTATTTAGAGACAGGGTCTCAGTGAGTTGCTTAGCACCTCGCCGTTGCTGAGGCTGGCTTTGAACTTGTGATCCTCCTGTCTCAGCCTCCCCAGCCACTGGGATTACAGGCTCGCGCCACCGTGCCCAGCTGCTTGCAGGCCCTTTGCCTCTGCTGCTATAGTCACCCTGTTCATGTGTCCATCACATTTGTTCTGGAGAGGCCATGATGAAGGCAGGTTAGTTTCTGACCTAGTCATGTATCTACTTGGTTATTTAGTATCTATTCCATGGAGGATTTTTTTTTTCTAGTTGGTATTATCATGTAATACAAAAACCTTCACTTTTCAAGCCTATTTTGTGTTATATATCCACATGCCTCCCTCTCTTGCTGCTGATTTTCCTGTTACTTTTCTTTCCAACCCCTAATCCAGGTCCAGGATTTGTGACTGACAAGTTGTCTCAACTTGATTTATCTTTTCCCCACAATAAATGAATGGGTAGGTGTACCAATTACAGGTCTATCTGCCCACTAGAAATATTTTCTTTATCATCTTTATTTCAATGAAGTTCTCAAATGTGCTTGGAATGTAGCCATAATACTTTGAACTTGTACCCACGGACCTGAGCCATCAGCAAATCAAAACTTTGGGTTTAGTTTATCTTTCAATTTATTACTGGGACCCCTCTGTCCTCATTTGGCCACAAGTGTGAGATGGAAGAGAGATGCTTCAGCAAAGCTTATGAATGGCATGGGGCCTGGGCTTTCTGCTTATGCAACTTGTGTTGTCTCTTCCTGCTAAGGATTGATTGATCTCACACAAAGCGCACATTAGGCTTCATCTGTCTTCATGGCTTGAGTATCATACAGAACCTGGTCTGCATTGGGCTGTTCCAGTACATGGGCATGTGGTACTCTATGGTCTAAGCATGCTTTCTTTCTAGAGATTAGTGGCATGTCAGATGATCTTTAGTAAAGAATCTGTACTTCTCTGCATCATTTCAGAGATTCATTTTCATATTCTTAGGGGCCTGCATTACAAAGTTTCCACTCAAGTCTGCCATAAAATTCATTCTCCTCTTCAAGTACCAATATCATACACATAAGGTTTGCTTTTCATATGGGCCATGTGACAAGGATACTTATATTGCAGACTGGATGTGATGCAAAACTCTCTTATTTCAGGTCTGATTCAAAGATGGGCAACTTCTGCATCACCAGGATTATGAAATAAGGCAATATTCTTAGGTGTAAAATATATTCCCACCAGAACCCAAAGTTACCTAACAGCCCCTCTGCCTTAAAGCCTACAAGATGTGACCATTTAATCATTTATTTTGAGGAAAGTTCTTGGGATATACCTGATAATTATAATGCTAAACTTTTTCACTGATAAAAAAGTCCCTGGATCTTTGTAGAATTTCTGGAAAGCATGTGTCTTAGCAATACCTCCAGAATACTAAGCATCTCTTGCTTATTTTGCCCAATCAGCACAAGGTTATCAATATTATGCATCAGTATGGTGTTACTTGGAATGTCTAGGTGGTCTAAAGATGTAAGGCATGAGAATTAACATAACCCTAAGGAGAAACTTTAAATGTGGTTGTTCATCCTGGTGAGTACAAACCATCTCTGGTATTCCTTTCTCATAGGAATTAAAAGTGAACTATTTATTGATTAAATAGGCCAATAAGGTGCACCTGAGGTCTTACTACTGTACTCTAGCAATGATACAGCATATAGTGCAATGACTGAGATTGGAGCTTTATTGATCCTGTGATAATTTACATACATTTTGCAGAGTCTTCCTTCAGGGTCAAAGATTGGTGAATTCAATAGATATGTTAAGGACCACCATCCCTGCATCTTTTAATGGTAACACTAATCTCCACGTCTCTCATTTCTGAAAATACTGTTTTTGATTTAAAATATTGACTACTGTGTGGAGGGTGGTGACACTTAGCCTTGTCTTCTGTAATAACAGCTCTTATTCCACGTACCAGTGGCCCTGTATGGGGATTATTCCACTTTGTAAGAAACTCTTGTAGCAAGAAGCCTAGATGAGGGCTGGGATTGTGGCTCAGCGGTAGAGCACTTGCCTCGCATGCGTGAGGCACTGGGTTCGATCCTCAGCACCACATAAAAATAAATAAAGATATTGTGTCCATCTACAACGAAAAAAAATTATAAAAAAAAAAAGAAGCCTAGATGACAATTTAGACCTCTGGGTGTCAATGTGAACTAGATTCTATACTCAATGATCCTCAAAATCATTGGACATTTCTTTTCTAACTACTGTATTCATCAGAATGAATGAACAGGGTCCCTCTGGGGAAGGACTTGGGTAGCTGATCACTGCATTTGCCACAGGGCTCCTTCCTTCCACATACCTGATCACTTTTTCCATTAGTGACTTCTGCATCTGAAAATGGTTAAGGTCTGAGAATCAATCAAGTAATACTGTCTTTCTACTGAGAAGACTGCCTTTTACCCTCTGTTCTTCTATTCTTGCCATTTTCTGGTGGTAAGTTTTAATCAGTGTTCATTTTGACTGTTGGTCCTCTAGAGATGCCATTGTCTGGGAGTCCGCTCCAAGTACACTGCCAGCCAGTAGTTCTGGGCTACTCCTCCGATCTTGATGTTCAAATGGTGACTTTGGCCTTTTGGTTTCTGGCAGTTAATTACTGCCTTATGCTCTCTATTTCCTGATGGCATGTCATTATTGGGTGTTGGAGAGCCAGCTCTATGACTCCAAAGGAAGGCCATTACTGAACTTCCTTGGCATGCTGATTTAGTACCTTCTGGATGACCTTGGAAAATGGTATGTCTTTTGGAACTCCACGTGGAAGACAGCCTGGTGATATTTTGCTTTTGGTTTGGATAACATGTGCATTTCAACATGTCCATTTATTTGGCCTTTTTATTCTTTCCCTTACTATTAGGGAGCTTGGGCATTTCTCCTTTGCTCAGCATCGACCATGGTCTTTTTCAGGACTATCAAACCACTCTAATGGGGAGTGTGTCCTGTTGTAAGAAGTACTTGCCAGAGAAAAGACTGTTTCCTTAGAATGTCCCCTGAAATCAGTGAAATAGCACTTATCCAGTCATATGTCTGTATCCTTAGTCCATTGCCCTCTGAATCCAATCCAGGGATATTTTCTGACTCCTGCTAATGGTATGTAAATCTTATGTACTTTCTATATTTAATTTATTTCCTCCCTTCTTGGTCTAGCATTTTTCTCAGCCTAGTCATCCTGAGGTTTAGCCCTCATCATTGGCTTGATAGGCAGGACGGGGGTTGAGAGGAGCTCAGGAGAGGAGTATTTATTAACTTGCTGGTGATTGATCACTTCAGCATCTTCCAGAAAAGGACCCAGCCCTTCCTCAGGAAAATGAGATTGCCAAATTGACAATTCTGAAGGTGTAGAGTGGGAGAGTCTGTAGACTCTCCTTCAGGAGCTTAGAGCCTCCTGCTCTCAGCCTCAGAGCGGGGGATCCATTCAGAATTCCTCACCCCACATTTCAGCATAACACACAATATATTTGCATTAGCTGAGCATTTAAACATTTCTGCAGAACTTTTGTTGGATCCTTAGCTGTGTCCCCACTTCCACAGCCGTATAAAGGGATTTTTGTAAGCTGCCGTAGAGTTTCTGAGACTCTTACATTTGGTTCTTAGGTCTCAAATTTCACATTACTCTTCTTCAAGGCAGTAATTCCAAATTGTAGCAATGAACTCTGATGCCTTCTAAGCATTGCTGCTCTAATATTCTTGAAATGCTTAAATTACTAAAGTTATGAAAGCTTTTCTCTCCACAGGGATGTTTTCCTAAGTGACCTCTCGTGAAATCACTGCTCTTTAGAGAATGCCATTTGGTAAGCACTGTCTGTGCTTATTTGGTAAGCACTGTCATATTCTTCAGGATGGAATTCCCTTTGCCTGTCCATCAGTGACCTATTCCAAGGGGGATGGAAGAAAAATTATGTAGGAAAGTCTTAGAATGCAGTACAATTCTAAGAAAGTTTGTCTTTGAGTCTTTGAGTCAAAGTTGCCTGTCACAAGAGTGCTCATCTCCCAGGAGCAGTCCTGCCTTAGTATTCTTGCCAGGCTCAGGAACTGACTGGGATCAGCTTATGGGGATGTGGCTCAGGCACAGTGCAGCCAGGACCATTTGTCAGTGTTGTTCCCTGTAGTCAGAGATTTGGGAAGAGCATTTTCTTGAGTGCTAGAGACCAGAATGCTTTTCTTCCCTATGAAATAAAGATAAACCCAGTTAAGCCCAATTATGGACTTTCTATGCTTAATTCCTTTCTTCCCTTGTTGATTTTGTATTTTCCCAGTGTTGTCATCCTGAAGCTTAGCCCTCATCATTACCTTGATAGGCAGGACAGGGACTGCGAGGAGTTCACAATGACAGAGCCACTGTCAGCTTTAATTCCTGAGCAAGTTCTTGGGGGTGGCACCACCCATTACCATTATTTAAGAAAGAAAGAAACTTCTGTAGTGTTGGAGCAATTAGGTTTTACAATCTGTTCAAAATAGAAACAAACTTGTTTTAGGTGAGATTTCTGCTCAATCTGCAATTCCCTTTTGTATTTGCACTTATTTACTTTTCCTCTAAGTGCTTTTTCTGATTTCTAGTGGGTTCTGACCCTTGGTTTCCTATGCCTCCCATGATGCCAACATCAAAATCTCTGTAATGTGCTTTACCAATCACGTGAACACCAGCCGCGCTTCACCCAGAGATTGCGGCCTGTCCCAGCAGGATTCATCCCTTTGAGGTGGAAGTTATTTGAAATTCAACTGGAAATTGTGCCAGCTTCCTTGTTTCAGTGTTCTGATTTCTTACTATGTTTGTTCCTTCCTTCCTTCCTTCCTTCCTTTCCAATATCATTTCAATATTTGCTGTTTGTGTATTTCTAAATACAATTATCTGGTTCCTGATGAAATTTCATTTTGAGAAAATGAATTTTGACTTTGTTGAAATGCCTATACGTTCCCCGAGTTTTGCTTGTTGGCTTTCCTTTGTTTAATTGGGGGTAAATGTTCTCTGATTCTTTAATACATATTTTGGCTGAAATATTGCTTTGATTTCCTCTTTGGAAATTGTTGAATTCTCTCTTTTGCTCTGATTTCTTATATTTGACCTCCTGCTTTGGCCCATCTGCTATATACAGGATCTATGGTTTTCACAGGGAGCCCTACGTGAATTGCCCTCTGCTCCTGGATTTAGAAGCCTATCATCACAAGGGATCTCACATTAACCAAGTGAATGTTCTCTGTGAAATACTCTCAATATCTTTCTCCTAATTCCAATACAATTGTCCTCTAAAAAACTGTACAAAATATACAATTTCCACAGCTTCTTATGATTTCTTCAACTCTTTAACTAACCTTTAACTAACCTTTTTGGAATCACTTTCACATAAACAAATACATAAAATATATGTATTAGTGTAATTAATATTAATTATATGTAAATATAATCAATGTTAATAAATATAAATATATAATTAATATTAATTACATTAATATAAATATATTAATTTTAAAATATATATTAATATATATTCTTTTTTAATTCTATAAAGTATGAAAATAATTAATACTTTAATATACATTTAAAACTTCTAATTTGGAAACAAGAATTACTCAGACTGATGTCTAAATATTTCTATATTGCTAATTTGAGTTTTAACTACATGTGGTATGAAGCTAATTAGTATAAAACTATTGCTTATTAATACAGCACAAATACTCTGATCAAGGAGGACACTTTGAGTTCGTCTTCCACACTGCTGTTGTCCTTATTCAGTTACAATATTAGTAGCAATGTTTAAAAAACAGCTTTTAAGCAGTCTGCAGAGTATAAAATATTATGTGCCTACTCTGAATTCTAGAACTCAAGATTATTGACAATTCTAGGGAATATCCAATGTATTTTTTCTCCTCTTACCTTCTAAAGCTCAAGCCACATAAACTACCTCAATCCATAGCTCAGAGTTAAAAATAATTGTTTATTCTGGCATAGTATATGCAGTGATCTCTTTATAACTGCTTACTCCAGTTGCAAAATACTATAAAACAGTGTGTGGGATAAAGAACACAGCACTGGAATCAGCTTGTATGTGGTCAGAGCCTGAATGTCCTTGTTTATAAATGAGAGTAAAAAATGTTGCACTGTCAAAGAGCTTTGGAAATAAGAGCAGATATCATGTGCCAACGTCCCACACTGGGCAGGAAGGGCAGTAGGACTACTAACTACTGACTAAACGGCAGCCATTCTGAAGAGGAGTGGGAGGAGGAGGAGTAAGGAGACGTACACAGGCAGAAAGGGGGAAAAATTCAGGGGGAGACATAAAAGGAGACAGGGAAATGATTAACATACCTCCCATACACCTGGAAATTCAGTGCTTTTCCTTGCAACAATTATTATGAACTCTATAATGAATTATTTTGAATTCATCCAGAAAGAATCTTTAAAAAGATGCAAATGTCAATCAAGAGACATTTCTAATGTTAAATCCTATGTGTTTCTTTTTATCTTATTTTATTTTTTATTTGTTATGGATCTGGTTGTATTTCTTACTGACTTAGTAGTCTTGGGTAGATAATTAGGTTCCTTAGAAAGAGACACATAATTAATACTCCTCTGCAATTTAAATATCTTAAGGAATAGATGTGTTTTAAGAGTTTCTTTTTTCATCTAAATTAAACTTGCAATTAAACTTTCAATTAAACTTGCTTTAAATTAACTTTCTTGACCAAATTAAGTTTTAAATAATTTCATCAAGCTCTTGCAGATTATTAAAGTAATTGCAATTCAAACAGTTCAGTTCTTCTAGCTCTTTCTTTTTTTCTACCCTCTCTTAATTTCTTTCATTTTCTTTCTCTCTCTTTTTTTCTCTTCTTTGACATATGTGTATTCAGTTTCTGCATTGCTGGCAGATGAATATGTGCATGTATGTGAGTTTATAATCATCAGAACAAATATAGCTAAATGTAGAATTCAGCATTTCTATTTGAACTTAATTATTTGAATGCAATGATATAAAAATACTCCCATAAAGTATTTGTTTATATTTTTTCTAGTCAGTAAACTTTTAAAGATAGACTTTTTAAAATTTATTTCTGCCCCAAATACTAATGCTATCATTTAAAATTATTATTGAAAATAAAAGGCAATGAAAGCTAAGAATAAGACTAAGATGAAAACAAAACAAAACAAAACAAAAAACAATGAAAACAGTCTCAGCCACTTTCAAATGCCTTTTGACACAGTCTGCAAGGTACTGAAATAGAGTTTTCTATTCCTGTCACATCCAGTTGCAGGATTTACCAGAAGTGGACCTTGTTCCAGTTAGATGAAGTAAGATTATACTGAAAGCTGCTGATCTGTTTTCAGAAGAATTGTTGCAATCCTTGAGAGAAATAGCTTAGAGTAATAGAATTTTAGCAGAAATGAATCTGCTACTAGCTGGGAAAAATTGTTATAGCCACAGAGACTTGAGATGCCGAACTTGCAATTTTGACCATGGTCTATGAAATTAGGACATAGAAGGGAAATACATTGAAAATACACTGAACGTTTTTTTTTTTCTTTTTAACAGAAACTTAAACCCCTGTGAAATGTGCCATCTCATTGTTTTCTCTAGATAGCTCTCAGAAAACAGTTATTACTGACTCTGACAATGAACTTCATTTGTGGTTACTTGACAGTAATACTTCCCTCTTCTCTGGCTAATCCAAATGATGAGAGAGAAAGAGGCATTTGGGCCATTCTCTTTGGTGAAGACTTCATCATGAGAGAATAAATTTAAAAATTGATATGTAGCTGAAAATATTAATTGATTAAGCTTCAGTCCAGAATAACTACTTGGTATCAGTCACCAGCCTAAAAGTCTTGCTAATTCACTTTTTTTTTTTGGTATCAGGGATTGAACTCAGGGGCACTCGACCACTAAGCCACATCCGACGCCCTATTTTGTGTTTTATGTAGAGACAGGGTCTCACTGAATTGCTTAGCTCCTGCTGTTACTGAGGCTGGCTTTGAACTCGTGATTCCCCTGTCTCAGCCTCTCAACCTGAGATTATAGGTGTGTGCCACTGTGCCCGGTCACTTTTAATTTAATCATTTATTTCTTTACTATGTCTTCTACATTTCAACAAAGTATGTTCACTGCAGACAAGAAAAGACTTGAGAATCAAAGGCACCATTTAACTATAAATGAGAAAGTGTGTCATTTATACACTTCCCAGCAAAAACAAACAGAAACATATGAGAAATATTGAGAAATTGAAGTTTGTGTCTAAAGTTTTATATTCAAATGTACAGAATTATTTTTTTTCATATTTGAAACAGTGTCAAAATAAATCACAGATTCTAATTTTGGTATAAGTAAAATGTAAACTGGATTCAATCATCTCACTGATTTTGTTATTTGCCACTAAAGTTGTGAAATCCACAAAATAAGACTAGAGAAAAGCAATTAACAATTTCTTACATGAATATCTTTCAAACTGAGAGCCGGGCACAGTGGTGCACGCCTGTAATCCCAGCACTTTGGGAGGCTAAGACAGGAGGATCACGAGTTCAAAGCCAGCCTCAGCAATGGCAAGGTGCTAAGCAACTCAGTGAGACTCTGTCTCTACATAAAACACAAAATAGGGCTCAGTGGTCGAGTGGCCCTGAGTTCAATCCCTGGTATCAAAAAAAAAAAAAAAAAAAAAGAGAGAGAGAGCTGAGGATTCAATGTTGATCACAATGCCTAGAGAACTTTTGCCACTTTGTCTTTTCCTTCTGGTGTCTGCCCACATGACTCCAGTGATTGCTCCAGAGGATGCTTCTCTGGCCCTCAGCTGAAACATTCTTCATAAAATTATTTTCGATTAACCAAAATACATACACTAGAAATACGGTATTCCAGATTTGTTCCTTCTTTTTTTCCATTTTACTGTTTCTAATTGATTAAGCTTCAGCCCAGAATCACTGACTGTTATTTTACTGTTTCTAATTATTGGCTCTATCATCTCCAAAATTTGATTATGTTTTGTGGGAAAAATTCTAAAAAGAGACCTATTAACAAGACCATAGGCAAAATCAACATGTAAGGTGGACTTTAGAGGCAACATGCAATGTTTAATGGGGCATAAAGGAACCAAAGTAGTCATTCTGAATTTCCCAAACTATAGTAGTAAATAAAATCTTCCTAGCCCATAAAGACTGAAACAGGCAATAAAACTTAGCTTTTCATGTGTCAATTTACTTCTTAGTAAAAAGAAAAATATACTAACTCTTTTGCTATTTTTATTAGGCTAGAATTGAATTATCTATGTGCCCATGCCTATCACAGGATTTGCCATATGATAGGTACTCAGGAAATAGTAACACTCCTGTCCAATGTGCGTTAACTCCCCTCCCAGGTACAGATACACAGAATATTGTGCGGGAGACTTAGCAGAATCCCCAGAGAATGTGGCCGATAGCTTTTTCTCATTGTGCTCTTTACCTAGCTCTTTCCAAAATATGTTCTCTATGTCAACTTCTATCCCATGGAGTGTTCAGGTGATTTCTCCTCCCACCTTCTATTGTTCTCCTGGTAGTGATGGATCGCATATTCTGTTATTTTAAACAAGTCACCTTCAGGGGATTGTTTGGAACTCCTACATTAATTCAGAGCTCAAATATGGTATTAATTATGCAAAGGGACTATAAATATAACCATGTTACTTTCAGCTTCAGCAGAAGTTTCTAGAAGATAATGAGCTAAATAAAGTGAAAGTTTTTATTTTGGCAGCTCAAGGAAGACATCATGAGGCATAGAGAAGGCTTGTTGAATGGGAGAAGCAGATTTTGAAGAGGGAAATCTTCTTGCAACCCTACACCCCCCTCCCCACTCCACTGTAAGGGGCTAGAATGGCAGGTCCCTGAGCTTCATTTAAGGTGACCAAGAGGACAGCTGGATATACACACTCAGAGATCACTCCAGGGTGATCACTGAGGTTGCACAGACAGGAAAGAAATAATCTCTGCATAGGAAGATAGCATGTACTTCAAGACATTATGGCAGAAAAATAAACACATGCTTCAAACAGATTCACTCATGAAAGATAACCATGAAAGGGCCACCTTTGATTTTACCAAAGGAAACCACCAGAAAGAGTACATATACCTCCAGCCAAAGAATTGGCTTAATTTCCATATGCAAGAGCATGAGCACAGAATTGCAAAGGGTCAGTTATCCAGCGAGATTTTTTGTACCTAGTAAAAGGGACTGTAGGCTAAATATCACTAGGGTTAGCAAATCTCTAAAATAACCTATGAAAATTTCCCGGAACAGAATTGCTTCATCTTATTAATTATATTCTTACATTTATATAGATATGGTGCTCTGTGGTGCCCTCAAGTAAAAAGAAATGCGTCTCTCTCAGATGCATTATTATTGCAAGACCTATTTTCTTTCTATGACTAGATTTTGCAAAATACCTCAAGAATGTAATGATGCTGCCTTAATGATTTCTTTGTATAGATAATCTTTCAAATTCAGGAGATGTTAATGTAACTCTACAGCAGCAAAAGTAAAATATGCACTCTACAGTCTTTTCCTGCTTCCTTTCTCTCATATACATCCACTTTGGAAAAATTATAACCTGAATTTACAAAATAAGAGACAGAAAACTAAATATCAGATGTGAAAACAGAAATTGACTCCCTCTCTCTCCCTTTTAACTCTCTCTATTGATTATGAATCTATTCTTCTCTTTATAGTATATAGTATAGTAGTTATAGAACAAGCTTGAGGTAAGAAAGATATCTGTCTCTAGTTATCCATTTTGATCAGTTTTCTCTCTTCATTTGAATTTTGCAAAAATATCTGTATTCAGGTGGATGAAACCATGCTAATGTTCCCAGTTAGACATTTGCCTTCACACATTTTTAAACAGCTTTATTGAGACGGAGTTGATGCCGGGCGCGGTGGCTCAAGCCTGTAATCCCAGCACTTTGCGAGGCTGAGACAGGAGAATCGTGAGTTCAAAACCAGCCTCAGCAATGGTGAGGTGCTAAGCAACTCAGTGAGACCCTGTCTCTACATAAAACACAGAATAGGGCTGGGGATGTGGCTCAGTGGTCGAGTGCCCTGAGTTCAATCCCCAATAGCAAAAAAATAAATAAATAAGTAAGTAAAATAAGAGACAGAGTTGATAAACAAAATTCCTATGTATATTTCATGTGTGCAGCATGAAGAGGTTGGACACATGCATATACCTATAATACCATCATCTGTGGTTCATTACTGTATGAGAAATAATGGATATCACCATCAAAATTTCTTATTATCTCTTTGCTTCCTTATGTGTGTGTCTGTATGTTGTAAGAACATTTAGCATGTGATCTATCCTTTTAATAAAACTTTAATTTCACAACAATACTGTTAACCATGGGACTAACCATAGAACTAAACCCTAAATATAAATATCTGTACACAATATTTATACAAATTGCGGTGTATTAAAGACCTTTTCCAAGCATTTGCTTTGCAAATCTATTTTCTGAATGACTATTCACTACTAGAAATACTTCAAAACAAAGAGAATTAGACTGTGCTCTACAATTTATTAACATATTGAAACATGAGTAGAATAAAGATTACTAGTTACAAAAGCTATGTACTATCTTGTCATTTTTTTCAGCAAATGATAATATGCTCATTTTCGTTCAAACTTAAGCCATGTAAACAGATGTTTCTACACAGAAAAGGAAACCCTGAATTGTTGAATTGTTCTGGTATAACTGGGCTCAAACAGACACTTGAGGGTTTAGGAGGAAATGCCATGACCAACAAATCCAGACGCTCTTTGAGCTCAACTAAATCCAGTAGAAACATTGAGCTTTATGCTTTTACCCTTGAGATAGCTTGAATTCAATAGCTATTTGCAGAGTTATATGAAGGTGAGACAAAAAAATGAATGTGCCATGTAAAATAGCGTTGCAAATAACATATTGGATAGAAGACATTTATTCCAATTTTTATAAGGCTGTATTTCTTTCGTACAAGTGCAGCTTACTAAAAGAATATTGCCCTTTTAAAAAACACAAACTTTCTTCTCCCTAAGGACAACATCAACATAGTTAACCCATACCATTGCATTCTTCTGAGACTAATAGAGAGTAAAAAAGGGCATTGGGTGGACAGTTCTCTGTTCTTTCTCTGTTCTGTATGCCTAAACTGTGTAATTATCTGAAGTGTTGCTATAAATCCAGAGTTTACAACATGCATTCCTTAAAGAGTGAAGTAATCACACGTGTCACAGGGGAAGAGAAAAAAAACAAAACAAAAACAAACTTTCTTCTATGAGATACTCCCCCCCACCATAATTGAATTTATACTTTGGAAGAAACATGAGTGTAAATATTATATAGTTCAATGCATGACATCATGGCTAACCTGCTTTACACAATACATCTAAGGATAGTATTAACTGTTTTATTTCTAGTGAGCATAATGACTAATTATATAACAATTGTGGGGAATTTTTTGTGCTTTCTGGGTATAAAATGTGGGTGATTCCCACCTGGGAATTGTTTTCCATGGTCTTTTATATAAAATTAAAATCTGTTCATGACATACTATATGAATTAAAAGCATTTATACCTCTTTCAATTTGCCCTGTAGCACACACTGAGGGCTATTTAAAAATTATTTCATTAGGAAATTGTTTGCCAATAAAACATCTTGAGAGTTATTGCTTAGGAACTCTGTTCATTTTTCAATTGCTATTTGTTTTCATTGTCTTTGTATGAGTGTGCAAGCATGCACGTGTGTGTGCGCACGCACACACACACACAATTTCTCGTCATTACTGAGCAGTTTATAGAGCAATACACCTTCAAGCCTCAAGAACACATCAGGTCCATGAGACTCTGTCCCAGCGTGAGAGTGGTCAGAGCATAATGCAGTATGGAGCTCCATACTTAACCATGGTGAAAAATTTTACTCCCCAAACTCTTACTCTTCTCTTTTTATTGCCTCAGCATACACTCAGTTTATCCACTTCAACAAATTTTCATTAAAATTAACAGCTAGCATGAACAGGATGGGAAACAGTAGAAATAAACCTGCACTGGTGGAGGTTGAGTCTAGTTGGGAAGACATGTTAAACATGAAAATAAAAACAGGGGCTGGGTGGTAGCTCAATGGTAGAGGGCTTGCCTAGCATATGTGAGGCACTGGGTTCGATTCTCAGCACCACATATAAATAAATAAAGATCCATTGATAGCTAACAATTATTTAAAAGAAAAGAAAACCATACAAAGTGTATCCATAACAGAAGATCTGTTACAGGAATTTGTTTGTCATGACTTAGTTAAACAGATACTGATTTTCTCATGTTAAAGAAGATTTTTGTGATAGATTATGATCCCCAGAGATGGCTACATCAAAATAGTTTATCTCAACTGTTCTTTTTGCAACTGAGAGGCAGAGCTATGCTTTTCCTCTTGAATAGGGTAGCATTTAACTATAGCATATAAGAAACAGTTTCTGGGAAAATATCAAATCCAAGTTGGTTTACAAAACGATGAAAACCAGAACAGCAAAATGCCTCACCTTGCTGCTCGGCTGTGGGGTGGTCGATTCTCCACTCACATTCCATCCTGGCTGTCTCATCTCTAGGTACTGCTCCTCATCCCATGCAGGAGGGAGAACAAGGGCACAGGGCTGAAGCTGCGTTAGTTTTTAGGCTCTCTGGCTCCATATCAAAATCACACAACAAATTTGATAATAGTCACTATCTCATCAGTTTCTTTTAAGAATTTAGTATATGGGCTGGGGCTGTGGCTCAGTGGTGGAGCGCTTGCCTAGCATGAGTGAGGCACTGGGTTCGATCCTCAGCACCACATATAAATAATACATGAATAAAGATCCATCAACAACTAAAATATTAAAAAAAAAGAGAATTTAGTATATTCGTGAGCACAAAGCTCTTTGAATCATGCCAAGGACACAATGAATGTTATAAAGTATTTGCTCAAAAGAGGAAAAAAAGAGAGAATGTCTGGTGAATAAGTTTTTAGGATCAGAATAACAATAGCTTTTGTGATTGTCTTGATTTGTAGAATTCTACTTTCTTCTCTTTGGCCGAAATGGAGCCACGTGTTTTAAATTGAATCCAATTCCATATTAAAAAGCAGTAGAGTCTTAATAGTAAAAAAAAAAAGAGAGAAAAATGGACATTGGTGGGCAACCATGGTCAGTGCCCTATAAACCAGTGCAATCTCCTATGAACATGTACTGGGGATTCTGAACCTACTCTTAGGACCTATAAAATTGTATGGTGGACAGAAGTATTTAGCAAGAACAGATCATTCATATTTGTATCCTGATTTGCTGATCTAGTACGTAGGGGTAATACTGGGGAAAATACACTAGGCAGAATCATAATGATCTTTGAAGACCAAAGCAACATGAATGTATTACTTAAGAAATTTTGTGTGCATATAAACATTTTTCTTTTATGTATATTCACATTTTTATAATGCTCAATGCTGTCAATTTTTTCTTTTCAATTTTTCCTCGATTCATATCTGAATTACACTTCATGATCATTTTTCTTTTGTCTGATCAACTTTCTTTAATTTTTTGTTGTATATCAATATATGTTCTGAGATTTTGACTAGGGGAAATACATACTATTTTCATTTCCATAGAATAATTTCAATAGTGTAGAGTTTACTTGATTTTTTTTTCTTTTTAGTGTCTGAAAATATTATTTGAAATATTATGTTTTAATCATTCATTATTTCTACTAAATCATCTATTATTCACACCATTAGTAAAATTGTATACAACTTATTAATTTTTCTTTCTATTTTCATGGTTCCCTTTTTTCATTTGGATGTATGCAGTCTGAGTATGATGTGCTTTTAAAAAATATATTTAAAATTTTATTTTCAAAAATAATTTGAGATTTTAAAACATTTTAAAGAGACTATGTTGAGTTTGTATGTAACCCACTCCACTCAGTTTCCCCTAAGATTAAGATTTTAATTTCTACAACACATTTGTTACAATATGCTAATCAATATTGATGCAGTATTGTTAACTAAAGTCAATATTTCTTTCAGATTCCCATAGTTTTGTTTTAAGCATTTCATTTTTTAAAGCAGTTTTAGGGACATGACTAAATAAAGGGGAAAGTACAAAAATTTCCCGTCTACCCAGTACCCTGTCATGGTACTCTGAAAAACTCTCCTGTCAGAATGGTCTTCCCATTATCAGCATCTCCAATCAGAATGGCACATTTGTTAGAACTGATGAACCTACTCCAGCACATCACAATCACCTAAAGTCATAGATTACATCGGATTTATTCGTGCTAGCATGTATTCTATGGGTTTGGACAAATGCATAGTGAGATGTACCTTTCATTATAGTATTAGAAAGGATATTTCTCTGCTCTAAACATCCTCTCTGCTCCTGTGCATTCCTTCCTCCACCAACCAATTCCTTTTCAACTATTGCTATTTCAGCTGTCTCTAAAATTTTTGCCCAAGCAATTTAGTTGGAATCCTACAGTACAGATCTTCTCAGTGTTGCTTCCTTCGTTTAGTAGCATGCACTTAAGGTTCCTCTGTGTCATTTCATGGTTTGATCCTTCATTTATTTTAAGCACTGATTAATATGTTCCACTTGTCTGGGTGTACCAGCGTTTAAAAATTCACAATCTGAAGGACACCTTGGTTGATTTCGAGTTTTAGTAACTAAGATAAAGGTGTTAAAAACTTCCAGTGAAAGTTTTTGTGGAGCATTAATTTTCCAACCAATCTGAGTAAATTCTAAGGAATGTGTTTGGGGCAACATGTGAAAAGACTATATTCACTTAAGAAACCAGCAAACCATCACATTCCCACCAGCAATTGATAAGCAGTTTTATTTTTATATCCAAAAATAATTTGCTGGGGTTTTGCTTGGGATTCCATTAATCTATAAATCAAATTGGGAAGAATTGACATCTTGACAAAATTATCTTCACATATATGAGCATGGAACATTTTTTCATTTATTTAATTTTTCTTCTATTTAGTACATCAGAGTTCTGTAATTCTCCTTATATAGACCTTGTGTATATTTTGTAAAATTTATACCTAAGAATTCCATTTTGGGGGGGTACTAACATCAATAGTATTAAGTTTTTAGTTTCAAAACCCACCTGTGCATCGTTGATCTATAGGAAAGTCTGTTTCCATATCAACCTTGTAATCTTTAGTGTTTCTATAATTACTTATTCTTACAGCATTTTCATTGTTTTTGATTCTTCCATTTTTTTCTATATGTGCAGCCATGTCATTTGTAAATAAAGACGGCTTTATTTTTTCCCAGTCTGTGTAATTTCAATTTTTTTTCTTATTACATTAATGAGGAACTGAAGTATGGCATTGAAAGAAGTGTAAGAGTTTGTTTCTGATCAAAATGGGAAAGTTTTAAGGTTTACATCATTAAGAGTGATGAGAGTTGGAGGGGTTTTGTAGATATTTCTCATTAAGGTGGGAAAGATTTCCTCTCTTCCTAGATTACTGATAGTTGTTCTCATGAGTAAGTATTGGATTTTTCAAATATTTTTTCTGTATCTATTCATGAGATTAGTAACTGCACCTTCTTACACTTATTGTGATAAATTACATTGATTGACTTTTGAGTGTTGAATCAGTCCTTTATAACTGGGATAATTTCCTCTTATACTTGATATACAATATTTTTACACATTGTTGAATTCCATTTTCAAATTTTTTAAGGGCTTTTGCATCTAGGTTCATGAGAAATGAGTCTATAATTTACTTTCCTTGCAGTGATTTTTGTCTGGTGTTGGCATTAAAGTAATGCTGGTTTTGTAGAATGAGTTAGAAATTATTTCCTCTCGTTTTATTCTCTGAAAGAGATTATATAAAATTTGGTATAATTTCTCCTGGAAATTGATCTATGTATGAAGCCACTTGAGTCTCATGCTTTCTGTTTTGAATGATTATTAGTTATTGACTTTATTTATTTAATAGATATAGCACTATTGAGATGGTCTATTTCTACTAATGTAACTCATGGCAAATTATGTTTTTCAATGAATTGATCCATTTCATCTAGGATATAAAATTTCAATGCAGGGAGTTATTCAAAGTATTCTTTTAACTTCCTTTAAATGTCCACAGAATCTGCACTGATATCCCCTTCTTTCATTTCTGATATTAAGAGTTTGTGTTCTCTCTCTCTCTTTTTCTTATTTAGCTTTGGTAGAAACTTTTGAAATTATACATCTCTTCACAAAACTATCTTGATTTTATTGATTTTTGTCCTTGGTTATCTATTTTGAAATTCATTGACTTCTGACTGAATTAGTTTTATTTATGTTCTTTTGTTTATTTGATATTTATTTTATTTCTATTTCTCTAGTTTCTCAGTTGGAAATTTAGATTTTTGATTTTAAAACTTCTCTTTAATATATGTATATATCAATATTTATTTATTTATGTATATGCATTATTTCACCATATTGCATAAATTTTAATATGATCTTTTAATTTTAACAAGGTCTTCTAATTTTCATTTAGTTCAAAATAATCTTTTATATTTTTCTTGAGATTTCTATTTGGCCCACTTGTTATTTAGAAGTGTAGTTTTTATTGCATTTTATGTTTACCAGTTATCTTTCAGTTATCAATTCCTAGTTTAATTCTATTGTGGTCTAAGAGCCGACATTATGTGGTTTCTGCTCTTTTAAATAAAAAAATGTTTTTTAGTACATTGTAGTTATACGTAATAGTGGGCTCATTCTGACATAATCATAAATGCATGGGATTTAATTTGCTCCATCTCAGTACCCAGTACTTATTATTTTCTCCCCCTGTTCCCCTTCCTGTACACCATTGGTTTTCCTTCCATTTATTTGTTTTTAAAATTGGGACTTTATGGATAAACATAAATATTGAATTCCCTGTAGTGTATTCATATGTATATATATATATTATGATTTAGTCAGTTTCATTCTGTAGTTCTTCCATTTTCCTGCCCCTTTCACCTTTTCCTCAAGATGCTTTTTCAAGTCCACTGATCTCCCTTTTGTTTTCATGGAGATCTTCTTTTTACCTTATTGTGCTCTTGCTTCTGCATATGAGATAAAACATTCAACTCTTGAATTTCTGAGTCTCACTTATTTCACTTATCATTATGTTTTCTAGGTCCATCCTTTTACCAGCAAATGCCATGATTTCATTCTTCTTTATGGCTGAATAAAACTCCATTTTAGATGTGTGTGTGTATAATGTGTATATATATATATAATATATATATGTATATTGATTTGTATATATATACATATATATATACTCCATATATATAAAATATGGAATTTGATTATTATATATATACATATATATACATATAAATATAACCTTTTTCTTTATCCATTCATCTGTAGACAGGCATCTGGACTGATTCCATAATTTGGTTATTGGGAATTTGTGAATTGCACTCTTATACTCTTATAAACAATCATGTGCCTGTATCACTGTATCACTGCTGATGTTAATTCTTTTGAATAAATACCAAGGAGTATTAATTAGCTGGGTCATATGGTTGTTCCATTCCTAGTTTTTTGAGGAATCGCCATACTGCTTTCCAAAGTGGTTGTACTAAATTGCAGTCCCACCAACAATGTATGACTGCACCTTATTCCCCACATCCTCACTAGCATTTGTTATTTGTATTCTTGACGATTACCACTCTAGTAGGGGTGAGATGAAATCTCCATGTAGATTTGTTTTGTATTTCACTGATGCAGGGGATATTTTTTCATGTATGTTGACCAAATGTGTTTCTTATTTTGAGAAATATCTATTTCATTCTTTTACCCATGCATTGATTAGGTTATTTATTTATTTTTGGTATTAAGTTTTTTGAGTTCTTTATAAATTCTGGATATTAATCCCCAGTTGGAGGAGTAAGGAGCAAAGATTTTCTCCCAATTTGTAAACACTCTCTTCATATTATTGTTTCCTTTGCTGTGCAGAAGCTTTCAAATTTGATGTCATTTTACTTATTGATTCTTGGTTTTATTTCTTGAGCTTAAGGAGACTTTTTAAAGAAGTTGGTACTTACAATATGCTGGAGTGTTGAGCCTTTATTTTCTTCTAGCAGTTGCAAGGTCTTTGTTCTAATTCTTAGGACTTAAGTTTTTTTTTCCTTTTTTCCCTTCCTTCCTTCCTTCCTTTTTTTTGATGCTATTGTGAATGAAATTTTTTCCTGATTTCTTTCTCAGCAAATTCATTCACTATTAAAGTATAAGAAATCTCTTGATTTTTTAAAATGTTCATCTTGTATCTTGCTGTTTTGATGAATTTGTTTATTAGTTTCAGAATTTTTCAGGTTCTAAAGGTCTCTTGTATTTGAATTTCCTATGTTTGAAAAAATGTCTGGTATTATTTTATTGACAAGGTTGTACATTTCTTTAATTTGTATTTTAGTGCCTTCTTTTATAACAGTAATTCTTATATATTTCTTAATGTTATATCAGATAGCTTGAAGATTCTTGGTCATAGTCTTTTACCATCTTTCTTTATCGCTTACTCGTTTTCAAGATTATATACTTTGTCTCTGATGTCTGAGAATGTCTTCATGTGGCCTAATCTATTGGTGATGCTTTCATCTGAACTTTTAATTTGATTTATTGAGACTTTCATTTCCAAAACATCTGTTTTGTTCTTTTTCAGAATCCCTATCTTAATATTGAAATGGTATTTTACTGCCTATATTTTCTCTCTTAGCATATTCCTTTTATCTCCTTTTAGCTCACTGAACATTTTAATTATTTAACTAATTCTAAATTCTTTATCTGAAATTTCACCCTTGTGTCAGTGGAGTCAGTTGTTAGAGTGTTGTGGGCTGTTGGCGCTGGCTTGTTTTCATGCTTTTTCATATTGTTTGCATATCTACCCTTCTGCTGGGATGCTTATCTCTTCTACTTAAAGGCACATTACTATTTAGTGAGCTTCTTTTTCTGGAGTGCCCCAGGGCAAATATTCACGTATATTGATATTTCCATTCAATGTGTATTCTCTGCTATGCCCAGTATCAGCATCACTTTGAGAAAATATACTAAATACTATTATCTGCAATGGCCTCATAGCAAAGCCAAGTACTAATAAATCTTAGGAAAAAAAGGAAACATATTGAAAATGTTCTTCACAGTTTCTCTAATCCAAGTATAAAATTATGTCACTGTTTTTGAATAGGTTAAAAATTAGTTATTAAAGATAACTATATTGGGTTTGAAAAGGAGAGAAGAAAAAAATGATGCAAAGGAAAAAAAGAAGATAAAAAATACACAAACTAAGATCAAAGAAGAAAAACTTGGGAGATTTGAGGCAAGAGAATGAATTTAAAAGGGAAAAGAGAGACTAAGAAGAGAAACCTAAGCTAGATAAAGAAAAATGATTTCTGTTAATGCTTTAAAACATTATAACAAAAGAAATCCAATCAACGAGGCTGAGGGATGCACTATCAAACAATGAGGGAACATGTACTGATTCAATATAAAAAGTAACATATGCAGATAAAAATTGACATTAGAGCTATTTAGGATATCCCATGCCAAGATAGAGGGATTTCTTACTGGTCTTCCTGATTTATATTTCATCAGAATTTCAGACATTTAGAAGATACTCACCACGTCTCAGCTTAACCTCAATTTCCCTTGTGTGGAGGTGATGACCATACTGGCTCGTCTCTGATACCATTCTCAAATGTCCCAGCTGAGCTCTAGTATGTGCAGATACCTGCTGACTTTCTGGTGGGCCAGAAAAGATGGTCCTATGTGTCTGTGACATGGCAGCCATGTTACTCCCAGTTAGGAAACAGTCTTGTGTGCCCTATTTAAGAAGAATTCCACATCTCTAGCCCTGTCAAATCCATTGTGGGATCCCCTCATGTGTATTTCAGAACATGTGGGGCATGCAGTCTAAGGTTAAGTACTGCATTCTGGTTGATTTGGTGCTGGGTGGTCCATGGGGGCTTTAGGGCTGTTGCCCCCTCTGGAAGCACAGGCCATAGGTCTGTGGGCTTGTATCTTGGCACACTGGGCAGTATCTAGTGTCTGTGGGAAGCTCTTCTGCATGCCCCATTGTGGGGCATACTGCCATTGTGTATGTGCTGGGGCTCTCGGCTGCTGCTTTGGATGTTATCCTCAGGAAATGCCTTCTGTGGTTCATTGGTCTGAATGAGAATTGATTTAACTGGTAACTCTCGAACTCATAGCTGTGTCACTTCATAAAGGTGCTGAGGCACACAGCTACTTTGAGGGTTGCTATGGAACTCTCACAGCTGGTGCTTGTTAATCAGTACAGAGGCCTACATCTGCATGTTTGGAAGGTGCTGCTTCTACTGTTTCTAGTGGTTGGGGGTGGGGTGAGGGTGAGTGCAGGGTTCAAGGCTCAGGGCTGTTGCTTCCTGCTGAGGAATGCTGTATCCACTCACCTCCGCAGGGGCTTTTTCATGGTGGCATTGAGCATGGTGCTTGAGTTGTCTGCAACTGTGAGGTCTGTGCATGCAGGCTCTCTGTGGGTGGTTTATGGCACAGGGACCTCCACCGGTTGAGGTAGATCTTTAAAATAACCTTCCCCATGACTGAGGTAGAGTAACAATTGGTTTGCCTTTATCTGAGCTCTTATGGCTCAGAGTTGGGAATCACTGAGGGCCTGCTCCCTCCACTGGGGTTTCTTTGTACCTAATTGTTTGGTGACTGCCTTCAACCGTGGGGCCTGTGGGTGAGGCTCTGTGTAGCCAGTCTGTGGCACAGAATCCTCCACCCTGTTTGGTGCAAGTCACTAGGTCTTACCTGTCATCATGACTGGGGTACAGTGTCAGCTGGCCTGTCTTCCCCTGGGGTGCTGCAGAAGCTGTGTGGACTGCCAGGTTGGGATCAGCAATAACCAAGAGCGATTTGCTCTTGGGTCAGCTCCACCCTACTCCTCTTGTCCTTGGTGAAGGGGAGAGGGTTTCAATAGCCTTCAGATGGCAGGATCCTTCTAGATGGATTACCGAGACAATCCATTTCAGAGGTGTTCCCCTGGTTTTATTTTTTACTCTCTGTATGTGTGGAGGGGCTGCATTGATTTAATTTCTTCTAGGGAAGCTGGCCAGTCTACAAAATGGCTGCCCAGGACAACTTTTATCTCACAGTTTGGGCTAAACTGTGATCTCTTTCCCTGTCTTTGCTGATCTTGTCCAGTCTTTTTCTTGGTCTGCCTTTCTTTCGACTACTGTTAAGAGAGCACCCTTATGGGCTTTTCCCCTCTCTCTTTCTCTCTTTGCTATCCCTCTCCCCTGACTTCACCAGGGTCAGGGCTCTGGTGGAGGAATTCTGTCCTTATTTTCTGCTCCGTTAACCAAATTCCAAGTGCCTCTAAGCATCAAGCTGTCTGGCATTCAGGATTAGATTATTTACTCCTTCACCCACCTCTCTGGTCAGTTATTATTTCACTGTTTATTTCTGGTCTGTGGAGCAATCGAGGGTTGCTGCCTAGATCTGCTCCAGGTCCCTATTCTTTCAAAATTTTTAAAGTGTATTTTATCTCACAAAATGTGTCTATACTAGCGAATTTCCCATATGAGCTTGAAAAGAATGTATGTTTTGCTGTTCTCAGATGAAGTAATCTATAGATATCAATCATCCTGTTGATTGATGGTGGAGTTGAGTTCAACCGTGTTCTTACTGATTTTCTGCCCGTCATATTTCCCCATTTCTGACAGAGGGACATTTAAGTCTCCAACTATGACATTGGTTGGTATGTTCTTCCTCACCATGCTCTCATCAGTGTTTGTCTGACGTGGTTTGATGAGTTGTTGTTGGGCATATGCATATTAAGTGTTATGGCTTCCTGAGAAATGGCCATTGTATCTTTATGCAATGTCCTTCCTTACCCCAGGTGATTTTCTTTGCTTTGAAGAGTACCCTGCCTGAAGTTATATAGCCTTGCCTCCTGCCTTTATATTAGTGTCAGTATATATTTATCCATTCTTTCTAAAGAACTTCTTTTAACATTTATATATTTATCTCAAACAAGATTTATTTTTAACTTATTTCCTCAAGTTTTGTCTGCAAAAATAGTTATTTCTCTTCCACTTTGGAAAGGTAACTTCCCAGGGTACAAAAGTTTAGGACTTTTTTTTTTTTTTTTTAACCCCTTTGTGCTGCTATAATCAAATATTTGAGACTAAGACTGGATGGTTTGTAAAGAACAGAAATTCATTTCTCAAGTTCAAGAGTCTGGGAAGTTCAAGATCAAGGCTCTGGCATTTGGTGTTTGTTGAAGCATTCAAAGGGGTTGAATATTGTGTTCCTACATGGGGGCAGAGTGGTAAGGGCAAAAGAGAAAAAAGAAAAGGAATGATCACTGTGTGTAGTCCCTTTTAGAAAGTTCTTCACTCCATTGTTGAGGGAGAAGCCTTATGACTTAATCATCTCTCAATACTATCATATATCCAATTAGGTTTCCATAGGAGTTTGGGGGGACACATTTATACCACAGCCACACTTTAAATATTCACTACACTTTCTTCTTGCTTGCAGGTTTCTAAAAGTTGGATGTAATTCTAATCTCTTTTCCTATATAGGTAAGGCATTTTTCCTCTAGTTTCTTTTAGAATTTTTTTAATCTTTAATTTTCTGTAGCTCAAAATGATATGACTAAGCATAATGTCGTTTGTTTTGTTTTTAAAGTGTCCTCTGGGCTTGCTGTATCTGTGGTTTGTTATTTCACATCCATTTGGGAAAATTCTCAGTCATTGCTTTAAATTGTTTCTTTTCCCTTGTATGTCTTTCTTCCTTCTGTTTCCATTATATGTGTGTTTCACCTTTTGCAGTCCTTCCACAGCCATGGATGACCTATTCTGTTTTGTTTCAGTCTCTGTTCTCTTTGTTTCTAAGTTTTTAAGATTTCTGTTTACGTATTCTCAAGTTTAGAGATTCTTTCTTCTGCAGTGTCCAATCTACTAAGAAGCATATCAAAGGCATTCTTCATTTCTGCTGTAGAGTTCTTACTGTCCTTTAGTTGTTAAACAGTTTCCTATCATTCGTGTGTCCATCTACAACTAAAATAATTTTTAAAAAAAGGACTATGGATGCCATTCAGTGGTAACACTCTCCTGGGTTCAATCCCCAGTATCAAGCAAATAAACAAAGATATTAATTTAAGCCAATAAAAACTTCAAAGCAATTCTTGCACATATACTCAGTATCTTTATTTTATTTATTTATTTTTATGTGGTGCTGAGGATCAAACTCAGTGCCTCATGCATGTGAGGCAAGTGCTCTACCACTGAGCCACAATCCCAGCCCCCTAATCCTTTTGTATATTTTATTTTTATCTTTTAATTTTAAAAACAGGGTCTTGCTAAGTTGCTGAGGATCTCACTAAGATGCTAAGGCTGGCCCTGAACTAGTGATCCTACTGTCTTAGCCTCCCCATTTGCTGCTGGGACTACAAGCATGCACCATAGGACCCAGCTTGGCTGAATTTAATCTCTGATCCCACTTAGAGTCAGATTTTGTTCTTCCCTAATGTATGACTCATATTTTCCTGTTTTTCCATGTGTATTAGTTTCAGGTTGAAAGTGGGACATTGTACATCACATGTATTTTTCTGTGGATTCTGTTTTGCTCTTGTGAATGCTATTTACTTTTTATTCTAGTACACAGTTAACTTGATTAAATCTAAGATATGAGATTTGTCTACCCACAACGTTCAGTAGCTGAGGCTGCTGTTCAACATTTCAGTTGCCTGCAGCTCATTTTTCAGTCTGGCTATTTAGTGGCTTTCCTGTGTTTGCATATTTTAGAGGTCAGACAGGGATTTGGCTAAAATTTATACTTGGATTTTGGGGTTCATCCTTTTGGTGAGTATCTTTTTAATTCCCCTTTAAATTTCCAGTTCATTAGTTAGCTGAGTTTATCCCTCTGACCTCTCAAGTCAGTCAGCTTTAGCCTTCTGTTGTCCAAGCTGTGTGCAAAGACAGGGGCCAGAGTCACAGTTGCTGCAGATTCTCAGATCTCGCCAGGAGCATGTATATTTTTTAAGGGTTGAACTTCGTGTCTGTAGACTTGTTCTTCAGGCTGCCTAGGGTTTATCATGTGCCTGTGTAGTATTGGTCAGCTAGATATATGGGCAGAGTGCATATTCAAAATTTTGATTTTAGTCATTTTATGATTTCCTTTTTCCTTCCCTGAATCCAATCATCTTTAACTGTGAGCTAGCAAGGTAGCAGTTTTCCTTTACTGGAGCTCAGGTTAGAGAAGGTACCCAGACTAAAAAGCCACATACGCACATTTCCTCCCCCAATAGGTTAGTATGATTTCAAGATTAACCATTTTTCAACATTTTTTTCTGCCTGACTTTGGTTGTGTCTAGTGATTTGGTACAGTTATTAATTGTTAAGTATAAGAGGAATTGCCTGCTTTCTTCACACTGTCTTTATCAGAACTCCTAAATATTTGTAAGCTATTTCCTTTCAAGTAATAATAGCATTGTTACCAATGCTTACAAACCTTTCTTTTAGGATGATATCATAATTGCTTTTGCATCTTTGCCTGTTGCAGTATTCCTATCTACCCGAAGCTATAGAAGATGGAGTGACACTCGACGCACCTGTCATCAGACTTTTTATTTAACTCATCATCATTGCTGGAGTTCCAGGACTGCTCCTGTCCATGACTGTCATATGTTTCTTAATGGCAGATGATTGATTTTGTACGTACCCCTCCCTCCACAGCACTAGTTCTTTCATGACTTAAATATCTAAATATTTATTACTTCTTTAAATAATAATTCTAGTATCCAATTACTGAGCCAAGAATTCAGAGAGGCCAAGAAGGATTAAAAGCAGTTGCATTTGAGCATTCCAATTTGTCTAGCCATGGTAGGAAGGGAGATTTTAAAGGGTAGGAGCTATTCTTATGTCTTCCTTTCCTCTTTGCAATTTTCACTTTAGAAAAGACAAGTATCCTGCATACATCTTTCGTATCTTATTAGTCACTTGACAATGTGAATAGAAGTTTCTATGATATAGTATAAGAGAGAAAAACACATATATTTATTTACTCCTTTCAAAACTCTTTGGTCACTATGTTTATGTACATTGTGACTTGTTATTCCAAATGGTGACCAACCAAGTTTATTGGTTTATCTTATGCTACGTAGTTGTTTTACACATCTACGAAGGTTTGGAATTTAACTATTTCAAACATTTGCAGCCTTAATATTCCAATATATGTAGCCTCAATCTACAAAAGATGTATATATGAGTGTGTATGTGTGTGTGCATTGTGTAAATGAGTGTGATCAGGAATTTCTGAACATCTCTATCAAAATTTATCATTGAAAAACTTAAAAATGAATGTTACACTTTTCAATTATTTACATTGTTTGTTTAGAAGTCTAACATTTTTGGTTGCTTAAGAGGGGTCAGGCTGTAGTGGTGAGAGAAGGTTACAATTTACTCTTGGGCACTCTGAGCTCTTGAAAGCAAGAGGGACACAGTTTTGTTGATTTTTCCATCTGGTGTCGTAAATATCAGAGAAAAGTAGAAAGAATGCTCCATTTGTGCCGTTCTTGTGTCATTATACAAGTTTACCTCCGAACTTATGCTAATGTAGCTAATGGAATTTGGACCTCAAACCAACCATGAAGGGCTAGGACTCCTGTGGAGGAAGACCCCATGGGGCAGATGACAGGAGCAAGGAAAGCAGGCAGCATTCCTTTGCTCTGCAGCCTCGGCAGCTCCACAGTCATTACTTCAGTCCTTGGTGACAGGGCTGGAGGCCCTTTATACATGGCTGTGTCTCATGCATTAATGGGCCACTGTGACATCGCAGCCTCCTTTGTTAAGAACTGAAAATACAGCTTCTTGCTTTGCTTCTCTCAGCTGCCATATGGCTTTGTGGAAAGTGGCCTATAAGGAAGCAGGAAGGAACAAAAAAAAAAAAAAGTCAACCAACAGATGAAATTGATTTATTTTCAGCATTTAGAGGCCTTTCAGAAACATAAAACCTTTCACGGAGCAGGCAAAACCGGCTGCTGGTATGATGGCTCAGCTCTTGTATACATTTAAAAAAATAACATGTGGCACAAAATAGAGACCCATTGTTTTCCTTAACTACTGTGTCCAATTTGAATGAGGTGGAATTTTTCAGCTTAAGTAAACTGACTGCCCGATTTGCCACTATACTCCTGTTTTATTTGGATAAAATAAGTAAGAATTTTAAACTATGGACTGAACATTAGACTTCCAGAAGTTTATCTTACTCTAAAACTTTTGCAAATAATTCTAGAGTATAAATCACTTTATTTGAGTTCTTCTTCTTCAAGCTTTTCAATTTAGGCAGTTACAGCACTCTGCTAAATTGCTTTAAAAGCCTAGTCAAATACATCTAAAGGATGGGTTTAGAAATGACATTTTGTCAGGCTGTAAAGAATGTGACATGAGTGCAAAAAAAAAAACAAACTAATGAAGGAAATACATTCGGAAAGACAGTCTGAATAAATTTGTTAAATTGAGAAATCTCATTTTTAAGAACAAGAATATTTGAGCCCGAGTGTATTTCTCTATGAAACTATATATTTTTCAACTGGACATTTAAATGGAAGTTATGTAATTGAGGACCAAAGCAAACAAATTAAACTGTTTTTGTTGATTTATTGATATTTATTACCTTATTTTCTTAGTTTGGTGCTTAACTGTATACTACTAAAACAAAGCTAAAGTTTTCTAGAAGTTTTCAACATTTATATAAATAATTCTTAACCCTGGGTTATCTGTTCTTAGATTTTGAACTTTTATTTTAAACCTAGGTTGAGATAGACCAGTTCAACTGAGTACAGAGCAGAAAGTAGGTTATACAGATTGAGAAAACTTCTTGCTTAATTCATTAAAAGTATTCAGAAAGATGGCTCCCAGTGGTCCTCACAACACACTGTAGGGTTGTGTTTAGCTCTATCCATAATGGATGCTTAGACTTGGGCCAGTCATTTAATATCCTCTGACTATACTGTTTATTTTTTATGGTTCAGAATTTCCCAAAATTTCTCAAAAGAACATATTATTGTATTTAAAAAGCTATCACTCTCCAAAGCCTGGAACTTAAAATCAATGCAATGGTGGCTGCTCCGATAATCTCTGGATGTCTGAAGGAAGTGGCTCCGTGAGATTTGGTACTGCTGCTCCCTTCCTCTTGGGTGGTTCCATGGTAAATTTGTTGGAGAAAGTAGTTGTGTAACTTGTAAAAATATTCATCAGCCTAAAATTGATTATTCCACGAGGCAAGAAGTTGTAAGTTGGTAGGTTTGGAAGAGGCTCAGGTCCTCATTCTACAATGAACAAGAGGTTTTGTTGACTACTTGTTATGCAGGTAAACTCTGAACACTTATGCTTCTGGTTAGATTTGAACTTTTCAGAGGAGGGCAGTAGTTAAGAATTTTTATAACTTCTATTTATACACTCTATGTGTTTAATACATATAATATCATAAACATAATATGTTACTTAAATATGTTACCTATATATTTTAAGTATTAGATACTTGTAACTATAAATGTTGGGGAGAAGAACTCATTGAAACTAACAGCAAAAAAAAAAAAAAATCTTCTCTTGTTTTCCTGCTGAAGTCAGATTTATTTTTATTAAGGCCACATGGCATTTGGTACTGTGGTTTAGAATTGTGAAACCTGAGAAAGGATTATACTACCTGAAATAAAAATGCAGGGGACGGAAAAAAGCAATTGGTCTCAACCAGCATATATATACATTCAGAAGAGTTTTCAGTTTTGAAATGTGCAATTGCTATTAGCAATTCTTTATGATTTTAGTCTCTAAAGATGCATCTCTGTGCTTAGCATTCTGCAGCTATCCTCAGGCATCATCTGTGTTCTCCTGAATCAAAAGAATTAGTTCCTTCTCTTAGCAAGAATCTGGGAAGCACATGTTTTAGTGCAGAGGAGCTTATGCGCGATGCTTGCTTGTCCAAGTTCCACAGTATGTGGTGCAAAGCAAACTTGGTGTCTGTCCAATTTTTGCTCCACATGTTTTCCAGCGCTGGCAAAGCAGAATCAGAGCTGCTTCTCAACTTCTGGGTCCTCACTTGTTGTATGGAGAAGGCATATAATAACTCATTGGTGTGTGATCTCAAGAGGAGTCAGAAAATCTGTATGATGTTTTGAGCCTTTGAAATTTTTCTACCTCCTTTTTACTTGTGATGAGAGTATAAAGAAGAAAAAGATGTCTCAACAGCTAAGCCTTGAACCCTTAAACTACTAGAAATCCTCCCATTGCCATTCAGAGCATCAGAAGTTTTGAAAATTTTATTATTTTCTCAGTGATGTAAAATTTCATATTTTACATAAAATTTCATATTTTAGTATAATTTCATCTCAATGTAGGTCAAAAACTGACTCTTACTGGAACCATCATGACTGTAATGACTTCTAATTGAAAGTCTATAGTTATGAAAAGAGCTAAAAAAATCCCTTTATTAAAATATCTGACTCTCAATTTTGGATTTATACTTTATCGGGTAACTGCTTTGAAAACCTTCTTTATGCAGTTATTTTTATAACATTTTCAAAAAAATCCCTTTGTATATCTATTTTTTCCTCCAAAATTTAGCTTTTACTTCCATGAACAGACATTTAAACATGCATTATAATAGATAAGATTATCCTGAGTGATATGACAACTTGAGATAATCTAGTGGTTTCCAGAACATTCTTTAAAAGCATCCTTCACATTTCTTTTATAAAAGGAGTTTTATAGACAGTTTTATTGAAGCAGATAGATAATTTTGAATGACTTCAAGGCTACTGCAGATTGAACCTAAGATTTTCCTGATGCATCTTTGATAAAAATTAAGAATATCTTATATTCAAGAAACAGACATTCCACAGGGATTTGGAGCAAAAGAGTTATTTTAAAAGACAATCCAGACATTGAGTGTTATAATACAAGAAATTTATCTTTGGTGATCAAAGTTATTTTCACTTTGACTTCTGTCTTAGGCTCCAAGTATCGTTGCAGTGCTATGAATCTTCCCAGCAGAATGAAAACAAGGAAAGAAATCTTAAAACAAAAACAAAAGTATGTAATAGAAGTCACTGTCTTCATTTCTTATCACTCATCACTCTCAGAATATATGTGTTCTAAAAGAGAGGTGTTAGTAGAACAAGGGTTTAGCTTAAAGAAATTACATTCCGTGATGCAGTTTTTATTATGTTATAAAATACATAATACTTGGAAATGAGAGAGTCTGGTACCTTAGGAATTACCAGATCCACGATGAGGTACTTGTTTCAATGGGGTCTGAAAAGGTCACAAGCAATTGAGGTCACATACAATTGAGGTATAATGTGCTATCAGAACTATCATTTCCAATTATATCTGTGGAACAAAAATGGCTAGACAGATATACATACCATTGGTATGAAACTATTCATTAACCATGTAAATTTGGACAATAAAACCACTTCTGAGCCTGTGCTTTCACATTTATAAATTGGAGCTAGTAGTATCAAACTTTAGGGCTAGTGTAATGATTTGGAATAATCCAACAAATTTCATGTTAGTTAGCTTTTCATTGCTTTGTCCAAAATACCTGACAGAATAACTTAGAGAAAAAAAAAGTTTATTTTGGCTTAAGGTTTCGGAGGTTCAGTGTGCGGTGGCCCAATTCTAGCACTCTAGGCCCAAGATGAGACAGCACATCTTGGCAAAAGGGGATGGTGGAAAACTGCTTCTTCATTCATGGTGTGAGGGCCAGGAAGTAGAGAGCGAGAGAGGAAGGGGCTGCAGGGAAGTAACCCTCCAGGGTTACTCCCAGGGACCCACCTCCGCCAGCCATACCCCAACTACCTGTAGTTACCACCTAGTGAGTCCATTCAAACCAGCATGGACTTGTTAGGTTAGAGCTCTCATAATCTAGTATTTCACTTTCTGTATTAACACAGAAGCTTTTGGGAGATGCCTCATATCCACACCATAACAAATTGCAAAATACATTGTCTAGAGTATAGTAAATACACACTAAATGATAAGACATGATATAAATCACATTTTCTATTTTTTGTATGAAACTATAATATGGCAAATATTGTGCAAAAGGATAAGCCTACAGGAATTTATTTAACATTGTCAGTATTCTGATGAGGCAGTCTCAATCATTAATGCTCATCTTAAATATGAGGAATTTAAGGCTTATACATAGTAACTTGTCTGAGTTCTTATGGTTACAATTACCTATGAACTGCATGCAAAACCAGGATGCTCTGACATAAGAGTTTTTAAGCACTAGAATAAGCGGTATTAATTTTTATATCCATCTATCTCTACTAACTATAGAATGAATTTGAATCTCAGTATTATTCTTCTTTTATAATGATGTACATCTTATAAATTCATACTTCAAAAATTTACATGTGCTGAACTAGATCACACATGGAGTTATTATTACTCTACTTATGAGACAAGAGGTGGTTACTTTGCATGTACCTGCTAAAGCTACTTACCTGATGTGAACTGGGCTAAACCACATAATCCTGAAAAATAGCATTGCAGTCAATGGAGAAATACGATTTCTTAAATTGATGATTTCCTCTTCCTTGGAAAAACATAAATTGGAAAGAAAAAAAAAGAGAATTCCTGAATACTTGGAATACTTTGCTTTATGTAAGATGACAGCTGAATGATGTTTTACAAACTGGTAAAGTTTTTCAGTATATTTCTTTCTAAAGAACTAAAAATTTTCATTAAAGTTGCCATAATACTTTCTTAAATGTCAAAATCTAGACAAGAAGAATTAAGGATAGGGATTCCATCAACCCTGAAGCAGGTGAACCCAGCAGTAGAGCCACAGGAAATATCCATCATGAGATTTCTCTGACCATTTGAGGACACCAGCTGCTCTGCTAAAAAGCCTTTGAAAGCATTCTTCTTTTAACCTTCTGGGGTATTTTTTAATTTCTGCTCTGGATATTTCTTGGCATAGAGATCTTGGACTACAATTTATCTTCTGTATTTATCTGTGCTGGCAGGACGACCCTAACCCATGATCCACAGCTTGGATTATTGGCAGGAAGATGTCTATGGCTGGCTTTTAAAAGTTTTTTCTTTTCCTGTTCCATCAGTCTCTGGTTTGTTTATCTTCAAGACACAAAATAATATTTCTCACCTCTCCTTTTGACCTAATTGAGTACTGACCTTTATTTGGATGCATTATTTGTATTCATATCTGAAAGAGGCATAGTGATCTTTATCACCAGTGCATATAGACATTAAGTAGTATGCCAAAAAAAAACCACGGTGAAAAAACTTCATGTTCTAAACTCTTAATGTGACTATTATGACTAAAAAGTCCACTGAGACTACATATTCTGCTTATCTTTTGTGAGGACAAATCCATGAACAATTTTTTAAAAAATTTTAAACAGATATATTTCCTTAGGATACTATCACTTTTGCCATATCTTTTTAAAAAAATACTTAGAGGATTCAAGTTTGTTTAATTTCTATCAAAAGATTAAATTTTATTTATAGATTTATATTTGGTTGCTGTTAATAAATACTTTTTAATGACTTGCCTTATTTTATTGATATTCTCTATCAAGCTGTCTGCTATTTATGTGAGACCAAAATTGTTAATATATTGCAAAAGTTATTTAGTTTCAGTAATTACATGAAGACTTAAAGGAATAAAAAGACAGGAATCATACACAATTCATCTTATACAACAATGCTACTGTTAGTTGGTTTACATTATAAGAATATTAAATAGAGTTATACATAAAAATATCACAACTTTTACATGAAAATTGATGGTATAGATAAAGCACTTTAGGCAATTAATAGGCTATTTTTGTATGTGTATATTTTACCTTTTGTTTGTTTGTGTGTGTGTTTTATTTGGATTGGACTTTGTCCTCACTTTCTCTGGATTGTTACTGTCCCTGTCAGGAGAAATTATACAATCAAACTGATCTGGCTAATAGACACTTCACCATGTATAATGAAGTAGGTCAGTTCCTGAGTACAAGTTGAGAAATTGATTGGTATAGAATTCTGTGCATTTCTACTCTTTGATTACTGGTCTTCCTTGTAATTATGTGTAATTTCTGTAGATCAGCTAAAAATCTTATTGGTTTTCCTTAGTTACTGAAGTAGGCAGAATAGTAAGAATTTCTGGACATAAATTGGAGAATATATTAAAAATTAAATTATAATGTAACAGAAGATATCAAGTTTCTAAAAGTATCAAATAAAATATTGATTCTCTAAAAAATTTTTTCTGAATTTAAATTGAACAACAGAAATCCCTATTGGACTGACACAAAACAATATTTCTGAAATACAGAATTTGACACAACTTTAATACAACTTTTCTCTTAATGACATGCCTATATGATTCAATTAAAGACAGAATAATTATTTTTCAAGGATTAATTCAAAATTTATTTCAGAGAATATTGCATAATTGTTTTCATGTCATTATTATTTTGAAAGTTCTATAGTTTTAGATTTTGCTTAACATAATCTTGAGACCTCTATACTCTTATACATAAAACACATAGTCTTCAATACATAGTTATCATATTTAAGGAAGAAAGCCAGCCAACTTTCACATTTTTTGCTTTAAAATGTTAGCAAGCTTCTTATAGCATGAAAATCCTAATATAGAGAGGTAGAAAGCAACCAACAGCATAAAATGTACTTTTATGTTTCTTCCTTGAATTGATGTCACAGATGTTCTTGAAGATATATGAGGGAAAACAAAACACAATTGTTTTATTTTATATAAGTGGTTATTGAATACCTAGAAAATCAATGAAACATATTTTTAGTTTTATAATTAAAAAAAACAAACTACAGTAATAAAATTTACTTTCATTAATAGAAGCAAGAGTACTATATTTTACTTTTTGCTCCTTAAGGATGCAGTTGTAATATAATTTTGGAAAAATTGGGGATAAATAGAGGATTAAGCAAAGCTGAAACTGATAAATGCATACTATATACAACATATGTAGTGTAATAGAAGAAAACATAGCCAATTGCTTTTAAGCATTGTGATGGAATTGTACTGGACTGTCATGGAGTGATCCATTTGGTTCATTCTCATTGTACCCCACTTCTGCAGACTGGGCATAGAAGAATGTTCTGGATTGTCTTCAGTGAAACAGCATCAAAAACTATTAAAGTATCAAGAGCAAGGAAAACTTAATTACATAAAAAGGAAAATGAATGGAAAAATGTAAGGAATAAGCATTCTAGATTGATAATCAGATACAGTGGTACCCCCAGATCTGTATGGATCACCATTACCAGAGTTAAGTCCATTCCACAGCTGCTATGAGTGTGGCTGATAACAAACTTCTCCTACCTTCCTTGCATAACATCCCATCTCTAGACCTGGTCCATGGCTTATTGAAGTGTAATTTTTATTGCTTTCTTGTCACTGTGTTGCTTAGTTACATTATGGTATGCACATTGTTGCTGGGTTTTTCCAGTTCTGATTTTTAAAAAATAAACAGGATTCAAAATCATCTGAAAATAGAAAAGATTAATTAGCAAAAAATCTATTCTAAAGGACTTTTCCTACTTAATTATGAAATCCTAATAAGAAAGATGTTTACATTGCAAGAAATCCTTTTACCCTTTCTATTTCAGAATCTACTCATATAACTGCCTCATTTCCATTTTTGACAAATTTCTTGCTGTATCTATGTTCAGTATGTATGTGTGAGTGTGTGTGTGTTTGTGCACGTGCGCATATAGGGATAGTACAGCTTAATTTTAGTTCCTACAGAGACTCAAAGATTCTAAAAGTGGTTTTATTATATCCATAAACATAATATTTTGATATTATTATTAGAATTTATAATTGTTAAGTAATTTCAACATTGGCAACTCTTTTTGGTAATTTTTAAGCTTAAGCACTGTGCACAAGTTTCAAGGTGTGACTGAATCTTGCTGGAACTGAGTATGCTTGAACTGCCTTCCATGGTAGTAGCAAGTATTGATGGTCTCAAGAGTGTTGCATAAATAATAGCAACAAAACCTCTAGGATATACAATAACATAACCATAAATATTTTGAACTGTGGTTCTGGGTGTGGGTTGGACATTTCTGCTGACCTAAGCTGAGCTTGGTTGGGCTTACTCATGTGTGTGTAATGAGCTGAATCTCAGCTACAAGTTGCCATGTCTGAGCTTTGACTGGTACAGCTGGGTGTACTGGGCTCTGCTGTGTTCTAATATTGTAGGAGAAGAGCAAGAGAAAGAAAATGGAAGGACTGTTGACCTCTGCTCACATTTAATGTGTCACTGTTCTATAACCTAAAGCAGTCAGTGTCCGAGCCCAAAGTCTGTGTGGAAAAGCATGAAGAAATGGTTGTACTTAAAGGCCACTGTGGTCTGCAACTCAGTTTGAACTCTCACTCATGTTTCCACATCATCATTTTTACTTTCACAGTTATACATGTGAGGGAATGGAATTGTTCCTGGGATTTAAAGGAAGAGATGCAAACAAATATTAAATCTATACTCTGGGCATATGACATTATCACAAGAACTTTACTTTCTTAGGGTGCAAGGTCCCCAGTATATTTCTGAGAAGAGGAAAGACGTTTGACCCAAGGCTCAGAAAATATAGCAATATTGCAATATTTAATAAAATATTTCAATTTTATTAAATGCAAAATGTGTAAATCATCTACCATATACAGGCTTAAGATCCTGTTTGCTAGATAGTTGGTATTAAAGTACAAAGAACATATCATAAATCAATGCTCTTCAAAATTAAAAGTACATTTGATTTACCTGAAGGTTTTATTAAAATTTATATTCTGATCTGGTAGATTCTGATGTAGTAGAGCTGTGGTTAGGCACAAAATTTTCCATTTCTAAACAGCTCCTAGGTGAAGCTTCCATTCCTGGTGTGGGGACCATCACACTGTAGCAAGGTCATAGGCTCAGACTTTGACAGACACAGCCTAACATGAGCAGTAAGAGTGAGGCATGTAAACAGATAAAGAAGTCTGTGTAAGTGAAATAATAGAATTATGTGTAGGAAAGCAGAACAGAAGAGAGTTTTCAGCCTGGTTTGCATTGGGTCAGTCAGTGCATGGAGCCACCTAATGCCGTAGCACAGTCAGGAAAGCACAAGTACTGCATGTCACGATAGTAGTTGATGGGAGCCATCTACCTATCTATAGACTTAAAGTGGACCATTAACTTGATTAGATATGATCTTTAGCACTGCTGCCCTTGTGGCCCTGTGTAAAGAGAAAAAAAAATGTCAACCTCAAGATCACCCTGTGTTGAGAGCCACAGTGAATGTGCTGAGAGGTAGGATGCTGGTAATGGACCCAAGACATATTTAAAAGATAGGAGTAGACACATTTGTGATTAAATAGCTGAGTAAGGAAAGTAGTGGAAAAGACAAATTCAGCACCTTTAGTTAGGATGTGAGTTTTCATGCATGTGAAAACTCTTTTCTCAAAGGAGAAATTGAGAGGAAAAACTACAAACTATATTCTGGTCAAAAAACACTTACTGTGCAAGGAAGTCTACACTTCATCCCAGAAAAGGAACAAGTTAATGCTTACTGGAAAAATCTAAGTCTCGATTCTTGGGTCTTTGTTCCATAAGCCTCTTCATTCTGCTTTGCTGTAGTAGTTCACTGTGTGAGGATGGTTTCCTCAGAGGCTTATCTAACAGTGCACCCTTTGGAACTGCTGATAGTTACTTATTCTCATTTCCACATGATTTTACTTCACGCTTCCCCACTAGGTAAACCTGTCAGTTACATTGGCCACATTGCCAACCTGGGAATCAGCTCCCAGGCTAAGCTAATTGGAGTTGTCCCTCTATTGCTGATGTTATCTTAAGACAACCGGTCTGTTCAACAGGTCACAAATCATAAAGAGACTTGAAGTAAGCTTAATCCTAGGAAGAATGGAAGAAACTAGAATCCTAATGGCATCTTTTACATCCCTGGATCCATACTACTTAAAGCCTTATCTATCCTAGACTAGCTACATAATCCAATAGCTTCCTTTCATAGTGTTGAAATCTACTCTGATGTAGATTTGTGTCTCTTGTAAACAGAAGAATCATGGATAACATCTTCTACAGAGAATAAAATTATCTATTTTTCCAGTTTCATTGAATGAAAATCTTCCTTGTTGTTAGACTCATGAAAACTACCATTATTTGATCATGTGACTCATTCTAGACATTTGCAAAGCTACAGGGAAAATGTCAGAAATAAAATATAAATGCACAACACTCCATTTTTTGTAAGAACTGATGCCTCTGTTACATACCTTCTTTTTAATATGTTCAGGAACATTTTTAAATGGGCAAAGAAGCACCATAGAGTGACTTTATTTTGTTTCCTGGGGGGAACTAACTTTGGTAGCATAATAAAGGAGGCAAATCTTTCACAGCAATCAATAGGTGTTTTTTAAGGGATATCATAATATCTCCAAATCCAAATATATAAACAAATTAATAGCACCAAAGGAAAAAATGCCAGAAGATCAAAAAAGAATGAGCATAATCCATTAGCAGTTTCTGGCAGCCTGGGGAGAAAAGGAAGGGAACAGAATTCTAATGCAAGGGAGTAAATTCAAAGAGGAGCATAGCAGGAAGGAACAAATAATAAGTAAAAGGCCAAGGTTTTAATCATTTACTGCATTTAATCACTACCTGAATATAAAACCTATGAATACCCTCTGAGGTCATTTATCTATTTAAACTACTATTTTTAAAATATGTCCCTAAATCCTATACCACAAAAAAATGAATTGCATTATTTAGAAATGCCATATTATTTGAGAGTCCTTTGTAAAACACTTTGAAAATACCTAACCATTAAGAAGTACAGAACATGTTTGAGATAATAGGTATATTTACAGATGAATTGCAGGAAGAGAAAAAGGGAGACAAAGCTATAAGGGTGTATTGTAACTAAGCAGTAGTCATTTTGAGTACTAGTAATTGTTATTCATTCTTGGAAATAAATATTAAATTTCCAAATCTTTCCCACTTTTCCAACCAAGCTGAGTACTTTACCACTTTTAAAGACTGGGTAACAACAGAGTCTAAAATAGTTGAAAACAAACTTCAGAAGACGAGAGTAAGGGAACACTTTACAGAGTATCTTGCCTCAGTGGATTACAACTTTTTTGAAGAGAAAGTTTCTGGTGATGTAAATAATGAAAACACAGTGCAATGCCTTTATTTTTTTTTTTCTTGAAACAACTCCAAAAGTATTAGATATTTTGTTCTCAGAAATCATCTAATAGATATATAAATATTAGTTTCCTATTCCTACAAATAAGTATCTTTTTCCAAATAAGAATTATTTACAAAGCAAAACCATCTCTTGACCATTGTGTGTCATACTTTACATTTGATTCATTCACCTAAACTTTCCTAAGACAATGCATTAATTTAAACTGAGCACTAAGTAGAGAGCTATATGCTGTCTGTCAGTGTTGGTGCTTTTTGAGACAATCCAGGTAGAAATGCAGGCAACCATAATTGCTTATTCATCTCAACAAAGTGAAATAATTCTTAGATAATATTCATATGTTTATTGCTCTATTACTCTCGATTTCTCCCATTAGAATCTTGTAAGCAAGTTTTAGGGATGCCTGGATAGTCATTTTACTGCTGTTTTACGATTCTCAGTCTAGTCATTTGTTCATACACCCACTAATTTATTCCATAAATTACTGAGCCTTCATTGCGGGCAAGGCATTGTGCCAGGCAGGCAGGAGCAGAGAAGGCTGAGTAATTTACAGTTTCAACTTTCAGCGAGCTTCCTAACAATGAGAACAGAAAAGCTATGTGCTAAATATCTACAGCATAAGACAATGTGACTGAGAAGACAAATGGATGGTTGTAATCATGCGAGGTCCTAAGACTTGAAGGTAACATTTGAATGTTAATTTGAAATATTAATAATGTTTGGAGAGATAAAGGAATAGTCAGATGAAAAGGATACCAGAAGCAAACACATAAAAACTGAAAAGTATAGAGCATGTTTGAGAGAGTGGGTAGACTAACAGATTGAAACCAATCAAGAGAGAGAAAATGAAACAGGTATTTTGTGAGCAAATAATAGCAGATTTTGAATGTCAATCAATGAACAGCCACTTCACTTGGTAGAAAATGAAGAACAATTAGGAATGTTTGTTTAAGTCATGCTAAGGTCAGGGTACAGTTTTGAGATTAGAGTATAGGACGAATTGTGTTGTGTTGATCTTGGAGTCAGGGAGACTAGGCTCTTAAAAAAAATCTTAGCGAGAGAAATGGGAGTTTGAACTACGGTCTTGCACTAGGAATGTAAAGGAGAAGACGGATGAGAAAAATATTGTGGAAATAGAATCAATATGGCATGGGAAGTG
>CM053408.1:11984518-12042051 GCA_028644305.1 Xerus rutilus | reverse complement strand
AAAGAAAGAAAATTAAATGAGATCAACCATTAACAGTATTTGGAGGAGTGCTTAGAAACTATAACCATGAAAAAATGAATATCAAATTATATTGTGAGAATTAGAAAGGACAATACACAGTAACTCTGAGAAGAATGTCAGTAGGACATAATTCACAACTATTGAGAAGATATTGAAGAATGATACAAATGTGGGAAATTATCTTATCTAGCATTATGACATTTTCTAGTAATAAATATTTCTCCAATGAGACATTTTGGTTGCACAGAGTTCAGAGTTCAGAGTTTAAAACCAAAAATAATTTGTACTTATCTTATTGTCAGGAGAGTATAATGATGTTCATGTTGAAAGATAAAAGTTAGTCGATCTGGGAGCCAGGAATGAATTGCTTGTTTTTTAGAGTCTCTTCTTGACCCAGAGTTTTTTGTACAAGAAAACTTTTTCCTTGTCAATTTGAATATTAATTGAGTTTGGCATACAGTGGGTCTTCATTATTAGAGAATTTTACTCCTCCTACCCATGCAAGGAAAATTTGGCAAAACTTGAAGATGACTTTATGATTCTAAACATTCTATAATGCAGGGGACAGCCTGTCTATGAATTTACCCACATATATATTTATAAGAGAGAGTGATTTTCACTTCTTTCTCTTTATGTAGATTATTCGATTCCTCATGTACTCAGAGATGTGGCTATCTATTGATTGTTTCATGAACATCAAGATTTTAATTTTCAAGATTGAAGAATATAGCATGCTACTGTGAGGTCTACACACATCTAAGGGTATTGCAAATTCCAATGAATAAAGAAGCCTGGATTACATTTCTTTTCTTTCTTTCTTTTTTTTTTCCTTTTTTGGGTACTGGAGATTGAACTCAGGGGTACTTGACCACTGAGCCACATCCCCAGCCCTATTTTTGTGTTTTATGTAGAGACAGGGTCTCACTGAGTTGCTTAGCACCTCACCGTTGCTGAGGCTGGCTTTGAACTCGCAATTCTCCTGTCTCAGCCTCCCTAAATGCTGAGATTACAGGCTTGTGCCACCACCCGGCTTGGATTACATTTCTTATAGAACAAGAATAATTTGTTTTTAAATTATGTATATTTAATTTCTATCAAATTTATTTTCTAATTAAAAACTAAAACCATGAGAGCTCATGGATTATAATGTACCTTTCAATAAGTGTTTAAGTTTATTAACAATGAATTATAAAATACTTATTGGAAAGAATTAGGTATATTGTGGGAATCATATTTTGGCAGTAAGAAAAATACTAATTCCCTTAAAATTAAATACACGAAAAGAAGACTCAAATCAAAAAATGGAATTGTAAGAGTGGCTAATTTGGCTTTCACTTTGAACAAATATGGTTATAAACTGTAGTTCTCTTCATGACTTTTTAATTTGTGTCTTTGTTAAAAATGAGCAACCTTTGAAACCCCTGCGAATATTTCTAATCTCTAAGGGAAATTGTTCTAGAAGTGTGGTTATGGTTGACAGACCCCATTACAGTTTGGGTATGAGGTGTCCTTTGAAAGCTCATGTGTGAGACAATATAGAAATGTTCAGAGGTAAAATTATTAGATTATGAGAGCTGTAACCAAATCAAAGGATTAATCCATTTGATGGATTAATAATTTGAATGGATTAATGGGTGGTAACTGTAGGCAGGTTGGGTGTGGCTGGGAGAAGTAGCTCAATGGGGGCATGCCCTTGTGGATTATATTATCCCTGACTCTTTGTACTTTCTCTCTCTCTCTCTGCTTCTTGGTTTCCACGTCCTCAGTTGCTTTCTTGTGCCATGCATTTTGGTCATGATGCTCTGCCTCACCTCAGGCCTTAAGCTATGGAGTGAACCTCGGAAACCATGAGCCAAATTAAACTTTTCCTTTTCTAAGTTGTTCCTGTTGGTCGTAAAGATGGAAAGCTAACACAGTTTTTGACAATCCCATTTGTTCCCAACTCTTGCTATTTTTGACTGTGTGATTACTACTCCTAGATTGGGTGAGACTTGTTTTTAACCAATGGAAATCAATATGGTAGAGAAATAAATAAGGCAAAAGTGATAGAATATCAATCCCATGATTACATTAACTTATAAAGAAAAGGCAATGGAATGAATCTGACATAATTTGCCCATGTACATATATGAATATACCACAGTGAATCTTACCATCATGCACAAGACTGGGGTCCTCATTAGAGTAAGATATAGTCCATACTTATATAATTGTATCAAAATAGATTCTACTTTCATGTGTAAAGAAAAAGAATCAATTAAAAATCAACTAAAAATGATCTATTTTAGCAGAATAGAAACAGAAATTCACCTTCTGGCTTGATAAAACTTGTTAATCATGTTGAGGAAGCCTATATGACAAGGAGCTAGAGTTGTATCTAGGAATTGTGGGTGATCTCTAGGACATGTGGGATCCTCGACTTGGTAGTCAGCAAAAGCCTGGAACTCAGTCATGCAGTAATTACAAAATGAATTCTGCTAAATGAAAGAACTTGGAAATAGATTCTTCCCTAGTTAATATTCCAGATGAAAAATGGCTCAGTCAATACTTCTAGAGGATTATTATGAGACCCTGAACAAAGGACTCAGATAAGTGATGTAATTGAACACAGAAATGTGAAATGTTAAGTGTATGTGGTTTCAGCTGGTAAATCTGTGTTAATTTGTTAACCCAGAGTTAGAAAATAATTAGAATGGAGATTTACAGATGCTGCTGCTGCCTATAGTTGCCCACTTCCAGCCATGGTCAACCCAATGGTTATAGGTGGTATGCCCTTGGTCACACCGCCTTCAAGCCATTTGCAGACAAAATTTCAAAGACAGAAAACTTTTGTGTCCTGAGCACTGATATAATCTGATTATAATAATTCCTGCTTCCACAGAATTATTCCAGGATTTATGTGCCAGGGTGATGATATCAAATGTCACAATGGCCCTGGTGGCAAGTCTATCTTTGGGGAGGAAGTTGATGATGAGAACTTCATCTGGAAGCACACAGGTCCTGCCATCTTGTTCATGGCAAGACCTGGACCAAATGCAAACAGTTGCCCATGTTTCATCTGCTTTGCTAAGACTGAGTGGGTGGATGGCAAGCAGAGGGTCTTTGGGAATGTGAAAGAAGGTTTAAACAAACGGGAGCCAAGGAATGCTTTGGGTCTGGTAATGGAAGACCTGCAAGGTCACCATTGCCAACTGCACACAAGATTAACACATTTGACTTGTGTTTTTCTGAACCGTAAGACCATTCCTTCTGTCTTCCAGGAGATTCCTCTTCCCCACCTGCTTGCAATACACTGTTCCGTAGCGTTCATGCTGTCAATGCAGTTCTTTGGGTTCCATATTTTCCTATTCCCCTCCAAGTCTAGCTGGATTGTAGATTTAAGTTTGTAATTATGAATAAAAACTAAATAACATCAAAAACTAAATGATAAAATTCACACTCTGGGATTTGACTTTGCAGACCTATCCATTCATTATGCATTGTGGTGTTCACTGTATATAGCAGAAGACGAGAGCTCCTGGAAGAGGGTGGAGGAGTTACTCAGTTATGATAATCTACTGCATCAGCCAGGCCTCATCACACTGAAGGAAGCAGGAAACCTTAACATCTACACAGAGATGGGCTATAAATCTCACTTGGCAACTAGTGATAATTGATGTTTGAAACTCTAAGTTGTACCTAATCCATTCTTTATTTACTTATTTTTTAATGGAAAAAGGAATTCAGAAATTTTCAAAGGCAATTCATTGGGCTTTTGTGTAAATTGTACAAAACACACAGACACACACACACACACATTTTAAATGATTCAAGAGAGAATGAGTCATCAACAGATGGTTTCAATTAAACTTTTTTTTCCAAACACACTCACCAAGGATAAACCAACCCATTTAGATGTCTGGTTTTTACACATTTGTTTTTCTATTTGTTTTTAAGCTTAAGTAAGGTTAATTTAAGATGTTTCAATATCTTAGTGGGCTATGCTATAAGACATTGTTTTCTTATCCATGACACGTTTTGGCCACAAATAGAAAAGTAGGTAATTATACTTAAAGGATTAGATACATAAAGCATGGCAAAAAGTATGAATATTTAAAATCATGTTTGCTCTATAAAATAATCTAATATTTTTATGAAAATCATGACCTAAAAATATAACCCTGGCTAAGAATCTGAGTACTTTGTCCAAGAGCGAGAAAATAAAGACATGAGGTTGCACACATTTTTGGCCAACTAGTCAGCAAAATATTGAATTGTTTTCTGTTTTCTGTTCATGTATTACAAAAGAGTTTAGAGTATCTAACTTGAAAAATTACAGTGACATTCAAAGAAATCTAGTAGCAGGAGGTGCCAGATATTTCCCAAATCGATTGCATAATTGTGGTGTATCCGAGTTCTCCAGAGAAACAAAACAAATAGGATATATGTATTTTTTGTTTTATTTCAAGTGATGTGTGAGTTATTTAAGAAATGTATTATTTGAAGTAATAGACTCATGTGATCCATATGTTGATAAATTCAAAATAGGAAGGCAAGTAGACTTTGTACTCGGACAGGATTTCTATGTTACAGGCATAAGACAGAACTTTTCCTTCTCTGGGAAATCTGCTTTTGCTTTTAAAGTCCTCAACTTATTGAGTAAGGCCCATCCATGTTATCCTTTACTTAATGTCAACTGATTATAGATGTTAAGTACATCTACAAAATACTTAAAGATATTGTACCACCACTTTATTAGCATTTGATTAAATAACTGTGTAGTATAACTTTGCCAAGATTTTACATAAAAGTAGATCACATCTGATTTCTTAGTTTTTTCAATTTTTTTCAAATAAATATACACATATATCATATTACACTGAATATATTCATGTTTATTAAATCAACTATTAATTAGTTCATTCTTAGTTAATATAATTTCCATTCATGCTAATATGTATTTAACATTAATCCAAATAAAATAGATTACGTATTTATATATTTATTGATTCAAAGAGCCCTTATAAAACATTTGCTGTTCTTTATTCTGAGACACAAACAACAGATATGAATTTGCCTTTATGTACTGAAGAAGTTAAATTTCATTGAGTTGAAGTGCTAAGTATTAAGTATCATTCCTAATTTTCTATTGGAAAACATTTCTACATACATTTGTTATAGTTTATCTATGGCTCTACAAGCAATCCACTATATTATGTGCCCAGTATACTTAAAAGTCAAAAAAAAAAAATGTCTCATGCTCTACAGAGTTAATAGTCTGCTAAGATTTACTCAGCTCTGAGTTCTGTCACTACGTGTTGTGGGCAGATTGCTGTAATTTGAGGTTTGATTTCGTTATCTGGGCAATGGGAATTACACCAGATAATATTTTAGTAAGACTTCTTATGGTTGCAAAATATCATTCTCAAGACTTTGTATATAAAGGCAATCACCAGTGAGTAGGAATGGATGCATTATTTTAATGATTTGATTCCAAGAAGGGAGAACTGAACTCCATATCTGTATTCTCTTGTTTATACTGGGGACTGAGCCCAGGGACACTTTAGAGTCACAACTGGATTGCCTTCACAACATAATGAAAGTTACCATCAAAATCTGATAGAGAAAATTACTAATAAGTAGGAAATACAGAGATCAATAGCAAAAGACATACTTTAAGATTAAGCAACCATTAAAAAAACAGTAGCATTATGGTTTCTAGACAATTAATTGGTTATGAACTATAAATGGAGAAAAGTGTCATGAAATTTGAGAGCTTGAAATACTAGATTATGTGTTAAAGATGGATAGACAGAGGTCTTGTTATGTTTGATCTCCATGTTTGATCTTATTTTCTAACTTTGGCCATCATAAAGAAACCCTCGCCTGGTAAAATACAGGCTACAAAGAAGTAAAGGTTTTTAGTACTTGTAGGGAGCAATTCAGCCGAATTTGTTGAATTTATTTTCAGTAAAAATTGTGTACTGGACAATGAAATCATCATGATGCCATTAATAATATGCATATGTGATGTGTCATGAATTGGACAGAAAGCTACTCTGTTTTGCATATCTTTTCTTCATGAAGAAAGATCAACCCCTCTTTTCTTTAGCTGAACTGCCTGCAGTATTCTGTGCACACCAAAGCTTCATTCTTCCTCGTCTTGGCTTTCTATTTTCATAGCGATGGGAATGGAATGGAATCTTCGGCACTCAGCCATTATCCGACCCTTTGTGGCCATAGCCTTTGACTCAGCCCGGAGTTCACCATAACTTATTTTTACAATGATCTTGAGATGCAGCCAGTCCACTTGGCAACAATTTCACTCCCACTCAGCTTGTTTCAAAATGGGGATTCTTGTCGTTTCTCTTAAGAGCATTTCTAGTTTTGGTATGAATCCTTTTAAAATAAAACAGCTGTGATGCAAATGACTAGAGGCAAAATGCTTTTTCCTAATTCCCTAGTTCTATCTTGACTGCTAAACTCTATAGAGCTCTCTGCATTCTTTCTGAATCATAAACATGTTACTCGAGCTGGCAATATTTTCTCAAGAAATTTCTGGGTAGTGCATGTTTTTTTTTTTTTAAATAATAGTTAACAGTTCATGTTTTCCTGTGATGTGCTGTAGGGAATATTCCCAGCATGTGCATCCCAAATGCTTGCCTTGCTTAGCATTACATTATTGGAATTGTTTGTGACTATCAGTGATGCATGGGGGACATAGCAAGGTGTGATTGGGGTTCTTTCCTCTCTGATTTTTGATGTTCTCCTTTTATGGATTTGTTGGACTGTTGACTGCATTTTCCATTTCAGGCTTTTTTTTTTTTCTCTCTTTCTCTCTCTCTCTCTGTCCTTGGTGGGATTTTTACAACCTAGAATGAATTGATACGTTTCCATTTTGCCAGGTACCATTTTCTAGTGTTTTCCCAATCACTCTTTTCAGTGACCCTTTATTTATTTACTTATTTATTTCACATAGTAAATTTTATGATCAGGAGATTTATAGAAATAAAGGGCAATTAGAAACAATGAACTCATCTTGCTTGAAATCATACCTTATCGTGTACTTTAATGATTCTCAACTGAGCACATGTATGTCTACCAGATTGTAACAGTGGTTCCTTCACCTTCTGAATATAGCCCTTATAGCTCTAAGGTTTATTTTTTAAAAAATGTTTTTTTCTTTCTTCTCCCCTCTCACTCTCCCTAACAAGATTAGAGAGACAGTGTTATCTTTTGTTCCCTTAGTTAATTGACCTTGAGCGCACCCAGTACAGGAAGGAGATGCCTGCTGAGGATCTGGGAAGTGAATATATCCCAAATTAACAAGTGAATCCTAACATGCCATAGGGGTACCCTGGGACCTTCTACTAGAGCACACCTGAAATGTGACTCTTGAAGTCCCTTTAAAACCCCCCAGTCCCTCCTGATCAAGAGGGTTGCAGCTTTTGGGACAGGAGTCTCTTGTGTTTCTTCTTTGCTAGCAAAGCAATAAACCTTCTTTTTCCTTTTTCTCAAAACCATGTCCTCATTATTAAATTGGCATTGATTGGCATTGGGGACAGGGGCCAAGCACACTGAGGGCTATTAAGTCCTCAGGGACTTCGGGGTCCATCCTGCATTTCTGATTCAGTACTTCAGGGGAGTGGAGGAGTCTGAGAATTTGAACTTCTAAGAAGTTCCCTGGCGATACCACTGCTGCTGGTCCAGGGAGAAGGCTTTGAGTATCACCCCTGTAAAACATGGAGAATATCCGGTTCTAGTCATATTGTTCAAATAAAATTTCGAGCTGCCATTCACTGAAGAGGGCACGCTTGGCCTTGTATTTTAGAAACGGCTCTGACCTTCTTAAAACAGCCCACTTTCTTTAAGCTTAGTTCTTTCGTTCTATAAATAAAACTCGAATTGAAGGATTGGCCATATTTCTGACAACTCACGAGGCTTACCAAGGTCAATTTTGTTTGCCAAATCACTTAAAGTACAATTCTACTCACTATTGCCTGGCGTGGATGACTGCACGTTTTTTATGTACATAATACTTTTTGACACAAGGAAATAAGAAGCTATGAAAATAAGGTTGATAAATCAGTAAAGAAGTTTTTCCTTAAATGGTCACAATCTGTCAAGAGCTGATAAGGAAAGAATCCTGTGGGGACAATGACAAAAAAACTTAAGGCCATCAACTCCATGTCAGTACTGGGCCAGAAAACAAATAGAATTGGAGACAATTCAGAACACATACTACAAATTAGAGGTCATACCCCAAACTTCTTTCAATCTTAGACTTTCAAAAAGACGATTTAGGAATGCAGAGGACTTTGGGTAAGTCCACACTGACAGTCACATTGTGCCTTTACTTTTGAGTTTCTTTGGTAAATTTTCTTCCGTTTTCTCAGCTTCTCTGTGTTATATGTCAGATCATCTGCAATATAAAATGCTTGAGGCAAAAACTGAGGCAGAGCAAAGGTAAGTTAATCACAAGATCTGTGTTAATGATGAGGAGTTAGAGAAACTGAAGCAGTGCTTAACATATTTCTGTTGTGCCTCTATGAGGTATGTCCCAAATAGTTTTGAAGTTTTGTAATGTTATTGGAAAGAATATTGGGAGATTTGGTTGAGATAATTAATCATAGACTCATAGATCCACAGATATTACAATATGGTTAATTTTCTATTTTCACATAGTGCTATATAAATTATGTGTCTCAGATATCTATTTTTTATTTTGACATTAAATGAGTTAGGTGACGGATTTTGATGCCACTTCTTACACAGAATAGAAAAAATGAATGGCAGCAGATAATGGGTCAATTGGAGTTGTGATCTATAAAATAATGTAATTTAAAATTTAAAAGTTTGCAGTAAAGGTGGGATAAAAATTGTTAATATTGATATACCTTAGTCACTGAGTGGTTGCTGTATTCACGGTCCTATTCTACATACCTTTATATTGGTTATGTAATTTAACACACACATATACTCACACACACAGGCACACAATGCTGAGGCAGGTGCTTCCATTCACATTCAATAGATAAGGAAGTTTCCTTAAGCTGTCCTATGTTACTTCCTAGGTTGTGAAGTGTACAACTTCCTTAATCTGTTTCCTGGATAGCATTCCATGTAGTTTATGGACACTTAGCTTTAAGGAAGTCAAATACTTAAAACTGATGAAAGACACAGAAATTCATGAATGAAAGACTGGCCCTGATAATAAATACTGAAGCTAGAACTTAAATCTATCTCATTCTTTTCATTACATTCCTTCATTAAAAGTTTGCATTAATGCTTTCAAGGTTATTAATATGTGTGAACAAGCTTGTCTTGGCTGCGAAAAACAGCTGAATAGGAATAACTTGCCAGAGTGAAATTTAATCAAAAAAGAGAAGTGAAGTAGACACAGATTTTTTTTAGCACACATATATTAGTATAACAAAAGACATCCAGCTCAATTGACATGCAAAAGTGATCAAGAAAACAATGCAGCATCTTAAAGAATTACTAAAATGTAAGAGAGCCAGGGGGAAGTAGCTCAGTGACTAATTTTTCTGAATAACAGGAAATAAAGATTCCCTAAAATAAAAGGGATAAATTTGATTTTATTATATTTTTATTTCCACCATGTATTTCCTCTTCTTGTTCCAAAAAAAAAGCAACTTGGTATGTGCATTTATTTTCTCCTAAATGTTTGCTATGCTGAGTTATGTCAATGGTGAGATGAGTTTCCTTGAAGGTGTGGCCAGGGCCCTTGAAGGTGAGGAAAACCTGGTCTCTGGAGAAGGGAGCTTAGATTCTCCTAAGAAGAGAATCCCTCTTGCTGTGGCTCTGGTGCCTGGGCTCAGCTCTGCTCCTGATCTTACAGAGGCTCTGACCCAAAGCATGAGCCTGTAGCCAGAGTATACTGAATTTAAGAGAGAAACTATGTAAATTTATTTTTCTTATAATTAATTTCTGTGGCCTAGGAGAGGAAAAACTGTATGAGAAACATGTAGATAAAGGTAATTGATTCAGAACATTATTAGGGATGACAGAATGGCTACAATGTCAGAACAATTGAATCATCTTAGAGCATAAAACTAGCTGATGTTTTAATACATAAGGAATGCACTATGTGTCACTAAAGGAAGGAAAATGAGTCTAAGGGAATTAAAAACAAAGATAAACTTTTGCACAAAAGAAGAGAGGGCAAAACATAAATATAACTTCAAAATTATTCAGAAAGGAGATTCAATGGAACTACCATTTCACTGTTTATATCATATAGTGTTGATTATTGTAAACTAGGAAGGATCAATGTAGTTATGATATTGCGTGAAGTATTTGATCTTAACAGTAGCTGAATTAAGAAAAAGTTCATTATACTCTTTTATAGTTGCATAATTAGGCTATTTTACTGAGACAGAAAACATTATAATTATTGCATAATCCTTTAAAAGGTACTTTATACACCAAATGGAAACATGCAGGTACAAATTGTTTTCTTTCAAATGAATGGTATTATTACTCACTGCTTTTTAATCCCCAGAACTGATTACAGCATTTTTTCTTCCCTTGACTATAGATTTAATAGCTGTAATTTTCCTTTGAAAGAAGTAATGTTAGAGTAAAAAACATTGACACTGGTTTAAAGAGGGCTTTTCTGCATCTAGAAGTAATTATCAGTAGTAATTAGGCTGCATCACAGTTAAGACTCACTGAAAGAATCAGGGAAGAATGAACAACCTCCCAGGTGCCTAACGTCCCTGTTTAAGTCCAGGCAAGGCAGGCTCTTCATTGGCCTTAATGTATAATAAGAAACTAGTTCTACTTTATCACCCTGGTGGCGGGAAGGGTCTTAATGTGATTTTTTCTTTTTTTTTTTTTTGGTACTGGGGATTGAACTCAGGGGGCACTCGACCCCTGAGCCACATCCCCAGCCCTATTTTGTGTTTTATGTAGAAACAGGGTCTCACTGAGTTCTTAGCGCCTCGCCGTTGCTGAGGCTGGCTTTGAACTCTTAATTTTCCTGTCTCAGCCTCCCAAAGTGCTGGGATTACAAGCATGAGTCACCACGCTCGGCTTCTTAATGTGTTTTTATGATGTTGAAATTCACGCCAGCTTTAATTGGCCATGTTAGAGTGTACAATTCAGTGGCATTTAGTACCTTCATAGTGTTGTGCAACAAAAAGATTCACTTTTAATAAGTGTGTTGTGAAACATACATATAGCCTCAAATAAAGACCCAAAATAAACAACAGAGAAAATCAGAAGTAGGTATTGAGATGGTTCCACTGTTGGCTGACCAATGCCTTTTAATGCGGTCACCATATCTAATAAGAAGTATCTCTATCTGGTTGCAAGTAACTGAGCTTTTCAGGACACTCTCAAAGTGCTGCTCTGGCTAAGGAAGGATGGCAAAGCCATGGATAACGTTGTCTCCTATGGCTGTGTGTACTTGACTGTCTTACAAGTCCTTACTAGACTTGGCGTTATAAAATTTTTATAGCACATTAGGTTTTTCTTTCTGTTTTTTCACTTTTTCTTTAATAAAGCAAGGAGGCCTTCTAGAGTAGGCTATGGAAAATCAACATTCAAAGAGAAATTTTTATTTTAAATAGAGCCAAAAATGATTTTTCTGAACCTACAATTGGAATAATTAATACTAGGAACTGGAAATTTAGGAAATGAATTTTAGTGCTTACAGAAACTGGTGTGAAAGGAAGAACTTTCACGTATGAATGAGTAGATTAAGTCTATTTGCCTGTTTGGAGAGAAAAAAAAAAATTACAAAGGCTAGCAAAGAAATTTAGAAAAGCGAAGAAGGGACCTGAGGATTGAGGATAAGAGCAGGCACCCAGATGTGGAGAGCCCAGCTGTGGGTTGTTTCTAAAAGACAAACTTGAACTTGGTCGAGTGTTTACACTGTTTCTTTTGATTAAAAACCATGACAACTTGACTCAGATAGTTTCCATTCTGCTATGAACATGAGATCTCAGATGATATAGAACTTTAAACATGAGATCTAATCGAACACTGCAGAATAAAAGGCAAGACTCTAACAGAATAAAGACTAATAAAAGCCAACATCGTGCTGCTGAGTGAGGTTTGAAGGGCTAAGGCCTCAGCTCCTAAGCCACACAGGAAGACAAGAGGGACAGCCTCAGGCTGTGCAGGTGAGTAAACCCGAGTTGCTAATCCTACAGAAAAGCATGCCAGTCTTTCCATAGAGACTCTCCATCCATGAAAAGTGAACTAGAAAAACTACACACAAAGAGATGTGGCTCTGCAATTTCTGTTCTGTGTATAAAGGTGTAAGTGGGGTGGAGGGAGGCAACAGCAAAGTCAGAGCCTTGGGGTCCAAAACATATTCACATATAATTTTTAAATTTAAAATATCTGCCTAAAATTGGTCCTAGACCATTGTAACCTATGTGACCCAGTTACAAATAAGGAAACTCAAAGAATAAAATTAGAGATTACAAAAACTGTGCTAACAAAAACATGATTAGAAGATAGCCTGCAAGACTGTTGGTATGAAAAAAAAAAGAATTAGGCATTTAAAACATTACAGATGAGAGGGAAAAGCAGAGGAAAAATTCTAAATAGGCTAAAATTTATTGATGAACTAACAAAGGAAGAATTTAAACACACACACACATATATACCTACATGTGTTGTCTTCCCTTCATCTCATTATGTGTATATTTTTATCTCAGATGCAGTCATTTTCTTTAGTAAATAGACAGTACAAAGGAAGTTGATTATGAGGACTGGTTCATGTAATCAGAGGCTGAAATGTCCGAGGGTCAACTCTGCAAGCCAGTGAACCCAGGAGACCCAAGGATGTACAGTTTGAATCTGAGGTCCTGACAACAAGAGCAGCCAGTACTGTAAATTGCAGTTCAAGAGAAGAGATGAGATGTCTCAGCTCACCCAGGGAGCCTGGAAAAAGGAGTAGATTCTTCCTTCCTCCATCTTCGGTTTTGTGCAGGCCCTGAGTGGTGACTTCCAAAAGGAAACAGGAACTTTAAATAGAATCATTGTTCTGCAACCAAAATAATAAAACATTTGATACATTTTTATACATAAGTTTTAGCAAATTATTAAGGAACAGACATCAGACAAGTTTTTGCCAAGAGTAAGAGGAAAGAGAATATCTTTCAACTTTCTTATAGTTGATGGTCATTTAATTTTGTAAAATTCTTAACAAGATTGGGTATAAAAAAACACCAGGCGTGGTGGCGCACACCTATCATCCCAGAGGCTCAGGAGGCTGAGAGAAGAGGATTGTGAGTTTAAAGCCAGCCTCAGCAAAAGCCAGATGCTAAGCAACTTAGTGAGATCCTGTCTCTAAATAAAATACAAAAAAATAAAGCTGGGGATGTGGCTCAGTGAGTGCCCCTGAGTTCAATCCCCAGTGTCAAAAAAAAAAAAAAACAAACAAACTTGTAAGAATATGTAATAAATGATCCATGGGTCTAAAAATAACATAAGCATACTAATAAATGAATATTATGAATGAAATACTAAGCATCAAACTAATTGTTTAAAATTTATTTTATGATTGAGTTGTATTAAAATTGTTTTTAAATGATTTTTAACAATCAATATGTTAGTAGATTAAAGAAAAAAGTGAGACAGGAAAATATTTCATAATACTGAATACTGTTTATAATAAAAACATCAAATTTATAATTGAAAGATTTCCTTCATCTGCTAAAGGATGTTTTCTTATAGCTTTCAGCAAAACTAATAACTAATAGTGAAATAACAGCAATAGCTCTCCTTTGAAAGCAAAAACCAAACAAGAAATCATCTTTTATTTTCTCTTCATTATCCTTAATGTCCTAAGCAATGTACAAGGGGGAAAAAAGGAAATAAGAGATACAATTGTCATACAAATAAGATGAACGTCTGCTTGGAAAAATGAGTTCTTTAATATTAGAGACTTTGCTGAAATTGGTGACTATAAAACTGATGTTCAAAATAAACCAGGGGTCGAGTTTGTGGATAAAGAAAATATGAGCCGGGCGCAGTGGCACAAGCCTGTAATCCCAGCACTTAGGGAGGCTGAGACAGGAGAATCGCGAGTTCAAAGCCAGCCTCAGCAACGGCGAGGCGCTAAGCAACTCAGTGAGACCCTGTCTCTACAAAAAACACAAACTAGGGCTGGGGATGTGGCTCAGTGGTCGAGCTCCCCTGATTTCAATCTCCAGTACCCCCCCCCCAAAATAGGAAATGTGATATGTGATACCTTCATCCGGGTCCTGGAGCATTATTTTCTTTTACAGCACTGGCTAATGTCACAAATCTAGTGTTGAATAGAAGCAGTGAGAGCAGATATCCTAGCCTTGGTCCAATTTGGGGGTAAAATGTGTAGTCTTCACTGTTAAGAAAGATGTCAGTGATGGCCCCATCCCCCGCGGGTGACTTTCATTTCTTTGTTTCATTTGCACAGTTCTCCTGGCTTTGTAGCTAAAACCACACCTTTTCTACTTTAATGTATAGTCTTCCCATGATCCCATGATGTGTATATTTTCATCCGAGATGCAGTTATTTTCTCTAGAAATTGAATTTTTAATATATCCCTGTCTCTGTTTTTCAGATTTTTGGACATAGTTTACATAGTTAGAATGGTTTGGACATAGTTTATATCTTTGCAATAAAGACCTTAATGTCATTTTCCAAAAATTCCAGCCTCTGTCAGTTCCCTGTCAAACCATTTTTATCCTCCTTATAGGTCACATTTTCCTTTGTTCTTACTGTGTCTGGTTCTTGGATTGGATGCCAGACATTTTGTGTTCTACACTTAAATAGTGCTCTTTTGAGTTCCTATAAAAATGTTTTTGAGCTTTGTTCTAAAAGGCAGTTAAATTACTTGGAAGCAGTTGAATCTATTTTGGTCTTGTTTTTATGATTGGTTAGGTAATTCCCGAGCAGTGTTCAGTATAAGGCTCATTTTTCTTCACAGTAACAACTGAGGCAAGACCTTCTGGAATATTCCATCTAATGCTCTATGCATGTTGGTGGTTTCTAGACTGGCCTGTGAGAGCAGGCACTATTGTTGATCATCCTGTGTGAGTACCAACCACTGCTCACTCTAATTTTTCTGAATGCCCCCCCCCCATTCCCCCTGCTCAGGTTGCTTCCCAGGTGCCCCTGCTACTCAGGACTTCACTGAAAGGTCAGAGAAGGCTCTCTGTAGAGAGCCAGTTTCCCCCCTCCACAATTCTCTCCTCCCAGAACTCTCTCCTGCAGATTATAGCTACTTCTCCTTAACCTCTCTACTCAGCTTCCCCAAGTCAGAGAATGCTCAGGTCCCCACACCAAAGCTTGGAACCTTTCTCAAGGCTACAGGTAAAACCCCTCCCTCCAGTCCACTTTCCTTCTTTCAAGTACCACCCATCTGGCTTTTTGATGGTAATATAAAAACAATTTCAATTTTTTTTGTCTGTATTCTTCGGCTGATTCAGATGGGTTTATGAGTCTGCTCCCTATTTTACATCTTGACCAGAGTCTGTTGTTTTATTACTCATGACTTTCAAGTATATTCATTCTTTCATTTGATTTCTAAAATGTTTTCCTGCTCTCTTTCCTCATTTCTCTAATATCTTTCTGCATTTCCCTTTCCATACTCTGCCTCCCCCTTACTCTTTCTGTCTGTGGTGTCTGTTTGTTCTGCTTTGTGGTTCCACTCCCCACCAACTCCAATCCGTTGAGATCCCTCTTAGCTCAGAGGTCTTGCTTTATTTGATTCGGTGATGTAGGTATGCATTTATGAGCTTTTACATATCTAATTTTAGCTGATCATTCCACGTTTGCATATTTTTTTAAAAAATCTCTTCTGACTTTTATATATTTAATCTTTGTTTTGTAATTCTGGTGTTTTCCAATTATTTATTGAAACATGATATACTTTCATTTTGTTTCAAATACATTTGCATAGGGTTAGATTTTATTTATGTATTTTAGTTAAATGCAATATCACATGTTTAAATGATGGGGGATTTCTAGGGTGATGAGCTAAGGCATGTTTTCAAACTTCCTGGCTTTTCAAACCATTTGCTATTTGTGATTTGCTCTCACAATACCTGAACCTCAGGTGAGGTGTTTTGACCTTGTTCAATGTCATGTCTGTAATTAGTACTTGTATTCAGATTTGGTCTCAGTTGAACCATTTTTTTTGTAAGATTGTATTAGGTTGATATTCTGCTTTTTTTTTTTTGAAATGGTTGATATTCTGCTTTTTTTTAATCTTCTGTGTGTGCTCAGAAGTTTTTGTGTTGTCATTAATTCAGCTCTAGTGAGGGATTTTCTTGGTTTCACTGGTCATTCTCAATTGCATCTATTCAGGTTTTTCCTCAAGAAAACACTGTAAGTTGTAAGAATGTTTTGGCTTTGAGGAAGGAAGTGGGGGTCCCTGGATTGCAGGTTTGTGTGTTTGATTCTTGCTGGTGGCTGCCAGCACTTTTTGACTTTCCTGTGGCTGCTTTGGTGGCTCTGCCAGTCCCCACCATGTTTTGAGAGGCATGTGGTCCCTGTGCCCAGTTTTAAAAAGAAGCAATTGGCGTTTCTTTTCTTTTCTTTTTCTTTCTGTCATGTTGACTTATTTAGTTTTTAAGAATTTAAGAGTGATTTGAAATATGCAAATTCACTTTATGTATTATTTTGACACCATAAATCAAATCTTAAAAGAGAAAAAAAAAGTAATGAAAATATATCAATAACCATAGTAAGAAATACTAAGTATGCAAGGATAAATTAATCAAAGAGAAGCCAATACATTTACAGAAAGACCTTGTAAGGCTATTGAAGGAAATAAAAGAATACTAAGTGGTTGAAGACACATATGCTTATCAGTGGTGAAACTCAGCAATATAAAGATTCAGGTCAAGCAAATCAATTCATCTATTATATTTCACAGAATTGGAACAAACTCTTCCTCAAAAGTTTACTAAAGTGACAAAATGAGGCTTAGCCAAGACATTATAGTAGTAGTAGTTCTAGTAGTAATAGTAGTAGAAGTAATGGTGATGGTGGTGGTGGAGGAGGAGGAGGAGGAGGCGGAGGAAATAAAGGAACCTCATCCTAGTTATTATAATGACGTAATTTGCATGATTACAATGATAATATTAGTAATAAACAAAAGAAAAAATTTTAAGCACTTACTTGAGACTCTTACTCAAATAGCAACAGGGATATTACAAAAACTAAGGAAAATATTAGTTTTAGTGAAGCAAAGACAAGAAATAAGACTAAAGATCCTCAAAGAGATTTCATGCATAATATTTTAGTTCTTTATCAAATATTAGAAGTACTACTTGTGGTCCCAGCATGGTGGCACATGCCTGTAATCCCAGCAGCTCAGGAGGCTGAGCAAGGAAGATCTCAAGTTCAAAGTCAGCCTCAGCAATTTAGCAAGACCCTAAGCAACGTAATGAAACCCTGTCTCAAAAATAAAAAATAAAAAATGACTGGAGATTTGGCTAAGAAGCAAAATGCCCCTGGGTTCAATCTATTTTACCAAAAAAGAAGAAGAAAAAAAAGAGGCTCTACATGTGTTCAAATGTCTACAATATTCAGTCTGAATGATTATTCCTAATGTGTTAGCTACATTTTCTTCATCTTTTTCTACTCCTCCTCTTCTTCCTGTTCCTCTTTGCTTCCTCCTCTCTCTCTCTCCTTTCTTCCTTTGTCTCCTTCTTGCCTCTCTCTGTCTGCTAGAAGAAACTGCATTTTTTTCACCAAAGTATATTTGGATACTTTAGGTGGGTCACTAGACAGTGATCCATACTGTATAAAAATAAAATGTTTATATTGCTCAATTGCTTACCTCTCACTTTCTGTTTTAGTTTTGTTTGATAGTGTGGATAGAATATATGAAGAGAATTTATGAGGAGAAAGCAATTGTTAGCAGGAAAATGATAGAGTCCATTAGTTGTTCTTACAATATGCATTCTACGTAATTGCATGGCTGAAGTTTTAATTTAGGTTTTAAGTCTTTAAAAAATATAGCAGTAATTACTAGACCACCAGACACTAAAATTCATGACAAATAATCAATTTTGGATTATACTTTAAATACTTCAAAGCTATTTGCTTCTCTAAAAGAAGGCCAAAAATAAAATATTGGGTAATTAGTTTAGCTAAAAATTATTTATCCATAAAAAAAGAGCTATTTGGAATTTCTGTAGCCATTTCATGGAAATTATACTGGAGACAGGATAAAGACATTACAAATAAAAGGATGACCAAGTAATATCTATTACTCACCTGGAATAACTGAAAAGGTGATCCATGAATTGGAATTCCATACTCAGACACACTTGGGTAAAGCAAATCGTTCTAAATGGAGGGATGTGGGTAGTTTATAACCAGTGAAAGTTAATAGGGTAGAATGCTATCAAGAATATTTGATGCATTACCTTTTAGATTATCTGTAAGATATTGAAAACTGAGAGCACAGATTATAAATGATAGTTCCTCTGATTTCTCTTATGGCATGTTAGATAAACCTGTAGAGATAAAATTGAAGAAGAAAGAATAAGTATTTCCAATGGCTCCCAAAAGTTTTGGAGATGGCTCTGTAGAAGAATGACTCCACCATTGCAACCTTAGTGACCTTGCACAAATCCACCAAAGTTGCATGGATGAAGATTTAAACCACAGCTAAACTGCATCTTGGTAGAATGCCCGTGGTACTCCTGGACAGAGGGTAGATGTTTGCAGGGAGCTTCCACAAGGCCATCTCTTTCCTTGTTCACCCCGAGAGTTTGTTATTAAACAGATCTTCATCATCTTCTGGGTTCTCATGAGGTATGAAGTCCCTGGGAGTTCTACTCTCAGAGTAAAATCTATCTGCCTGGTAATGGAGACCAAGGATTGGCAGAAACTTCATGATAATCTATATAAAAGTAGACTCAACTGAGCCTTGTCGTTCAACAATTTAATCAGTGTGAACCTTCAGTTGTGGAGTTTGATAATGTTAATCATATGTCAATAAAACTGATGGGGGGCTGGGATTGTGGCTCAGTGGTAGAGCGCTTGCCTCGCATGTGGGAGGCACTGGGTTCGATCCTCAGCACCACATATAAATAAGTGAATAAATAAAGGTCAATCAACAACTAAAAAAATTAAAAAAAAAAAACTGATGGGGTAGTTCACTTTGCCCACGTGAAGCAGTCAAGTCGATTGTAAAGAGAAGAAATTCATTATCAGTTAATGTCCTTACATTCTAACTTACTTAGATTGTGCGTGCATGCATCTAACTGATCATGCATGTTATTTCAGTCCTGACATTTTGTCATTATTTGATAAATCAGAATTTAGTAATTTTGGAGCCTACTGAAGGTAGGTATGCAGATGTAGCACAATGTTGTACATGTTGTTGGAGTTTATTTTATACTGTTTAAATGGTTTTATTGCTTATTTTTCCAAAGTTACAGATTTATTTGTTTTTGACTTTGGATGCCATTATTTAAAACCTTTAGTCTCTTAATGTCTCAGAGTTCTCTTCTTGAACAGTCACATCTCTCAAGATTTTCTTTTTAATGAACTTTTTTTTCCCCTTTTCCCTTGCTTTGGAATTTGGGTCATGTTGACATTTAGTTGCCTACTTAAATTATACTGGTAGTACCTCAAAGAACAAGTACATGGTGTATAATATTATATCCTTAAAGTTCTAAGGTTATGAGATGAGTTCCAACTCAAGGATGAGAAAGAAACATGATGGATTGATTGGATGAGTCTAAGAGAGACATCTACTGGCTGCCTTTGAACAACTACTCCAGGGAATTTTTAACTGAAACTGGTTGTTCCAGTTTTTAACATACAATCAGGAGAAAAGAACAAAATATATGGAACATATCTGAAAATACTTCCAAAATTAACTCATTCAAAAACTGTTGATAAGGCTGAGATTGTTGCTCAGTGGCAGAGAGCTTGCCTCACATGTACGAAGCACTGGGTTCAATCTCAGCACCACATAAAAATAAGTAAACAAAGACACTGTGTCCATGTATAACTAAAAATATTTTAAAAAGTGTTGATAACTAGATTAGTCACTACAAATTCATAAAGAAACACAAGATATAGGCATATATAGTAAAATGCTGTAGAAGTACTCATTGATAATATCTGCTCTTTTAGATAATAATAGGTGGGTATTAAATTCATCTATAATAATCATAAAGTAATGATAATTATAAATTAATATAATAGTTGGTCGGACAAAATTATTTCTTACAAGTCAATATCTGAAAAAAGAATGCCAAATAACAGGATACATTATATAAAATGATAGCTATAAACACTTAAAATTTTACAATTGTCATATTTTTATACGTTGCCTTTAAAATATTTTCTTCTTTACCTTTCAACTTTGTTCATATATCTATTTATGATAAAATGGTATAAAAATGCTCATCATTATCATGATGTGTATTGCTTTTAATTTATATAGCTCCCATTTCCAAAGGCACCAAGGAGGAAGGAGTACAATTTAATTCATTATATGTGTGACATGCATTGTTTATTTTACAACGATTTAAAAAAAATACATAAGGACAGAGAATTGAAAATCTAATCTTCACAAATAAAACAAGTAGAGTTAAAATAATTGAATATAAAAGTAGTATCTGGGACAAGAAGTGGAAAATGATTTTACCCACTTGAAAAGTTTTTCTTTTGTGAGTGATATAAAAATAACCAGTGATCATATTTTTAGAAGTGGTTTATTCCTTTGACCAACTGTGTAAAAGCTAAAAGACACCACTCAATCTCTTGCAGCAAATTTCTTTTGTTTCAAACTCGCAGCTGATCGGGCCATTCTGTCTAAGTCTGCCCTCTTGGCACTATTGCTTCATTGGTCTTTTTATCCCTCTCCTCTGAAGATGAGTTGCCACATCAGTGACCTTTATTTTGGTTTAAAGAACTGTGTCATTTTGGAGTATGAGAACAAGGACCTCTGAGCACATCTCTCCAGACCCTTTACCTCCTTTTTGTGTTAATATCTGCATAAGTCACACAGGGCTAAGTTAGGAAATGTCCATTGTTCACATACTAAACCTCTTAACATTTTTCCTCCCTCACATGTTCTGTGACAAAGAAACTTCTCTACATTTGTGTAGGCTATAATTCACAAAATAATTTCACATTAAAAAATCTGATCCTAGTAATTACACAGATAGAAAAGATTATTTTTTCTGATTTCAATTAACATTATTTTCTTCACTTCATTAAAATTATGCTTAAGCTTAAAAAACAATCATTGTATCATACTTATTTATTATATTGTCTTAGAGGATTTGGGGAAAACTTTATTCCGACCAGACATAGAAACCAATTATTTTCATTTGTAGATGAAATTGAGACTTGAAGAGGGTCAAGGATTTCTTCAAGGGCATGCTGGCTTATTTTTTATTTGTGTTTTTAAAATTTGCTTATTTATTTAGTACATTACCTAGGATGGTCTTGTACAGCTTTTTTTTTTTTAAACATTGTGTTTAAAAGACATTCTCCATCCATTCATTAAAGGAAGCCAAAGTTGCCCCTGAATAAAAATGTCAGGTTGTGTTTGAAATCAGTGCTAATTCCCTGTAACTAATCTTTATCTACAACTCAGTTCTTCTCTAATATCTCTTGTCTCGCTGGGCGCAGTGGCGCAAGCCTGTAATCTCAACACTTAGGAAGGCTGAGACAGGAGAATCACGAGTTCAAAGCCAGCCTCAGCAACAGCGAGGTGCTAAACACAAAATGGAGAGGGAGATGTGGCTCAGTGGTCGAGTGCCCCTGAGTTCAATCTCCAGTATCAAAAAAAAAAAAAAAAAAAATCTAATATCTCTTGTCTTATTAATTCCTACTTACTTTCTACTGACACATGATTTTCTTAATCCTCCTGAATAGTGGTCTTAAATCTTTCCTGACTCAGCAACCAATATTTAAAGATTCCATGACATGTACTCCTAGTACATTTATATTTACTTATTTTTATGTTTGACAAAAGAGGACTATACTAAGACATGTATTTCAATTGATTAAATAAACATACAAAAATCCACAAAACAGTTATTGTTCCTATCCTGTTTCTATATTTACAATTCAGCCTATATAAAATTGCTTTTTTAATAATATGTGACCCAAAGCAGAAGAATTGACAAGATAAAAAGCACAGGGAACAAAGAACATCCATCCCTTCCCTGAACTTGGTCATCACCCATTTGAGAGATAAGGTGTAAGACAATTTGAATATACCATTTTCTAATGACAGTATTCTAACTTTCTATTCTTTTACTATCATAGTCCTATTGTAAGGACTCTTCATATACATCAATATTATCAGTGTTTACTTCTTTTTTTTTAATAACAGACCACCTCATTCTAGCTCCACCCTCTACCTATCCTGTGTGGACCCCATCCTGTAATCAGCACCCTGTGCCTTGTTTCATTTCTCTTCACTCTTGTTCTGCCTGCTCTTACTACTGAATCAATTCAACTACACATTCCTCTACCTTTAATCCCAATCTGTAACTGGAGACACAATTATAGGATTATAATTGTTTTGTAACACCACATTCTCTGGGACCTCAGCCTTTTCAGCATTAACTCTTTAATTGCATGTGCTATGTTTTAATCTCTGCAGTTATTTACTATCCTCACAACCCCTCTCTCTCTTTTCCTCATTTGCTCTTAATCAGCCTTCTCTGTTGAAAACCTTACCTATCTACCATTTAAAATTTTTTCTTTATGGCACCAGGATGGAAGCAGATGATTTCATTCTATATGTAGAAAATCCTGAAGACTGCATGAAAAGACTGTTAGAACTGATAAAAAAATTCAGTAAAGTAGCAGAATAAAAAATCAACATAAAATTTAGTGGCTTTTCTATGCACCAATAATGAATTTGTTGAGAATTTTGAAAATAATCCCATGCACATTGGTTAGAAAACAAAGAAAATCTTGGAATAAACTTTAAGAAGTCAAAGACCTCCAAAATGAAAAATACAAAATAGTGATAAAAGAATTTGAATAACGGGGCTGGGATTGTAGCTCAGTGGTAGAGCGCTTGGCTTGCATGCATGAGGCACTGGGTTCGATCATCAGCACCACATAAAAATAAACAAAGATATTGTGTCCATCCACAACTAAAAAAATATTAAAAAAAAGAATTTGAATAAGACACTAAACAATGGAAAGATTTCCCATTTTTATGGATTGGAAAAATCGTTAAAGTATCCATTCCATCCAAAAACTATCTATACATTCAATGCAATCCCCATCAAAATGTCAACAATGTTCTTCATGGAATTACACAAAAACAATCCTAGAATCCATATGGAAGACAAATTCTTCAAATATCCCAAGCAATCTTAAGCCAAAAGAACAAAGCTGGAGACATCACATTATCTTATTTCTTTGGTTACTAGGACATATTTCAGTAATCAAAACAGTATGATAATGGCATGAAAACAGATACTTTAAATTAAAGACAATAAAGGTCCTAAAATTAAACCCACACATCTACAGCCAATTGATTCTTGATAAAGGTGGTAAAAACATACCTTGGAAAAGAACAGCATCTTTAATACATGGTGATAGAAAACCTGGATATCCACATGTAGAAGATTGAAACTTGACCCATATCCCTCATCTCCTATGGAAGTCTTCTCAAAATGGATCAAAGACCTAATGAAAACTCAAAATTTGAGACTACTAGAAGGAAACATAGGGAAATATATCATGAAAGATAATGGTCTTCTGCATAGCACACATAACAAGGAGCCCATGTGGCTGGAGTTTCATGGCCCAGGGAAGGCTAGTTCAAAATGAGGTTGGTGGGGAAGACAGTGACCACATCCTGCACAGCAGGCAGCCATTAGGTATCATTCTTCACTGACCCATCCATGTAGCAAATCATTATTATGTTCTTTGTTGTTTTCTATGTGCAGCAGTGGAAAAATGTTCTTTGGGGCCCGTATAATTGATGAGGAAGACTGATGTTGCAGACTCAGTTATTTCCCAGTAGCCATTTCTCATTATAATTAAGTTAAACTGGTAGGCAGGCATTTAACATTGATATGGGTGCAAGTTACAATAAGGAATATTTAAAATTTTATTTATTTTTAATTTTCTGAAATTTACTTATCTGTATTCATTGTGAAATTGTATTCATCACAGAAAGTCCTATACATAAGCCTACATAGTTATGTCACCCTCTCTTCTTTTTTCCTTAATAATTCTATGCAAATACCAATTGTTCTCCATCTCTACAGTGTTGTCATTTCAAGGATGTTATATAAATGGAGTGTATGTGTGTTTGTCAGGTTTTTGTCACTGTAACCAATATACCTGACAAGAACAACTTAGATAAGAAAAAGTTATTTTTCTTTCACAGTTTCAGAAGTTAAGTCCGTGGTAGGACTTAACTGAATCCATAGGTGAAACAGAACACCATAGTGGAAGGTTGTGGTAGAGGAAAATGGCCCAGTTCTTGACAGCCAGGAAGCAGAGAGAACTTGAGTGCCAGGAGCCAGGGATAATACATTCCTCAAGGTATCTTCTTCCTCCAGTCATGCCCTACATTCCTACTATTGCTACTCGTTAATCCAGCCAAATTCTTAATACACCAGGTGGATTAATCCATCATTGAGATCACAACTCTCATAATTTGATCATTTCACTTGGGAACATTATGCATGGTCTCACATATGAGTGTTCAGGGGACACCTCATGTCCAAATCATAAAGATATATAAAGCTCTAAAATTTTTATTTCCTTACTGTATTTGTAATAGACTTTTTGTTAGGATAGTTTTAAATTTACAGCAAAATTGTGAAGATGGTTCATAGAGTCTCAATCTACCTAGTTTCCCAATAGTTAATATATTAGTATGCAACAATTGTCATGATTAATGAAATAATATCTATATATTGTTATTAAAGTAGATGCTTTACTCCTATTTCCTTAGTATTTACCTAATGTCTTTTTATCTATGACAGAATTCCATCTGAACACCACATTATATTAGCTATTAAGTCTCATCAGTTATCTCTGGACCGAGAGAGTGTCAGCATTTCCTTGTTGTTCATGGTCTTGACTGGTCAGACTATTAGTGATGTTATTTTGAAGACTGTTATTCAGTTGGATTTGTCTAAAATTTTGTGGTTGTTTTCATCATGATTAGTTTGGGATTATGGATTTGGGTGAGCAAGGTCATAAAGTGTAAGTGCCATTTTCATTTTCACTACGTAGTATAAAGGGATATGCTGTTAATACAAGTCATCACCATTGATGTTACCTTGATCAACTGGCTGAAATAGTTTTGTTCAGTTTCTCAACTGTAAAGTTTTTGGTATCCCTTTCAAAATTGTACTCAGAGAGGAATCCACACTTAAATAAGGAGTTGTTAAAGTGTGGGATATCAATAGGAAACATTTGGATTTCTGATTAGGAGCTTTGTTCTTATTTCTCATTTATTTATATATGAATTATTTTATTTTCTGGATCATAATCAAATAGCACTTTATTTTGTTGCTAAAATTGTTCCACTTTAGCCATGAGTCCCTTTCACATGATGGTGCATTTGTTTGCCTTTGTCATTGTTGAGGTCTTCCTCATTTTCTGGAATAAACAAGATGCTCCAATCTCTTCTTGTGCATTTACTTTCTCAGTCCTTGAGTTGGCCTGGTCTACAGCCAATGCTGGCTCCTCTTATTGGAGATTGGCATCAGAGATGAAATCAGGGTTCTGTGTGTGCCCACTGCTGCCTGCTGACCCTGACATAGGTTCCTCACTGGACTTAAATCCTTTGAGATCCATTCAAATTTCTGTGAGTTTCAATAATGTGTTCTCTTTCACTATCGAGCAGCACTTGATCATTGTAGTGTGTTCAGCCCTTCATCTGGGTGTCTAAGTTATTTTCAGATTTTGGCTTTTATAAATAAAGTTACTATAAACCTTAATTTCTCTGGGAGTGCAATTACTGCATCACATGGTTGGAGGATGTTTAGTTTTATAAACATTTTATAAATTTTTTATAAAAGTTTTATAAACTAGGTAATTGATTCAGATTGATTCTATGGCTTGACTTCATGTTATAGAAAGAGGGTGATAAGTGACAAAAAAAGTAGTGATCTTTTATTTCAAACTCAATACTGTTAAAGAGAATGAATATCATTTAAAGTTGTCAATAAAATATATTATGTAAATATAATTCCAAAACAAGGATAAATCTTATTTTGTTTTCTTTCCTCAAACTTATCCCTTTCTTCATCTCTGGCATGGACAAACCATCCAGGTCACCTCATTTAATTAAACTGGTGTGTATTATCAGAAGGCCTCACCTTCTAGGTATTGCATGGAAGGAGGACATGGGTCCTGCTGTTTTCGGTTATTTATATATCCATTTGGAAATTAAGATAATACCAGAGACATAAAAATACCTTATTGTCTAATAAATATTTGTTTGTTAGAGATAATTTAATATGGAAAACAGTGTAGTTGAATTTTATTAGTTATTTATGTAAAGTTTTATTCCAAAATCACTGAAAAACTGAGATCAATGCAAATTGATTTCACTGAATTTATTGAAAACAATTTCATGACACAAATTCATTGCCAAATTTATGACTAGAGGAATAAAAATTAAATTATGAGCCATAGTGCAGGATAGCCAATGCATTGTAATCTGATGTGCTTGACATGTCCTCAATAAAAAAGAGTACAATAAATCATATTCAATATAAAGTATTAATAAATAGCACCTATGTCCTTTTTGATAAGTAAGTAAGCTAAAATAATTGTTAAAGGGCATGGTTCACAAAGAGGGTATTTTAAAATAAGTAGGGAATGTACTTCACATAAATTGCATTATGTTTAAGTGATTTTCAATCACTTTTTGTCATTGCATATTCTTTCCTAAAGATTGAAACAGCATAATTTCATCTTTACATAGAGAAACATCTAGAAGGAAATAAAAAAATTTTCTGTTTTATAAATGAGCAGTGTAAACAGTTACACTGCACAATTCAGGTCAAACTGCTTCATGTTTAAATAGATATCAACGTAGGTGCATTTCTACTTTCTTCTCAATCTCATCTTGGAAAGTGCCAGTGGAGTTTGCTGTCCCTTGCAAACAATTTCTCCTTATTTTTGGTCATACACATTGAAATCCACTCATCCATAATCTTCAGCTTTATATGATCTTTATAGAACTACATTGATTTCCATTGGATGAAAGCAGAAATTATATATAGCACCACAGTTGTAGCTTAAAGAATGCTGTTTTTTAGTTTCTTTGCTTTGACATGGAAAATAATGGTTTATCTTCCATAAGAAAGAATTAATGTTAAATGAGCTAATTCATGAAAAACAGAATCATATGGGGTATAATTAGTTATTCCATTTTTATTGACATCTTTATGGTAGTTACTTGTTTTGTTCTTTTGGAATAATGATCAATAAAAAAGAAGCTGGAAATTTTAAGGAAAATGTCATAGGATGAGGCCAAAGTTTTCTGTGCATTATGAAATCTATCCTTGAATTTTATTCTAAATCTCTAAATAGCCAAAACAAAATAAGAAAATGTGGCTAGTTATACAGTTTTCTGTATCCATGAGAAAGCATTATATGTTAAGCATTATGTATTTAGGAGACAGAAATTTTAAATACTGATATTTTAAAGTAATATTTGTTGAAATTTTAATAAGTGAACAGTAAGCTCTGTATTTACTTCTGTACTATCAGCATAATTTGAGGCAAAATTTCAATGCTTAAAGAGATAAATCAATTCTGTAGTGCCAAGGACAGTATACAGACAATTAAGCAGAGAGTGAAATTATAGAAACTTACTTCTAAATCTGAATTTAGCCTTATCTGTGGTTCCTCAAGCAAATCATTGCTTCAAATAAATACAAAGCCTAAGATGTTTGGGAGATGGAAAGTTCAAGTACATTCAGTATCAAATAATATTTTGTAAATGAAATGGGGTTATTTGTACTAGTTACTTATACCATATTATTATGCAAGCATTCAAGGAGAATCTCAGAAACAAGCTTCTTTTCAGAATAGCAAGGCACATTTCTTATGCTTAGGAGAATCTTTGCAGAAATTACAGGGAACTGCAGGGTTAGCCTGAAATTTCAGAAGAAAAGATGTTCCATATTCCCAATGCTTATAATTGTCTTGGTAGTTTTTCATTTGAGAAAATGTACACCTTTTTTTCTTATCAGTTGACATTTTCTATCTACCTCAAAGATTGGTATCAGAGTATGGATTAGCACAAAAATCCAGAACCTAACCTCTAGGTTGACATGGTGGAACAAGAACTATGAAAATTAGGAACAAGAACCATGAAACTTGGAAAAGAAAAATTATTCTAGTCTATGTTAAGAATGCTCTCAGACTCTCCAAGTGAAGACACTGTGTTTACCAGTGATGAGGAATTGCTTCTGGAGAACTTTATCGCCATCCTCCATGATTTGAGATAGATTAGCATAGAAGATGAAATATAAATTGTTGTCCAAAATGATGACATATATATTTGTCCTTTAGATTTCAATTGGCTTTAACCAAAGAAGAGATGTCTCAGAACTTCTGACAAAGGCTGAAAATCAGTGAGCACCAGACAGTAAATCTTGAGTGTAAACAGAAAGGGAACTAAGACCTTGAATCCTTATGTTTTTGCACTTGAATATTGGAATGTTACTGATAGAAATACTGGTGGGTCAAAGGATCCCCTCCATACTGTCCTGTTTTAGACAAGTTTGTGATGACTAAAAGTTTCCAAAACTCCTCATTAGTGGGAAAGGAATGAAGTAGAGAGGAAGAAAAGGAAAACCTCCAGTTGGAGATTAATATTCACTGTGTTTTAATATGCATTAGTAGTTAGTAGCTAATCTCTGCTTTTAAATGAGGTGTGAGCATGAATTTGATGACTTGTAAAACTAGTTCACACACATGCTTACACACACACACAATTTTATTTTTAAAACGTTATCTTCAGAAGCTTGGGAGGTTAGAATTGATTTCTTCTTGGAGCATATTCCTGAGTCTGTATAGTCAAGAGTACTTAGGCGACACACAAAACTTTCACAGTTAAAATGTGTATAAGACCCCATCCTCATAATTCTCTTTAAAAGCTATGTGTCAATGCATGATAGCTGGACAGTTAGGAAGATTCTGAGAGTGGATGTTTGGCTGACAGGTGGAGATGATTTCAATATTTCCAGAGTTATCCTTGATTCCAAAGTTCACATCAAAAGACAGGATAACCAAAGGGTTAACTTTTTCTCTAAAGCATGATTGTGTTTAACGGAAGATATTTTGCTGCATTGGAGCCAAAAGAGATAAATGGAAGAGGCTGGAAATATGCCCAGATTTCCAATTTAAAGATCCTTGGGAAAATAACTTTTCTCTTTTCTTACTCCCTTGAGGTGTTTCATCCACCATGCTTCCTCCTAAGCCCCCTTAGGAGGGGGGAAAGTCTGGCAGGAATTGGGTGTCTGTCCTTAACCATTGTCCCCCTACTATTTTATTTCTTTAGTGAAATGTGTGGGAGGTAAAATTATGTTGAAAGAAAAATATTTATTAGAAATAAAAATCATTTTAGAGAAAATAATTCAAGACAGTTAGGAAAATACCAAACTGTTAAGAGCTCTGACATTAGGGCTGTCCATTAGCAGTAAGAATTCATAGTATATAAAAAAAAAAAAGTAACAAGGTCCAGAGAGCAATCTATAAAATAGCTCTATTAATTATTAAAATATATCACAAAGGTTCAAAATAAAAACAGGATTATATTGATTCATAAATAGAAGAGACATAAAAAAACTGACCAAAAATTCACGTATAGACTCAAACAGGCATAGGAATTTGATATATAATAAATGTGTTATCTTAATTATAGTAAAGTTATGTTATCAAAAAAGAGCTTATAGAACAAATTAATGGTCATCTAGATAAGTCTGAAGTTTGAATGTCTTCTTATATGTATCTTACTACAAGATAGACATCAAAATTTCAACATAAAAACATTACCTTTCTCTAAGAGATCATTAATTCAAGGCAAAAAAAAGTAAACATAGCCAGGTGCAATGGCACACACATGTAATCCCAGCACTTTGGGAGGCTGAGACAGAAGAATCGCAAATTCAAAGCCAGTCTCAGCAATGGCGAGGCACTAAGCAACTCAGTGAGACATCCTGTCTCTAAATAAAAAACACAAAATAGGGCTGGGGATGTGGCTCAGTGCTTGAGTACCCCTGAGTTCAATCCCCGGTACCACACACACACACACACACACACACACACACACACACAAGTAAATATACTAGGAAGAAATATGTTTAAATTTATTTATAAATTTCAAGTTAGGAAGTTTTTCCAATTATGATTCAATATTCAGAATCCATAAAGGATAATATTAAATGCATTTGATTATACCAAAATAAAATACTTTTGGATGCAAAAAAAAATAGAAAAAAATTACTATAAGCAAAATCAAGAACAAAGTAACAATTTAGGAAATAGTGTTTTTGACTCATGTGCCAGAGGAAGAAGGGTTAATTAATATTCCTGAGTATGTAGTGCTATGATTTCTAGATTCATATGTTGAATTCTTGATACCCAATATAACAATGAAAGAGCTGGGCCTTTTTCAAGTTATGTAGGTCATAAGGACTCCAAGATCATGAATGATTGATGCTGTTATGAAGGGCTTACTGGAAGAAATCTGCCCCCTTTTCTCCTTATACCTTCTGCCAAATTAGGACACAGAGCTTTTCTCGTCTGGAGTGAGCAGCACCCAAGGTACAACCTTGGAAACAGAAAGCAGTAGTCACCAAATACCAAACCTGCTAGTGCTTTTACCTTGGACTTCCTTGGAAATCAATTGATGATTTTTTTTTATTGGGGATTGAACTCAGGGGCATTCAATCAATGAGCCACAACCTTAGCCCTATTTTGTATTTTATTTAGAGACAGGGTCTCACTGAGTTGCTTAGCACTTTGCTGTTGCTGAGGCTGGCTTTGAACTCATGATCCTCCTGTTTCAGCTTCCGCTGCTGCTGGGATTACAGGCCTGGGCCTTTATAGTTTCCTAGCCTCAGGTAATTTGTTACAGTAGCACAAATGGATGAAGACTGAAATTGATACCAAAGGAGTGGGATATGGCTACAATAAATATTTAACAATATAAAAGTAGCTTTAGAACTGGATAATAGATAATTTAATTCATTTTACTTAATTTTAACTGAAAATTTGTGTGTGTATGTGTGTGCATGTACTCACATTACACAATGTAGTATTTCCATACATGTATATATTGTGGAATATTTAAGCTAATTTGCATAGCCTCAAATATTTTGTTTCTTTGTGATGAGAATATATAAGTTATTTTGTTCTCAAAGATACATTACTATTAATTATATTGCCCATGCTGCACAACAGGTCACTGCGACTTATTTCTCCTAACTGAAACTGTGTGCCAGACCTTTGAAGAAAATCTCCTCTTTCTCTAATTATCAGCCTCTGGAAACCAGCATTTTTCTCTTTTCTTCCATGACTGACATTTATAAAATTTCACAGGTGAGATCATATGGTATTCATTTCTCTGTTTCTTGGCTAGTTTCACTTAGCATTTTGTCCTTAAGGTTCATCCATATTATCACAAATAAGAGAATTTTCTGATATTTTAAAGCCAGATATATTTCTTTGTGTATATGCTCACTATGAATATTTAATACATTCCTAGCTTGACAGGCTCTTGGATTGTTTCAATATCTTGGCTACTGTGAATAGTGCTGAAATTAACATGGGACTGTGGGTATTGCTTTGGCACACTGATTCTAATTCCTCTGGGTATATACCCAGAAATGGTACAACTGGATTATCTGATACTTTATTTTTAGTCTTTTGAGAAACCTCTATACTATTTTCCAAAGTGGCTATACTAATGCATAAAAACAACAGCAGTAGACAAAGTTACATTTCTCCACTGTGTTGCAACCTTTCTTATCTTTTATATTTTTGATAATAGCCAATATAACAGGTTTGAGGTGGTAGCTCATTGTGGTTTTGATTTGCATTTCTCTGATGATTAGAGAGATATTGAGCATTTTTCATATATCTGCTGTCCATTTGGGACTTCTTTTAAGAGATGTCTATTCGAGTATATTGCCCATTTTAATAGATTTATGTTTTGTTACTGAGTAGTTTGAGTTCCTTGTATGTTTTACATATTGCAAATATTTTCTCCCAACCTGTGTGTTGTCTTTTTACTTTATTATTTCTTTTGCTATTAAGAAGTCTTTTTTTTATTTTTGTATTTTGTTTGTAGGTCAATACAATCTCATATGCCTATTTTTGCTTTAATTCTCTGTGTTTGGGGAGTCATCTTCAAGAAATCATGGCTCAGATAAATATCATGGAAATTTTACACTACATTTTCTTTTGGTGGTTTTAAAGCTTCAGGTTTTACATTTAAGTGATCCGTGTTGAGTTGATTCTTTATGATGGGTAAGAGAGGGGAATATTTTTATTCATCTGCATGTTAAAATACAGTTTTCCCAACACTTTTATTAGAGAGACTGTCCTGTCCTCCTTTGGTATTCTTGATTACTTTGTTAAAAGTCAGTTGACCATAGATGTATGTTATTGGTTAGATACAAGCTGTCCCCCCAAATCTCCTGTATTAATACAAAAATATTCAGAGGCACAATTATTATCAGGCTATAACCTAATCAATACCTCTTAGTCTGAATGGACTGCGTAGGTGTTAATTATAGGTAGGTGGGGTGTGGCTATAGATGACCGGTCACTGGGACTACCCTGGAAGTGTTCACCTTCCATGTAGATTTTTCCCTACATTCTGCTGCCTGCTGGCATGAAGTGGAGTTCCCCTTTGCCATGTCCTTCTGCCATGATGTTCCACTTTACCCTGGTCCCAGAACAATGGAGTCAGAGAACCACAGGCTAACTCCATGAAACTTGAGCCAAAATAAACTTTCCCTCCTCTGTGTTGTTTTTATCAGGTATTTTGGTCCCAGTGAAAGCTAAATCACACAGTTTATTTCTGACCTTATTTCCCATTCTTTGGTCTATATTGGGTTTTATGCCAGTACCATGTTGTTTGATTTCTAAAGCTTTAGATTATATTTTGAAATTCATTAGGGTGATACCTCCAGTTTTGTTAATTTTTGTCAAGATTTCTTTGGTTCTCTGGGATCTTTTGTGGTCTCATCTGTATTCTTTTAATTTTATTTTTTTGTGAAAAATGACATTGGGATTTTGATAAGGATTGCATTTAACCTATAGATCACTTTGAGCTACATGGATATTTTCATATTTATTTATTTTTTCAGTTCATTAATGCAGAATATCTTTCCATTTATTTACATCATCTTTGATTTCTTTCGTCATTGTTTTGTAATTTTCACTATACAGATCTTTCATTGGTTAAATTTCCTCTTCAGTATTTTCTTTTACTTTTTAATAGTATTGTAAATGATTTATTGTCAAAGACTAGAATACTTTTGAGTGAATGCTGGAATGTTCTGGAAGGAACAAGCCTTGAGTCTTGTCAGCGTCTGTGTGGTACTAATTTTACAGGCATACACTGAGCGGGAGCTGTAGAATCACACAGATTTTAAAAGGTGTCATTGTTAGACTGGGGGACCAGGCAGAAGAACATTGCCACAGGGCTAGAGGTTTCACAGAAAAGTCCCACTAGGGTAAGACTTAGTAGAGCCATTGGAACAGAGACCCTATAATTGTTACGCTACTAGCATGAATGCCAGCATCAAAAGCAGCAGGCACCCCCCTCCAAACTGAGAGAGTGGCACAGGTAATTCCAAGTAAAGCTGCGGGGATAGGACTGCCAGGCAGCACTCCAGTGTGTCTGGAAATCAGGATGTAGTCAAAGAGTATCCTCAAGCCTTAGTTTTAATGTTGTTTGTAGTGATGGGATTGTGCTCACTTGGTACTTGTTGTCCTCTACTTTCCTGTTACAATAGAAATTTCTGTCTTGTGTCTTTTCCACCATTGTGTCTGGGAGGTATCTAACTTATTTGAATTCACAGGATTAGCTTGGAGGGGTATTTCCCTTAGGATGAAATGCATCTTCATTTTACCCATATGGCACTTAGTTGAGTCTTTGGACTTAGGTTTTAAAAATCGATGCTGAAATGAGTTAAGATATTTTGGACTGTTGAGATGAGGTGAATGCATTTTGTATGTGAGAAGGACATGGATTTTGGAAGACCACACAAAGAATGCTGTGGGCTGAATATGTAGCCAGAAATTCATGTGTTAGAAAACTAATTCCCAAAGCAACAGTGTGCAATGTGGGGGCCCTGGAAGGGTTTTAGGTCTTGAGGGCTCCACCATCATTGATGCCATGAGGGCTTGATAGAAGAGGATCATTCTTTTTGTCCTTCTACATTCTGTCATGAGGACCCAGTATTCCTTTCTCCAGTGGACACAGACCATGAGGCGCCATCTTAGAAGCAGAGAAGAGCCCTGATCAGATGTGGAATCTGTTGATACCTTGATCTTGGATTCTCTGACTTCACCTTCATGAAACAATTAATTTCTGTTCTTTAAAAATTACCTAGCCTTGGGTATTTTGTTATAGCCGCACAAATGAGATAAAACATGTTAATACCTCATAGATACATAAAAGATGAGGTAACTAATTATAGGAAAATAAATTTAAATGTGACTTAAAAATAATTTTTAAACATCTCTTCCCTTATTAATAAGAGAAATAAAACAAGATATTATTTTTCATTTGTAAGGTTAACTAGAATCCAAAAGACTGATATAATATTCTTTTAGTGAGAGTAAGAAGAAGCAAGCACTTTCATGCATTGATGGTGTCAGGACAAAACAGTGTAGTGCCCATAAAATGGTAGCAACATATCAAAATAAATTCCTTTACCTTATGACCAACAAATCTCACTTCTGAGAATTAATCTTACATACCTTTCTGTATAGATGAAATAACAGATGTAAAATAATTCACTGAAACATTATCTGTAAAATCCAAAGAATGGAAACCACCCACATGTTCATCAATAGGGGAATGGTAAAATAAGGTATAATAGTAGAATTCTACTTTGATTGCAAAGTAGAAAAGGAAAAAGGGAACTTTATATGTATGCATAGATATTTAAGATCTTTAGTTAGGTCACCAGATGAAAAGTCAAGCTGCCAGAGCGTTTGTGTATAGCAAGTTCTCTTTTTTGGAAGAAAAGGGAAAATAGTATATATATTTATGTTTGAACAAACCAAGTCAAGTGTGATGTGCTCCCATGCTATTAAGTGTCTCTGAAGGAAGGCATGGGATAAAATAGGCTCATGGTGATGGAGTGAACCTGAGGATTTTCACTGGTTATCATTTTATGCCTTTTGGGTTTTGAAATGATATGAGTGAACTGCGTATTCTAAATGGATGAAAAAGAAAATAAAGACATTTTTAAATTTAATGAATAAAAATTATATCTTAATAGAATTTTACTTGTGGAAATAGTCCCAGATTCTTTAATAGGCAAAAAGGAAGTGCTAATGCTTAACAAGTTGGTTAAGTCCCCAAGAACAGATTATAGCTTAACCAAAATGAGAGTTTCAGTAATGCATATAGGTAATAATGTTCTGAGGAGTCTTTCTAGGACATCTTCACGAGGTCAGTCCTCACAAGGTTAATCAAGGGAATGTGTATAGTTAGGTTATGGTCAAAATGGAAATGCACTTGCAATCTTTCCCAACTATTACATGTTGTATTGGTGAAAAAACCTAAACACCTTTCAGAGCCCTGCCTCCCAACACCATGGCATTGGGGATTAGTTTTGCAACACATGAATTCTGGGATATACATTCAGACCATGGTATTCTTTGCATGGCCTCCTAAAACCAATGTCTTTCTCACATACTAAATGCATTCACCCCTAACACATGAAATGGATCAATAGAGACAAAGTGAAAACCACAATTGCAGGAGGAATGCTGCAGGTAGAGGGATTTTTCATAAATATCTTGCTAGATTTGTGGACGAAACAAAGCTGCATGCTATTAGGTGCACTTACGGAGATAAGAAATTGGCAGATACCACTCATTTGCTTGTGAAGTGAAATTGTGCTACTAAAACACAGTAGAAAACTTGTAATCAAATTGAACATTATAAACAAAGGAAATAAAAATGGTCTCCCAACAACTTTTCTAGGATCTGGAGTTACAGAATATTTAAAAAAGTAATATGAAATTTATAATACAAAACATTACCCATTGACTTTTCATAGTTTCAAAATTGTTAGCTAATATTCTTTCAAATCACTCTAGTCTTATATTGAAAATTTCTTAATAGAAAAGTTTGATGACTTCATAGTCTCTGAATGTCATGAAAAATGGTTATTTACCATATTTCTGTAATATATATTTCATCATCACCATAAAATCCTTCCTTTCAATTAAACTGACATTTTGTCCATTATACTACAGTGAACCAATAATAAAAATGAACAGAAACCAAATATCCTTTGCTCCTTTTGTTTCTGTTTCATGTGATTCTATATTAACTTCTACAGAACAGCAGAGTTTACAGGAGATGAGATTAACGTGAAGATCTTCCAATCAGGACCTGAGTATTTGTATTCATGGGGCATAGCATTGTGGGAGTTGAATACCCATTTAGCATTTTAAAAAATTATATGTCTGTGTTGCTTTCCTATTCTTAGTAATGCCTTTTTTTTTTGCTTTGTTGTTGGAAAAGGTATTAAAAACTGAAACCTAGAGCCTAAATATATAACAATGGTTTTCTAAAAGGGAAGCATAGGAAAATCACTTTGCTTCATCGTTTCTTTGGCACCATGTTCTATGGGATTTGGTTTCGTCCTATTCACGTTTTCAGGAAGTTTTTCTATTTTAAAGAGCATGAAAAGTCCATTCACATGGTACCAAGCACAGGACAGGAGCATTCAAACACAAGTTTATTAATCAAACAAACCCACAACTCCAGAGGCTATGCAGGACGGGGATGCACCAGGGATGAGGTCAGCAGTGGAGGCAGGCTTTGTGGGAGCAGTAGGGTGGGGTGTTCCTGCAGGATGACATGGACTTATTTGAATAATTTCACTGATGTTCAGGCATGTGAAGCTTGTTTGATTGAAGACCAAGTGACATCCAGCTGGTCTAGCTGAGACAGGTGATAGCTCTAGCAAAACATAAGATAAGCATGAGGGGACTTTCCTTTACTCCTTCAGAGCCCTGTGAGCCTTAAAATGCTCAAGCAGTGGCACATAACATTTTAGGCTTTATAAAACTTAGGATTTTAGGCTAAAATATATTCCTCAAGAGATAAGTTTACTATTTGTATTTATTTGTTTGTTTTAGGTCTGTTTTAGACTAATTTATTTTTCTCACCTGAAAGCTTCAGAGATACATTATCCTTCTATGTTAAATATCCAGTATTGCACATTTAAAGATCTTATCTAGTACCCCAAGCATTTGAAATACATAAAATGATGGACTAAGGATTTAACAGCAACCACAAAATAGAAGGTAGTATTGATCGCCCCAAATTTAAGAGCTGTGTGCTAGAGTAGAAATAGAACATGGAACTAGAGTGGAAAACTTGAGTTCCAGTCCTGATTCTTCAGGAAGTCATTTAACAGTTCTAGTCTTCAGTTTCTCCAGTATAAAATAATGTGAAGAATGATGATTTTTGTTTTCCTCCTGTATACAACATTGTTTTATTGTATATAAATTTAGACTTTTAAAAAATACTTGGCCATTTTGCACATATATTTTAGCTTCAGTTCTGGCACAAATGGCCCAAGGATAAGGGAATGGCCTGCTATCAGAAGATAACAGTATCTAACTAGTAAGCCCAAAAGATAGAGAAGCTGAGGGCAAAGGCTTCCACTAAAACATTTTGCTGATATTCACCTTGGCAATTATGTACTGCCTCATTCGTCCATCCATATTATAAAATCATTGCAACCATCATGATAGTTAATATAAAATGTTTACAAGCACTTCAACTCAAAATCCTCTAACTTCATAATATCTTTTAAAATAAAACCTGTTCAGATGAAGTGCAGAAACTATTCCTTAAATTTTGGTCATTATGGGGTACATTTTGAAGGGAAGAGTCTCCTATATATTCTTTCAAAATTTATTGAATACAAGATTGAAGGAAAATGGATTACTCAGAGCAAAAAGGAAAGAGAAGCTATTGCTTTATTTTCTCTGTCTACAACCCTGGGGGAGCTGAAAACATATATAGAAAGATCTAGGTTTGGCAAAAAGTACCCCTTTTTTTGGAATAAAAATGAAACTCAAAACTACTGCAGGCAAAAGAAGTAGAGTCTTTTTTTTCTCTCCTTCTGTAGAATTTGGGATATGATACAGTGGGATTGCTGGTGGTGGGCTTTGGGGTGTTACTAAGTTCTACTCATTTCTTCACTTTTTTTTCTTTCACCTGTGGACAAGGTTTGTTCAGGAAGGAATTTTTGTTTTGAAGTCGTAGAAGAAACTGAGAGGGGCTTGCAGAGATAGGGAAAGCTTAGAGTTGGCCTAGAGTTGTGGGTAATGGTAAGAGTCTTTTGGTCTTTTTCTAAGTCACTCAACTACATTTCTTGGAATAGGACATATGGAGGAAAATAACAAAATTTTTTTCTCTAAGAACAAAAGTCATGAATTTGTCTAGACTGTCCCTCTTATCCATCTTCCTGTATGTCAATTGTTTTGGCCAGGCCAAGAGGGGGCGTGGAATCTGCAATGATGTCAAAATCATGTTCAAATCTGACCACTAAGTAAGCAATCTTCATTAAATCTGTTGCAACTGAACATACATCTGAGCATCAACTAAGGTCCTACTATATCCGGTGCTGTTCCACTACCTTGAGAGCTCATCAAATGTTCAATAGGAATAAAGGCTATTTATAGTCTACTGAACAAAATTAATTTTTTGACATTTTTCTTTTGCAACTTTTTGAGAGAGAAATCTTCTAAATGTTCTTTCCTTTAGTGCTTTATTTTAATATTCATCATTATTATTAGAATATGCACAGTTCACTAATAGCCAGTTCACTAGCAGCAAGCAATTTTAAATCAGTGGTCAAATTATTCATTTCTGTTTTCTCAATGTTGAATAGCATGAGGGACTATAAAAACAAAGCAATAACCAGTTTTATTCTTAATCTTTTTTTATTAATTCTCATGGTGTCCATACCATTATTATTTACTTACAAATTTTACCAATCCTCAAAATCTCATCTCATACAATCTAATATAAATCATTTGTTTACCTTTAATCCAAGCCAATATATTCTTTTTCCCTTGAAGCCAGTAAGCATTTTATGTTTCTTGTCTTATTATCTTATACTTCCTAGAGTTAAAATTGTGTGCTTGTGTTTGCATATACATATGTGCTTTTTCACCACCAACAAATCCAAATAATTCAACTATAATGAACTATTTGGATTTGTTGGTGGTGAAAAAGAATTTATAGAATTCCCACCAGGGGCCTGTTTTAGATTCTTGAAATACATTCTTAAAAAAATAAAAAATAAAATACAAAAATCCTTTACAATCCTTTCCATTGTAATTGATAAAGACAAACACAATGAATAAATTAATTAAATAGAATTCTATATCATAAAAAGCAAAACAGAGTAAAGGCAGCAATAGTAAGTGGAAGTTGGGGTTGCAGAGCGAAGTTAGATGATCAGGGAAGGACACAAAGAGAAAGAAGATGGCAGGTATGTAAGAACTTGATGATGACCAGGGAACAGTAATCATTCTGGAATACTTTTCCTAATCCCCTTACCTGGCAAATCCATAAGAATGAGAGTTCCAAGCAAAGGAAAAGAGTGCAGATACCCCTAGGCAAGAGTAGGGCAGGCAAATCAGCAGGAAGGAAGGTGCTCCTGGAGGTTGTCTTGTGTAAGAGGCTGGCGTTTGGCCAGAGACGATGTTGGGATGATAATGAAGGGCTCAATCATAAGTGGCTTCATAACTTCCCTTAAAGAATTTTTGTCTTTTATTCTTGGAGAAATATGCAGACATTGCAGGATTTTTCGCAGGAGAGTCACACTCTGACTTCCTTTAAAGGGATCACAGTGTGAGGGCTGCACTGAGAATAGTTGTTAGCCGTGTCAGGAGTTGAAGCAGGGAGTCCAATTAGGAGGGGACTCTGAAAGGGGAATATTGTCATTTCAGGTTAGAGAGTAGTGGTTGAAGTAGGAGGCACAGGATGTACTCCAGGGAACTTTGTGGTGCCTGGATTCATACGGGAACATGCAAAGCTGATTTGGGAAGTGTGGATGTGACATCTAGGAGACATCTACACTAAGGGACAGGCACACGTTCTCTGCAGTTTACACACAGTCATTTATTATGCAAGGGCAAGCTACATAACACAAACACATTACTGTGTTTTCTTTTTTTCATATATTGGATCTTATTAGATAAAAAAAAAAAAACTTATGTCCTATCCCAAGGTAGTCAATTTACTATTTTAAGGCTGAGAGTTAGTTTTTCTTCATTTCTGATTCTTCGAGAAGGTTTTATCAACATTTGTAATACATCAGTATGTAAGAATTTTAAAAATTGAAGATGCCTAGCTCATATTCTATAGAATTGTAAAATCATGCAACATTTTTCATTATGACAGTTTTGAGGTATAACTATTATATTAACTTTCTGGTAAAATGTTAGATATCTTGAAAATTAGCACAACAAATGAATCAGACACACAGAGAATGCTTTTGCCAGCCTAGAAAATATATGCAATACTCATATGCCTGAGTACCCCTTTATTCTTTTCATGATTTATCATGGAAATGTGGGTTGACAGTTTTATGTATGGAATGCAAATCTAGCTCACTTTATCAATCTCATGCATATTAATATGTATGCACGGAAATTTTTGCTGCTTGTGGAATGGCCTTTAGACACTACTTCAATTCTACGCAATTTAGTAGATAAAATGTTGGAATGTATACATTTCATGGGTTTGCTTTTATTAAACTAGTAAAATGTTTGCGGGAATTTGCTAGGCAATTGCCATTCTTTTATGATATTCTGATACATGATCAAAAAACAATAGGTAAGATGTATTATCATATATATACATGCATAATATAGTTACAAATGTAAATGTTATTCCTATTTATGGAAACTCAATAACTTTGTTAGAACAAGAGAATCATTGGGGAAAAGTAATCATTAAAAAAATGAAGGCACTCATTTCCATAAAGTTGCAGAAATTATCTGAATTATGGTAATTATGATCCACCATGTGATTCTTAGCTTTCTAATATAATTATGAGAGAAAATAAAACTCCATAATCTCTAATTATTCTTCCCACATGTCAAATGCCATCATCAGCTAGAATTGAGGAGGAAAATTTAAAAAATCAAAAGACCTGGGATGTGACTCAGTGGTCAAGCATCACTGGGTTGAATCCCTAGTAAAAAGTGAAACTAGATAATCTCTAATTATCATGATCATCCCGTCTTTTTTTCCTTAGTTTTCCTCACCACTATAATCCAGGAATCTAAGGGTTCATGATTTTCAATTGAAAGCACTTTTATTTGAATCCAAGTTTCAAGCATTTACTAGCTAGGTGACCTTGGGTATAGACTGTAAACTATTTAAGCCTCAGTTTCCCCAACCATGAATGTGATCATTTCATAGATTTTAATCATATGAGTAATTGAGAAAAGAGAGGCAAGATGTTTACCATTCTTTCCTTGATGGTTAATTCTCAATATGATTTCTATTACTATCAGCACACGTATTTACACCATTTTCCTTCTTCATAGACAACACTTCTTCCTAACATAGTAGATTCTACAAAGTTTGTGATCATGCTTATCTATTTCCATCCATTTAAAAGCATGTTCAGATGTCTTTCATTAAAAACAATAATAATATACTCCTCAGACCCCTGCTCCTGACTCTTCTCCTATAACCTCCTCCAGCTGTCATTCTCTGTTTCTGTATGCCGGTCTTGTACAATTTCTTAAAATAACTGGTATTTTTCATTTCTTTAATTCTCTGCCTCACATTCACTCAACCTTTTCCCATCTGGGTCTGGTCCATCTTAAAATCCATCTTGCTGAGTATTCTAGAGTCTTAGTGTGATAAATACAATGGATACTTTCTGGCTGTTTTTGCCCTGTTAGCCAGGTTAGCCAGATACTTCCTCTTCCTCAAGGTATCTTCCCATTACAACTGTGTCACAGTTCTCAAGCTTCCCCTTCTAGATTCTGACTAGTCCTTCCTAGTTTCCTTGCTTTATCCTTCAAAGCTTTTCATTAATTATTCTGATTTTCCAGAAACTCTTGATGACTTCACCAAAGTTTACTTTTTACCAGGGATTAAACCCAATGGTGCTTAACCACTGAGTCACATCTCAGATCTTTTGATATTTTTATTTTGAGACAGGGTCTCCCTAGGGTGCTTATAGCCTCACTAAGTTGCTGAGCCTGGCTTTGAACCTAAAATCCTCCTGTCTCAACCTCTGAGCGGCTTGGATTACAGGTGTGTGATACTACCTGGGGCCAAAGTTCACATTTTGTAATCCTTCCAATTCTTTAGTAAATTATAAAATGTCAATAACAACAACAAAAACATGAAAAAGGAAACAATAACAGTTAAACCTCTCTTATTGTTCTGGCTCATAAAATAGAATGCAATTTGATTGATTTCTTCCCTTACCTCACATGTCTGATACACCAGTGAGTCCTGTCCCCTGTCTATTTGAAGCATGTGCTGCATATGATGACTTTTCTCCATTTTCACTGTCATCATTACGTTTCCTAAGATCTTGCAAAATAGCTATTTCATTGTTTTCTGTGCAGCTCCAAAATGAATAAGTATAACATATAGTGCTACTAGATTTGTCATTACCAGATGTCATTTTCAGTGTTGTAAAGAAAAATCAAGCAAGAAACAATAATAGGAATGAGCTACTAGTGGATGTGGCCTCAAGTTTACATAAGAAGTTGAATGTAGGCCTCAATAAAAAGGTGGCATAAGAAAAAAATTCATAATAGGTATTACTTCAAAGAAATTTGCCTAAATACTTCTTCATGCTGCTTTAAATTTTATAAACTAAGTTAAAAAATTCAAAGATCTGGTAAAATACAATTCTTTATAAATCACAATATATAAAATACAAATAGATATTTATTTATATCTGTTAAATGTGATCACTCTTGAATGTTTTTTCTAGGTTTCAGTAGAAAGCTGTGAAGGCAAATGACTGAGGAAGGCATTTTTCAAGAAAGCTCCTAGATTATCTATGTAATTCCTAAAATATGGTGAGAAAAATTGTTAGTATTAGCTCACAAAATACCTGAAGGTGATATGTGAGCAGGGAAGTAACGCAATATGAAATTAAAGTCATTGTGATGGAAGACTTCTTTAGAGAGTAGGCAGAGGTACTGATTTTGGAGTGCTGGAGGGGTGTACCAATAGGAGACCAACAGTGAGCCATCGCCAATGGGTGCTTTTTGGTAGGACCACTTGTCAGCAGCTGGGCAACCTCCACCGAAAAGAATGGAAGTGTAGCACTGCCTGCAGAGTCTGGAGCATGAATGGTAGTGCCATACACACCCCGAGGAGAGAAGGAACATTATGCTAGCTTTCTCACTGTAACTGAAATGCCTGACAAGAACAACTTAAAGTAGGGAACATGTATTTTGGCTCACAGAATCAGAGTTCTCAGTCCACAGATGGCTGATTCCATTGCTTTGGGACCCAGCTGAGGCAGAGCATCATGGGAGAAGGATGTGGTGAAGGGAGCTGCTCCTCTCGTGGTAGCCAGGAAGCAAAGAGAGATAGGGCAGGGGCTGCAGAGAAGATGAACCTTCCTAGGGCACAGACCAATGAACCTTCTTCTCCATTCATGCACCATCTGCCTTCAGTTACCACCAAGTCAGTCCATTCAGAGTAGGATGGAATGATCAGGTTATGGCTCTCATAATCTAATCATCTCACTTTTGAATATTCCTGCATTAACACAAGGGGCTTAGAGAAACCTCACATGCAACCTATAAGAAACATTATGAACCACCACAGGAGCTTCAGGCAGCTGCATGATTCTGAAGAAAGCATCACAAAAGGAAGAGACAGCTTTTGATGTATACTAAACCCAATAGCACTAATGCTGGGTTACTATCTCCAGACCCTCTCTAATCCGCCTATTTCTCCTGTCCCAAACCTGGCAATCCCCTAAAGAGCCATCACATGGGCAGAAATCAAGAAAGGGAGATTAAACTTTCCCTTTTCTTTGATTGTTTATCAGTAGAGAAGAAAAAAAATTTAGGCTTGAAGAGACGGTAAATTTTTGATGTTAGATAGGAATTTTTACTATCTGAAAAGAACTAGACATTTATGAGATCTTCCTGAGGATGCATTCAAAGATAGGAAAGAAACGCAATCTACAGAATGCACTGAAAAGGGAAATTATAGGGAAGAATAAAAATTTTCCCTGATTGCACACTCCTGCATTTTCAGCTTTTCAACAGAGTAAACATGCAATTTTACAAATCTCATTAAGTTCTTCATTGGAATATAATTGATTCTTTGGGGAACTTCACTGATTAAGCTCATTTATTATTTATTTAAAATTGGAAATCAGTTCATTTAATAGGAACAATTTGGCAAATTATTCTCAATGATACTGTCAGGAATAATTGTGAATGACTTTGAAATGGACAATAAAGGGCCCTTGGACACATTCTGTCCAGCTCATCCTTCAGTGTCTTTGAACTCTGTGAGTACTCTAACTCATAGATAACTGATAGTAATGAAAATGGTTGCTACTCATAGGCAATGCAAAATGAATCTACTCTAGCAGAGATACTATTGATTTTTCTTTTCCTCTCTCCCAAAGACATTAGCTTTCCATTTATTTAATCAAGTTCATTTCAACTTTCCTGACTACTTTATATGTGTCTGTCTTTCAATTCTCCTTTTAACTGTTTTCTAGATCTCACAGTTCCCTCATTAATCAATGAGTTCAATAAAAGTTTTGGTACGTGTCCATTTTACATTTGTGTGTATTATCTTTTTAAAAAAATCTTTAAGCTCTTGGTGGTCCCATTGAGATGGACAATTAAGTTATGTGGTAGAGCAGGTGTCAGGGAACTAGAATTCATAATGCACCTGAGGGTGTTTCTGGCTGCCAGAGAGAAACTTAAGTGGCAAAAGAACTGTCGTTGTGTTGACTTTGTGTTCCTCTCATTATTTTCCTTTCCATTGATTTTGTGCTTTGTTGTGATTTCCATTTTCCTTAGAATGTACATGTTATCCTCCGTTGGTGGCAGCAGAGGTTGGGAATTTGGTTTTATGATCTATTTGGTGATCACTCTAGATGATCTGTGGTAAGAGATGATAGGGAATACAGTTTGTTATTGTGTTTTGTTTGTAGTTTGAAAACTTTGAGCTCAAATAAATTAAGAATCATACGGCCCTGGGAACGCAAACAACACATTAATATCTATTTCTGTATTACTCTTGATCTGCGATTAAAGTTATAAATTTGAAGCACAAAGCACTTTATGTATCATATATGTCTGTAATTCAGGAGGCCTTTATCTCTCATTGTGTCAATGTGAAATGATTTATTATTTCTAGTGATATTAATAACCTAGATCATAAAGTATCAAATTATAGGAGCTCTGTTCTGATTGCCTTTGAGAAATAAATAAACACTTATATAAATGGAATATTCCTAAAATTCCCAGAAATTCTGAAAAATTTAGTAGTTTAGATGCCCTAAATTTAAATAAATTTCATATAAAAATAACTCAGAAGGATTTGTAGATACCAAATTCACATCATAAGAATAACCTTTGACAAACAATGCTTTTTGAGTACTATTTCCTTTAAATGCTATCTGTCTTTCTTTTGATTTATTAGTATCAAATATAAGGGAGCATAGACTTTATTCCAATTGGGTTTGTTTTCCCAGATTTACACAGATTTGCTGATGCAATGAAATAGTCATTACTTATGTATGATGTTTAGGATCAAAGAACGTTTAAATGTGTTGAACCAAATTAAATCATTATTTTATAAAATTTTTAATTTCTGTAGTGATTAGGTTTTATAGCATGCCACCTTAAAGATAGTTTCTAGCATCTTTAGAACAATTTACAACCTCAGCCTGATATTACATGGTTACTTAATGGATATTCTTGCAGATCTAACTAATTTCCAAGTAAGACAAATACAGAAAAGCACCATTGTATATTTCTTCTAATTTATGTTCTATATTTTAAAAAGAGGATGTAATTTTGGGTTATGAATGTGTGAATGAGACAGATGTGGCCTCAGAAGCTTGTATTTTGTGTGCTCATAATAGCAATGCTTCTGTAAAACAGTTCTCATTTATCCTTCCCCTGCCTTTTCTGTGAAATTTTTCAGTTAACTACCTAGATTAAAGACTTTTTCTTTTTTTTTTTTTGGTACCGCGGATTGAACTCAGGGGCACTCGACCACTGAGCCACATCTCCGGCCCTATTTTGTGTTTTATGTAGAGACAGGGTCTCACTGAGTTGCTTAGCGCCTCGCCATTGCTGAGGCTGGCTTTGAATTTGCGATTCTCCTGTCTCAGCCTCCCTAAGTGCTGGGATTACAGGCGTGCGCCACCGCTCCTGGTCTAGATTAAAGACTATTATAACATAAATGTATAAACCTGTACTAGCAGAAATGGTGAAAGAGAAACAGAAGTGGTGTATACTTTTGTTTATCATGGAATTGGTGTAGACTTTTCCTAAGTTCTCAACAATTCTCAGATGTAGTCTCTGCACCTTTGTGTTGGTTAACTATGTATTTGCACTGTACTTGAAATTGAAACAGACATTTTAAATGCTCATCAGTTCATTTGAAGAGATCAATAGTGGACTTATGCATTTTCATAAATAACATCTTAATATTATCCTAGAGTTATTTGATCGCATAGACCTCTGAGAAAACTTCTGTCTTTAAGCATTGTCAGTTGTTTTCAGCAAACCAACCAGCATAACAAAGGGTAACATTTGGGAATCCAATTTTAATTGCTTTGATTTATAATACCTTTTTTTCTGAAAAATGCCTATGAAATAATTTTAGTAGCATTCACACAATTGGCACAGAATTGCTGCCTTGATCTCTAACTAGTCTCTTCAGCAATAGTAGAAAAAGTTGTTCTCCAGTCCAACACAACCTGACCACATAGTAGAGATTATGTGGTATCAGATTAATTTTCTGTGCCTCACACTGAATTAAAAGCATTTTTTATTAGAGGGAAAGAGGGGAGGTAAAGGCAAAAGTTTCCTAATTTATGTAAGAGATGCAGTTCATTATAATTGTGCTGTCTTCTATGATTCTTTAAAATATGTTTTTATCACTTTGATTAAAAATATAATCAATCAACTGCTGCTTCTCAGACACCTATGCCAGTTGCTCTAATCAAGAGCCCAAATCTTTGACAATGCTTTTAATTTTGCCTTTACAAAATTAGTAATAAGATGTAAAAAAAATCCACTCAAAATTTTCTTTGAGATTTTGCAAATGGATTCTAGAAAATCACACATATTTCCTTTTTTACTTTATATAAGGGGAGAGTCTAGAAATAATTAGGTTTGTTTGATGCATTACTATTGCAAGTTTTGCATAGAAGATCATCAGATCAGAAGGTATGCTCCATCTTCCCAAAGTTAAGTTTGTACAGGTAAAACATTATTGAAATAAATATCTCAGAGACTGTATTCTTTATGGGAAATCTCTAGAGATTTGTCAACTTGCTTTCTTGCCATAATGTGAATTTACCCTTAGGGAAAGCACTGATCAAAACCCAATGGAATAATTATGTACTAGACTGCAATGGAGACTTGGACTCTCTTACTTTCTGATATTATTGGTTATAATAACACACTAACCACAGTCAGTTAATCCTCTATCATTTAGTGGATTTTTGTTTTTACTTTTGCACTTGCTCGAAGGCTTTACTAAAAGTCTTTCTCTGTTCAATAAAGAAACAGTCTCAAAGATTTGTAGAAGAGAATTGTGCCAGGCACTCCAGATTATTGACCCTTAAAAGAATAGACTCAAGGGTGTAGGATTCCCAGCACACATCACTTAGATAACTTCCAGATCATGCTAGTGGACTCAGTGAGGTTTTATAGGATTCATTTTAGTCTAAAAGTAGTCAGCTGCATTAAAGTGTAATCCAGAATCCACTAGAACAAAAGCTGATTACATAGGACTGGATGGAATGCTGAGGCAGTTTACACCGTGGTTATGTATTTGGAATAGTGTTGATGCTGCTGTAATGTTCCATTTTCTGTATATATAAGAACACCCTTTCTCTTCTTTTCCTTAAGCAATCTGTAGTGCACAACAATTTAATACACTGTTTTTATACTTTAAAATAAGATATGCTAATATAATATCTGATTCTCACTGACCTTTCAGAATTCCTAACATTTTATTAAATCTCCTTATTTTTAATGTCAAAAGAAGTAGGTGCCATAATTTCCCATAAGACTATTCTCCTTTATAGCAGTAGTACATAATTGACCAACTGTGCACCTGTGGCCATGCTTAACATCCCATTTGAGAATGATGCTCATTGGATCAGGTGTGTCAAGCTAGGATTTAATAAAAACATTTGGTATATTGATAGAACCGAAGCATACAAAGTTCTGTTAGAGAAACTGACTTGTGCTTGGTTTACAGGGCTTTGTCTTTAGGCAATGAACAAGATAAATTCCTTCTAGTGCAAGAACCCAGGAAATGTTTGAGACTTCTGAAGGGGAAGAATTTATTAAAATTCATTGGCACTGTAGTTGAAATCTGGTGGAGAACATTTCTTAGGTTTTGGGTTTTTTTAAATATAATCATTTAAATAGCAAATGAATGGAGGCATTTAAAAGTACTGTCTGAGATTCTGTATGAAAATTTCACACAGAAGTGAATTTGTGGCTTTGCAAATTTTTCTGTACTCTATGACATTCTCTGCAAAAGAACACACAAGAGGCCTAGAGGGTTCATTAAAACTATTGCTAGACCTGTGTAAATAACCAGACCAAACTTAAAAAAACAACCTGATTTTCTGTGATACAACAAACTTTTTGAAATTATTCTATGAACATAATGTGGGAGAATTGTCATAAAAATAATTGCAAGTGGACAATGTGAAATTGGCAGGCATTAGTGGGAACCCTGTTTAAGACACACATCTGGGTTGTCTTTGCCTTTGTCTTTGAGTTATATGACACCTTTGCAAATAATAGATAACTGGTAATGATGCATATGCTTCTGTACATTCATATACAGATGCATTTTGACCAGTTGGGATGCAATTGATTTTCATCCACCCTGTGAAGGGGTCATTTTTTTCTTTACTTTAAAAAAAATCTCTTTTGCAGAATAATTTCAGTATTTTTGTTTGTTTATAGATGTCTGTATTTAGAAAAATCCATTGACCAGATAAAACTATATTAAATATTTCCTCATTCACTAATGAATTAAACCACATATTTGAAATGTATTCATATTCAATTTGATGCACGCAATTTTAACTTTTAAAAAATACTTTAATATTACTTCTCTGCATATATATCACTTAAATTTATCTTTCAAATTCTTCATTGTCTTTTCTTCTACCTCTACTATGTAACAGATTCTATTCAAGTAGATTTACAAAGTTGTTTCAATTTTAAGAACAGCTCTCTACAGTAGGTATTATTATGATCATTTTATGTTGAAAGGAAAAATCTTTCATTATGCTAAGTGGGGAAATCATGATTTTATTGTGGATCTGTTTCCAATGTTACATCTTTAGCATTAGGTGTTAACTTTTCAAAATGTCTAATGAAGCTCCTAAATGAAAGTGATTGATTCCATCACTTGTCATCTACTTCAGTAGAATAGAATTGTGCATAATTATTTTGATAATCAAATCAGGATCTAAGCCATAAGAAAACATCATTTCAGGAAAGTTTTCAGTGTGGAAGGAGGAAGTTGGCATCTAATGTGTGCACTCTGTTGACAATAAAAAATATAAATAACCCTGGAGAGCTTGCTGGTATATCATTCACAGTACACCTCTGTAAAATTGGCTGGCTTCCTGACTTCTAACCTCCAAGCAAGCCTATTAACCTTAGCTGGTATTGTTTTGAACAATTTTCAGAATCATCTACTTTATCACCAAAAGCCAGGAATTGCTTGTTCATTTTTATGTTGTTTTCAGTTTTTTATAGGAATAGAATTCTTGATAGAGCTGGCTTTCTTACATACCTCAGCAATATGACTCAACCATGCTTAGATACGAGGCAGCATTTTGAATGTGTGGCTAGAAAAGTTTTTTCCCCCATCTAAATTGCAGTGCCTTTGCATTTTGCTTTCTTTTCAAAGTTTTCTCTGCTGTAACTACAGGTTTTCAAGCACTATTTTTGTAAGCACCATAAGATGCTACCCCACTGTCTCAGCATTATATTACAAAATGTCTACTTGCCTTCAGACATTCACTAATGTTGGCATTCTCCTAAATTAAAAATTCCAGAGCAAAAGCTTCACTTGGACTCATGCTAGTTCTAAATAGTTTAAATTATCGTTTATTATCTCACCTCTTGTGACTAAGATTTGATAGGCCACAGAGAACTTGCCTTCCCTGGTCCATTTCTCTATGTCCAACAACATAAGAGGATCCCACTGTGTGGCCTGCAGTCTGTCACTTACCCAATACTTATTTAGAATTGAATGAGCATACATATTGGTTGAGCCACGTTTGAGAATGTAGCAAATTTCGCTTTCCTCTCTTCCTTCTCTTTTTACTTAATTGTTTAGTTTTGTCCTGCCACTTTGTGCTCAGCAACAATGGCATGTAGTCATTATACACACTCTTCAGCGTGAACATCTCTGCACTTTTGATGGAGTCATTGAGCTCCTCTATGTGGATTTTTTTTTTTTTTTGAAAAACATGTCTTTATGCTTTCATGATTCTTAGGTAATCTTTCTCTCCCTGCTCTATGGTTTTTGGTTTGTTTTTCTATTTGTTGCCTCACTCATTAACCCATATTTAATTCTTGAGTCAATGTTGGTTTTCCTCTTTATCTCCTTTATATCATGCCTAAGATCAAATACTTTAAAGAGATTTCAGGTATTCTGTCTTTTTTCATCCTGGGGCTTTTTGTGTCATGATTTATCCAACTTTATATGTTAATTCTTCCTGAAAATTAGCAAGTCAAGGTTGAGTTTATTAACTTCTTTAAGAAATGTATCATGAGAAAAACTATTCATTCAAAAGTGACACACTCATTTTCCAGGTGTTGGTATTAATATCAAGACTTCATTTCCAAATTGAGATTGTAATTTCTTCTTCCTTTTATGTGTAAACAGCTACTATATTCATCGAAATCCTCCTAATACAAATTAGCTAATAGAGCAAACTAATCTTCATGGTTCTTATTCCCACCTCAATCCAACTGCATCTAGGAATTCTTTAAACTGCATTTTTTACATACTCTCCTCCCTTTCTATCATATTATTTCTAAATTCTTAATTATTTAACTTAAAAGCTTCCCACTTTTCAATACTTATTTGCAAATTCAGCTACTAAAATCTTTCCATTTTTCTCACCAATGTACAGTTATATGCTATACAACTAGTTGCTCAGACAAATCAGCATCTTGTCTATTTGTCATGTAAATGAGTTCTAATTATTTTAAATCAAATAATGCAAACAAATGGGGAACAGAGTTTCTAACCTGTTGTGGTCTAATATTGAAGCAATGTTTACGATGAAATTCCTTACAATTTGCCATTCACATTTGAATGAAGAATCAGTGAAAATCTTATCTATTCTGACCAACCCTGGAACTGAATGCAGGGTGTTGATTCTCTTCATTGTTGGGGGATGTGGCTGGTCATGTTTTTCTTTATTCATCCTTTTTTCTTTTCTCCTGTCATTCATTCATTAAGCATTTTTCAGCATCCAACTCTGTAACAGACCCATTTGTGTGTGTGTATGTGTGAATAAAGTAAGATGTCCTTGTCTTTAACATGCTCATACCTAATCGGCAAGACAATTAATATGATATTAAAATATGATGACATAAATATGTACATACATATATATATATACCACATATGTGTATTTATATCTCAGAATAAAGGACAAAGATTGAGGGGAAATGCTGCCGGGCGTGGTGGCGCACGTCTGTAATCCCTGCACTTTGGGAGGCTGAGACAGGAGAATCGCGAGTTCAAAGCCAGCCTCAGCAATGGCGGGGCACTAAGCAACTCAGTGAGACCCTGTCTCTACATAAAACACAAAATAGGGCTGGGGATGTGCCTCAGTGGTCCAGTGCCCCTGAGTTCAATCCCTGGTACCAAAAAAAAAAAAAAAAGATTGAGGGGAAATGCTATGGAAGTACAACCTTCTCCAGTCTTGAGATGATATAATGGGTGAAGAAAAGATTAGATTCTGTCAGGAGGGACACATAGCCCAAAGCTTTCTTGGAAGAGGACTCTCTTGTAAAGCAGCGGGTACATATGGGAAAGCATGGTCAGATCAGGCAACGTGAGAAGTTTGTGGTGATTTGTGTGCAATAATTGCTGCCCGCTCCTTTCTGCCTTGGCTCTTTTTAGTATTTCACATGAACTTTCCCTTGTCACCTTTATGATCCTTTGAAAGTGTTTAAGACCAATGCTAATCTAATGCTTTGCTTTCATGAAATGAGAGTCACTGTTAAAACTCAATTTGTAAATGCCATGGTAACCATGCAGTTGGATCTATTTTCTTATTCTCTGTAGACATAGCGCTGGAGCTAGTCTGTCACAGTAGCCTCTATTTAATAAATGGAATAGTCATGAGGTAAATTAATGAATGTCTCAATATGTACATTTCTGCACCTTTATCTAGACTGTCACATGGACAGCTCTAACTGGTTTGGCTCAGATTCGCTTCAGTTCATACATTCAAGAACACATTTATCAGACTCCAGACAGCAAGGCTTTAGACAGTCAATATGCTGCAGGAGAGGAGCTGGAGAGTGAGATTGTAATTATGCTTGACATAGGGCATTCTAAGGGTGTCTTGTGCCAAAATAATGAAAGTTATTTTTCTTCAGGAAATTGAAAGACGATACATGAGGTGTCTTCAGGTTTCCACGGAAATGGAGTTAAATGAGAAACATGTGGCACTCTGTGATGGATACAGATCATCCTGAATCACTTCACATCTGCTGGCTAAATAGAGAAATAACTATAAATCTTTTCAAAAACAAAGGAAAGAAAAATGCAGCAAATATATCAAGTAATACCTTTATGGCACCATTAGCATGATTCTATATAGAAGGTTATTTATAATGGTAGAATTCTTTATCACACACCATTTAAAAAAGGATACTTGAAGTTACAGATGAGTTATAATGTTTAAACATTGTCTTTAAGCTCTACATATTTAACTTTGGTATATATCAATCTTATTTTTAATCTTTGGCACTGTTTTAAAAATTTAGAAATGAATAAACTTTCAGCTTGGAGTAAGCTCAGATCATTTTGCTATTTTATGTTTTGTATTTTTTTTAACAATCCTCAACAGAAATTTAAAGTTTATCTTGTCCTTGTATACATGTTTGTGAAATGGATTATTTATAAGGGGTAGTAATGGTGGATGGATTTGTGTTGTAAAATATTTTTTTTTTTGGTGAGTATAGACTTCTCCTCATTTCAAAAAATGTTTCTGACTCAGCCCTGTCTATTATGCTCCATTGACAGTGACATATCATTTAACTCTTTAAGTGTAATTTAAAAATTTGTATTTTTAATCTTATCTGAGTGCTAAAAAGATGCACCTTAATATTTTATAATTATATGGTCTCACTTATAAAAGGAAACTATTTTATCACTATGTCAGTAGTCTTTTGTAATGCATATAACAGTAATACATTCTCATATATATTTCTGTAACAGAAGAGATAACTCCAAAATATCCTGTTATTTGGCAATATTTTGATAATCATCTGCATTCCTCTTTCTCTTAACTCTCAGAAAAGAACCATGGATTCTTTTTTCTTTTTCATAAAAGATGAAGTAAGAGAAAAAGATGTAAAAGTAATTCTTTCATTGTTTTCAAACTCCATCGAGACCTGGGGCATGGTGGTGGTATTGGAGGAAGGAATCCTGTAGGTAGTATTCACCTAGCAGTTTAGGATTGTAACCTGACAGTTACTAAATTTGCTTCTTTATCCTCTTCTTCCTTTCTTCAAATAATCTGTGAAAAAATGAAGGTTTAACATCACATTGGAGCCTGGCGTGGTGGCGCAAGCCTGTAATCCCAGTGGCTGGGGAGGCTGAGACAGGAGGATTACAAGTTCAAAGCCAGCCTCAACAACACTGAGGTGCTAAGCAACTCAGTGAGACCCTGTCTCTAAAATAAAATACAAAATAGGCCTGGAGATGTGGCTCAGTGGTTGAGTGCCCCTGAGTTCAATCTCTGGTACCCAAAACAAAACAAACAACAAAAAACAAGCATCACATTGGGAGATGAGAATTAAGATGACAATTGCCACTGAATGAAGCCTCTGCTTAAAATCCAAAAGCAAACAAACAAAATTCCTTGTATAACATTTGAGCATAGATAGAGCTTTATTTTATTATTTTATTATTATTTCAGACAAAGCTTTATTTTATTATTTTATCTGACCATTAAAATCCAGTTCTAAATGGACTCCCCCACACTGGAAATGAACCTGTATTAAATATCAGGATCTGTGATAACATTCTGGCCGCCTGATAAGAATTTTCAACCAAAGAAAAGGAAACCATTTTGGGAAACTGCCATGCAAGGTACTGAAATTTAATGACATAATTTAAGTATTATAACATTTTGAAAGGACATTAGAGGTCAGAGTTAAACTCCTTCATTTTCAGACGCAGAGACAGTAGAACAATGAGTTTTAATAACTTGTTCAAGGTCATTTTGTGCTTTTATTGGTTATAAATGGCATATTTTATTTAGTCTCAAAGCTCTTATATGAGTAGTGGTGCCTCTCAAAAGTTTTCTACTGCAGTGCAGTATGAGATGGTTCTAAAAGTGGGAGGGAGTGTGTAACAGAGAGGTGATCCCCTGCCACAGTGGAGTAATGGAGTGGTCATTAAGAGATGCTGCTGAGAAATTCTATTCAGAATCTCCTTTTCCTTCAAAATTTAGATTAAAGAAACTCTCTGTGAGACCATCATTCCAGACTGGGTCTTTAATTGTGGCATATTATATTTCAACAAAGGGATAATTCCACCTAAACTGCCCTCTATTCCTTTAAGGTGCTAGTGGGGGGATGGGAGAGAGAATGTACCTTGTAAATAAAGGGCAGAAGTACAGCTGCCAGTTGAATGGGCGTGGCTTCATGTGCCAAGTGATTGGCACTAGAGTATCAACTCCCTCCTGCATCATTCATTCAGCAGCCACAGAATCAGAGCCTGCCTATGAGAGAAGTGGAGGACACAGTCTTTATGTTAAATGAACCGTTTGGGAATCATATTAATTACTTTGATGGAAAAAAATTAGAGATTTGAACAGAAGCATGAGAAATTTATATGAAGATGGAGTCAAGGTAAGCCTTTCTTAGTGGGTTCTACTATGTAAATCTGATCTCTTGTTTCATAGTTATAAGGTTTATCACAGTGGCAGTGAATTAGAGCTCATTGTATCAGGCATAAGGGGGATGGAAATTCTGTCCCATGGCCTACATCCCACTAGAAAGCGACCTGCTTACATTTGATTGGGAGCAGAGAGATGAAGGAGGTAAGGCAGGAAACAAACTCTCCTGCTAACTCTGATTCACTGAGTATCGATGCTTCCTTGCCATCTTGTTAAAAGGAAGAAACTTATCATCCACTTTTCTAGTTGCATTCAGTCTGCAATTAAATAAAGTGTTGAAGTTTCTCTGACCTGTGGTCAAATTAGTATCTTTCCCTTTACTTACTAGGAACCCTCTGCAAATAAAGATGAATACATAATAGGACAGCCACATTTATGAAATGTGGATGGTATGTCTGAACATCACAGATTTCTGACATCACATAGAGATTAATTAGGTTTGAACTTTCCATTCCTTTCCTTTTCACCAGGGTTTTATTTTCAAACTCCAAGTGGAGAGATCTTCAAATATTTCGCCTTAGGATTTTTATACACGAAAAGGTCACCATGGCACAGCTACTCAGATGAATACAGGGACACAGAGAAGAAAGAGTATAAACATAAACTTCATCTGTGCTTAAAACAAGGAATCTATATATATGTATTTATCATGGTAAATTAAACTTGTCCTTTTCTAAGGCAAACTGAAAAGTTATGGCTATTTAAGTCTCTACTATGTACTATGTATCATTAATAAAATGTTTAGGAATTAACAACATAAATTTTTCTTCCAAGTACACTAAAATTTCTTTCACTTTCTAGCTGTTAGCCAAGAAAGAGTTGGTGTGGAAAGGTGGGAAGGAGGGAATTTGTACTAAGAACCTATTCTATATCTGGTACTTTATTCCATATTCTCCCCCCCCCCCATCTATCTAATATAGTATCTTAAGAGGTACATGTTCTTCACTATTTAGTCAAAATAAAATTTAGGAGTTAAAGAAATTGAATGTATATCACCCCTTGGACGTAAAGTGATTTTTGAAATTTTAAGGCTCCATTTTTGCCATTTATGACTGGCTATCACTAGATCCTCTCTGGTTATAGAAGTTACAGTGGGAGATGAAAGGGTCCTACTAATCTTTAGACTGCTACCCTGTGGTTCACAGGAACTGGTGGTAGAGTAAGAGAACCATTCATTAGCCAATCCTGTGATGCTGAAGGATGCAGCTTGGGCAGGTGATCTCTTATTTCACCAAATGCATTATCAGTGATTGCTATGTAGACAGACAGCACAGGAAAGGACAGAAGTCTCACCAACTCTCCAACAACCACTTCCTTCCAGGCAGCCATCTCTTATTAACTGAAGTTTTGACAGCCTTCTATCTAGGTTTCCTACACCTATGCACATTCCTCTTCCTACAAGTCTTAATACGGCCCAAATGACAATCCCCAACCCAAATCCAAGCAGGTGACTCACCTGTGTTTTAATTTTATTGTGACTTGTCATTATCATCCTACATTCCTGTATTGTCCTATAAGCCCTGTGTCATCTGATCTGTGCAATCTGGACATTCTAGTGTGGTTTTCAGGAGTAAAGAAGATGAGAAATGAATATTATGAGGTACAAAAGAAGTATTCTATATAAACATCAAAAATTATCAAAGCAATACTTTTCTATGTTTTTACCTCATAAGGAACTTCACGTGATCTTTAGAGATTCTGAATGCTTACAGGGAATAACTGAATTTCTCTCTCATTTTACAGGCACTTAAGTTGAGTCCAATGCTCAGAAACAACTCGTGTTAGAAAGCCTCAGACAATTGCTCTGAAACTATTTTTACAAAACCCTGTGTAACTAAAATTTGTGGTACATATACACAATGGAATATTATTCAGCAATAAAAGAGAATAAAATTG
>CM053408.1:11952535-11984418 GCA_028644305.1 Xerus rutilus | reverse complement strand
GTAAGCCAATCCCAAAAAACCAAATGCCGAATGGTCTCTCTGATTAATGGATACTGATGAATAAGGGAGGTGGGAATGGGAAACATAAGAGAAATAGAGAAACACTGGACGCGACATGGGGAAGGTGGGGGGCAGGAAAGGGGAATGGGTATAGTAAAGATGGTTGATAAAAAATATATATAAATATATATATATATATTGTTCATTGAAAGTGCATATAAAGATGTTTAATATGAAGAATGTAATCTGCTTATAATTTTGTGCAAAGTTAGAAAAATTATGATTGTAACAATATTTTTTTCTATTTGCCTCAAAAAAAAAATAAATAAAAAAAAATTTGAACTATCAAATATAAAGGAGAAATATGAAGCATAAAATGTATTCTGATCTTGTAACGAAACTAGGAGCCAGAGAGGAGACAATAGCCAAGGCCAACCAATAGACAAAGCAGAGCTTGTCTTCAAAATCTGACACAATTCTGGGATTATGATTCCAATTCATTGCTTTATCAACCACCTTGTAATCACTTGATTTCTATTTAAGAACAGTTTCTAGAAAACATTTGGAAATAAGAATCATCCTTTCTCATCTTGGTTCTGCCAGCCTAAAACATTGCATTTGAGAATCTTTGATGTGTCTATTTAAATAAGCAAGGCTTCTCTGCCAGGTACACCATGCTGCATCTTTGTACGAAGGATTAATAGAGCCAATCTTTAAAACGCGCATGATGTCTAACATCAATTTGTCAAACTCATCAATTTCACATATACCTGTTTTTTGAAGTAGTGGATAAAGGGCTAAAAATTAAAAGGCATATGAACCAAGCGGATATATTGCAAATATATCAGAAAAAAGTTTTAAATGCCTGATGTGTTTAATAAACCAATACAAAATAACAAATTATAATGATATAATTATAATATAATGTAACTATAATTATAGTATAATTATAATGATACTAGTTCTTTGGTATGTTTTAATGTGAGACTTCATGGCTTCTCACAGAGGAAAACATCAATTCCTATTTTGAGAATGGAAATAGCATAGAAGATGAAATCCAGATGCCTTTTCTCTTCCTGTTACAAATGGAAGGGAAATTTGAAATAAAAAATACAGAATTAAAAAATCACTGTACTAATGGGCTAATGGCTTTATTTTATTTTTCATCTGTTTTTCAGTTCATCATCTGCATGTATTTCTATGCTAATATGTTTTGAAGAGGCAGAATTTTCTCTGTGATTGGTATGACTTTGATTCAGCACAGCAAGGACAAAAGTAGTTTGGATAGATGGATATTCAATTTTTCTGTATGCTGAAGATCATAGAGTTATATTTTTAATGTGTAGTTTCTGTTCCCCTGGTTAAATTAGCACAATTGAGATATCCTTTGTCATTTTAAGTAACAGCTTGAGCAGGCTATAGACCTGCCTTCAAACATAGGAAATATATTCGACACAATGTTATACTGCATTAAATTATAAAATGAGCAACTTCTAAGGTAAGTCACTCTTTTTATGAAGACAGGAAGTTAGGCCACTTGATCTGCTCCATAAGGATCATAGAGTACTTCTCTGGAGTCAGAAAACACAGTAGGGTCCTTGCTTCACTGTTTCATAACTGAATCACACATGCTATGTTGGTTCAATTATAGCCTCCCTCTCTCCAGCTTTAAAATGGGAATTAGCTTTAGCTTCTGAGAATATTGGAGGGATTAAATGGATAATTTATTGGAAAACATTTCATACATAGAAAAGAGTGATTTTCATGATGACTTGAGAAGTTTAGAGGAAAAGTTCCTCCATTTTTTCTTTTACATTGGAGTGTTCTGTTTAAATAACTGTGCTGTTGTGTAAGTAAAACCAAACAGCAACAGGGTAACATAATTTTAACCAGCAGAAGCAATCTGCATGGCCGAGTCATTACATGAAAAACAACTGACTAGTCTGAGGGCAGCTTCTGTGAGTGGATGAGTGGAGGGCATGTGCAATGTTAAATCACCACGGATTCTCTTTTATTCCTGTTAAACTTAAGCTATGTTTCCTTATGTCCTACAAGAAATTTATTAAACAAATTTTACAAAGCATATGTGAATGGAAAACACAATAAATAGGATTGTATTAAAACAAAACACATCAGATATAAATTGATTGCTTAAAGATGATCTGTATTACCAAAATATAAAACCAAAAGATTCAAACTGCAAATATAGATAGCTCTTATGAACCAGTCAGAAAAAGTATCAAAACAAATGAAAAATATATAAACAGGCAATTCAGAGAAGAAGAAATTACTGTAGTCAATATAATTTTGAAAAGGTGAATGGCATATAAGTTGCACAAAGGAAATAGATGTTTAACTGTCAAATTGGAAACAAAATACTAACATTTTGAAAATGTGAAGTATTATAAAGGAGGAGAACAAAGAAGGCTCAGACCTTGTGCTGAGTACTCAGACAACATAAATTAGCTAACTTGGGAAAATACTTGTGCAAAGTTGAGTGGAGATGAAGAGGGGCATGTTTGAAAACTCATCACCTTTGCTCAAAGTTCATTGTCTAAGAAAGCTTTTGACATGCATAAGAATATTTATGAGAACTCTGGTTATAAGAGTAAAGCATTTAAATATCCTAAATGTCTGCTGAAGGGAGAAGGCTAATTAAACTACAGTTTTTTTATATGTTGTTATTAATTATTAAAATATTTGAAATATAATTCTTCTACCAACAAATTTCATATAAAAATGAAGGTCTTGAAGTAAGTTGTGAAATGGATCATTCATTATTGTGAAATATTTAGAAATATGTTAACATACAAAATTATAGGATATATTATACATGAACTCATGTATAAATAAAATGAAATTATGAAATACATAGAATAAAAACATTGTAATTCAGGATAGTGGGTCTGTGCAAGATAAAGAGAAAATAAAGGGGAATAAAATAAAAAACACTCTATTTTAAAAGTATTTATGAGAATTTAATTTCTAGAATTGGTACACTTGTAAATTCAGATTAACAAATCAATTGAAAACTGCTAAAAAAGCTGGACAACATGTAAACAAACATTTGTTTGAAGTGATTGGAAGGTTCCCGGGACCGTGAGAAGTATTTTGCTGAGCACTGCAGGAGACATGATTTGAGGGATGTGAGTCTGGCTTTTAGTCTGCTCTAGCCCTTGGGACACTGTCCAACTCAAAAAAGGTAACTGAGAGGCTAAGGCCCTGAGAACTATTTTGGATAGTCCTGTGAAACTGGAGTTAAACAAAAAACAAAACAAAAAAAAGCTGTAGCATAGAAACTTCCCTAAGGAAGAGGTTGTCCCCATAAGTTCCTCATGCTTGGGTTGGGGTTCTGAAGGGCTGGCATCCAGGAGCCAACTTTACCTGGCTTGAGACTGAGGTTCTGAGGGACTGGAGCCAGCATCAGTTAAATTTAAGCACAGGTTCTTGATTTAGTTGATCTGGGATCATTATTGCTCCTAGGTCCCCAAAAGAAATTGTCAAGACGATGATTAATTTTGGAGGGAACACAGGAGCAATGATGAAGAAAACAGGAGAGGAATTCGGGGTTCTAGCAAAGATGTTGTTTTTTAGTTTAGGTTGTGGTTACAAAGGTGAAATTTTGTGATAAATCTTGAGCTGTATATTTTTATTTTCTACTTTGTTTTTGTTTTCTGTACTTATAGGCATATTGAAATGTTTCCTCCAAAGTAAGCCTAAATATCTTTTCAAAAATAAAATAAGATAAAATTTAAGATTTAGTAAAGCTGGTTTATGAACTCATAGATGTTTATTCTGTTGATCAATTTTTTTGTATCATGTGCTTCATAAATTAAAGAGAGTAAAAGACAGAAAAGAAAAAAACAACCAACCAACCAAACAAACAAAAATACAATCACCAAATGTATATTCTGAGAAAGACTGGGAAGGAAAATTATTGTCTTTCCCAGGAAGCAAACATGACATCTAGCTTTGTGAACTTCTAGGTGCTGTTTACAACAGCTGCAATTAGTTCCTGAACGTTATTAACAGGGTCTACATTTCGCATTCTATCCGGTATGGTTTTTTTCCATTGAATTCCTTTGTCTTCCAAAAAAATTAAAATGAAATATTATTAAATTGTTTCAGATGATTTTTGGGAGTGATCACTAGTTGATGCAGCTGTAGTTCAGAACCAGTATTATTTTGTTCTTGGAATTATCTGAAGTAGTTACAAAATGGTTTATTTTTGTATGAGCTATCTGAATGGCAATCATGGCCTTGAACATACAGCTCGATGCCATCCTCTTTCCATTGTCAGAACATCCTGTCTTAGTACACTGTATATATTTTTCTTCCTAAGAGGTCAACGCGGTTGCAACTTCGTTTTCTTTAGCCTTGGTCTTGACAAGTCTTCTAGCTGAGTTACTAAGACATTTCAAAAGCAAGTGTCTTTTTTTTCCTCTCTCTCTTTCTGAATATGTCAAGTATTTAAAATATGCATGAAGTTTTATTCGTATGTCACCACATACTTGAAACTTTTCCTGATGTGCTCAGACATCATTTGAGCCTCCAGGCTTGGCCCTCCATCAACTGATACCTTTTGCTATTGCTATTTGTTTACCTCCTGCCTCTAGAGAATAACATGAAAACAGGGATCTTGATGTAAAAGCTTTGTATCTTTTTTCACTAATAAGAATTCAATAAGCAACAGTTCAATCAGTGGATAAAAATGAATTTTTAGAAATTCTCTCTCTCTTTTTTTTTCCTGTTCTAAGGATTGAACCACTGCCTCTCTACCTCGGAGCTATACCTCTAGTGCCTTTTTTAAATTTTTATTTTATTATTTTAGACAGGCTCTCACTAAGATGCCCAGACTGCCCCCAATCTTGGGATCCTCCTGTCTCATTCTCCTGAGGTGCTGGGATTACAGAATGTGCCATAGAGCCAGACCTTAGATACATTCTTGAGACGTCCTCATTTCCTCATGAAGTGGAATGAACAATAAAAAAGATCATTCTATTTTTAACTCCCATGAATATATTTTAAAAAACAATAGTTAAGGCACTACAGTTTTAATATACTTTAGATACATTTATTTTAGTTAATCTATGAGGGATGAACTTCCCAAACCTATATTTATCATGAATAATAGCACAGAAAATTAACTTTGCGATCACAGATTTTATAAATAAAAAATTCAGGAAACTAACATTTACTTGATAATATTTTCGTATTTATATTCTATTTTTAAGCAGATAGCAGTGGATAATTTCCCATATTAACGTCATCTAGGTAGAAGATCTTTAAACAATCTGTCAATTTTCTGCCGAAATACATTTGAAATAAGGATGAAAACTGGAAATTAAAACCCCAAATTTGGGCAAATTGTCCACTAATGTAAAGAGGAGAAAGGTACCAAGAAAGAAACCTACTCAACTTCTCCTTCCTGCAGACTCATGAAATACTGCCCTCTAGAAAATAAAAGAAAACAAAAAAGGAGAAGAAATTTTTTAAGAAAGAGAATTCATACAGTTGCATCTGTTGTAGACCACGCAATAACTTCAAAGTCATCCAGATCTTCACTAGGAGAACCTATAAATATATGACTAAATAGATTTTGCAAATGTGATATAGATACAAACTATTAAATGGAAGATTATTTTTGATTATTTGGGAGGACACCATCTAATATCATAGGTCCTTACAAGTGCAGAACATTTTTCAGGTCAAAGTCAGTACCATATGACCTGGAATTTGGTCAACTGTTGTAACTTTGAAAATGAAGGAAGGGGGGCAAAAATGGATGAACAGCAGCGGTTACTAGAAGGAAGTGGATTTTTCCTAGAGCCTCAAGAAAAACAAACACATGCTAGCCTGCCGAACCCTTGAATTTAGCCCAGTAATTTTTATGTTTAAGCTTCTAAGTTTGTGATAACTTATTTCTACAGTAGAAATAGAAAACTAAAAGGACACTGTCTGTCTGATCTTAGATTTGGATACACAGTATCTATATCAGCTGGAAAATTAAGATATCTTTACTTTTTTTCCCAAGGGGGCTGATTTCATTTACTTCCTTTTCTCCCCCGAAATTTACAACAACCACCAGTCACAAGAACTACCAACAGAGTCACAGGAAGTCTGCGTGTGTGTATGTTTGGGGTGAACATAGACACATGCAGAGTGTGTGCCAACGTGTTGTTTCCAGTCTTTATGCTGAATTGGCAGATTTTACACTAAACACACACACACCACACGCACACACACATACACACAATGCTTAAAGGAAGACTGAAGCTCATAGGGTAACTGTCATCATTCATTTAACTATAAAAGGCAGAACATGGGACTTGAGCTCCCCTCAGGATTTCTCATGATTTTTGTTTGTTTGTTTTTGGTCCTAACATACAGCCACATCTTCACCACCCCCTTTTTTGGGGAGAGGGTACTGGAGCTTGAAATCAGGGGCACTCAACCACTGAACCACGTCCTCAGCCCTATTTTTGTATTTTATTTAGAGACAGGGTCTCACTGAGTTGCTTAGCGCCTCACTGTTGCTGAGGCTGGCTTTGAACTCATGATCCTCCTGCCTCAGCCTCCTGATCCCCTGGGATTACAGGCGTGAGCCACCACGTCTGGCTACATCACTCCTTTTTATTAAAGTTATGCATATGTATTTTCTCTATCCTGGTTCTTCCATTGTTTGTTGATTTTGTTTCATTTTTGCCTTCCTTCATCACAGAATTTCCATATCTGGTAGAGATAAATCTTCTTGTGTTAGAAATAGGAGATAATTATTTTATACACATTTATTAAAATGAATAATGAATATACACATTCATTTATTAAAATGAATAAACTTAATGGAAAATTCTAATCCAAATCATTTTAAAAAACAGCTGTTTTGGAATAAGAAACTTAGAATTCCTGTGGTTGAGTAGACATTAATAAAATAAGACTTCATCTGACTTTTATCATATTTCTTCTCCTTTTCCTCCTTCTTTTTCTTTCCTTCATTTTGTTCGCTCTGCTTGTGGAGGAACTCATGTTGTTTAAAGTTCCTTTCCTGTTTCTCCATAGTGATTGTCCATCACTTTCTAAGTTTACTTTACTCTTTTTCCATGTTTTCAAGGCTGAGAAAGTATCTTCAGCCAACAATCACCATAAACTGAGAGTTATTTTGATGAAACCAAGTACTCTGAACCCATGAAACAGAGCTTCCTGGAACACTGAATGCAGTTATGGGCACTCTCTTTTTTATTCCTAGAAATGGACTAGCTTCCCAGAACCAAGTGGATCCCAAAGGACAATTATGGTTGTCAAGGAGGGAAGTGATTCTGGAGATGTTAATAAAGTAAGGAAAAATATGTGTATAATTAATAGGAAGAGAAATATTGTGCATGTGATTCCCTGGGGAAAAGCCTTTGTCATTTTTTTTTTTTTTTTTTTTTGCTTTTTAAGCACTGTTGCTCACTGTGGAGTCCATAGTGTGATCCCTGATATGATTTCAATCAAAGTTTCATAATAAATAAGATAAATAAATAGCTATTAGCAAACTATATAAGAATGAGTATGGAAAACCTGAGAGGCTTTATGGACAAATTATGATAATTAATAAATGAAAACTAAATAAATTAATTAGGATGCAATATACATACACAAAAATAAATTCTTCCTAAATACCAGCAACATACAATGGGAATTTTCAAAACAGTTAAAATTACAATTGTGAGGAAATATAAATCATATTGAAATATTGCTCTGTATTAGGTTAGACAGTTAAAATAATAAAATTAGATCCTTATTTTACACAATATTTATACAATCTTAAGATAGATTAAAGCCTTAAAGTAAAGCCATAAAATTTATTAGCAAATCAATATTTTTATTACTGGGTGTAATGAAGTGTTTTTTTTAAACCATAGAATATATAAACAACAAAGGAAATGAATCATAAACTTAAAACTGATAAAATTTAAAATTTCTGTTGTGTAAAAGGATCTCATATAATTTAAAAGACAAACTAAGACAAAAAGGAAACATTTTCATTGGGTTTCCAATCAATGGTTAGTGTCATAGAGAATTTGAATAGTGGAGTAAGAAAATGGGTAAAATATTGAAAAGGATAGTTGCACAAGAATGATCATAAATGGACACTATATACAAGAAGTATATATGAGTAATTAGAAAAGTTCAAAACCATATAAGGTACTCTTTCTGATCCATCAGAAAGAGGTTGGAGTAAAAAGAACATTAAAATACTGAATATTTTAATGGAGAACTGGGCAAATCATATGCTCATGAGTGTATGAACCGATATAGTCACAATAGAAAACAACTTATGTTAAGTTTGAAGATGAGCAAATGTAAGGTAGCACCACCTACCTCTCAGTATTCCTCCCAGAGGATTTTTGCATGTGTGCACAAGCTAACCAGTAAAGAAAATATATCTTTACTGTTGCTTGTAGTTATGAAATACAGAAATAATCAAAATGTCTGATAACATGGTGACTATTAGCTAGGATTGCCCTAAGACATGCCGTAGACTGGGTGTCCTCAACACCTTGGAGACCAAAAGTTCAAGATCAGGGTGTCTGCAGGTTTGGTTTCTCCCGAGATATTTCTCCTTGGCTTGCAGAGCCACCCCCTCTCTGGGTCCTCCTTTCTTCTGTGTGTGCCTGTGCCACCTTGGTGTCTCTCCCTCTTGTTATAAGGACACTAGTCCTACTGGATTAAAGCTCCACCCTAACCCAATCACTCTTGACTTGAATTACCTATTTAAATACTGTATTTTGACAATATTAATTCTGCCTATCCAAAAACATGGAAGATCCTTCCATCCTCCAATGTCTTCAGTTTCTTTCTTTCTGTTCTGTAGTTTTCATTGTAGAGGACTTTCGCCTCTTTTGTTAGATTGATTCCCAAGTTGTATTTTTTTTTCTTTTCTTCTTTTTTTTTTTTTGAGGCTATTGTGAATGGGATAGTTTTCCTAATTTCTCTTTCAGAGGATTCATCACTGATGTATAGAAAGGCATTTGATTTATGGGTGTTAATTTTATTCCTGCTACTTTGCTGAATTTGTTTATGAGTTGTAGAAGTTTTCTGGTTGAATACTGTATTTCCTAAGATAGTTACACTGGTTTAACCTTCTATATGAACTTGATGGAATGCAGTGCAAGTCATTTTGCAACAGCAACTCACTTATATAATGCACCACTGTAGAGTAGTGAAAACAAATATCATAAAGATGAAATTTAACAACTGAACGTTAAGTACAAAACCAAATATTAAAAGTGTTTACATGGAAATAATACATACTAATTGCTTAGGGAGAAATTAATTGGTAATGAACTTATAATAACTGCTTCAGAATAAGTAAAAAATTCCAGATTGTCTTTTCTTCCATAGGAGAAAGTGGGAACACAAATACGGTCAGCTCTGGTGAGGTTTTTTGCTGTTAAGCTGGTGATGCATCTCTGCTTATTCATTGCTTTACTTTTTTGTTTGTGGAATTTCTATATTCAGAAATAAATGGTGTGCAACAACTTTGTGCTTAGGAAACATCGGTGAGCACACTCTGGCTACTAGTCTTAAGAAGATTTCATGGCATTGCACTAGAGATGATCCACAGTAAGCATGATAAAATAGGAAAGTGTGTCGTTTCTTAGAAAAAGAAAAAAGGAAAGGCATACATTTGTCAAGAGAATATGTGCTTTTTGGTGTGTGGTTTCATCCAGATGAACTAATTTCCCTTTATTTCACATAGTTTGCAAGTTTCTGAATTGACAGACATCTTTTCAAATTTACTCTCAAAGTAAATATGGAGGTACATGTTATATGTTATGCATTTTAGACTCAGTTATTATTTTCTTTTAGGATTCTGATTTTAATCTCAACATTCTTGTCAACTGACTTAAACCTGTCTATAAAAATCTTTAGGATATAAACAAAAGAACAGAAGAGAGAAAGAATATCAGGTAATCTCTATGTTGTCAACATATTGAATATGAAATGTTCATTTGTTAATGGTTTTGTTTGGCAAATAATGCATATTATCTTCTTATGGTAATGCTAAAAATGTTATCAAAGCTACCAAACCAATAAAAATGAAAAGCAGAAAATTTGAACAGCCAATTGAAAAATGAATTAATAAAATGTTAATAAATAACAAAAATAGTTTAATTACACTTAGTATCCAATACATATAAGCTAACTGGTAATTTAATTGTGAAAATCAACAAATATTTATATGTATAGTTGGATATATACACACTGTAAAGATTAGAGTGGTTGGTTTTTACTATAGCATATGAAATAAAACAAAGTACATCCATGTGATTATCAAAATTACTTTAAAAATGTTAAAGCACATAGAAATGACACTATGGGAATGTTTAATGAAAAAAAGACATAAAATTTTTCTGTGACAAATTATTTGTTCCCTATTCTGTAATATACACATGCATACAGAAAGATATAAATAATGGTTGACATTTAATGAGGGCTGACTTTGTGTCAGACACTGAGCTGAGGATTTTACCAGGATTACTTTACTAAATCCCCATAAGAACCCTATGATGTAGGTACCAATATTATCTGCATTTGACATATCAGTGAGTTTCAGAGAGATTATGTTCACAAGGCTAGTTATTGTGGAATCTAGGATATGAATCAAAGGAGTCAAACTCCAGAACCTATGCTCTTAATTACTATGCTGATTAGGGGTCAACAGAGGTTATTCATAATGATAAAAATATAATTAGTTAGAGATTAAAGTCATAATCCAGCTTCTAATGGTAAAACCACTGCTGTCCCTAATATTATATAAATTCTCTGTAACTTACATTATCATTTTTTTTAGATTCATGGAGGTAATATTCATTATAGCAACTGAGACTATGAATATGAGAAACCTCTGTTCTTAAGGCTTAGGCTATCCTGATCCTGGAAAACAGTTGCCTGTTACCTTTTCACTTAAACTAGAGTATCCTAATCTTATTTTTCTTGCCTCTCCTCTCACTCTCTCCTCCTCCTCCTGTTCTTCTTCTCCCCCCTCCCCCTCCTCCTCCCCCTCCTCACCCACTTCTTCCTCCTCTTCCTCCTCCTCTCCTTCTTCTTCTTTCTATTCCTCTTCCTCTTCCTCCTCTTCCTCTTTTTCTTACCTTTGTCTTATCCTTATCAAGTGTTCATTTCTTGTGGAGACCAATTTCACTATCATTTGCTTTTTCCTTCTAAATTATGTTGCTTTAGAGAATATGTGTTAGTTTTTCATTTCTGTGACAAAAATACCCTGCAAGAACAACTTGGAGGAAGAAAAGGTTATTTTGGTCTCAGTTTCAGAGGTCTCTGTCCATGGTCAGGAAACTCCATTGCTCTTGACCCGAGGTGAGGTATCATGGTAGTAGAAGGGTATGTAGAGTACACCTCTCAGTTAATGGCACCTGGGAAGGGGAGAGGGGGGAAGGAGCTGGAAGAGGATAGGAGAGGATAGAATAAGGACAAAATAGAATATCCAAGTCACCCTGTGACTCACTTCATATAGCCATGCCCCACTTGCCTACAGTTTTCCCCCAGTAATCCATTCAAATTATTAATCAATAACATGGATTAATCTACTGATTAAGTTTCACTTTTAAGCATTACAACATTGGATAACACAGCAGCTTTTCAGGGAACATCTTATAGCCAAACCAGAATAGGATCCTGTGCAGACATTTTGCCAAGTGAAAATAGTATCCCAAAATACTTGATACTGGTAATGGTTATTCATCTCATAAAATACAAATATGATCAATATGCATTTGGAAAAACTTTCAATCTAACTAAAAGGTAAAGAAATGCAAATATAAATATGTTCATTGGAAAACACTTTAGAAGTCTAATACGGCATTCAATGCTGGAAATTGTGTTTTGCCAGGAATAACCACTAGTGTGAACTTTACATTGTATTTCTGGCATATAATTTGGCCCTATAATAAAATGGGCCTTGTGTTAAATTCATGTAGTTTGACCTGGTAACTCATTATATGTATCTTCTAAATACAAACCAAGAAGCCATGAGCAGTACAGGTGTTTCAGTTATCACACACCACTCCCAGGTTTAATATGAGAAGGTCAGTAATCTGTGGATCCAGTTTACCTGCTCTCAGGACACATTTCACAGTAAAATTGTCTTGGGATCAAAAATTGTCGCACTAAATGAGAAATTTTTTTCACAGAATCACTGACACAAACAGAAAGACATATATTTTCCTCAAATCTCTGCCACCAGCACCACCAAAGTGGTGGCCCAGTGCTGAGATGACACTTAGTTCCACTAATGGACACATTACTGATTTTTTATTGATGTTGTTTGACTCCCTAAGTTGGTGGTATTTCAAATATCAGAGGCAAAATTTGTTTAACTGGTCTCATTTCAGGTTCACCCTCCATTTTGTTTTTTACGTTTATCTGATAGAACTTGGAGCTTCAATGTGTTTTGAATTCAAATTCTTTTTATACCTGAAGGAATCTTCAATTGATAATGTAAGTTAATGGAAATGAATTGATGCATTCCAAAGGGGGAAAGAAAGAAACTCCATCCTGTTATCATCTTCTAAGCCTCAAATTCAAATGAAGATATTGGGGGTTGGATATAATCAATTCCCATATGAATCCACATAGACCTTAGGCATAGTCACATGTCTTGCTATAGAGACTGTTAATCATTTGTATGTCTATATATCCGGAACTGGGTATGTCTTGTATCAAAGGGAGAGAAAACTACCTGGGCATTTCAAACTTCACCAGCATTTTTTTGGTCACAATTTTGAATTTATATCCCAAATCCTAGAGGCCTGGTCCCGTCTCTTCTTCTGAGCCATCTTCCTTTACATGCTTTAGTAATTTTAGAAAAAGGAAATGTCAATGTTATAAAACGTGTTCAATAATATTCTTGGGAAATGGAGATTTTATTTGTAAATCAATAAATAACTTAAAGAAGCAAGTAAAATAAAGATTTCATATAATCCCCTGTGGTGTGATTTCTTCTGAATCTTGTGAGGCTCTATGTTCTTGTAAACTTGAAAAGATAATTATAAAATGTTAGTGAATGTTTTTAAAATATTAGTGAAATTTTTCATTGGTGAATATTTATCTACCCACACATTAAATGCAAGCAGAAGTTCATAAGTGGCTTATGGTTTATTTTTAAGATTCCAGGTGTTCAGTTCATCTGCATATAAATTTGACACCCACACAAGCATGCAAGTTTATTCACCAGAGTAAATGAGCCCCCTCTAGCTATCTACCTTATACCTTCTCCAGAGATCAGTTCAGCACAAACCACATTATTTATTCAGGATGACATTAAGATGTTCACTCTTCACAAGAATAAGCACATTGATGATGTTAATGCTAGCACTTCATTTTCTCTGGGACACTTACACTTAAATACAGCAGAGGAGTACATGGCGTTTTGTTTGCTTTTTTCATTTCAATGATTAATTATAGTTTTCTATTTGTGGTAAGTTACTTCTGCAAGATATCTCCGATTTAATTTAAATTTTTGAATATTATATGTCTAGGTTTCCCAATAAATAGCCTCAGTATTATTTGATCATGGCTATTCTTTAATGGAGGACATCAATGGTAAACATTTAAGGATATATAAAGCTACTGAATTCTATTTCTCTAAAGGAAGCTGAAAGGAAAATATAAAAACAGAAAGCACTAAAAAACATGAGGAAAGTCACTATAGTCATATAAAACTCTGGTAAAACAAACTTCCTGAAGAGGCAGATGGGTCTTTTTACAATGAACTGAGCAGTTTTATGGTCCACTGGAACACATAAAGTGTCAATGAAGAAGCTTGGATAAGTCTCTAAACCAGGAGTTTCTCTTCCTAATGGACAGCAGATAACTCAAGGATATATCAAAAAAACAGGCTTTTTCATTCCTGCTGTACGAACAACAGATCTAGAAGGCCACATGTGGTCGAGGGAGCTCCATCCTTTACAAGTTTATACAAAGAAATGGCTTGGATGCTGGGTCTCGCTTGCAGGAGCCTCCTTAGAGTTAACATGATTGATACAATTAACTCTCAGAGCTCTGGGTCCTGAAGCTATTGTTGATCATTTAAATCTATATATTTTCACTTTCAGTAGAAGTCACTTCCAGATCCTAGAGTGGAGATTTCTTGTAAGACATATCATAACTCCTTTGAAAACCATCAGACAATTAGCAAGTGGAAAATTATGAGTGAATTTTTAAACCAAAGAAAAAAGTGAAGTATTCCTCAAACAACTGGGAGAAGGTCAATAAAAGTCAAGAATATAAAAGCATAGATAATTCAAGGAAAATGTAATGCCAGTGTTGGAACACTCAGCTAATTATATTTTCAACATATAAAAGAAATGATTTAAGACTTTGTTCCATGCTTTTGTGATTATATTAAGGCATATCCTGGTGTTATAAATAACTAAAAAGAATTTTAAAAATAAAAAAACCAATGTTGGTACATTACTAATAACTAAATTTGAGACTCAAAAGGAGAAAAAAATAATTTATCTTTAGTCAAAAAAATTAAATACTTTATTCTGAATAGAAATCATATTAAACAGTGTAATCACACTTTAACTAACTGAACAAATATAATTAAATTTATATCTAAACTGTATATTCCCAAAGACTATAGAGCAAATTTTATACAAAACATACTGATAATTGATCTCAATTTTAGGAAAGAATGTGAAGTAGTAATGATTATATACTCACACTTCAGGAAGTATAATTTTGACTACTTCAGGATCCATGTAAGAATAACTTATCTCAAAATTAGAAAGAATTTTAATTTCAAGTCGGGTGCGGTGGCTCACGCTTGTAATCCCAGCACTTTGGGAGGTTGATACAGGAGAATCGCGAGTTCAAAGCCAGCCTCAGCAAGGGCGAGGCGCTAAGCAACTCAGTGAGACCCTGTCTCTAAATAAAACACAAAATAGGGCTGGAGATGTGGCTTAGTGGTTGAGTGCCCCTGAGTTCCATCCCTGGTGCCAAAATAAAAAATAAAAAAATAAAAAGAATTTTAATTTCAAAATACTTAATGCATAATAGCATAAGTTGTTATGCATAAAGTATTTAAAAATCACCTTAAAATATATACCTGGCGGTATAAAATTTGCAGTTGAAAAAAATTTAATATCACAATTGTAAACAATGAAAAATTGGTTTTCCTCCCACTCTCTCAACAAATTCCTTTCTCCTGAAAGTAACGGCAATAAAAACCATGTGTAAACCGTGATTTCTCCTCACAAGGTTCTTTTACATTTTTCCCATATATTATAATGTAAATTCCATAAAGTTCTTATAGTTCTGACTTACTCATTTTTAAGACTGAAACATACTCCATTGTATGTATGTATCTCAATTTATTTGTAGTTTTATAGTATCTTGTCTCACAGCGATGTTGATACCATATTGTGTTGGTATGTGAATATAATCCAGTCTTGGATATATGACAGGTTCTTTTCAATAAACTATAATACTTCAATAGAGTGAGCCATGCTTTTTTGATTTCCCAGCCCATATGAAAGTTATGCTTACACTATACTGTAGCCTCTTTACTGTACAAGGATATTTATGCACAAAGCAAATATGTACATAGCTTAATTTAAAAGGACAGTTTATTGCTAAAAATCACCAACCATCATAGGAACCTCCAGCAAGTCTTTCGCTGTTGGGACTTCTTGTCTCCACATTAGTAAATGTAAACTAATTAGGACTGTCATTTCTGAAAGTTGGAGTGGCTGCTGCAATTTCATAAAGTAACAGTGAAATTTGGCAAATATATTGAATCGTCCTTTCACTGAGATTTTTTCTTAACTCACAGTGCTGCTTGACAGCATTTCACTCACAGAACTTCTTTGAAATCTAAACTCTTTCAAAATTAGAGTTAATCCTTTTAAACCTTACCACTGCCTTACCACTTTTAAACACTTACCACTTGCAACTAACTTTATGTAATAAGCTAAATCCTTTGTGGCCATCTCAACAATGTTCACAGCTTCTTCACCAGGAGTGAAGTCTACCATGGGAAACTAGTTTCTTTGATCATGCATGAGAAGCAACTCTCCATTTGTTAACTTTTTTTTTTTTTTATCATAGGATTGTAGCAACTCAACTTCAGGCTCCATTTATGATTCTAGTTTTCTTTCACTTCCCTTATCTTTAATTATTGCATCCACTGAAGATGTGAGTCCCTTGAAGTTATCCATAACGGTTGAAATCAACCTATTCCAAGTCCTGTTAATATGGATATTCTGACTTCCTTCTATGGAGCACCAACAATTCATTTTTTTTTAAATATTTATTTTTTAGTTGTAGGCAGACAGAATATCTTTATTTTATTTTTACGTGGTGCTGAGGATCGAACCCAGTGCCTCACGCATGCTAGGCGAGCATGCTAACACTGCGCCACAACCTCAGCCCAACAATTCATTTTTTAAAAAATGTTTTATTGTTCTTTTTAGATACACATGACAATAGAGTGTATTTTGACATACATCCATGGAGTATAAACTTCACATTCCTGTGCTTGTACATAATATGGAGTTACACTGGTCATGTAGTCACATATGAACATAGGAAATTTAGGTCTGATTCATTCTCAGTATTCATTCTCAGCAGTATTTCTTATTCTCATTCCCCCTCCCTTCCCTTAATTCCAATTTCTCTAATTCAATTAACTTCTGTTCTTCCCTCCCATCCCTCCCCCTTATTATGTGTTAACATGAACATATCATAGAGAACATTTGGCCTTTGGTTTTTGGGGATTGACTTATTTCACTAAGCATGATAGTCTCCTGTTCCATCCATTTACTGGCAAATGCCATAATTTCATTCTTGTTTATGGCTGAGTAATATTTCACTGTGTATATGTACCACATTTTCTTTATTCATGCATCTGTTGATGAGCACCTAGGTTGGTCCCATAGCTTAGCTATCATGAATTGAGCTGCTATAAACATTGATAGGGTTGTGTCACTATATTATGCTGATTTTAAGTCCTTTGGGTATATGCTGAGGAGTGGGATAACTGGGTCAAATGGTGGTTTCATTCCAAGTGTTCTGAGGAATCTCCATATGACTTTCCAGAGTGTATCAAACTAAAAATCTTCATAGCAAAGGAAACAATCAAGAACACAAAGAGAGAACCTATAGAATGGGAGAAAATCTTTGCAACCTGCACCTCAGATAGAGTATTAATCTCCAGGATATATAAAGAACTCAAAATACTTAATATCAAAAATAAACAAACGAATCAATAAATGGGCAAAGGAACTGAAAAGGCACTTCACTGAAGAAGAAATATGATTGGCCAACATTCTTAATCACTAGAACGGTGGTGCATCCTTTACAGAACTTTTTCAATTTTTTTTTTTTTTTTTGCCCAGACCCATCTGAAGAACCACTATCTAGCAGCTGTAGTCCTATGAAATACATTTCTTCAATAATAAGACTTGAATGTTGAAATTACTCCTTGACCCATAGGCAGAAGAATGGATGTCTTGTTGTCAGGCATAAAAATGACATTAATCTCATTGTGTATGTCCATCAGAGCTCTATGTGACCAGGTGCACTGTCAATGGACAGTGGTATTTTCAAAGAAAAACTTTTTTTCTGAGCAGTAAGTCAGCAGTAGAATTAAGACATTCTCCAATCCATGTTGTGAGAAATATACTTGTTTCATCCATGGAGCACACACAGAATAGATCTGGTATAATTCTTAAAGACCTTAGGTTTTTCAGATGGTAAATGAGCACTAGCTTTAACTGCAAGTCACCAGCAGCCTTCATTCCTAAGGAGGGAACTGGCCTGCTTTTGAAGCCTTTGGAGCCTGGAATTGACTTGTCTCTAGATATTAAAGTCCTAGATGACATCTTTTTCCAATAGATTTTCATCTACATTTACTGTAGCCACTTTCATCAATTGTCTTAGTTTGATCTTCTAAATAACAAGGTGCAGTTTCTCCCTCACTTTGCTTTTTTATGTTACGGATACGTCTTCTTTCTTTAAAAGAAACCAACTTCTTCTAGCCTCAAACTCAGTCTGTTATGCTCTCATCCATCTTAGCCAGCCTTTGTAGAATTGAACCGAGCTGTGGCTGGTTTGATTTTCCTGACCACTAATGCTTTCTTCTTATGAACAACAAGGCTGTCCCACATTTTTATCATCTGTGTGTTCAGTGGTACTGATACTTTCCTTCAAGAACTTTTTTTTTGCTTTTACAACTTGACTAACTGATACAAGAAGCCTACCTGGTAGCCTGTTCTGGCTTTCATCATGGATTCCTCACTAATTTAATCATCTCTAACTTTTGGGTTATATTAAGGATGTGCAACTCTTCCATTCATTTGGACACTTAAAGATTATTCAGTGACCCAATTTTAATATTGTTGTGTCACAACACAACAATATTAAAGAATGAATGAAATTGAATACTTATCTCACACTATATAAAAAGTCAACTCAAAATGTTCTGAAGTCTTAAATGTAAAACCTGAAACAATAATATTTGCAAGAAGAAAAGACAGAAGAAATGCCCAACATTTGTTTTCTTCTTGCAGATATTATTGTTTCAGGTTTTACATTTAAGACTTTAGGACATTTTGAGTTGACTTTTTATATAGTGTAAGCCTGAAGGACAGGGAGCGAGAGCGGGGAATGACCATTTGGAGCACTCAGGACACTCACAGTATTTGTTGTTTGTCATCTTATGTAGGCACAATGTATGGTCCTCTAAGACAATTACAAAACAACATCAATCATTACTGACCACGTGTTACCAAAACTGATATAATAAAAATAAAAGCAATTTCAAATTTTGTGAGAATTTGTAATTGTTATAATATTACCAAAATGAAATTCTCACAAGTGGTAAGTGAGACACAGAGTGAGTGCCTACTGTTGGAAAAACGATGCCAATAGACTTGCTTGATGCAGAATTGTCATGAGACTTCAACTTAAAAAAAATCAAATACGTATAAAGTACAATGAGATAAAATGCAATGAAATGAGTTATGCCTGTAGGAATAAATATTTTCATAGATAAAATCTCATTCTTTTAAATCTTTACCATAATGGTATATAAGGTCCTTTGTCAAATTATACTTAGATTCTTTTTGTTAAATAATTTTTAGTTGTCAATGGACTTTTATTTTATTTTTTTATATGTGGTGCTGAGAATCGAACTCAGTCCTCACACATGCTAGGCAAGTGCTCTACCACTGAGACACACCCCCAGCTTGGATTTTTTTTTTTTTTTTGATCTTACTATAGAGTTGTCTGAGTTCATTAGATATTTTGGATACCAAAATATCAGACATACAGCTGGCAAATATTTTCTCCCAATCTGTGGGTTTCCTCTTCACTCAGTTTTTTATTTTGTTATGTAGAAGCTTTCTGGTTTGATGCCATCCCATTTATTTATTGTTGCCTCTGTTTCTGGGGTAATAGCCACCAAATCTTTGCCTACACACATGTTGGGCATTTCTTCTGTCTTTTCTTCTTGCAGATATTATTGTTTCAGGTTTTACATTTAAGACTTTAGGACATTTTGAGTTGGCTTTTTATATAGTGTGAGATACGTATTCAATTTCATTCTTCTGCTTGTGGAATTCCAGTTTCCCACCACAATTAATTGAAGACTGTCCTTTCTCCTTTGTGTGTTCTTGACTCCTTTGTGGAAAATCAATTGACTATAGATTCATGGGTTTATTTCAAAGATTTCTATCCTGTTTCTTTGGTCATTATGTTGGACTTCATGCCAGTAAAATGTGTTTTGATTCCTTTGGTTTTATAACAGATTTTTAAAAATTTTTTGTTTAGTTGTAGATGGACACAATATCTTTAGTTTATTTATTTATTTTTATGTGGTGCTGAGGATCCAACCCAGTGATTCACGCATGCGAGGCAAGCGCTCTACCATTGAGCTATAATCCCAGCCCCTATAACAGATTTTGATGTCAGGTATTGTCATGCCTCCAGCTTTATTCTTTTTACTCAAGATTTCTTTTCCTACTTAGGATATTTTTGTGGTTACATAGGAATTTTACAATTGTTTTCTCTATTTGTGAAAAAATGACATTCACATTTCTATAGACATAACACTGACTCTGTAGATTCCATTTGGTTGTTTTAGACTTTTTAAACCACATTAATTCTACCCTGAACACTAGATATTGTTCCATTTATTTGTGTCCTTTTCATTCTCTTTCATCAATATTTTATAGTTTCCATTATAGAGATTTCTCACCTCCTTGTTCAAATTTATTCCTGTGTAGTTTTCATTGTAGCTATCGTGAGTGGAGTTAATTGCTTAGTCTTTGTTTCAGAGAGTTGTTAGTGTAAGGAGCACTAATGATCTTTGTGTGTTGATTTAGTAGGCTGTAACTTTATCAAAATTTTTGCTCCATTCTAACATATTTAAGGCTGTGCCATCAGCAGAGACACTGTCACTTCTTCCTCTCCTATTAGGAGGTCTTTCATTTCTTTTTTTCTTGTCTACTTCCTCTTACTGGAACTTCCAGCGTTGTGTTGAATAAGAGCGGCATCCTTGCATTATTCTTGACCTTAGAGAAAAAGCCTTCAGCTTTCCACCACTGAGTATGATACTATTGAGTGCTTTTCATACACACATAGCCTGTGCTGTGATGAGATATATAACTTCTGTGCCTAATTTGTTGAGCATTTTATCATGAAAGAACATTGAATTTTGTAAAATGCATTGTCTGTCTCTATTAAGATGATCACATGGTTTTGGGGATTCCTTTTATTAACATAGTGTATAATACTTATTGATTTGTATAATTTGCACCATCCTTCTTTCCCAGGGATAAATCCTACTAGATGATGGTGTAATGTGCTGTTGAATTTTGTCTGCTAGTATTTCCTTGAGAATTTTTCCATTCATGTTCCTCAGCAATATTGGTCTATAATTTTCTCTTCTTTCCAGGCTTTGGTGTCAGAGTAATACCACCCTCATAAAACAGAGCTATTCCTTCTTTGCCAATTTTTTTTGGAATAGTTTGAAAAGAATTGCTCTTATTTCTTTAAATGCTTGGTGGAATTCAGCAGTGAAGCCCTCAGATCCTGGCCTTTTCTTTGATGGGAGGTTTTCATTTTTAAGTCAATTTTCTTGCTCATTATTGGTTTGATCAGATTTTCTAACTCTTCCTGATTCAATCTTGATAGATTGTACATTTTAGAAATGTATCTATGTCTTCTAGGCTATACTACTTGTTGGCATACCGTTTTTCATAAGTCTTTCTGATCCCTTATATTTCTATTGTTTTAGTTGCAATATTGATTCTGATTTCATTCTGATTAGTATCTTCATAAACCAATTTAGAAGATTTGTGTCAGACCATGAATTTATACATAGTGTCATAAAATTACTATGTTAATTAAGAATATAAACGGCTAGAGAATAAAACTACATTGCTAAAGTCATACTCATATAAATTGAATGTCTGGAATATAAATTATAAAAATAAAATTTGATTATCATGTTGTAATGCTATGGATATGTTTTCAGCTTTATCTTAAATGTCGCATCATATGATAAAAAAGGTGATAAATATACATATGTAATTTATCTACCAAAATTCTAATTGTCTTTCAAGATCCTATACTATACTTTTCCTGATTTCTTTAACTAGTCAAAGCACCAAGGTAATTTTCCATTCATCAAATATTTTCAAAATCCACTGTTAATACCCTAGTGCATATCCTGATTTTCTATTTCCTGAGTGCCAGAGGTTTCTATCTGGTTTTCTGCCATGAATCTTTTCCTGTAAGTAACTCTCCATAGTTCTGCCAGAACTATTCTCCCCACAACTTTCTTAGGTCATTTCCCTCCTGAGAAACTTCTCTCGTGTTGCTCATAACTACAGAGTAAAACCAAGCAGCCCAATAAGAATACACTTCCAGTGTTACCATCGCCTACATGCTGACTTCTTCGGATCTTTCATCCCCCCAATCTCATTACATGTTCCATTTCAGGAAATACTTGTTTTTAACATATAAATGGATGCAGTATTAATACGATATTAATTTTTCTCTTGACAATAGAAAAATACTGAACCAGTGTTCAAAAAATCACTAGGTTCTTATTCTACTAGTGTACAAAAAATAAATAGTGACTTAAATAACCATGACAAAGACAAGAAAAGACAATGATGACCAATGTTTGAGTGATTGGGAAAAGAGTGTGGCCAGTGTCAGAATTCAGGGCTGATGCAAGGAAGGAGGTTTAGATAAAACTAACATGCTCAGTCTGGAAATTTGTTAGTACTTACATGGAAACCCTGGTGGAGAAGACAGTGTGGCCATAAACATTTAAGGAAGGGTAAGACTTAGAAGTGCACACTGATTGCAATTTACATTTGGGTATAGTTTCAAAAAAATAATTTAAATCACCGAGTATTTCATTCATTTGCAACTTTTAAGTTATGTGTGTTTTGCAGAAGGGACACATCTTTTACTGTAATGTATAAATCACAAATTTCAGAAAAATCCCTGAATTTTTTATAATAATTCACCTCTTCCATAGTTATATACTTGTTCTTCAGCCAAACTTCTATGTTAGTATTATAGAAAATACTATTTTGAAACAAAATAAAGCAATAGATTATTATTATTTAAACACAGAAAAAGAATAATGCATTATGAAGTAGAGTCTTTCTGAAATTCAAACACCATTGGAATAATGCTATGCAGCATTGTGCTTCTTTGTTGTCATGGCAACTGCATCTAAAATTTAGAACATCAAATTTTCGTTTTCTATGACTTTCCAAATGACAAGAATGTGTAAAATAGCAAGTAACCTAATAGGTCCTTTATATTTTATTCTGGTGCAGTGAATTTAAGTACATTTCATGTAATATCAAACAGATCAATTAAAAGAAATATTTCAGTAGTAAAAATTTGAAAATTTAGAATTGAGTGAATAGGCTATTTTTTCATCCAATTTTTTATTAGCAGAGGTTCAAAAAAATGTTTTGGCGACTAGAAAGTCATTTCCATCTTTGCTCTGATCAATAAATGGTTGTTGTTTCTTGAAGATGAAGTGTTTTCAGTTTTGTCTAGTTATATTTTAACTACAACCATATCATAAATTGTATGACAATTTCATCTCCCCTTACTTTCTAGATTTCTGTTTTACACTCAGATACTAAGGTATTTGATAATTATCCTTCGTATATATAGTCCTCTTTATAGTAATAATAATCCATGCACCAGAATGCTATAAGTGGCTTTTTCAGCATTCTTTTGATCACATAAAATATGGTAAAAATATGCTTTTATTTTTAGCTCTTAACAAACCAAGTGTGTATTGGTATGGAAATGAGGTTACAGAACTGTCCTAATGGTAAATATAGAGCAGAAGAGTTGAAGTAAGAGAAAAGCAAAGAAAGACTTTGTTTCCATTGAAGGCTCAGTCTCATATGCAGGTGGAAACACACCTTATTACTGGAATAGCTTCCAAGAGAATTTGTTTTTTAATGTATCTGTGTAGAATCTTTGCCCCAGTGAACACTAACACCTTCTTGTAGTTGAAACTATTTATTGTTCCATAAAATTATTTGCTTTGCTTTGTTACAGAATTATGAAAAGAAAACTACAGCATAGGACTTGATGTATTTTAAGAACCAATAGTGATTAAAATAATATTTTTATTATTAAGATTATTTTATCCAGAAATAGAGTAATAATTTATATATAAACAATTACAATATAAAATGTGTTCATCAAAATAAGCCTTTTCTAGAATAAATTTCTTTGAATATTACAAGGTATGCTGGGTAACAAGTGGCTGCATTGATTCCTTTCTCAGTAGGGAGGAAGGTAACACATACGGTGGGTGATGATGTGCAGCTTCTTGTTGACAGACAGCCCACTCTTGTTTGGGACTGCATGCAGCTAGAGAATGAACCATTTGGGTTGAAATGATTGGTTTTGTTGCCTTCCTGATTTTGCTGAACTCACTATTTTAAAAAAATCTGAATCAATATGCTATTCAGGCAATTGTGCAGATACGACTTTTTATTCCTAAATCGGTTTGACATGTACTGGATTTTAGCGTGAATCTAATCAGAAGAGAGGCCCATTTCCAAGCATTGCGCTTCAGGCTAAGATTTCTTTTGCGAGTAAATCTAGAAGTCCATGTATTAAAATATGACTTTGCCTTAACAAGGGGAAAATATTATGTTGTTGAAAAGTAGCCCTCAAAGCTGAAACTTCTGCAATAAAATCTACATTATCCAAGTACTGGCCATCCTGCTTTAATGTAGGCCCAAGGACTTGGTAACTTCTGATTTTGTAAGACTATTTGTCTTAAAGGCACTTTTGTCTTAATTACGATTTAAAATATTCAGATTTGTCTCTTACATATTGGAAACAGCAAGAGGTTTGGATCAAAAAGACCACTCAAATATGACTTCACTACTGTATACTGATATGGTATTAGACAATGGATAATTGTATTAAGCTAATTTGCATTATAGTCACAATAATTATTATAACTCAGAAAAATGCTGTAGGAAAAAAATAAATAGTAAAACATCTGCCACATGTCTTATATCAAAACAGACAGCAATAATCTGATAATTACTAATTCCTTCATTTTTTTCCTGGCCCCTACTCTGGTCTCATAGGGCATTTGCCTTGAACTTCAGCTGTCATTAATGTATAGAGACTCTGGACAAGGAAGGAATCAGGCTAAAGCATGTGCTGGATAGAGAAGGAAAATTCCTGAGAGCAAGCATTTCAAGTAGGTTATAAATATCTCAAAGAAACATGTGTAATGATAGTTTTTAGAACATCTGCACAAGCAAAATAACTAAGTAAACATAAGAGTGGGGAATGTGATTGTTTTTTTTTTTTGCAGATATTTGGCTTGAGCAGCTACCCTTTGATTTATGTAATTTTATCATTATGCTGCAACTGCTTTCATTCTGAATTATTCATTCAACATAAGCTAGTAATAAAGGCAGTGTCTTTCTCCAGCTAAAAATTCTCCCGACATTAAGAAGGTGGTTTAAATGAACCGTGGAGGTTACTTTTCTTTCCTCCATTTTATGGTCTGAATAAATGTTGCTCTTGGACAAACCACAGTATGGATCAATGTATCACAGCTTTAAGAAAAGCTACACATACACTGATAGAATAGAATTGTCTTTGAGCCATGTCCTTGAATGGCCACTAATTTCTTTGCTTGGCTCCCTGCTTATAGGGAGAGAGTTTCATTGAAAGGCCTGTAATGAAAATAACAACGTGGGTATTGGCTTCTGTTGCTGAAGTTAGTCCAGATGGTTATGCTTTTCTGGAAAATGCGTGTGTACATATGATTAGTTTACTCAGCCTGTGCTTTCACATGTGGAATCCAAGAAGAATGGATCATTTCTGTAATAGTTTGGGCCTTAATCAATAACCCTGATTAGTATATGTGGAAACTCAACCAATTGTTTTTTCTCTACTTGCTAAATATTTTTAAGTTTTATTGTTACAAGTTTTATTGTTAATATTATTATAATTTTTAATTTTTGCAAAATATGGACAAGGACTGTACTATATTGGAATTATGTAAGTTCTATTATTTGGTAGTATTTACTCTTGAATGTAACTAGAAACATAAAGTTACTCTTTAAACTAGAAATCTTTGCTTATAAAAAATACATACAATGATCTGATATTTTCTATTACTATTCTATATTTTGAATGTTCATGTAATTACTAAAGATTATCCTCTCAGCATCAATTTTTATTAATCATAGCTGGCACCATATTAGGAGCTGAGACATGCTTCTCTAGTTAACAAATGTGTTGCATACATCTCTATTACATTGAAATGTAAAAAAAACATCAGTGAAAGGTATTAAATAAGACATAAATAAAAGATATTCTGTGTTTCTGCATTGGAAGATTTAATTTTGTCAAAATATCCCTAATGTCTACTAAGTTGTAAATTTGTGATTTACAAATTCCTCATCGAAATTTCAATAGCATTTTTACAGAAATAGGAAAAAGGGAACCTCAAAAATCAGATGAAATCACACACACACACACACACACACACACACACACGGATAAACTAAGTGATACTGAGAATGAAAAACAAATCTGGAGGCCTTACTTACAATGCCTGATTTCAAAATATATTACAAAATTATGATAATTAAAACAGTATGCTACTTACAAAAAACAAACAAAACAAACAGACATAGACTGATGAATGGAGTAGAAAACAGAAATAGACCCACACACATTTAGCCACCTGCTCTTTGATAAGGGTGTCTTGAACACATACGTAACACTAATGGTGTTGGGGAAACTGGATGTTCACCTTCAAAAGAATGAAACTGTATCTTAACATCATACCATATGGAACAATTGATTCAGAATGGAGCAAACATTTAACACAAGATCTGAAAGTGTGCAACTCCTGGAGGAAAACACAGGGCAAAACCCTCTTTACATTTGCTAGGATGATGATTTCTTGAACATGGCACCGCAAAACACAGGCAACCAGAGCAAAAACAGACAAGTGAGAGTACATCAAAATCAGTAGAGGGAGCAGCAGAGTGAAAAGGAAACCTGTGGAAAGGGAGAGAAGTATTTGCAAATCATTTACCTGACAACAGTTAGAATGCAAAGCATACAAGGAACTCCTACAACCCGATAGTAAGATAAAGCAAATAAGGTGATTAAAAAATGGGCAAGGAACTTGAATAAATATTTCAGTGGTTGAAAAAATGCTTAAAATTCATTATCATCAGAGAGAGGCAAGTCAACACCACAATTGAGTATTATCTCACACCTACTAGGATGACTAGTATAAAAACAAAACATGAAAGTGAAAAGTTTTGTTAAGTTTGTGGAGAAATTTGCACATTTGTACACCATTGGTGGAGATAAAAATAGACTAGGGATACCACCAGTGGAAGTTCTTCAAAAAATTAAACAGAGAACTCTATGATAAAGCAATCTCATTTCTGGGTATCTACACAAAATAACTGAAATCAGGATCTCAATGTATTCTTATCTTCATTGGAGTATGTTTCACAATAGCCAAGGTATAGCAAGAATATAAATGTCCACTGACAGAACAGACAAAACCTGTATATGTACATAAACAGATATTGTTTTACCTTAAGGTGGAAGGGACACTCTACCATATGCAATAATGTGGATGAAGCCGGAGGACATTATACTCAGTGAAATAAGCATGGTAACATATGACAGGTCTGAAACAGTCACTCACAGTTTAACTGAAGAAGCAGAGTGAATAGTGGTCTGTTCTATGGAAATAAAGTTTCAGTTTTGCAAGATTAATATGTGCTATAGATCTGCCACACAATATAGTGTGTGATTTTTTTAATGTATATTATCAGTTGGACACAATGCCTTTATTTTATTTATTTACTTTTAAAAATATTTTTTTAGTTGTCAATCGACCTTTATTTTATTTATTTATATGTAGTGCTGAGAATCGAACCCAGTGCCTCACACATCCTAGGCAAGCGTTCTACCACTAAGCCACAACCCCATCCCATAGTGTGTAATTAAATTAGGTAGAAATCAAGTTAAATGATTTGAAGTGGGGGAAGTAGAGGTAGGAGAAAGCTTTTGGAGGTGAAGGATACTTCTATTACCTTAATTGTAATAGTTTCATGAGTGTATGCATATGTTCCAACAAAATAGCTTGCATTGAATTTGTGCATTTTTTGTAAAAATATTACTTACTCATACATAAATGTGCATAAAGTCATGTAATGTATTTAATAAATGAAGTACTACTTGAGATAAAACATGACAAGCATCAAATCTAGGACCTAAACATAGTAACCACTCATGTAAATGTTCATAAATACTATTACTCTTATAAAGTTCTTGGTCATCCAAAACATTATATTATTTGATACATTATTAATCATCTACCATATGCTGGGCACTGTGTTTAATGTTTTATATTTAATCACAATCTTAAAATAGGGATATCTATCTCTTTTTAAATTAAGAAAACTATATCTCAGAGAGGTGAAGTCATTTGATAATGAATCAGAGAATCAGAATTCAAATGCAATTTTATCTCACACTAATTTCAGCTTCTCTTTGTTGAACAACAATCAACCAAGTCTTAGGTTAACTTATACATAGAAAGAATGTTGTTTCTGAGACTTGAATAAGTAATTCATTTATGGAACCCCCAAATTTAGTGGTATAAAATATCCATTTGTTATGGTCACAGATTCCGTGGGTCAGAATTCAGTCAGGGAACATTCCATAGGGTAGGACACCAACATGTATGGGGCTTCCACTGGAGGACGTGAAAACCAAGAACTGGAATCTGTGGAACTCTTCCTTGCTCATTTTTCTGGTGGTTTATGCTGGTGTTGACTAGGTCTGACGTGTGACTTCTCCTTGTACCCTGAGCTTCCTCATAGGAAGCCCCTTCCCTCCTTTGATGGCAAGCATATTCAGAAAGAGAGAGGAGGTCAAACAGAAGACATGCCTTCTAATGTTCTTGCTCAGAACAGAACATTACTTCTCTTGTGTTCTACTGATTGCAGCAGTCACAAGCACAAAGGTTCAAGAATGAAGAAACAAACTGTACCTCTTGAAGGGAAGTGGCAATGTTCTGGAATAGCATTCAGGGCCAGAATTAATCCTGTAGCAAATTTTGGAAAATACCATCTGCCACTCTTTTATAAACATAATTATTTAACCCCAAAAGTAAGACGTACATATAAACATGAACATAAGCCAGGTCTGGTGGCGTATGCCTGTAATCCCAGCAGTTCTGGAGGCTGAGGCAGGAGAATCAGAAGTTCCAAACCAGCCTTAGCAACTTAGTGAGGCACTAAGCAACTCAATAAGACCCTTGTTTCAAAATAGGATATAGAAAAGGTCTGGGAATATGGCTCAGTAGTTAAGCGCCTTTGGGTTCAATTTCTAATACCAAAAACAAAACATTAACAAAAAATTTGAATGGCTTTAGTGTGCTAAAATTTATGAATATTTCCCAAATAAAATAATATATTGCAAAATATTGATCCATATTCTGCAGAAGAATTTCTGCGAGGATATAAACATTCTATTTCTGCTCTGTCTAAAGGTAGCCCATAATCATCTTTGACTACTAGCTTTGATTGTGGCAATTACAAATGAGGAACTAAGTTCCTAACTTTATCTAATTTTAGCTCATTTATATTTCAATCTCCACAGCCTTATACAGTATTTACCTCTTTTTTATTTTGCATGCAAGAAGATGGTAGCATTCATATTATGGTCACGTGTATGGGCACGATGAGCAATTCAAGTATGATGGACTCTCAAATGAAGCATGAGATATACATAAAGATTAAACATATGCTATCCATGTAAATTTTTAGCTAAAACAAATTTTTGCCAATAATACATTAAACATTTATAATGTGGAGTTAATTTCCATTGTGAATTTGGAATCCAGTTTTAACTCAAAATTCAGCCACTTTTATTTTCTAAAATGTTCCTTTTATAATAATGGGACCCTGATAATTGAGAGATTGCTAACTTAACTATTTTAATTTCTAATGTTAATGGCCTTACTTCTATTTTAGACAGTCTTTGAAACACTTTAGAGAAACGTATTTTATGAGTCAAAACAGTTTTAAATTTTGTCTACTAAAACTAGAGACATTGATTTGCTGGATTCAGAAAGAGATAAGTAATGAGGTAATGATGAACCCGGTCAGTCAGGTGATCTCACAGCATTCTTTAGGTCTATGATCCTCAAATAATCAGCCATTTGAATGGCCTGGAGACTTTGGCAAAATAATAATTTCCACGTCCCTTTTCCTACAGATTTTTTTAATTGGCTCAGGAAGATCATTAACACACAAAACAACCTAAGAAAACAGTATATAGCCAGAATAGAGAATCAAATCTATAGACCAATTCTTCAGCATCATATGCTGCATATACATGTAGACTGTTACAAGATCAATTCATAATGAAGATATGACCTTCCTGAAAACACATTGAAGTCATTGAGACCAAAAATAATTCAGTGGCAAATTTTGGAAACTACCATTTAACAAACTTTTAAGTATCGTAAATATTTTAACCAAAGAAATAAGATATAATTTCCATTTCCATATTTGTTTTATATGTCAAATGATCATACATCTAAGGAAAACATGTGTAATAATATATAAAACCATATATCAGTATCTGTGGGTTCTGCATTGGCAATTTAACCAAATGCAAATCAAAAGTATTTTAAAAATCCACATGTACTGAACAGGTACGGACTTTCGTTTTCTTGTCTTTGATTCTTAACAATATAGCATAACTGCTATTTACATAGGACTTACATGATATTGGTTATTATAAACAATAAAGATAATTTGAAGTATATTGGATGATAGTATTGGTTATTGGCAATTACTACAGAATCTTATATAAGAACTTGTGCATCCTTGTATTTGAATATCCTTAAGGGATTCTGGAACAAATTCATTGTGGATACTGAGAGATGACTGTTTATCAAATGAAAATATGTATCTAATGAAAACCCATATTTAGCAATGCAAAGCCTAGTTTTGTTCTTAAATTGAACTTCCTCAGAATGATTTTTATGTCAAAGGTGACAGTAATTAAATTATGAGCTATTTAAACAAGTCACTAAAAATTGTGAACATTTAATCAATGAAAACTAACCTGATGTAAACTTGGCTACTCTTTTGCTCTTTTATCCAAATGGATAACATAGAGAAAACCAATAAAGTTAATCTTTAAATAGCAGAAAAATCTGCATAGAGAAGTCTTGATGACATCTTTATTTCAATCACACATCAGACCCAACAAATAAGTCTGATGTAGAAGATGTCTGTCATTGGGATCATCTCATTATCTATCTGTCCTTCAAAGAGAAATCCACATGAATTATCCCATATATAGATTTAGAAGATGGTAATTTAAAGGCAAATGATGTAACTAATCTAGCTATTGATGTAAACAATAATTACAAGTTGTATCTGTTGGATAAATAACAGAGAAGACAATTGAAAGACATCAACAAGAAAGAGTCATTATCTCATTAACAAGAATAATGGTAGCAGAGGGATTCCTGGGCCAGAAGAAAGAACTAAAGGGCTTATAGACTAGCTCAAATTCTCTGCTATTCCTTTGTCTTTTCCTCTCCATTCCAAGAGGCCTGTGGCCATCTCAGAAGGACAGTATCTAGAACAAAGAGAAACCATGCTTATGTTTTGTGTACCTTTTTTTTTTACAGGATGAAATTTATTTTTATTTTTCATTTTAAAATTTATTTATTAATTTTTTAATTATTCTTTCTTTAAGTTTATTTATTTATTCTATTTAGGTTTACATGATAGCAGAGTGCATTTTGATTCATTGTACACAGGTGGAGCACAACTTTTCATTTCTCTGGTTGTATGTGATGTAGAATCACAACATACATGCAGTCATACATAAAGCTAGGGCTATGATGTCCATCATATTCCACCATCTTTACTGTCCCCCTGCCTCCTCTTCCCCCTTTTTTTTCTAGAAGCCCTCCAAATGTTTCCTGAGGGCTTTGTTTAGAAGAGTATCACAAGCCTCTGCTTCAATAGTTAGAGGCAAGGGAAATTAAATTATCATGCTTGGCTTAGTCTAATCAACCTTTGTCCCCTGGAGCTGAGAAGGCATCACAATTAATGTGACCACCCAAAAGGTGACCAGAACATGGGTTTTGTTAGAAACCAGCAAGCAGGAAGAAATTTGTTTCATAGACTAGACTGAGGCCTCTCAAATTTTAGTGATTATACAATTACCTGGGGGATTTTTTTGAAAATGCAGGTTCTGATTTTAAAGTGTTCCCA
>CM053408.1:11918961-11952035 GCA_028644305.1 Xerus rutilus | reverse complement strand
AAATTTTAAGACAAAGAAAACAAATGTTTCAGTTCTAATTTAAAAACAAAATCTGTTTATTGGGAATTTTGAACAAAAAAACATGATGACTTCATGTAGCCATTCACTCACCCTTGATCTAAAGGAAGTAATAATAGTTGGTATATATTTTTCCTCACAAGGCATATCTAGTAATGAAGGAAGTTGAAAGAGTAAAATTTAATGAAAAGATATCTGCTTCCTTAAACATTCTGATTAGTACAAATCCCCAAAACTCTGATTGGGGCTTCAGCTCATAATCTGATCAGAGCAGTACATTACATTCCTCAGGTGTAATTTCCAACTGTGTATTACCTTCAGATGTGTATCTGAATATACCGTACGCCACCTCTTGCAAAACTATCATATTTAGAATTGATAGATTCCCTTTTTTCCAACTGAATTAAAGATAAAATTGAAAAAGTTGGATGCAGTTATTATAGGTTAATTGTTATTCTCTCTCCTTAGTCAAATTATCCCTTATGCGAATTTCAATGACAGTAAAAACCTTTGATGCATAAACTAAAACATATTAAATGTATAATAGTATAATCAGAATTGATTAACTTTGCCTTTTAAAATGATACTTATGACACTGGTATTTTTCCCTTCCTTACCTGTTGAAATAATCTTTATAAGTCCTTTAAGGAATCCCCCAAAGAATAAGAACAACAAAACTCCGACGCAAAACTTAATTTGGAGAAAATAATTAAGCATAGGGGTTGGGGCTGGGGTTTGAGCTCAGTGCCAGAGTGCTTGTCTAGCAGGTGTAAGGCACTGAGTTTGATCTTCAGCACTGCATAGAAAAATAAACAAATAAAATAAAGGCTGCCATCCATCTACAGCTACAAAAATAAATTTGAAAAAATTTTTAAAAAAGAAGAGGTGTTTTTGGAAATTACAAATAAGCCAAAAGACAACAGGAAATACAAAGCTGAGGTTCTCATTTATTAACAGCAATTTCCATTTAAAAAATAAAAGATGAGAAATTTATTTTATAATTTAATTCTAGGAAAAGGTTTATTTTCTCTGGAGAATGGTGTTTCTATATTTCAAAGCACAGAGTAATATAAAGAATTCTAGTAATTTCTTATGAAGTTCACATTGTAGTGGGAAAATAGTTAATGCAAGTGTAGACATTTAATATCCACAAGTTTGTGAAAATGTACTTTTGTTAATCTTCATGTTAAAACAAAAGAAGAATGAGACTCAGAGTATTAAATAACTTACCTAAGATCACACAGCTGCTAAGTGCCAAAGCCCTCATTTCAAGTCCTGGACTACAGTCAGTACCCTGACCATGTGGTTATATAGTCACTATTATTCATTTGTACATTGGCTTCCTTGAAAGTCAGAAACAAACATGCTGCTTAACCTTATCACGTTATCTTTCCTTTCACAGAGATTATTATTTCTATTTATATGTTTTATAATTTGTGAGATGCCCCCCCACACACACACACAATGCTATCCACTTCCATTCTGTTCTGGAGGAAAATATCACCTTATAAAATAATATTTTTCTTAATGTTTATGAAATTTACACTCCACACCATAAGTAAAATAGAAGTTAATAGAAGTTCTGAGGAGAAATGAAGACAAGATCTTTCTTATATGTAAGGAGTGTTGCTAATGCAGGTTAATAAAGGGAAGACTGAAAGATAAATGGCAGGGCAGGTTTGGGAGCTGCAGACATTATTTCATGTTAGCAAGTGGTGGTGATTTGGTGTAGTGAGAGTGGCTACTATGAGCCACTCTTCCAAGAAGGACAAACCTGGAGAAGGAATGACGTGGTGTCCTGAAAGATTCTAATTTTGCCTGCAGGTTATTAGATAAAGTGTAAACAAAGCAAACAAGAAGAAATAAATGAATGAATATCATACTCAGTAGAGAGAGAACGCATCTCTTTATGTACAATGATGCTGATTTTCAGATCTGTTCATCAATTTCTTTCCCTTTCTTTCTCTCAAGTCTACAATCTTTTAGTACTAGAATTTACTTGCAATTTTTAAAATTCCTTGCAATGACAGATAAAACAGAAAAGGGTAATAAACCATAACATCTTTAGAAAAGTACTACATAAACTATTGAAAACTATCAAGGAGGTTAACGTCCATTAAAGTGGTTAAATATGAATAATTTATCAGAACATAATACCTGTGCAAATTGTCTCAAGTTAAATGTAGAAATGTTATCTGTAGCTTTTCGTAGAAAGTATTGTGATTTGTTTTCAGTGTAATTCTAAGAAAGAGGACGTAATTTGAATATAGAAGTTTAAAAGAGATAGTCTCCAACTTTGGAATAGGGCAAAGAAATAGAGATATCAATACAAGAAGCTCAACTGATGATTCCTTGAAATTATTCTAGAACTGGAGATGTAAAGGGAGCTCTAAAAACGATTTATAGGAGATGTGAATGAGCAAGATCCAAGAGAGAGGATAATGTAAATGTATTTTATCATGGGACTTAATCAGCTGTTTAATCTCAATCCCATATGCTCCGTTTGATTATGTTGACAAGTGAAAAGCACATTCATCTAAATTTTAAAGTATTTAGACATTAACCAACATAATATGAATCATCTAAATTTTACATTGCAAATAAAAATTAGTTCAACCATTTAAATTGAGGCAATAAGAGATGACATTAAATTATTCAATGACAAATAACTCTATCCAGCTAAATGTCATACACATTTTAAAGAAATTTACTTGTCAGAAAGATAGCTAACTGCTGAAATGATAAATAGTATGGTAAATGCAGAAAAAGGTCAATTACTAACCCGCTATTTTTGAAAGCAATGTCTTCTGGCATTTATTATATTATAGTTGTATTATTCCCTCTTATTTATAGAACAAAGATGGGTCACTTTCATGACATATTCATCTCTCATTTAGACTACATAAAAATTATGTTTAAAATTTTACATTTAAAGAAATCACAACATAGTTCTAATCAAATCCTTTTCTTTTCAATGGTGGCATAGATTAAAAGGTGCTAAAACACATTTGGAAAGGAAGAAAAAGTAGTGATGGTAAAATTTGTGACCCAGAATTTAACTTAGCATTTAGGGAGCTCACTGGAATAATATATGGTCGAGGCTCTTTTGAACATGTTTCGCAAATGTCAAACTATTTTTGAATCCACTTAAATGAGTTCAGGTTGTAACTAGGACAACCAATTTGAAAAGCTAGTCAAGAGATACAAGAATAGCTGTGATATTATGAAGAGTGAATTGGAATGAGTCTGAATGATGGAAAATTTTAGTGAGAAGAAAATAATAAGGTTCCCATTTTAGGGTTCTTTGGTTGTCAGTGGAATTGTTTGTGGTAGACTGACTGATACTCCTCTCAAAAGTTTCACATCTTCACTTTGGAATCTGTTCATATGTGAATACCTGTCCAAGAGAGCTTTGCAAGAGTGATTCAGATTGTGGAAATCTGAGATGGGTTGATAATCCTGGATTTTTTGGGTGTCCTGATCTAATAATAGGAGTCTTTGATTACAGAGGACTTTCCTATACTGTAGTTAGAGAGAAACTGGCAGATGAATAAGATGCAGAAGAAATACAGGAGTATGACACATTGCATATTCTGCTGTTGGTTCAGATATGCAGGGAGTCACATACAGCTGTCTCCATTTACCATGGCTTGGCTTTTTGTGATGGAAGTTACCTGCTGTAAGAAATCATTTACATTTGTCTTCACTCTTTCAAGAAAGACACCATGTTCATATAACTTACATTACAGTTTATTGTTATAATCTTATAATTCTATTTTACTCGGTACATTTGTTAATCTCTTATCCTAGGTCACACATTAAACTGGATCATACGGATGGAGTTGTAGGCAAAAATAGTATAGGGGTCGGAGGGTATCTGAGGTTTCAGGCATCGTCCGGAGGTCAGGGAACAAATTACCTGTGGATCTGGGGACTACCATGTAAGTTGCAGAAGAGAGGCTACTCGAAGCTCAGAATGGGCCCCAGGTGAGAGCCAGCAAGGTCATACACATGACCTTAGCCACATGGTACTGAGATCTGTGCACAACCACAATGAGTCTGGAAACAGATTCTCTTCCAGGGCCTTCAGAGAGGAACACAGGTTCTCTGCTGGAACCTGAATTTTTGCCTCGTGAGAGAGGAGCAGAAAAACTAGTGCAGCACATTAGATTCTAACCTATGGAACAGCGAGAAATAAATCTGTGTTATTTTCAGACATAAAATACATTGCGATCTCTTAGAGTACCAACAGAAAAACTAAAACTGTGTTCTTCAGAGTTTCTTACATATATTCACATTTTTCTACTGGCTAAAGTTTTAAGAGTGTGTTGGTGCATATTATGATCTGGAGTTATTTGGTATAAAATGCCCTCTATTTAACTGCTGATATAACTTGGTTTCATGGGGCTGAAAGCATGATAGAATGGAGATAAACGTCTAAAAGCTATAGAAAAGCGGATTTGAATGGCTATACTACAACTTATTAGTTCTAGTAACTTAATTCTGTCGCATAAGTGCCCAATTTTCAATTTTCCCATTTAGTGCTGGGTATAATATCCACAGCAAATTGAGGGAGTCTGTGTTAAACTAGCTTGACACATTATTTGATATACATGCTACTTAGTATTAAAAGTCAATTTTCTTATTATCTGTCCTTCTTGGACAAATTCATCTGTCCTCTACCTTGCTCATAATTTCTGATGATTTCTTTAGGATAAAAGAACATTTAATTAATTAATTAGTCTATTTAAAATTTATAACTTATTTTCTATTAATCAAATGGCCTTTTGAAAAACTGACAAATAAATGGGACTTACATTGCTATTGTATGCATTATTGTGGATTTATGTGCAAACCTTGGAATTTTTCTGGGCATATTTTGAACTAAAAATAAAAGAAGTTAACCACAGACCACTGCAGGGAGGTAATGCCTCACACATTTCCTCAATAATTTCCTGGGGCAACCAGATATGTTTCTGGACAATTCAGAATGTTTTTACTGAGGTAAAAAGAGAGAAGAGAATGCTGGAGGGGGAGATTGAGAAAAAAATCATGCAAGAATAAATTCCATTTCCTTAGTAATTTTTTCCCCTAGGGTTATCCCTTCCTGAAATTACAGATTAATTGTATGCTTCCTATACTGACCCTATTTTCTCAATTAATGAAGGAGAACTATATAATAATTAAAGATTTGTAAAAATCTAAGACTATTATATTTATTTCATACTTGTTCTCTTATGAATAAAGTGAATGATTTAATATTTTTTTCAATTTCCTTCATGTATCTATAGTTCTTATGATATAATGAGAGAAATATTTCAGATGCTCAATATATGTTTTTATTGTTTATTCTTAATAGCAGAAAAATGGAAACAAAAGTTTCTGTTTGGATTTGGGAATATTAGCAACTTAAGTACATAGATTTCTTTTGGGGTGTTTTTTATTTGGTTTGTTTTTGTTTTTGCTTTCTTATTTCTCAATCAAGCAGTAATTATTTTACTCTATATTTTAAGAAGTAGAAAAGAAATTTGGAGTGTAACTTATGTCTGCAGTAAGATAAACATACACTTCGAGAACTAAACTGAGTTGGCCTGAAATTTCAGGTACTGGGGCTACAGAGTTGCAGAGTTTCCATCAGTCTTAGGTGGTGTGTGCCATAGACAGAGCTTACTTTCCTCACTCTTATTTGTCATATGGCATGTGCAGGAAATAAATGCTTTTGTTGTTATTACTAAGCCACTGAGATTTGGGAGTTATTTATTATCACAGCATGTTAGCCTGTTTAGGCTAATATCGGCATTAGAATAGAGAATTATGGTCCCACCCGGACATGTGACCTCAAAGTTAGTGACTGAGAAGTGGTGGTGGGGGGACGGGGTGGGGAGGAATGGTCAGAGAGTTACACAGTAGCAAGACTTTGCATGCAACTGTGAAGATAGATGTGAAGAACAGATAGATCAAATGAACATTGGTGGTGTTGGAAACGGGTTGCCTTTGTCAAGGTTTCACATGAAAAAGATGAGCTCAAAGAAGAATTGACTGGGACAAAAGAGGAGAGAGAGAGAGAGAGAGAAGTGAAGGCTTTGCAAACCTGAAAAGGGCAACTTCTTCAGGACTTCAAATAATAGGACATTAATTTGAGAAGGTAGCTGAGAGATGAAAGTCAATTAATCCTATCTTAGCAACATGAATCAAATCAAATTTATAGTTGTCACACATTGTTAATGTCTCTTTAGGGATTAATGTAGTGTGTAGTAATTTCTTTCAGTCTCTAAGTGATCATTTGGTCTCTCCATATTCTGTATGGTTTTGCTACACACAGTTGTACCTGCTATGGACCAAATTGCGTCTCCCCAAATTTATATGTTGAAACCATACCCCAAAATGTTGAGAGTTTTTGGATTTAAAATCTTCGGAAGATATTTAAGTTTCGCTAAGGTCATGAGGGTAGGACTCCTCTGAAGGATTAATGACATAATAGGAAGAAATATCAGAGTCTTTCTCTGCCCTCCCCCTTCCACAAAGGACACAGCAAGGAGGACTGTAAGCTAGAAAGAATACTCTTACTGTATATTGACTACGCTGGTATCCTGACCTTGGACTTCAACTTCAGAACTGTGAAAAAAAATGTTTGTTTTAAGCTATTGAGTATTCTGTTATGGTTGCCAGAGCAGATTAAAATAGATTGACACAGATTCCACAGATTTTCTGTTTTCATAGTACCAAAAATTTTATATTCACTTCAAATCTGTCTCTTAATATATGTTAGCTTATTTGTGCCTTAACAAAGCACTACAAATTGGGTGACTTAACACAAACACGTGTATTGTCTCCTAGGCTAGAAGTTCCACATCAAGGTGTCAGCAGGACTGAGGTTCCTTCTGAGGGCTGCGAGTGGCAGTCTGCTCCAGACTGTCCCCTAGACTCTGGTGATTTGATGGCATCTCTGGCTTCCTTTGATTTCCCCCATTCTTTGCCCTCATCTCCACCTAGTGGTCCCCTTTTAGGAAAGTCTCTGTGCCCAGCATATGTATGTGGCGTGTGAGGGCAGAGATGTGTGTGCTGTGAAATCTATTTTCAAAGTTGTAGAAAATAATCCCGAGTCTGTAATTTTCACTCAGTTTTCTTTCCCCAATGATAAAATGTCATATAACCTTAGTCTAATCATTAAATCCTGGAAATTGACATTGAAGCAATATGATAAACTAAACTTCAGAGTATATTCAAATTTCACTCACTCTTTTTTTGAAGTATGAGGGATTGTACTCAGGGGCACTTGGCCACTGAGTCACATTCCCAGCCCTGTTTTGTATTTTTTTAGAGACAAGGTCTCACTGAGTTGCTTAGTGCCTTGCCGTTGGCTTTGAACTCCTGATCCTCCTGCCTCAGCCTCCTGAGCCACTGGGATTACAGGCAGTGTACCACCTTGCCCAGCTTACTTATTCTTCTTACATGCATTCTTTGGGTGAGTAGGTATGTGTAATATTCTATGAAACATTTTTACATGTTTAAATTTGTATAGCCAACATCACATTCAGGATGAGGAACTGTTCCAACAGTCTAGAGGCATTCTCTCATGTTTCTTATAATCATACATAAACTCAGCAATTGTGGATCTGTTCTCCATACTTATGACTTTGTCATTAAAAAATGCTGTGTTAAAGGGTCTTAGAGTATGTCACTCATTGACATTGGCTTTTTGTTGTTGTTGTTCAGTGCACAGCCCTTGAGAACCATCCAAGTTTTCCCATTTGGGATTTTTTTTATTACTGAGTAGTATTTCATTATATGAATGAATGACATTTATCCATTCACTGATTTTGCATTTAGATCATAACCCATTTGAGTTGACTAATTTTTGCTACTATTTTTGTTTTCAACTTTTTTTTTTTGGTACTGGGGATTGAACTCAGGGGCACTCAACCACTGAGCCACATCCCCAGCCCTATTTTACGTTTTATGTAGAGACAGGGTCTCACTGAGTTGCTTAGCGCCACACTGCTGCTGAGGCTGGCTTTGAACTCCTGATTCTCCAGTCCCAGCCTCCCTAAATCCTGGGATTACAGGCGCGTGCCACCACACCCGGCTGTTTTCAGCTTTCTTGTTATCTCCTCTTATCTTGCTTCTTCCTTTTTTCTCTTTAGTCAGGTTTACCTTCCTCTTCCTTCTCTAGTTTGAGAAGGTAAGAGTTTAGATACTTAATTTTGATAGTGTTCTAATTTTTCAGCATAAACATTTAGTTTTCCAAGTTTCTTAGCACTGAATCAGCTGCTTTCTACATGTTTGGTGTTATATATTCATTTTCTCTCACCTTCACTTCTAACCACTCTTCTCCCTCCGTATCTTTACCCCCCTACCTTGTATTTATTCTTGAGTCTTAAACATCTAACAGAGAGAAACAGAATTCTAACTGGCTAGATATCCAGTAAACATGCATGTTAGCAATTCTGAAAACATTTTCATTTCCATTTTTCCAGAAACTTTAATTCACTTGTGCACTTATTTTTCTGTAAGCCACTTTGAATAGAATTCCTTAGAGGATTTAATCATGTCGACATAGCAGTTTACAAATGTGGGTAATGGACACAATTTTTCAGGTAAAGCAGTTTACATAGCAGCTTGATTTTTAAAAAGCCTCTTTTACCTTATTATTTTCTTTCTTTTTGTGGGCTTAAATGAGTTCAGGCAAAAAGGTTAGCAGAAAACAAGTCAAAAGCTTTTAATTGTTTTGAAATTCAGCATGCCAATCAAACAAAAATATGAAATTAGGTACACAGAAGCAGGAGAAAGGCCATAATATGTTACCACAAAGTTGATAATGTTAGAAATTTACTTTTTAAAAATAAAGTGGCCACAGACAGTCCTACCAAAGCCATCCATGGGAATTCTGGGGCCAGTTTACCTGGCTGAGTTTGAATTAAATTCTGCCCAATACTGTCTGCCAGAGAGAGTCATTCCTCACCTCCCCTGAGATTCTAGTGCATATTGTGACCAGAGAGTATTGCAACAGAAAGATGTCTTTTTTGGACACAGGACAATAACTAAACCTGAACCATGTTTGCAGAATGCACCCAAGTGGACTACTGTTTGGAACAGACATTGAGATTCTCATCTCTGCTTGATGTTCACAGCACACAAACACATATGCACCCAAAGCACAGACACAGACATGAAACAGCACACAAAGTCCAGCAACTATTTAACCAGCTTCATGGCACCAAGCTTTGACTGGCAAAATCCCTAAATGGAGGCAAAAGGAAGTTTTCAGCATGCAGGTTGATTTACCTAAATGCTGATTCCTTGCATTAATGGAGACCACTTGGGTAGCCCACACTGCTATTGAGGAGGACAAGAGAAATTCCCAGGAACAAAGGGTTCCTAGCAGCTACTAGAGACAGTCCTGTGATTTCTTATTGTGGGGTTGAATCACTACAAGCAATAGTCCTCCTAGATGGCCCAACAAAAATTATTACCAGACTTCAGGATTGTCACCCCAGGTCAGCTCAGTTAGGTAAAGAGTAGACAAAGTGTTGACCAAGAAAGGTGGCTTCACTCCAGAAATGGTGAAGATGACTGTGGAGGACTCTGGCCCAAATTCCACAAATCAGCCGGGAGGCTGATTCAGGGGCAGTTTAAATAGAAAATGGATGATCGCATATTAGTGGGTTCTTTCGCACAGGTCAAGTTTTGTGGCCAAATGACACACTGTCTGTTCAGCACTGGGTGAAGTGTAATGTAAAGTATGAACTCATGTTTCACACTTAATACAAGATGTTAATAAAGGAGAAACTGGGAGGGGCCTAGGAAAGGGGTAATTGTTCTTCGTGCTCATATTCTTCTATAAATATTAACAAGTGCTCTAAAAATAAGGTCCATTACAAAAATATTTGGTTCCAAGTTTGGGGAGAGTGTGATCAATGGAAGTGAAATGTCTTAGGAGAGGAAGAGGATAGAGAAATGATTATTGGCACTCATGAATAAAAGCAAAATCAGCAAGGTGGAAGGCAGTAACCTAAATTATGGACTTTTAACCTATATGCTTATTGTTTCTAAGAGGTTAGGTTGTTTGCTCTTGTGCTTCCTACCTGGAGAGATATAAGGAAAACAAATGATGCTGCATTGAGTATCATCTAATTTAACTGGGAACTTCAGGTTTGTGTAGTATCACTTCCTTTAATATAATTATGCCAACAAATACCCTGCAAGCACCTTTTAGGGCCTCTGTAGTCAGTTGGTATTATTAAATCTTTATTGATTCTCATCTGTTCAAGGACTTTCTGTTTTTTTTTTTTTTTAATCTAATTGACTTCAAGAAAGGGAGAAATATATTTTCTGAATTCTAAGATTATTTCACTATTTGGAAGCCATTGGAGATATTACCCTTCTGTTTCTAAGCATGAGTAAGTGAGGGCAGTAGTCCAAGGTCCCAAACCTAAAGCAGGGCTCTAGCACTGAGAATCTTACTGTGATTCTCATTTGTATCACCTAGGAGCTTTATCAAATGCTCAGGCCTGTTTCCCACTTCTTAGGCATCTGGTTTATTTGGTCTGGAGCATAGGGACATAGATAGCATCCAGATCTATTGCTATTATTGATGGTGATGTTGTTTTCTGTTTTTGTTGCTTTTTTGTTTTTTGGTTTTTTTTTTGAGATGAGGTCTTACTGTGTTGTCCAGGCTGACCTAGAACTTATAATCCTCCTGCTCAGATTCCCAGTAACTTGGAGAGCAAGAATATGCCACTGAACTCAGATTCTGGTTTTAAATGTGCAGTCAAACTTGAGAAGCATGGAGCTAGAAGGTCTTTCATCAAGTTTAGGAGCAACTTTAATCCCATGCAATTTGTTCATTTATATTGAATCAGTCTCCTTTTCCTCTTGCTATCTCTGTCTCTGTCATGAGTGTGCGTGCGTGTACACACACGCACATACATCCAAGAACCCCTCCATTGAATTTTCTTTCCTTGCTCTCTCATTCTGTGCTTAAGAGTACAATTTTTGAAGTCAGGCCTGGCTTAAAAATGTGACTGCTTGTCTGAATGCACAGATTGTACAATACCAAGAAGGAACCCTAATGTAAACGGTGGACTTTGGGTAATAATGTGAAAAGCAAAAGTACCATTCTTCTAAAGGAAATTGATAATGGAAGAGGACATTGATAAGGGGAAAAATTGATAATACAGAAGTGTGAGCAAAAGGTATATGGGAAATCAGTGTTTGCCTTTCAATTTTACTCTGAACCCAAAACTGCTCTAAAATAACTGAGGTCTTTATAAACAAACACAGGGAAAAAAACCTAATTTTTTGGAGGGGAGGGGTCGTGTTATTTAACTGCTCCAAGGATCTCTTTAAAAATTTTAGGAAAAAATCAGGGAATAATACCTACCTTACTAGGGCAGATTGAGATGATAAATTAGGGCTGTGTTTAGCAGATAGAATGCTCTTAGCAAAGATGGCTAAACATATGGGCTGGGAATCAAAGACAACTGGGAGTCACACACTGTGTGGTTTTTGTACAGTGAAATCCTTTTTCCTCCAAGTCTTCAAAATACAATAAAGTGTGAGGTTGTTTTTAGACAATGCAATGAAATAGTGTGATTAAGTACTCAGTACCCTGCCTGGCAAGTAGGAACCTCTCAACAAATGGTGCCTGAGATGACAAAGCTTTCTCACTTTGTTATTTCATCTCAGGAACTCTATCTTAGGGAAAGCCAGTTGAGTTTCATGAAAGGCAATTTACTCCTTTGGAGGAATGCATTTAATAGCCATAATCTCTCAGGCATTTATTCCTTTTAAATTTATATTGGAAATATTCTTTGTAGGCAGTTTTCTTACTTTTTTTTCTCTTTTCTCTAAAAACACACTTTTCTCTTCTGAACATTAGGAGCACATGCAAAGGAAACCAATTAGGTTATCCAGATACTGATTACCCTGTGGACATTTATAATTCAGTTAACACTTGAGAGAGGATTTTGAGAAAACTTTGTTTCTGGAAAAACACCACCATCTATAGAATACAATAATATATAAATCAATTCAGCAAACACTAAACATTAAAACAAAAAACAAAAAAAAAAAACCTTTCCTTTATAAGATTGAGACGATTCTTTTTAATTTCTCTTTCCCTGCACAGGTAGTTTCATACTGCTGAGGGACTATGGTTTAAGATGGCCACACTCTCAAAAATGTTTGATTTTAGAAGCTTCTTTGAAAGTCCAGATATTTACATTGGAATAATTCTCACTGTGTTTTAATGGACGAAAGGACATTACACATACATGATAAATTATTTCTGGTTAGGGCAAAATCTCACAGTTCTCTCTAAAATAGGAGAACATTCAACCAAAATATTTCTAAAAACGTTATTTACGTTAGGATATAACAAGAATGCATAGCATGTTTCTTAGTATTTATTTATTTATTTATTTATTTGGTACTGGGGATTGAACTCAGGGGTACTCTACCACTGAGTCACATCTCCAGCCCTATTTTGTGTTTTATTTAGAGACAGGGTCTCACTGAGTTGCTTAGCAAGCCTCACCATTGATGAGGCTGTCTTTGAATTTGCGATTCTCCTGTCTCAGCCTCACAAAGTGCTGGGATTATAGGCTTGTGCCACTGCGCCTGGCTTCTTAGCTTTTATTGTTATTTATTTTTTTCAAATAACTCTATGAAATATAAAGCAAATATTTTAATTTGCCATATGCACTAAATGAAGCAAACATTATTTGCTTTTATTCCTTCACTTACCATGGGGTTGTACTTGGAAACCAAGAATAGGTTGAAAATGTCACAAATGGAAAATGCATTTAGCACACCTGAACCACTGAATATCACAACTTAGCAGACCAGTACCCTATAGGGTATCAGTTGTTAACCCTCTGGTTGTGAACCTGACTTGGAGCTGTGGCTTACTGCTCCTCCCCAGGACCTGAGGGAAAGTCAGAATTCAAAATTTGAATTATTTCCTTACAGAATGCACATCATACCACTGTAAAGTCAAACTGCCAAAAGTTGTCAATCCTCCATAGTAGTAGTGTAAGAATTCACTCAAGCCTGCTGTCCCCAAACCAGTGATCTTCCTTCTGGAATCCCCCTGAAGTCTGGTTTATATTCATTAAAAAAAGCATTCATAATTTAATTCAGTGATTAACTCTATCCCATCAATTTTAAATAAGGGTAATTTGATTTTTTATGATTATTAGACAAAAGTCTCCTATATACCACCAGACTTAAATCATCTCCAGTTTGATCAAGATTTTGTTTTGGCATGTATGTTTTGAAGCATATATTATGAGGGTCTTTCAATGAATCTCAGCATTACTGCAGTGAGGGTCAATCCTTGATGCCCCAACTGCAATAGCCAGATAGTCTAATGTCTACTTTTCACAGCTTTCAACACTATTTATTCTCAAAACTTTCATTTTCACCTCAGAAAACTAACTCAAACTTCAGTGGAAAAGGTGTCAATTAGCTCATATCTCAAGGCTGGTGGTAGCGCATCTGCTAGGGGTTTAGATTATTGTTGCCAAATTTCTTATACTTTGGAGGTCCAGCCCCAGAAAGGAAAAGATACCTACTGCTCTGGTTTGGATTTTAAATGTACCCCAAGTCCCATATGTTGGTTTCTTTCCCAGTTGGTGGCATTGCAGGAGATGTGAAAGCTTTAGGCGGGGTTCCTTGTTAAAGGAATTAGCTCACTGGGGATGTCTCCTTGAAGGGTCTACTGGGACCAGGGCCCCTTCCTCTCTCCCTCTTTGCTTCCCAGCAGCCATGAGATGAGCAGCCTCCTCCACCAGGCTCTCCTCACCATGATGTTCTGCCTTGCCATAGGCTCAAAGGCAGCGGGGTTTAGCCATCACGGGCCAAAACCTCTGATACTATGAACCAAATTAAATCTTTTCTCTTTTTAACTTGTTTTTTTTCAGGCATTTTGTCACAGTAGAAAAAATATTACTAATACACCTGTCTTTTTGGTTTCATACATTAAAAGTGAGTGAATCAACCTCAAACAAGGGCTTAAAATGAGCAGCTTATCTCACATACTCACTCTTTAATTCACTTGTAGCAGGGAAAGATGCTGTGATTGTCAATCTAAGCCAAATGGCGTGGCTCTATCAGAAGAGAAAAAAAAGGCTTCAAAAGAGGGAAGAGCGGGAAAGGAAGCTTTTCAAGTGAAAATGGCACATACCAGTTGTAATGCACAGCTCTTGTACTTAAGTCACTTTTATTTAGTCAACACTACAAGTTGTAATCTTACCTAGACAGACGAGGTAATTCAAAAGACTTAAGCAGATGTTTTGCTGATGGTTACCTATTGTTTTTTGGTAGATTTAGTTGTTTGCTTGTTTCCATAGACTTCTAGGGGCTTCATGGTCCAAGCGTGGGGAGTCCAACCTTTATTTCCCAATTTTCTGCTAGTGGTCCTTCTCAAAGTTGTTGGCAAATGTCCTCAGAAAGCCAAGAAGGGGAATCATATAGCTAGGGAGATAAGCAAGCATCATATTTATTTGAAGACTCTCAATTTTATCTAAACATTCATTCATATTTTATAATAAAAAATTTTTCCGTATAACTTCAAATATATTACAAATTTAGAATATTACTAGATTATGTTGTCATCCCAGGAAGAAGTGTCATGTTCCTTTGTGATTTTCAGTAATTCAGGATCAATAGTGTTGGCTGAGAAAATGAGCTTTCAGAATGCTTTTTGGTCAAAATCAGGATTGTTTTGTTTGTTTGTTTCTTTTGTGGGGATTTTAGACATGAGCATGAGGTAATTTTTGGCTATATTAAAAGGTCTCAGCATTGCCTTGGTAGTCCACCATGTACATTGATGTCGTTTAATCCAAATTACTTCCCAGAGCCTCAGTTTCTCATCTGAATAAGAGAATTAATGTCCACCTTGTATAATTGGTGTGAAATTATTTATGTAAATTGCTTCATGTGTAGAAAAGTATCCAATAAATTGTAACTGTTTTCATTAAGTTGGCTGGTTACCCGTGTTCTCCTCTCATAATTTCCATGTTAGGAGTCTAAGATTTTGTTTGTTCTTTCTCAGATGGATGCAATGAGATCATTTAGGTTCTCTAATGAGTTTGCTTTAGTGTTTGGAGTCACCTAGAGAGAGTATTTATATCAAGAGCATGCTACCCTGACTGTACTCACACTTGAATGAAAGAGTGAGGATATTAGATGAGGAAATTGGGGGTTGGGGTGCTGCAAATTCATAATCAGTAGGTTTTCCCTCCTTAAAAAGAACCATTGCTCATCTCTTTTGACCTAATGTGAAGCAGTGCAGGATGGATGCCAGCAGATTCTGGGATCTCTGGAGAAGATGATCACATAACTGAAGTTGGGACTATGAATCTTTGTCTTTACTGGACAAATGAGGATAGAGGCAGTTCCCTCAGATTTCAGCCCTGTGCTAATTCTCAGTCACTTTCAATGGGACTGGAAAGATAAGAGCTAGAAAATCAGAACAAAGAGTAGGCAGTATAATTCCAAAGGCAAAGAATATTGTTACTTTTGCTGTCCAAATAGACAGCAGTTAAATTTTAAAGGTCTAAAGATTTTAATTTTTTTTTGTTCTAGATGCATCAATTTTTCTTCTTTCTTGAAACAACAGGAATCAGACTTTCCCTATCTCGTCTTTCCTGAAAATACTTTGTGGAAGTTTTGAGTGACTTCAACGGTGCCAATCCAGTAATCACATTCTTAGTCCACACCTTATTTGATCTGTCAATAATACCTGGTGTTATTGGTCATTATTTTATTTTATTTATTTTTTTGTGCACACTTTTCTTCCTTGGCTTTCAGGTTGCAGACTCCTATTGAGTGTTGCTTGAGCTCACAGTCTGTTCACTCTCTTCAGTGAATAACTTATCTCCTTACTCCTTAAAGCCGACATGGCTCAGGACTGGTATAGGTCTCTTCTCTCTTCCATCAAAACTCAATTTTCTGAGCAAGAGAGAGACACAGTTTGACTGACTTGATACCGGAATTCCTTTGTATCTTCTTTGGGAAGAACCTGTACGAGGGCAAAGTGGAATCAGAAAAATGAATTTGAAAGTTATTAAAATAATCCAGACATTATATAGATTTTCTTATTTAATTCTAATAACTCTGTAGAATGGTTATTATTTTTCAAGATTCATAGTTGAAGATATATGGACAATATATGGTCTCTTAAATGATATTGAATTTTTTGTTCAGAAATACAAAAATATTTTCCTTGAAGGGCTTTATAACATATAGTGAACCTCAATCCACTGAATAAAATTGAACTTTCAAAACAATTTTATAATGTCTATACTTTTGAGTGCATTAAGATATTCTAGCTATCATGTACAGAAAAACGATCAATCAATAACACAGAGGTAGGATATTTAGCAAATCATCAAATTTTAAAGTGTATCAGTCATTCAACAGATTTTGAATCCTATATTAAATCACATTAAATCTTGATTTTTCATTAATTCATTATTCCATATGCTATATGCCTTATATGTGTCATAAATATATTACATATGATATGTTGAATGCATATCATACATGATATTTTGGAGAATATATATCATATGTATAATATGTTAGAGAATTTTAACACATACTATACACTGATTTTAGAGGGAGAATGAATACTTTATATCAACTTTATGCATCTAAATTCCATCTCTATTTTTAGTTAAGTAAACCGATTCTGATTGTCAAGAAAATAAATACTTCTACATTTAAGTAGCATTTGGAATGCTAATTACTATTGTTATTACATGTTTGCACTAAATATTAATCACATATTGCTGAACTTTTTGTAGCACCAGAGAATTCAAGTAATACCACATTCTTGGCTACAAATTGTCTATATGCAAACATACCACTACAAGATGAGCATTGAGTTCAATGTGCATAATAGAGTTTAAAAATCCTGCTTTATATTTTAGAGTTTTCTAGTATAGACAGCAGTTTTTTGAGCATACATATGCCTATAATTTTCCTTGTACTTATAACAAATACCAAAGACAGATGCTCTGGTAATTTTTTTTTTACAGAAATGAAATTATACTATTTTTGTTAGTTTGAAAATTAATTTTTCACTACACAATTTATCTTAGTCATTTTCTCAGTTAATGCTTATAAATCTACATTAATATTTAAATATAAGCACAATATTTTCCATGGGCACTAGATCATTTGTTTTTATTTAATTTTTTAAAAAATTATAGGTCTATTTTGCAGTTTCAAAATTAAATATATTGTCATCCTGACCTGAGGAAATATTTATATACTTTGTTATATAAGTGATAACATATTTGATTTGGAAGTACTGCTCCAGACCACCTAATGGTATTAATAATATATGGAATATACTTCACATCATTTTTACAAAATCCCAAAACATTTGAATTCATAAACACATCTAACACTAAAGGATTTAATTAATGGCTTAGAGAAATGTATACAAATTGCTGCAATGAAAATACCAATACCTATGAAGACTGGAAATTTCATTTCTATAAATTAGATTTCTAGATGTGGAATTTCTGGATCATTGAATATGCATTGTTTCAATTTTGAAATACCTTAAATTGTTTTTTCAGAAATGCTGAAATTCATACTTCTATCAAAAATGGGTTAATATCTTTTCTGTTTCTCATGGTTTCACCAGCAAACTATTTCAACAAATTTTGACTATCTTAATTTCTTTTTTTTTTGGTACTGGAGATTGAACTCAGGGGCACTCGACCCCTGAGCCATATCCCCAGCCCTATTTTTTGTGTTTTATGTAGAGACAGGGTCTCACTGAGTTGCTTAGTGCCTCGCCATTGCTGAGGCTGGCTTTGAACTCGCGATTCTCCTGTCTCAGCCTCCCAAAGTGCTGGGATTACAGGCTTGCACCACCGCGCCCAGCTTGACTTTCTTAATTTCTATACTGATGTCTCCCAGGATGAATCTGCTACTCAAAGATTACCATGCATAGTGCTTCATAAATATCCTGAAACCCAGAAGATAATTCAAAAGAGGTAACTCAGGGTGTGTAAAATATGAAGTGTTACTCTAAATATTTAGAGTTGTTACAAAGTACTTTCTTCTAGTTATTTCTAATATTTACTTGTTAGCTCAGTTCATTTATTTCTCTAACCTTTTTTGCTACCTTTTTAATGCTGTTGTATGATAGTTGCAAAATTTAATAATAAACCATAGTAGTTTATTATGGTAATATAAGATTTTCTGTTTCTCTCCCTCTTTCATTTGTTTCATTTAGAAATTACTCTCCTTCCAAATGCATCTGAACTTTTGGTGTTCCCTACCATTTTTCTCAGTATTCTCTCAATTAAGCATTTTTACCTACTATTTTGTTGAACTAATAATATCTCATTCATTTCTCTACTCTTTTCTCTTTCACAGACAAATTGCTGTAAAATGGGCAGTGCACTCTGTACCACATATTCTACTGAAATATCCCCAGGAATCTCCCACCCCACCTGTCCTCGCCATCTGCCTTCTTAAACTGCTTCCTTTATATCTTGTGTATCTAGAAGCTAGTAATGCTTAGCATCTAATGGACTCAAAGAATGTTTGACAAATATGTGAATACAAACAATAGCTCTTTAAAGTTCTATGAAAGTTCTATAAAACTTTTCCGTAATCATTCAATAGTAAAAGACAATCAGCAATTATCTGGCAATAACAGCTTGTTTCAAAAAAGCTAAGCAGCATGAGAGTGGGTATAAGATTCAAATGCGGAAGAATGTGGAATAAATTCTAGTTTCCTGGTTTGCAACCTGTATCTCTATTTCATCATATGGATTTTAAAAAGATAACCCTTTCCTTTGTTCACTTTTATGAGGTAACTTGTTTGTAAAATATGTTGCAAAAAAGCCATACGGAAACACACACACACACACACACACACACAGTTAGTTGACAGTGAGAAACAATGGGAATGATTCACTTAAAATTATTACATAAAATGGATAAATACATCAGCGCATGTTCATATGTGAGGATACACTATAAATTTATTTTTTTTACAACTCCATACATGAGAAATGGCAATGGCAAAATTCTCTGAGCCAAAAGATGAAGAATTTGGTATGAGTCTGCCTATCTGGTATCTAATAACAACAAATGGATGGATTTTATTTTCCTAAGAGAACATATTTCTCTGAACACATATAAGATTGCAAAGAAATATTATTTCTTTTCATGACTAGTACATGTCAATCATAATCAGTTCTTTGAATTATTTCAGAGAAGTTGAAATCAACCCAAACATGCTAATTTTTCTCATTTCACAATGTTCCTGAAAGGTGTGTGACAGTGGATACCACTGCCCTTGTTCCTGTGGGAGGGAGCACTGCAGCTTACCTATTAGCCAGTCATAGCTTCTTGCTGTTTTCTTATATTGGCAGAACAGAATATTACCATGCTTGTTTCTTCGGATGAATCTGCACATCCTTTAGCTCGTCTGTAAAGCACTACAGTTAGTATGTGTCAGGATTTCATTAAGAAGCTGAATGTGGCTCTGTGCCTGCTTTGTATTTTATGGTCAATCACAAGAGGGGCGGGCAAACCATCTTTTTGTAGGTATTTTACTTATCTGGAGCACCATGCCATTTCTGAGATCATGAGGCTTTCAGAGAAAGCTTTTCCTTTCAACTGACATTCTTTTAGGTTTTTCCACACTGGCATTTTTTGATTCACTTTTTGACATATTGTTTATTAGCAAACTTTTAAAAAGTCAAGAGATTATAAAGATCCATAATATCTTCTGTAAATCTAATCTAAACTTATTTGGACATAAAATTAATCTACCCATTATGAGGGTATTCATAATCTTTTTATTCTTTTTTTTTTAAATATTTTTTTAGCTGTAGATGGGCACAATGTCTTTATTTCATTGCTTTGTATGTGGTGCTGAGGATGGAACCCAGGGCCCCACGCATGCAAGGCAAGCGCTCCACCACTGAGCTACAACCCCAGCCCCATAATCTTTTTATTCTATTTTGTATGACTGTGTATTCGGGTCTCTGCAGAAATGTTAATGTGTTTGATTAGGGTGTGTCACCCCATATATAGTTGTAAATGCTATAATAATATGCAGTATTGGCATCATATTACCTTTCAAAAATATGGATTTCAAAACATACAAAGTTCGAGGATTCTCTTAAAGGATTGTGGAATATAAATATATACTGGTTTATAGCTATATGTACTAAACTGGAAAAATCACCATGATATATTAGTCTCAATAAAAATTTTATGAGGTCTAATACAATCCCATTTAAAATACACACACATTTGCATGCAGAGGGACTATGTTTTCATGCAGATGTGAAGATGGCCATAGCCAGAAAGACATGCTACTCCATTGTATAGTCTACTTTACATTGTCCCTCCTTTCCACCCTTCCTTCCTTTTTTCATTTTTTATCCTTCCTTCCCTGCTATTTACTTTCTTCTTCTCCTTTAATCTGAACACAGACATTTATAAACAAACACAATCATGAATATATATTTTAGGTTGCTAAAACAGGACTTTTTTACCCCATTTTTGTATTACTTTGATATTAGAACCCAAGAGTATGTACAGCACTCACTTCCTGACATTATGTCCATGATTCTATTAGTGTCTGAGAGAGGTGTGTGTGTCCCCAGCTTCAGCTGTGAATGTGTCTAGTTCTCAGATCTGTCAGTTGTGTTTCAGGTGTTTTAAAGCCTTGTTAGGTACACTCACATACAGGATCTATTGTTGAATAGATCTTTTTAATTATAAAATTTCCCTCTGAGTCCCCCATTCTGCATACTTTGCTTTTAAGTCTACTTTGCCTGATAGAAGCATACCTATTCCAGCTTTTCTATGATTAACATTTATTGTAACTTAAGTCTACTGCTATCACTATATTTGAAGTCATTTCTGATAAAGAGCTCATAACTGGATAATAAATTTTTATCCATCTTGACAATCTTGGACTTTAAGTTGGCTAAACTCAACACTTTTTAGTATTCAATTATAATATACCCTTGGTGCTTTTGAGTATAGATTTTTACATAGTGTTATTTTTATATGGTTGATCTATAGATTATGGTATATTTGTCTAATTTAATATGATCCAATAACATGGAGTTTAGACTAAAGGGATATGAGGATGGGATGAGTATATTTTGCGCATGGAATTAGACCTAAAATTTGGAGTTCAGAGGGAGGACTGTAATGGGTGGAATGATGATCCTTCAAAAGGTTTGTTCTAATTCCTGGAAACTGTGAAAGTTACATTATTTGTAAGACTTTTTTTCAGGGACAAGCAAATTCAGACTCTTAAAATGAAATGGTCATCTGTAATTATTCAGGTGAATTTGCCTGTTTACTTGTAAGTTTATTAAAATGAATGTGTCAATAAATGAGCTAAGGAACTGAACAAACACTTCTCAGAACAAGATGTACAATTGATCAACAAATATATGAAAAAATGTTCAACATCTCTAGTAAATAGAAAAATGCAAATCAAAACTACTCTACGATTTCATCTCACTCCAGTTAGAAGGGCAATTATCAAGAAAACAAGTCACAGTAAGGGTTGGTGAGGATGTGAGAAAAAAGGTACACTCACATATTGCTGGTGGCACTGGAAATTGGTGCATACCACTTTTCTAAGCAGTATGGAGATTCCCTAGAAAACTTGGAATGGAACCACCATTTGACCCAGCTATCCCACTCCTCTATTCACAAAGAACTTAAAATAAGCATACTACAGTGACACAGCCACATCAATATTTATAGCTCAATTCACAATAGCTAACCTGTGGAACCAATCTAAATGCCCCTCAATAGATGAACGGATAAGGAAACTGTGGTGCATATACATAATGGAATATTACTCAGCATTAAAAGAGAATAAAATTATGGCATTTTCAGGTAAATGGATGGAGTTGGAGAATATCATGCTAAGTAAAATAAGCCAATACCAAATAAAAAAGGCCAAATCTTTTCTCTGATATGTGGATACTGATACATAATGGGACGGGAGGCAAGAGAAGGATGGAGGAACTTTGGACTGGGCAGAGGGGAACAAGGGAAAAGGAGGGGGAATAGAGGTAGAGAAGATGGTGGTTTGAGATGGACATCATTACCCTAGGTATATGTATGGCTGCACGAATGGTGTGACCCTACATCATGTGCCATCAGAGAAATGAAAATTTGTGCTCCATTTGTGTACAATGAATTGAAATGCATTTTGCTATCATGTATAACTAATTGGAACAAATAAAAAATAAAAAAAGAATGTGTTAAAAATACCCCATTAAGAAATTATCTATTCATATTTTGCCTAAATTTTATTTACATATTTTGAGGATATTTTATACAAGGCATGCTTTTTATTGCATCTAGGCACCCCGACACTGTGAGACAATGCCAAACTCAATATTCAGGGTCAATACTTTTTACCAAATCAAGTCACATTATTTTTATCCATCTATTGCAGCAGTTTGTGGTTTTATCATTTACAGACTATTTTTCCTTCTTTCTTTTGTATTATGTGGGTCAAGACAGGCAATTTATGTGCAGCCTCATATGGTTTTGTGGGCTAGATATTCACTGGCTGTTACACTTGCACAGACAATGTAGTTTTTGAGGATCTAAAAGGAAGGGAGGGAGTTCTGGGTAGACTCTACACATTGGGTAGAATGAATTTTCAGATAGTTCCCAAATAAGTTGAAACTTTAACCTCAGTTTTACTCCCTTAATTTAACATCATTTGATGCTAAAGCTTGCTACAATGCTGTACTTATCCATCTGGCTTTCCTCTTGTGGTTTGAGTTACTTCTTACTTTCTTGATTACACATTGATTCAAGACTATTTGGCTCAAATATTTTATCTGCCTAATTTCCAGAAATGAAAAGGCCTATTCATGCCTTCTTTCATTTGTTATTCCAACAATCATTCACTGAGTATGAAATATACTCAGTTCCCATTATTTGCAGAAGTTATGCTCTGGAAAATTAGCACAGGCTCTGAATTAATGAATAATGAACCTTTCCTCCTAAGGGAAACTCAGAGTTAGGTTACTGTGAGGTTTAGTTCATAACATTTGCATCAACCAATCAATACATAACCTGTTTTCTGTGTGTTTCTATTTGAAGTCACCTTGTTTAATATATTGTTGATTCGATAACACTGACCTCATAGCCAATAGCACTGTAACTTATGTCTAAACAAAGCTTACCTATGGCACATATTTTCCATAACACACACTACAGCTTTTTTGTACTTAGGAATACTATACAACAATTCTGCATAATGCTTAGTGGCCATTTTAAACAGCAGAATTATCAGGATAAAGTACAAACATATGAGAAGGCGTGCAAGAACTAGACCAGGAAAAGGACATTTGTTTACAGCATAGGAGCTGAAACATGAAGGCAGAGTACCACCTTAGGTGACCTCAGCTGGAGATGTGCATCGGGTGAGTCAGAGTCTTGGCAGCACTGTGCATGACCACACACGACCATAACAAGCCACAAGTATAAATATGGTGTCTATAAATAAATGTTTGTAAATAAGTGAATTTGCAAATACAACATTCATGAATAACAGACTATTTGCATGTGCTCAGGGCTAGGACTTGTGGTACAATGATGTCTGTGGCAACATCATAGTTCTTCCTCAGCTCTTGCTTTTGTTTAGCAGGTTATCTTACTGCAGAATGGGTAGGTACCATTGAGGTCATGTATTTGAATCTTCAGTTCTAAGAAAGAAGATAATTTTCCTGAAATACTACATAATCTTCCATTTTGTTATTGCAATGTTCCTGAGCTCAGTGATTCATGAGGAAGCATGGTCTATTTGTCAAATAGATCATAGCATTGAATGTTAATCAATAGTTTATATCCTTTTGAAAAAGAAATCCAATAAATCAAAAAGTCCTGTGCCAACCATTTACATTGATAATATTACTTAATCTCATAATGGCTTTGTGACAGATTATATTTTTCTAATTTTGCCAAACACGAACTTAAGAGTCAAAATGGTTAGTCAATTTTCCTTTGATTTTATAGATAAACACAGTGGAAATGAGCAGTAAACCCAGATGTGTCAGGCCACAAAGTTCGTGATTTTTCCTTGTGCCATCATGTGCCCTTTGCCACTGATTTGTGTCAGTCTCTTTGATTCAATGACAGAATTGTTTTCACTGTCTGTAATTGCATGGTACTCTGCTACTCCTTGATGTTACAGCTTAGCCTGTCAGCTTTGAAAAGTATACGACAAGACAGCTGTTCTTCCTCTAAAGCTTGTTTTATGAATAAATTTTTTACTGGGAGACAACTTAAAGGAACATGCATTCCTTTAGATGTGTGAAATATCATATCATATGCACAAATAAGATATTTTTGAAATAATTAAGCATAGTTATTTCTTATTTATATCTGCAATGAGATGCAACTTACTACCAGTTTTCAATTAGTTAATTATTACCCACACTTACATTACATACATACACCCATGAGTGGGAAAAAAGGAAGAAAACTAAAGATAGGTTCAAAGTAATACTTTATAATCCTTGTCTGCTTGAGGATGTCTTCTATCTATAGTAAGAGACATAGCTATACACCACACACACATATATTCTAAATAGATCTTATATATATGCACATATGTATGTGTGTGTACATATGCATATATATGTACTAAATAGACACTATATTTGCATTATACTTATATACATGCATGTTTTTTAAATAGGTCCAATGAAAATGCTGAATCCATGTAGTACATGTATATCTATGTCTATATCCTAGGCAGAAAGAGAAACAACAAGTTATTTGTCATGTTTCTGTGTTTGCTAGTGTGAAATCAGCAAATAACGTTCTTACTTAAATGAGATAGAGATTATAAACATGAATTCATCTTTTTTAAATCTGGGAATCATTACTTTTCATTTTCAGTACACATGCTTTCTAAAATTACTTACAATAATTTTAAACTTACATGAAATTCATACTTTTACATAAAAGTGCAGCTCAAAGTATAATTTTCCTGTACCATTTGATGGTAAATTGGCAATCAGATGCTCAATAAATTGTCTTATAAATAATCACAGTGCATCCATCAAAATCAGGAATTATCATAGCTGTTTTACCATAGTTGCATCCTCAATTTCTTTTAAATTTCATCAGTTGTACCAATAGTGCCTTTTATTGCAAAGAATTCAGTTTACAGTACTTTTTTAGTTTGGTTTCTGTGCCTCGTTAGCTCTCCTTAAGTTTGAGGCAGTTCCTCAGAATTCCCTTGACTCATGTAAACTCGACACTTTTGAGCTTTACTGGCTGGTCATTTTGTTTAATTTTCTTTGAGTTAGCTTTGTCTAATGTGTTCTCTTGATCAGATTCCTCAGGAATATCACAGAAGTGATAGAAGGAAAGCTTATTTTTTTTGTGAGAGCTAACTTAACATCAATTTATTTAGATTAAGAAATGACTAGAACACTGCTGGCAAAACAGTATTTCTGGATGTGTCTGTGAGGATCTTTCCAGACAACATGGTATGTAAGTTGGTGGACAGTGTGGAAGATCTGCCCTTATGGGCAGGCCCCGTCCAATTGGCTGGAGGCCAGGACAGAACAAAAGGGCAGAGGCAAGGTGGATATTTTGTCTCTTTTCCCAGATGGTCACTCTTCTGCAGTGGGACGTGAGATATCCAGGATCTTTGGCCTTTGCATGTGGAAACTTATATCAGTAGGCCGTTGACCTCAGAAGGATAGTTACACCATCAGCTTCTCTTGTTCTAAGGCCTTTAGATTTGAACTGAGACATCTACCCACACCATAGGGTCTCCAGATAAAAGATGGCCTATTGTGGGAATCCTTAGTGTCTGTAATCATGTAAGCCAATCCCCCTAATAAGTTTTCCCTCATGTGTCTGTCATCTATATATTTTTGGTTTTGTTTTTCTAGAGAAACCTAATGGGTTCTTTTCATTGCATCTTGTTAGGTATTACTAATTACTATCTATTAGTAATTACTAATTACTAATTACTATCACTATTGTTGGAATAAACAATCATAGAAATACCAGCAAGCTTTACCCACCATAAAGTTAATCTTTCACTTATATTTAATAAGTATTGTTAGGAAAGGAAACTAAATACTTTGCCAATATTTTATTTCTTATTGAACATTCAAATAATTAATTTAAAAATTGATCCAGTATGGATTAAAGCTTTTCCATTCTGTTCAGTTGGCTATAATGCATGCTTATCATTATTTATTTAAGTGCTCACACTGTCCTAAATTTAAATATTATAATCCTTCAATTTGGCTTGGATATCGTATGTGGTGTCTGAATTATTGTTTGCCCATTTCCTTCTTTGAACTAGACATTCCACTTTCATATGAAACACTTTTTTGAACCAGCCTTGGAATAAGCCATTCCCCAAAGTACTCTGGGGTTTTTTTAGTGAAAAATTGTATTTAAAAATTAAATTTGGGCACTTGATTCTGTCATTCTTCTTTGGATATCTCTAATTTTGTCTTTTCAGTGGAAAGAGCTAAGACACATTCCTCGTAGTTAGAGTGAAGACTAATACAGTAGCATGAGAATGTCTATGCCAGGGTGTAGTAGAATTATCTTAGTTATCTTAGTTATTTCTCTTCTCCCTTAATGTGCTACCACTTGCCCTTTACTTGGTTGATTTTTTCCTTCTGTTGCTTCATTATCGTCACTGCTGTCAATTTCTTCCTGCCTTCGCCTAGCTGATTGGCATAGATAGTAAACTTGTGTAATTAAAAGTGATTCAGATGCAAGTCCTGAAAATTTATTCTTACAGGCATTAAAATCAAGGATATAAAAAAGGCACAAATAAAAGATTATGCAGATAAGGCAAAAAAACAAAGATATAAATAAATAGGCCATTTGAAATGCTGAAAAACGCAATTGAACAACCTCAGCTGAACTGACCGTTGCCACTAATCCCCAGCAGAGTTTGTTTCCAGAATACCTCCCCATATTGCTAGATCTGCTCATCCATTTTCAAATGATTTTGGAAAATGCGTGAGATCTGTTAATCTTGAAGGTTATCAGCTGATTACTTGATTTACTGAACATTTACATTCCAAAGAATACTTTATTGTTTGTCACTGTTTTTACTTAAGCATAGTCCAAGAAACATTCATAGTTGACTGAGTTAAATATATTTAAAACATGGCTGCTATTTTTGATTCTGTTTGCTTACAAACTACTATGTGTCAAACTTGAGTCAAACCCTTCCATTTAGCTGCTTGTGAGACATTGATTCAGTGATTTCTCTGTGTAAGGTGCAATGTTAGGCAGTGCTGAGGGTAAGGAAATGAAACACTGCAGTTTCCCTTCTTAAGATATTATAAAATTTTAAGGAGAAAGATAAATATTACTGTGGTTAGAATGTAGTGTGTACCCTCTGAAACTCATGTTGAAATATGGTTCTCAGTGTAAGTGTTGAGAAGTGGCAGGATATTTTAAGGATGAGGATTAGAGGGATTAATGCAATTCCTGTGGGACCAGGTCAGTTACCTTAGAATGGATTATTATAAAGCAAGCCTGTCCCCCATGTTTCCTCTTTTACATGTGGCCCTCTTTCTCTTCACTCTTGTGCCATGTTATCCCAAAGCAAAAGAATTTAATTAGATGTTGCTGCCCAGTCTTTGACTTCCACCCTTCACAATGATGAGCTAAATAAACTTCTTTTCTTTATAAATCACCTAGTCTTAAGCCTTCTGAAAATTGACTAAGATCTATCTGTCTATATCTATTTGTATCTAGATTATCTGCATATCTATATCTACATCAAGATATATACATATATATGTAGTTTACATATGATATCCATATGTGTAGATTATATTTATATAAAATAAAACGTTGCACTAAAGTTACAACAAATAAAGATATGACATTTCAGATTAGAGGATGTACTTTTTTGTCAAAGATATTGAGTTGAAAGGAGAAAATAATGTTTCATGTGCATAGCAATAAAGTTCATTTCTTAAATATTTAGTGAAACGGAGATTGAAGACAGGAGGCCAACCATATATGCAGAAACATTAAAATGGATTGGAGTTGAAACCATAGTGGGGTCTCTAATATAAAGCTGCTTGTGACGGGTCAGAAAGTAAATAAATCACCATGAAACATTTGATTGTCAAATCTATTTTAACCTGACGTAGGGACAGCCCTAGGGAAGTGATAATACATGTAAGAACAGAATAATAAATGAGAATACTTAGAGCTAAAATTGATCGACAATTTGCTTGAACAGAGTTGGGAGAACTAAGGAAGATATAGATCTGTTTGAAATGACTCCAAAATTTTGACCTTAAATGATAAGGAGAAGTTTCTTAACATACCAGTGTGATATAAAGGAGAAGTGACTTTGTGAGGAGCTAGAAGTTTCATTCATATATTAAGCACATTTGAAATGTAGGTGTAAATAATTAATCACTTCATCTGTTGGAGTACAAAGTGTAGATCTTGGCAGTGGTTTCATAACAGCCACATAAGAACAGGCCTTGCCCGAGGGATTATAGGTGTACCATAACAGAAGTATGCCCAGTCTGTCCTTGGAACCCTGTGAAGGTGTAGGCATTTTATAGGAACAGGGGCAGCCTCAGGGAGCTCGCTGTGGAGCTAACATTTCAAGTTTTAACAGCTTGAATCTGGGTAAGAAGTGTTGTATGTTAATTCTAAGGTTTTGCCTTTATTCTGAAGACAATTTGAAATTGTTGATGTAGTTTAATCTCACAGTGAAAGGTTCACAATCATGTTTTTGGAAGACATTTGTGGCTACACTATTCATAATGGATTATGGGTACAAAATACCATTTGTTAACCTCAGATGTAAAGACTCAAGAAATAGAATAAATTTCCTCTTACCATAAGTACAGTAGGGTCTTAACCTATTGCTCCAACTCCTTTATTGTTTCATACTGCAATTAATTATAAATGTTCTTAGATGCACAACTACTATTAATTACATGCAGTGTGAAATAATTAAGGAGTTGGAGAAGTAGGTTAGAACCTATTGCTTGATCTATGTGAGGCTGCTGAAAAAGTAACATATGGGATGGGGTTGTGGTTCAGTGGTAGAGCACTTGCCTAGCATGTATGTGGCACTGGGTTAGATTCTCAGCACCATTTTATAAACAAATAAATCAAATAAAGGTCCATCAATAAATAAAAATTATATATTTTTTTAAAAAAGTAACATGTTTAGACTTGAAAATTTAAAAGAAGCTAGTCAGGTGTAGAGAGGAGTGTATTCTAGGAAGTAGGAAGAGCAAAGATCCAGAGGCTCCTGGCATTCCTGTTACTTTTTGTAAACAGTGCTACTCTCTAGGTAAGGCCCCTTTCTAGCAGGTGGCCCTGTCTATGAGGATTAAGGGGCTGACACAGCTTGGGGCAGAATTTGGAGGGTAGGAAGTTGAACCACTTACAGAGCAGCAAGCTCCCTCCCCTTCCTTTATTCTTTTCCCTCTTTAAATCCACATTTACCCATAATAAGGATTTTTCAGAATTTTTAGCTTTGTGACAATCCCCAATTTAAAAAAGCATAAGCTATTATCACATTTATGTAGGGACATTTAATATGTTTTCCCCCAATCTGTAAGCTAATATAATAAATTCTAGAGACGAAAATGAAGGAAAAAAACAAAAGGAACCATACACAAACATGAACTCTGTAAATAGCTTCCAGCAATTGACTGAAACCTGCACATGGGAACCTCAAGTATCACCTTAGAACCCTAGCATGGAGAGTTGTACTGCTTATTACTATGAAGAAATGGTATCAAAGTAACATGTTTTCATTATTCTAAAACTTGGATTATTTTCAACATACCTTGTGTATTTTCTTTGAGTGGGTTTCTAATTTTAAATCACTTAAAATCCAAGAGGGAAAGTGAATATAATTACATACAAATGTTTCCTGTAACAAGCATTCCATCAAAATTATTCTAGTTAAATTCAGGGAATTCTAGACATAATAAAGTTATATGAGATTTCCAGGAGGGTAAAATTGTGAAATAAAATACCTTTCACATTCTTGTTATTTAACTCAGACATATTAAAATTAAATGATGTATAAAATATAGTTCACAAATAAAACATTTTTGAAATGCTTTAAAATTTATGTTTAGGCTATGTGGCCAAAAAATGGGACAAAAACTGAGAAAAGTCATGGTATGTTTAAATAAGTCTGTATGTAAGATCTGTCAATCTATAACTGATATCAAATGGTGTTCATAAGGTTTGATTATTCTCCTGATGTAAAAAAGAGATGCTTAGAATATCATATAGTTAAGCATTAAATAGGTGTTATGAATTGAAATTCATTTCACGTAAATTCATATATTCAATTCTCAACCTCCAGTACCCCAGAATTTAACTGTATTTAGAGAGAGAACCTTTAAAGAAGAAATTAATTTAAAATGATTCCAGTCAAGTTAGTTATAATCTAATCTATGTTCTTATAAAAAGAGATTAGAGGACAGGGACACATGGAGGTACTGTCAGAGAACACGGGCCCAGCAAGAAGACAACCATCTACAAACCAAGATCTTCTAACCTTGATCTTGGATATCTTTTGGCTTCCAGAACCAGGAGAAAATAAATTTCTTTTGTTTAAGCTACATGGCTTATGGTATTTTGTTAGATCAGTCCCATTTCTAAAATATTTTTCCTAAAAATAACTCAGTGTAAACAAAAATGTACATTCCCTAGAAAATATAGTTTTATTACATAATTAATGTGAGAAGCCATATACAGTTGTGAAAATGTCATCTTTTAGCTTATTTCTCAAATAATAGCAGCTTTTAGCCTGATACTATTTTACTTAAATAGCCTTAAAAAGGTTGTCTTTCAAGCAAACATATTTTAAGCAAAATAATATTAAAGTACAAATATAAAATAAATTCATTAAAGGAAGCTTCCTATCCTATAAGTCAATAAACTTCCTATCCTATAAGTCAATATATCTTCCCAATATATATTCTTTGGAAGATATAGTATTTTGCTCTTGCCAGCTTTTGATTAAATATATAGCTCATTTAGCAAATTATACAAATGAGCAAAGCCCAGTAGATAACTTGACCCTCATAATTGGTAATGTATAAAACATTGTCAACAATCTAGAATATGCATGAGGTAAGTCTGTGAAATATGTAATGTGAGCAATAAAATATGCAAAATCCAGAGTTAAAGTATATAGCTTAGTCAGTAAAACTTGGCAACTGTAATGATTAAACAATTTACTGAAACAGCAAAATATGCAAAAAGGAGCAAGCAATCTTATTTATTAAACTGTAGTACTGGATCATCAATAGATAGTTTCAGATGATTTGATTTGAAAAACAAGCTGTTTAAATGATCTATGCTGCTGTGTCAGCAAATCACGCATCTCAATCATTGAGCTTTATGAAAAATTAATTTGCTAACTATGAGATTTTATGATTGCAACAGAGGAAATTCATTGAGATACTAAAGAGTTTATGTGCATAATTTAAAAATCTTAAATGACATCTTAGAGGTTTATGCAGCTTACTTTTATTAATTCCTCTCCAGACCTTCCCCTCCCCCTGCTTTTTTTTTGACAAAAGTTGATTGACACATGACTATAGGATGTAAGATTAAAAGCTTATAAAAATAAATAATAATAAACAATTGCTTTGAGGATTTCATGTTTGATTATAACCAACTAATTGCTACCAGACTTTCCTTTTCACCATATAAAACTGATGAAAAAAAAAGCAACAACTGTTTTAAGAAACTGAATGATAGGGAGTATTAAACTGGTATGCTTGAGAAAAATGGAAATAATTCACTGAATTCCATGACATCTGAGCTTTAAGGATTGAAATGGTTTTCCAACCACAAATTACTAGTGCATAAGAAGAGGACAGAGTGCCACTGAGCTGAGGAGGTAGAGATCAGAGTTGAAATCAGCTGGAGCAGAGCACAGGAAAATAGGTGTTTGTACTGAAAGGAGATCCCAAATTCTATATGTCTTCCCCATGAGAAATTGTGTGAAAGCTATGCTCTGTGTATGCAGAGTAAGACTACAGGTAACAGAACAGAATACATGCTATTAGCTTAAGAAGTGAGCGGACAGACAAGCAATCAAGCAGTCCTGGTGTCAGTGAGGTCCTGACAAGTGAGACTGGAGATACCATATTTAAGTCACATTAATATACAGTCACTACATTGGATGCATTACAAATACTTGTTCCTAGAAATAAGTTATGTTCTCTACACCTACTCTAGACCACCCAAAGGAAAGCCTAAAACTAACCCTAAGAAGACATGTAGATATTTGAAATTGAGTAATGACAACTTGTGGGATGTCTCTGTGAATGTATCTGGTGCAGACTGCATGAAAGGAGAAAAAGCAAAACTATTAGGAATACTGTCTTAGCCAACTTTTTCACTGCTGTGACTAAAAGACCTGACAAGAACAACTTTAAGGAAGAGAAGCTTATCTGGGGGCTCACAGTTTCAGAGGTCTTACTTCATAGATGGCTGGCTCCATTCCTTGGGGTTTGAGGTGAGGCAGTAAATCATGGAGGAAGAGTGTGGTGGAGGGAAGCAGCTCACGTTTTCAGACAAGAGAGAGAGAGTTCCTCTCAACAAAGACAAAATATACATCCCAAAGACACACTCACAGGGACCTACCTCTTCCAGGCACCCATATTTGCTTACAGTTACCACTCAGTTAATACCTATAGGTGGATTAATTCACAAATTGGTTTAAGGCTCTGTAATGGTCAATCTGAATTGTGAACTTGATTGGATAAAGAGATGCCAAGGATTAAGAGGATTATGGGTGTGTTGATAGGGGTGTGTCTAGGAATGACTGACATGCGGGATGGCCAATTGAAATGGAGCCCCTCCCTAAGCATGGGCAGCACGGACCAAAAGGATGAGGGCTTGGATGGAATAAGAGTTGGAAGAACAAGGAAGCAGCAGCAGGTGCAAGCTGGATTCTTTTTGAATAGGTTCTTGATTGCTGCTGCCATCCTCTCACTTCTTCA
>CM053408.1:11870120-11918461 GCA_028644305.1 Xerus rutilus | reverse complement strand
TGTGCTGGAGAATAATTTGCCTCAGAAAGAATCCTACTGTGAATCTCATTCAGAATTCATTTACATGATATTTAGATGTGACATTGGACTTCATAAAGTTGAGATGATTTTGGAAATAGATATGATTGGAGAGGCTGCTGGAATGTAATTAATATATTGTATATAGTTTACATGTGGGAAGGACATGAATTTTGGAGGGCCAAGAGTGAAATCTGTAGACAGAATGTTTGTGCCCCTCAGAATTCACACGTGGAAACACAATCCTCAAAATAATATACTTGGAAGTGGGCATTTGAGAGGGTATTAGTACATATGTGAAGTCCTTATGAATAGGACTAGTGCCCTTACACAAGAGGGCCCAAAGCTCCCTCACTCCAGCCATGTGAAGATACGGCCATCTGCGAGCTAACAAACAGACCCTCATCAGACTCAGAATCTGCTGGCATCTTGATTTTTGACATCCTAACCTAGAGAACTGTGAGAAATAAATTTCTGTTGTTTATAAGTGGCCTCAGTCTGTGGCATCCTTGTTATAACAGTCTGAATAGGCTTAGGTAAATAGGTACTGATATTTCAGTGCATTTTAAAAGTAATGACAACTGAGATGGCTGTTATTAGGGATTTTCCACATTTTCAACACCAGGAAAGTTTTGAACTTCATAATAATATCTTCTTTCTCAAAGCCATTCACCTTTCAGACTCCTTTTGGGAAAAACCATCTAATCTGATTTCAGAAGTATTTTAAAAATACATTTCCATTTTATTGTACTCATTTGAAAACTGTAAGAGATACAAAAACAGTACGTTCTACAGGTAGCATTCACATATAAATATGGATTCATGGGCCTTTATAGTGGTTTCCATGCTAGTGTATGTGTCTCAGCTTCAGTCATATACAAATAGCTCAGCTTTTTTTTTAAGTCATCCCCCAACACACACACACACACTGAGTGTTAGATATGTTTCTACAGGGTTTTTTTCCTTTCATGACTAGAGTTTGCATTTCCTCTAGGCAATATGGCGGTGTTTTAGGTCATTATTATTTTATGAAGACAGTATTTCCGTTTGTTTATTTCAAAAAAAGTTGAACAGCCCAATGTCAAGACTATCTGTGTAAATAATATTAAGTGTTTATAATGTAAATGAACTAATAGGATGAAAGAATGAACACTTCTCCCAAGTACCAATATCCCTGGACTCTAACAGGTGCACCTTCGAGTCACAATTGATAAAAGTAACCTTTACCTTTTCCATTTTCCCAACATCTAAGCTATATATGAAATACTTTCAAAGTTCTGTCATCATTTAGGTCTACATGTTTCCAGCATTTTCTTTCAACATATGGTTTTCTTTTTTTTGGAGTAGTTCACTTTTCAAAGTAAACACATTTCTTTTTCTACATTTGCAGCAACAGTAATCAAATCTTTGCTAAGTTATTCATGCTTAAGGATGAATTATGTGTTTCTTCACTCTTCTATTTATTTTTTGAATGTTTCTCACACTGGAGTTAATGTTAAAGTAGTCCATGTGTTTTTTTAATATTTTAAAATATTTTCTTGGAAGGAAAAATAAAATACAGTCTACAAAGTTTATAATATCATATCTATTTTCTTAAACATTATGTTATCAGCACTAATGTATCACCAAAACAGCTGTTCTTTTTATTTATTTATTTTTATTTATTTATTTTTTGCAGTGATTATTCAAAGTATAACTGCCATGTGAGGTAAATAACTATGTTATTTACCTCAAAATACCTTATTGCAAAATAAGAATCTTAGATGAAAACTTCACAAAGATCTTTATATATTTTAGAATACATTACACATGCTAAAAACTTCCTCCAAAGCAATTTGAAATTTAATTTTCTCTATGGTTCTAATGTTTTCTATTGAGTATATTGTTACACTAATAAAATTAAATGTCTATGGAGAAAATAAAAATACCTTATTAAGTTTCTCTTTGTTTTGATTGAACTATTTCAAATGATATAATCCAGCTAAAATATCAGATTCAGTTGGCCATACATATTCGTATTTTCACTCAGAGAGACCTTAGACAGCTAATAGGACTAAATTTTAGTTGGCTTACTTATTATCCCCAGCCCCACCCCATGTTCATAAGTTAGTGTGAAAGTTGTTAATTTGGTAAATACAGTCCCGGTGGCAAAAAAAGCCAGAATTTTTTTCCCTCTGATATTCAAGTCCAATTTCTTTCAATAAGGCCCCAGATCATCTCAAATATTCTCATGTAGGCTGAAATAATCATAAGTGAGGTGCAGTTTGAGGTGAAAATACAACTTTTTATTGATAAATATATTTAGAATTTTCTATGAATGAAGTTTAAGCATTTTTGAAAACCTCTTACTTTTCTCAAAAGGCAAACAAAATTTCTTCTATGCAAAAGCCCTCAAGTGTTTTCAATGCAACAACTCTTTTTTTAATTTATAATTGGTTATTATTACAACTAGTTACGTGTATTATCACTTACTATCATTCTTTAATCTTATTTTAAAGATCTACCTTAGCATCTCATCATAAACCATGAAAATTCTTAAGATAATTTTTTATGCATTCAAATATGTTCTTTAAAGGCAAATTTAGTGGTTTTCAAAATGCTCATGGATAAAATCTCCACTTTACTGTAGCATTCAAATTAACTTCCAAAATTATAACTCCAGGGATATTTTTCTTTCCCATACTGTGACCTAATATGCCTACTATGCCTGCAAGTAAAGGAAAACTAATGGCAGAAATTGTATTTGATACTTAAGCAAAACCTATCTAGGTGGATGTTTGGATCCAGAACTCCTGAATTTTAATAAGCTCACTGCTATTAATGAAAAAGTTAATAAATCTTTGCATACTTTTTAATATCACTTTATTTCAGTTTCATCTTCTAACTCAAATTTCATGGCTCAATAATCATAGACATTAAAGTGAAAGTGAATGTTATTTTTTTAAAAATTTATAAACTAATGCATTGTTCTCTTTGTTTTCATATTTGTATTTTAAGTAAATTCTGATGTATAAACATGTCCTTAGTTTTAATGCAGAAGGCAAAATATCAGCAGAAATTTGAATTAGCTTAAATTACAACAATTTTAACTTAGATATAAAATAACTTTAAATTTGTTCAGGTAATATATCATTATATATAAGTGTCTTTTAAAATATTGACTATATCAGTCATCGAATAAGAAAATTTTGTAAGACTTAAAATTCATTGTCAATGTTTATAATATCATTACCCCAAATATATACTTATACATGAATAACAAAATAGAAAATCATACACTAATTATTCATTTTGCTCACATCACAGTTTTAAAACAAATTTATCTAAGAAATTCTTATTGAAGAGATAAAATAACTCAGATAATTTTGAAACAATCCCGTCTTTGTATTTCCTATTTTCCTCTCTCCTTTTCTCTTCCTCCCTATAGGTACTCACAATTATGAACTTGGTGGTATTCCTCAAGTACAAAGCATTTGTGTAAGTAACATATAATATTTCATGTTTTCAAACGTTTGCAAATAATCTCAATCTGATTATATTGCTGAGTCACTTACCCGATGCGTACAACTTTAGTTTCTGAGATTTAATTTATTCTTGTATTCAGTCCTAGTTAATTATTTTTAACTATGGTATAGTATTCTCATTTTATAAATATTCCATAGTCTGGGATCTCTGATGCCATAAGATATTTTGATTGTTTCCAAATATTATAAATAATATTCCAATAAACATTTTGTGCATGGCTCCATTAAGCATATTGGAAGACAATTTGCTGTAAAATGGTTTCATCAGTTATATTTTCATTAGGGTGCATGATAGAAGGTAATTTACTGAGTTTATAGTGATATCTTTTTCTATATTTTAAAAAAATTCCCCCAATTATCAATGGCTTAAGAATCTTTTAAATATACTAATAATTGATCATTTAATTTTTCTTTTTCCTCTTTATGAACTTCCCATTTTTCCTATTTTTTCTCTTTTCTTGGTCATTAGATCCTTTCACTGTCTTTGAAAAACAGAAATGCCTATCACAGTGTTAAAAAATACAGCAAACAAAATTTTACATAATGGCTTCTCAATCCTGAAAACTGTCCACAAAATTGATAGTGATTCTGTTATTAAAAGACAAAAGAAATGAAAAAACAAAACTAAAAAGCATGCTGCAGGTCTTTTTTTTTTTTTTTTTTTTTTTTTATTTACTGAAGATTCTGATTAGGGATCTAAAACTCTTCCAAACACGTATAAATATTATACAAACAGCCATACTCCATACAATTATGCTGAACCCTAATATTGTCAGGCACAAATATCAACAATATTCTTGATAATTCAAATGTGCATTAATTACTGGGGAGGCAGAAAATAAAGAAAATTGAGAAGGTGACATTCAAGGTATGCCTCTGAGTTAGGTTTGAGAAGAGTTAAAGACTTGGATAAGAAGGGAGAGACTCAGATGTAAAATTCCCTGTGAGAGTGAAGCCAGAATTAGACAGGCAGTCAGTGTAGATAAGTAAATGGAATCAGGTCAGATCAAGGAAGCCAATTTGGGTCGGGCAAGTTGAAGAGGTATTGAAATGTTAATGCCTTCAGAGGCCTTCCTCCATCCTTATCAGGATAACCTGCCCCTGCTCCAACCTGTTGTTAAGGTAACCTGTCCCAGGGATTTTTCCCTCCCTACAGGGAGTTAATTATGCTCCCTTCCTGCCCAGATCACTCCATATTTGTTCATCTACTTTCACCTTCTGGCCATCCCACCAAGCATCTCTTAGTCATGTATGCAGGAAGGAGAGAGATAAGGGCAAGAGAGCAGGAGAACAAAGGAAGCATAGGACATATAAAAAGGCAAAACACGTGTGCTTCTTGGGATACCAGGATACCAGCTATGGCTCCCTTCTTCCTCCCAGGAGAAGTCTATGTTACCCCTTTTAAATAAGCCCTGCTTAAATGCGTGCCTTAGTGTGCTTCTCTAATGTTCTACTTCAGCATGTGAGGAAGTAGAACTGGTCACAGGTAACCGGCGGTATCAAGAGGAGGGGCATTAAGGAGAACAGCAAGTCATGAGACCAAACATTCAGATCCTAAAAGGTGGCTATGAAAGAGAAGCTAAAGTGTATATTTAATAATGCAGAATCTCTTTAAATCATATCCCCATTCCTGTAAGATTCCCATAGAATAACAATAGAACGCCCTTCAATGTGGCATACAAGGCTCTTCAGCTCACTTTGGTCCAGATTTATTTTTGGAATTCATCTTCCACAAGTTCTTTACTGACAGTCTACTTGCCAGCCATGAGAAGCCATGTGATTTTCTTGAGTTCATCATTAAAAGAAGCATCATTATTACCACCCGTTCCCTATTTCCCTAAAACTTCTCACTTCTGTGAAGCCTTCTGGGTAGCCCTTCCCAGTTGTTGTCTGTGCAATTTTCATAAGCTAACTGTGAAATTTTACCTTGTACATATAGGTCTAGAATATTTCCCCTGTTTCCTGTCTGTCTGTAGTTTTCCCCTGTATATCATTATTCAGTCCTTGAGAGTTCTTTGCAGAGAAGATTCCTATCTTTGCTTTTGTATTCAGTGCAGGTAACACAAGGATAACAGTGGAGTATTTGCTCAGTAACCAAGTATAACTGGAAGATGATGGAGGTGTAAGACCATCCATGACGGAGATACAGGAGATGGGACAGCAGATTGACTCTGGGCCATTCCGCATACACAAGCCACTCTGCCTTCCAGCATATGAATGCCACACTGCTGGCTTAAAAGTGATTAAACAAGGAATAAGAGCATGAACAAAGGCAATTATCTATAAATTCACTGGCTGCAGAGTCTGAGAATAACGTCCAACTGATGGTTTTAAATTGGAAAATGCCTAAGGGACAGAATCAGATCCTCATTGTAGAGGCTCGCGTTCCCAGCAGGAGGGAAGTAATCTTTAGTAGGTAGCAGAGAGAAAACAATGAAGATACCATTGCAGTTTGCAAGTAACAGAAAAGTTACCCTGAAAGTATTTGAGTGAGACCCACTTTGAGTGAATAATATTTCAGTTAGCGCAATATTTTATTACCTTGGTTGAATGTCAAGAAAGACATGACTACTTTTACCTTCATCTTGAGGGAAACCAGATAATATAAACAAATAAATATATAAATAAAACATGATAAAATTATGTGTAAGAGGGGAAATAGTTCTGTTTTCTGAGAATAGAAACCAGATCTAAAGTTTTCAAAAAATTCAATCATCAAAATGAACCTATTGTAATATTCTCTTGCCTTGTTATAGTAGCTTCAATAAGTGTTGCCTTCTATTCCATTAATTTTGAAAACTGTAACATAAATGCATAGAATAGTATCCCTTCCTTTCCTTTTCTCTCTTAAACACAAATAGGATATTATATTTTTGGCTTAAAGTGTTTGCACACACGCCCTTCCTCACGTGTTGAATCATGTAGGGTCAAAACCAAGAGTAAGGAAGCCAAGAAAAAAAAAAAAAGAGTAAATCTGAAACTTTGAAAGAAATGCAATTTTTTAACACTTGTTTGCCTTTTTCACTCCTGAAAGAAAATAATAATAATAATTCAGTAAAAATACTTTTTAAAAGTAAAGAGTTTAAATTGTGATTGAAGTGTTGTTGGTAAGGACATACAAACTAATCCCTGTCTTGGATCATGAAGGATTCTTCCACGTTATTAGGAATTTCTGTGTAATAATTTTTTTTCTGTATAATAATTTTTGTTTGCTTACCTTAATCAGGTTATTATATAAAGGAAATTATCTCTTGGGCAAAACTACAAACAATACTTTGGTTAAATGAAATATTGTCAAATGACTCAGACATGCATTCAGATAGCCAACTACTTAGTATGGCACTTTTATCTACTTGATTTTCTTAGTAAAAGATTAATATTTTCCTCTTAAATACAGCTAGCCTGAAATTAAGCCCAGCCAGGTCAGGGGAAGGAATTTACCTCTAAATTCAGTTCTGAGTTTCAATTTGCATTTGGTACCATTCAATACAAATGCAAAATTGAAATTGCTTGAAATGTAAATTATCATTCTTAAGAATGAGGGAAAATACACACAAATGCCAGAATTTTTATTCAGAAGCAGAGGAAAATAATCCACACTAAATAAATTTGATGGAATTGGAACAAGAATGGCAGAGACAAAAAAATAAAATTGTGTTTTATTCCCTTTACAAGTTCTGCTTAGTCTGTGCTTATTTTGATGTTGCATTATCTTGTTTTAACTAAAAAAATAAAATAAACAACCTCTTCTTCTTAGTATTAGAGTTAATCAAATATATTGATAATACGTTAGACAAACGGCAAAGATTTTTACAAGGAATTTTTTGGTTTTTAAAATTTATTATTTTTTGGAAGGGAATACCAAGGATTGAACTCAGGGGCACTCAATTGAGACACGTCCCTAGCCTTCTTTCGTATTTTATTAAAAGACAGAGTCTCATTGAGTTGATTAGCGCCTCACTTTTGCTGAGACTAGCTTTGAACTCATAATCCTCCTGCTTCAGCCTCCTTAGCCACTGGGCTTACAGGTATGCATCACAACACCTGGCCAAAATTTACTCTTAAATTATAATTTTAGCCAGAGCTGGAGGTAGAGGTGGCACACACCTGTAATCCCAGTGACTCAGGAGGCTGAGGCAGGAGGATCACAATTTTTGAGGCCAGCCTCAATAACTTAGTGAGATTCTGAACAACTTAGTGAGATACTACTAAAAAAATAAATAAATAAATTAAAACCAATAAAGATAAAAATAAAAAAGGTTGAGGATGTGGCCCAGGCGGTAACAGCCCCTGGGTTCAATCTCCAGTACCAGTAAATTAATAAGTAAATACATTATTAAAAAAATAAAGCTTGGCAAGTTAAATTATTATCTTGGGTGCCTTAGAAGTTTTTTATTGTTAAAATGGTTTGCTAGTGTTTTTTTTTGTTTGTTTTGTTTTACTTTTTTTTTTTATATATCTTACAGAACTTTGGAGTTTACAAATGCTTTCACAATCCTTCTCTCGTTTGATATTCAAAATAATCCTGTAAAAGTAGCAGGTAAAAACTGTGTTGTCTATTCTAGAGAAAAGAAAACCAACATTCATGGAAGTGAAGTGATCACCTGAGTTCATACTGCTAATGAATGTCAAGGACAAGACTCCAATTCTCCAATTCTGATGAGCCTTGCAAATACAGATCCCATGTTTCCATAATCTTTACCTTCACAGAGAATAATAATCCACAACAATGAATGGTTTCTGAGCTTCTGCTATGAAAAGCACTTCCCTAACTGCTATCTATTTTTTATTTTTTTAAGTATTTTTTTGACTTATTCATGGACTTTCATTTTACTTCTTTATATGTGGTGCTGAGAATCAAACTAGTGCCTCACACATGCTAGGCTAATGCTCTATCACTAAGCTACAACCCTAGCCCCCTAACTGCTATTTATTATCTTTCTTGCTTTTAAGAACAACTGTCTGGGTGAGGAGAACTGTTCCCATTGCACGGTAAGAACATTGAGGCTTTGGTAGATGTTGGGGTTCAGCTCAGATCTTATACTTGGTAGAAATTGGCACCTAGAGGATTTGACTCCATTTGACTTCACAGCTTGAACAATTACCACAGCACTCCTGTTTTGACACGACTTCTTCTTGGCAAAGCTAGGGATTATCTCATATCTCTGACTTGTATATTACAGAAATATAAACCATGTGTAAAGCCAAGAGGATTGTTACTGCTAAACCACTGCTTCTCTTAGAGGGGCAGGACTCATGCTGGGCCTGGGTTCAATAAATTTCATTTACATGCCTGCCTGATTTTTGGGCAATTGTTATATTAACTAAATCACAAAATGTCTCAGTATTTATTTTTCTCTATGACTATTATACAGAAACTATATTTAAATTCATTATGCAACTAAAAAGTTTATGCACAGGCTCACACAATAATAGTTCATTAATTATTGAAGAAATAATTAATGCCATTAGTTCCAGAATTAATAATGAAGCAGACGATTATTTCTCATCTGTTATCACAGCTGATATTCAGCTGGCAGGTTTAGTAGAAGAATCTCTCTGATGCTTGTGCAGAACCATTTGTTAAACATTTTCTACCTATACTTGTCTCTAATAGTTTCACATCAAATAATTCTGTATCTATAAAAAAAGTAATATATTAGCTCATGGCACTTGAAAACAGGAGCTTGTTGGACTTCAAATCTTCCAATCAAAATGCCAGAAACTTTCCACTTTATTAATGTTTACTCATCATCTAACAGATAAAAAACTCAAGTGAATGGGTTAAGACATTAAAATGAAATAATAGCTTATACACTGATATTCACTTAAATATGCCGAATTTTATATAGCCAATACATTCATAGGTTAACACTGATATGATTAATTTTTTATTTTTACACCAATTTTTGACTTTCATATTTCTGCTGATGAATGAGCATTTTGAGTTATCTAATGGTATGGTCTATGTGCTAGCTATTGTTGTAAGGCAGCATTATTCAATTATTTAAAAATTTTATTGCATTTTATCTTATTACTTATAAAATGAATGGAAAATAAGTAAGTGATAAGGAGCTTACATCTCATAAACTTAATTCCTTTGAGACAAAGTTAGAAAAGATTATTGTGCTTTAAGCAATGAATCCTGAAGATTCATTGTATTTATCATTCTTTAGCTAGTTGGTATTCCATTGTGAAGAAAGATAATAAACAAATACATGCATTAAATAATAGAATTGAAGAATATATTGCTTGAAAGGAAAGATTTATTTAAGGAATTTATATTATTTTATTTCTGAGATTTTAAGATGTCATTAACTCTATTATTGATGAATTTTAAAAGTACCTCATAAAGTGCTACCTTCAAAGTATTTTAAAACGTATACTGATTTCAGAAATGGTGAAATGTGAGCCTTAGAAGCAAGTAAGTGCATTGTTTTTTCAATATTGAACAAGGCTTCACCTAGTTTTCTTATATTTGATTCTGCTTTTGACATATGCTTTTAGTAATGTTCTATCTATAAAAGTTTTCATAGAAACTAGATCCATTTTCTCTACCTATGAAAGCTCATTTAATAATCAGTAATGCTTGGTCATATCAGAAAACATTGGTGTAATAGTTATATACACTTAATTTGCTTGTGTAATGATCAGAATAGCAAAGACAAAATTTTTCTGTAATACACTTTGGTTATCAGACCACATTTCTGGGTTTAGCTTGAGTAGGGTAAAGACTGACAAAGAATTATTTTCTTTAGGCCTTCCATGGGGCTTACATAGGGGCTCTGTCCAAATGAAACCTATGCTCTTGATAATAATAATAATATTACTATTATATATATATTTGGTACCAAGGATTGAACTCAGGGGCACTCAACCACTGAGCCACATCTCCAGCCCTATTTTGTGATTTATGTAGAGACAGGGTCTCACTGAGTTGCTTAGCACCTTGCCGTTGCTGAGGCTGGCTTTGAACTTGCAATTCTCCTGTCTCAGCCTCTCAAAGTGCTGGGATTACAAGAGTGTGCTACCGCTCCTGGCTATAATATAATATTTTTATAATTCAAATCAATATATGTTATGTTTCTGAAACAAATAACCAAAGTCATAGATATTCTGTGGACAAAAGGAGGAAATTTTATTTTCATTTGTTATTTTCTTCTCTTTTACACTATTAATTATTCCTTTTCTTCTTGGCTTTTGTTTTAGTTAGTTTTTTTGTTGCTGTGACTAAAAGACTTAACAGGAACAATTTTAGAGGAAGAAAAGTTTATCTGGGGGCTCATGGCTTCAGAGGTCTCAGTCCCTAGACAGCCAGCTCTATTCCTTGGGGCTCCTGGTGAAGCAAAACATCATGGAGGAAGAGTATGGTGGAGGGAAGTTGCTCATGGTATTACATCAGGAAGCAGAGAGAGATTAAACTTATCTCACCAAATACAAAATACATACCCCAAAAGCACATCTCCAAAGACCTCCCTCTTCCAGCCACACCATACCATTAATTGAATTAATTACAATTCAATTAATTCTATCAGGGGATTCATTCACGGATGGGGTTAATGCTCTCATAACCCAATCATTTCACGACTAAGCCTTCTTACTCTGTTTCACACTTTTGGCGGATACATCAAATCCACACTATAACAGCTTTCCTATTTTTTCTCCTGCTCATCAAGATTGCTGTATTACCCTTTAATGGCTAGGAATGCTCGTCTAGCAACACAGGTCTTAATGAAATTCAGCTTATATTGCAACAGATTTAACATATTTGGGGGTCAACTATTGAGCAAGAATCATGACCACTTTTCTTGCTTATATTTGATTAAGAGTTTTCTTGGAGATGATTCTTAATTTTTTTCCTTATGTGAATCATCTTAGATATTAACAGTGGGTGTTTTTGAAGATGTGATGAGGATGGAAAACAGTTATGATACTTAGAATTCTGGTTAAGTAGGTGATTATAAAGAGAAAAGTGAATTTTATTTCAGTATTAAAAATAGAAATGCAGACAGTAGTGGAGAAATAAGATTTGGTGAAAAATATAATTATTAAATTTTGAATATCTAGAATGTTCTTTCAGGTAGTTACCCAGCAGGCAGTTAGATCTAGAAATGAAAGGTGAGGCTTGGAACAGATAGATGGTTTTGAGAGTCATCAGTATTTCATATGGGAAAGCAAATTAGTGCAACAATAAAATTGCATATAGAAGAGAAAGAATAAACTAGATCCATGGAAACTCCAGCTGCCTTCCAATGCAAGTTGCTTCTTTTGAAGCTGTCTCCTGAATTAGCTATCTACGTCTGCACTGTTTTTCTGAATCTTGTCTTTTTCTTCTGTAATTAATTTGCTACAAGACCTCTATATATTTAAAGTATATAATCTTTCACATCAGAAACTGGAATAAATTTTCATTGTTTCCTCTTTACACCAAAAAAGAGCCAGTCATCCTAGCATAATTGGTATTCAAGATCCTTCACTGTTTGAAACCTGAAGTCTGTGATTCCAGATAAAACCTTTCTAGGACTCTAGTTAAAGTAAAAATTTCCCTTGTCCATCCATAATAATCTGCCTACCAATCTTTTGTAGCTCTTTTTAAATCTGAATTGTATGACTATGCAAATGTCTGATCATTGGGGTATAAATCATCAAGGGCAGAAATGGATTCTAAGTCATTAACTAACACTGGGTTTGCATATAATAAGTACTCAATAATTTGATGATCTGATTTAATGAAAATCATACAGTTTGGAAGTATATTATGAAATGATTCTTGTTCAATTAGATTTCCAATTCAAAAAGGTAGTCTGAGTGTCCAGAAATATTTTATCTACCTTTGATATCTGTCCATGGTTTTAGATCCTCATGTTGTTCATTATTTCCTATTAATTCAAATGCAGGATTTTTTAGCTTCATACTTTATATACTTCGGAAACACAGAAAGAAAAAACACAATATTTTGTTTGCTTGTGATTATGTATAACTGCAAGAAATCTAATATTATTTTCATGTTATGGACTATTGCTTGACTTGCTGAGCAAGGACTATACACTATGAGGACAAACTTGAAAAAGCAAAACCTTCCCTGAACTCTGAGTCCATGAGTCGCCTTCTGAGCACTGCCTGTGAAAAGTGAAATTGCCAAGTACAGGTAATATATCCATGTCAAACAAATAATTGGATTGGGTGAATGCAACATGCAGTTACTTAGAATTCACTTTCATTTTTAGTTTGGATTTTTTTTTAATAATATGATTGAACTGATCATCATTATTTTCTCCAGAATCAATGTTATACTATTTTCTCAAATAAAATATAACTCCATTAAAATTTATTTATCCATAAGAAAAGCAAGTCAGGATTGAGAAAATATGCATTATTATGAGTCTATGCTAACAAGAACTAAGGAGTAGTAAGCTATTCCTTTTCTTATTTCTGATATCAGTTTTTCTACAGCTGGCCATAGCTGAAAAAATACATATTATTGATTCAAATTATGGAAATATAATGAAAGATAACGAAAAAATAAGAGAGAAAAGACGGTTAGAAGAGATTTGTGATAGTTTATTAAGATTAAAACATCTATTCCTTTTGTATATATGCACTTATTTGTTGGAGACCAAACCATGAATCTTAAATAAGCAATGATATTTCAGGAGAGAATAAAATACATTTACCACCTTACTGCTCCTTCCTTCTTAAAAACCTAGTATTGTAAAAATTTCTCATGCAGTTGCATTTCCATTTGATAATATATGCAAAATATGTGTTTGAATTACAGAAATTTTATTAAGGGTAGTCATGAGTCCGAAGCACAACACACTCCAGGTTATTATTCAGTTTTTTGTGATGATCATGTCATGCCAGAATCATGCCATCTTTAAGGAAAGTGGAGCTTTTCTTACCTGTTAACATATGATTGCATACAGTAAACACTCCCAATGGCCACCTTCAGTAAGCATCATGGGGACAGTGACGTGAAAATAACTAGGCTCTGTCCCCTGAAATTCCACTCATGAGTTTGTTAATTTCTATGGATATCTGCTCAGCTCACCATGCCATTTGCACTTCTTAATCCCTCTTTTATTAGCTATACTTATGAGAAAATTATACCATTATTTTCCTGCCAGCTTCAAGGTTCAACGAATGTGTTTAGTCAAAAATATTTTCAAATGGGCTTTCTCTCTGACTAAAGTATTATTCATACTTTCTCAGTTTGACTGAAGACATGTGCATTTTATGTGCATTATTCGTACATGTGCATTTCGTGGTGTTGTAAGAACAAGCGCTCAGGGAAGCAGTCTCAACTGGGTTTGAGATTTGTCCTTTCACTGCTTCCTGGCCATGATGTATCCCTCCGCAGTGCTAACAGCCGCCCCCTAGTGGCAGGAGTGATTTTGAAGTTGCTGGACATTTATTAACTTTAAAAGACAAGGTTGATTTATGAGGGAGAGGAGAAAGAATTTATATATTCTACACCTTGCAATTTTGGCAATCTGTATGATACTTGTGGGATTTTTAAGCTTTATGTGGTTATAGAAAAAAAGTTGTAAAATAAAACTGCAGATTGAATTGCAAAAATTTGTAAAATAAAATTGCAGATTGAATATTAACATATGTCTTCCCCTCAAACTCTGAGGATCTAACCCTAAACTTGCATTTCCACTGATATTCATGAAAAGTTAAATTTCGTTACCCAAATTCTTCCATTTGAGTTCTAACTTTATAAGGACCTCAAAAGTTCAAATAAACACTTAAAGCACTGCCTTATCGTTTTTAAATATCTTATGATATAGCTTTGAAAAAAATTCTGAGCAAAGCATTAGAGACATATATTGGAATATTTCAATCAAAAAAGTAGATATTCATTTAGAAGATATGTCAAGTGGAGCCTACTGATCTCCAGAGAAACAATTCAGAAAGGAGGCACTTCTAGCAAGCTCAAGAAGGGGGTCACTATGATTAGAGAAACAAAGTCTAACAGAATAGTAGAAATGAGGTCAAAAAGGTCTCTGGGATCCAGTTTTGTAAACTTTTAGAGCATCATAAGGACATTTGGCTTTAATAAATCACACAGAAAGATGTTAAAAAAAGTTTTGATCAGATATATGACATGTACTAATTTATATTCTATTGCGGTCATTATGAATTATATGTTGTGATGAGGCTAGACTGCAGACCAGCTAGGAAAATTGCTTTGAGATATGGCAATAATGTAGATGAGAGACAATGATGGCTGTTACTTGTAGAGGTAGTGAGATGTGATATTATTCTTTTTATGTATATCCCACATTAGACATTAGTGGAAGAAAGAGAGGTATCAAAAATGAATTCAAGCCAGACCTAGTGAAACACATCTTTAAGCCCAGCAACTCGGGAATCTGAGGTAGAATTACAGCAAGTTCAAGGCCAGCCTGGGCAACCTAGTAAAATTCTCTCTTAAAACAAAAAATAAAATAATAAAAAAAAAGGGTTTGGGATAGAGCTCTGTAGTAAAACATCCATGGGTTCAATCATTAATATGGCATAAGAAAAAACAAGAATTTAGTCTTAACTAAAATGATGGAATTGCTATTGACACATTGGGCAGAGTCTGAGAGCCGATTGATTTGGTTGGATGGGAATTTTAGTTTTGAACATATTAAGTGGAGACAGAAAGAAAGGAGGGAGAGGAAGGAAAGAGAGAGAGACATTCTGGCATATAAATATCTGGGAACAGAGTTCAGAGAAGTCTATGCAGGAATTATCTGGAAGTTGTCTGCATAGAGCTGGTATTTAAAGCTCTGAACTGGATAAAATTATACAATGAGTCACTGTGCAGGTGAGAGAGCAAGTGCTGAAAGTCCTGGAACATTCCAATATTTAATGGTAGTTAAAAGGAGAAAGACCCTACAATGTAGACCAGGTAAGAGTGGCTGACAATGTCAGAGGAGACCAAGGACAGTTAAGGAAGTATTTAAAGAAAGATGGAGTACTCCATTAGGTAAAATAATGGTTATATATCAAGTAGGTTCCTGGCAGAAAACCGATTATTAGAAATAGCAATATTGATTGTCCCAGGTGGTTTGTAAGAAAGTCATAAATGTACATCTACAAGAATTCTGTTGGAAATATGGCTATTTGAAGCAATTAAAATAATCTCAAGAGAGAATGGGAGGAGAACATCCAACAGGAAACAGTAGGTATAATACTTAATAAGTAGAAGACAGGAAGTGGAAGGAGAAAGTGAGGTCAAGATAAGTTTTTTCATCTATAAAGATAATCATGGCATGTTTGAAATTCATGGGAATTCCTAGTAGAGGGGGAGTATTGAAATAGGACAAAGAAATATGAATTGCTATTGTGTAGTTCTAAAGTAGACAAGGTAGAATAGCATCTAAAGGAGAAAGAAAATATGAAGACCACAGAGTTGCTATCTTGCAATAGGAAGATGATTAGAATTAGGCACCACTTCTGTCAGATGGGTTTATAAAATGATGAGACTAAATGAAACTTTTATTTTTCAATTGCTTTGATTGTATTGGTATATGAAAAAGTATACATGTATGTGTTCTATATATTAGAAGTGCCTATCTGATAAATTTATTAAAATTGCCAAAGTAATGGATATTTGGAAAGAGTAAAAACTTATTTAAAATAAATCCAATTAATTAAAAATATATATTTGGCTTTAATAAAACAATTTTTGAGATTTTTAAATGACTAACTTTACTCGTAATTTCATAAAATCAATTAGTAAACATTAAACAATTCTTGCAAGTCTCAAAAAATTCCAACTGTGCATTATTTGCTTTGCCTCTCCAACTTATTGTAATAATTAAGAACAGGTGCTTATCAAAAGTTGTGGAAAGGTGGTGTGTGATGTGAATACTATCAGCCACAATTGGAAAGAAAAATGGTAAAAATTGTTTTAGAATAATATTTGTCATTTCAAACACAGAAGAAAGTGGGATGAATACACACAAAAAAGAAGTTAAAAGTAAATTTAATTAATTATTAAATTCTATCTATCTAGCCATCGTCTTACTGAACACCCCTTCCAATCTCTCTCCTGTCTTTTCCTTAGAAATTCTAAAACCCTTGAAAAATTCCTCCAGGGTAATTTTGCATATGTGTGGATGAAGGGGGCTTGTAGATACCTGATCTTTTCAAATCATATAATTTCCAATATTTAATTAAGCCATACAATTTCCAATATTTCTTAAGTAAGCTTAAGAAATGATGTTTAAATTTCTTTCTGCAAGGTTATAGCTAATTGCTATTCACATTTGCTTTGAAATGTTCATGATTTATAATAGAAACTCTGTTTTAGTATGTCAAGGACAGAGAAAAATGCAAGTGTTTATAAATTAAAGAAAGAAATCAGAGCCAGAAGACTGGGAAATTGTAGAAAGATTAATAATATCATTGGAAATCCAATTTGCCTGCACAGAAAATCATATTTTCTGGGAGAAATATTAATATCAAAGATGTCTAAATGGGTATTTAAAGATTAAATTCCAAAGGTTGCAGAAGAACAAAAACAAAGTCAAATAAATAAAAGACTAATATTGCAGAAATGTGAGATTTTAGTGATGAGTGATGGCCATTTACTTAAATCCATTTTGATAATGATAGAATATAAAAATATTATTCAGAGCTCAATTTTCGAGAGTATTGGTGGAGATTGTTACACACATTCTGCTGAAATAGGGTCAGAGATATTTAAGGTACTAAGTGGTGCTGGATAATGGCACAGCATTAGAATGTAAAAGGATGGAAACTTCACGGGTGCCAATCTTGAATCCTGACCCTATGGAAAGGACCCTGGTGGGGTGTCCTTCCCCAGACAACATTCATGAATATAATCATTTATCTTTTTATATTATTTTGTTACTTTGAAAATGTTAGCATATTTTCACAAAAATTTCAGCAGGTATTGGAAAAATATGTATCAATATCTCTGTATATTGGGAATATACAAATATGGTAACTGTATTCTTATTATGACAATTCTGCAGCACTTTTAGGCACTAGACAGATTATTCGTTCCATCATTTCTGAACTGCTAAAGAGACTTAATCTCTCCTCCAAAGACAGGGCCTGTATTCATCAGCATCCATTCTTAATGCATAGTGGGGATTGTATTATTGTATTTTGTATGTAGTAGACAGTGTGATTGTTATAGTCCATTTCATCAGATAATATCAAAACAAATTCCAGAGACCATATTTACGTATTCAAAGAGGAGGCCCTTGACTTTCAAATCTGCTCCAAAATGGAATATAAGGATGTTTGTCCATAACTGAACCATATGAAGCCGTGCTTTTCCCTCATAAAACTCAAGTCTTGAGTTTTATGCCATTTCTCTTCCAGAATGACTCTGATTTTCAGATTTATCTGATTTCTATCTATTACAAGACCAGACTAAAAACTCTTACTAACTTCTTGAGATTTTGATAGTGAAACGTTTAGTCACCAGGTACAGTAATGATTTTTCTACCTTAGTCTACTTCTTTTAGTTTTTAGAAATTCTACTATATTCATAGTTTAACATATTTATATAATTTGTCTCTGCACCTAGACTTTAAACTCCTTAAAGCTAAGACATAAAGTTGTACATTAAAATTTTCTTTACTATAAACTCCTATGATCAGAGAGTGTTAATTGGCCAACTATAAGGACTTCAATTAATCTTGTTTTAATTCCTGTATTAGAGGTAATGATGAACTCTATCTGAATATTTTTTCTAATATGGAGAAGTGAAGAAATGAAATAGTTTATTTAAACCATCACTGATTTCATGATCGATTAGATGCAATAATTAAGAGTCATCAGTAGTAAAAGGCTTTTCAAGGTTGTCTTGAAGCCTGGAAGAATAATGATATTGCTTCATTAAAGTTAGTTAAAAATAAAAATTTCCGGGTGTGGTGGAACATGCCTGTAATCCCAGTGGCTCAAGAAGCTGTGACAGCAGCATCGTGAATTCAAAACCAGCCTCAGCGAAAACTAGGCACTAAGCAACTCAGTGAGACCCTGTCTCTAAATAAAATACAAAATAGGGCTGGGGAAGTGGCTCAGTGGTGGAGCACCTCTGAGTTCAATCCTAAGTACCCAAATAAATAATTAAATAAATAAAAATTATTTTCTATACTTTCATCTGATAAATTTTGGGTTCATTGGGAGGTAATAATTGATTTTAAGATAAGTAATCATAAGTAGGGGGCGTGAGTGATTTTTCCCATTAATTCATGTCAGAAGGGTGTCAGGGGACCATGACCATGGAACTTGCTCAGAGTGGAGGCCATATTCCAAACTCCTTATTTGAGGTTTCAATCTTTTCATCAAAAAAGCTGTAGAGTCATCCACAAAGAATCACCAAAAACATATGGAGACTAAAAAAGAGAAAAAGATGTGGCAACTCTCCGTACTACAGATACCAGGTATAATTATAAATATTAGGTATGAAACCACCATCATCAACACAAGATTGTTAAAATTAATACTTACCACTTGGCATCTTTTAAAACTTTATTTCATTTCATCCTCAAAATGCTACCAGGTAGATGCAATCATTTCCCCCATGTTAGAGAAGAAAGGACTGAGAATTGGATCAATGATTGAAGTCGCCACAGACCATACACACACAAAAGAGGTGAAACTTCTTATTAGAACTTTGACTAAACTCATTCTTTTAAGTTACAGAAAATACCATATACCATGATTTTCAGACATTATTAGTTTTGTCTTCATTTTTACTCCGTTTTGCTCCCTATTGTGTATTTTGAATATTTTCTGCTATAAAGACATAGACCGATTAAACAAGTACAGCTGCTTTACCTCTCTCACTCTCTCTCTCTTCTCCTCAATATCTCTTTCATTTTCCATAGAAGGAAGAGTAATCAGCTCACCATATTGTTGCACTACTTACTTGGTGCAAGCCTGTCTTTGGGAATGTCTGTACAACATGATGTTATTATTTGACTACATCCCTTAACCATTGCATAAGGAATATGCTATAGACACTTCAAGTTTCTAGCATATCTCTTCTGAACAGAGAAGTAAAGATGAAGAAGGAATACAACTTTAATATTGACCTCCAAACAGAGAAAAGTTTGTACTGTTCAGTACCCTATCATGCAGCCATGTTGTCAATTTTTTACTGTTTTTTGTTTGTTTTGTTTTAGTTTTTGACTCTGCTCTCAACACTTGAATTTGGGAAGATGCTTTCACTAGGTGAAACATGTGGTTGATTCCATGTCTTCACTCTTATATTTGCAGAAGGGCATGTCTACCTGATCAGTATTAGAATAGAAGTGTTGAGAGTTCCAGTTTTTAACATGTATATTCACCCATATATTCACAGACAGTATGTGTTTGGATTCTAGCTCCTTCACTTACTTATTTGGCCTTACAGAACTTTCTTAACCTTCCTTTGTCTCAGTTTTCTCCTCTTTAAAGTGGAGATAATAATAACACTACCTATAATCTGGGATGTTATGAAATTTACATAAAATCTTTATGTATACTCTTCTTAGTATTTGGCATATATTAAGTGTTACCTTTTATAATCAGAGGAACACTTGGTCATAAACATTGTGTGTTAACAAAAGTCAGAAAATGGGCTGGGATTGTGGCGCAGTGGTAGCGTGCTCGCCTAGCATGCGTGAGGCACTGGGTTCGATCCTCAGCACCACATAAAAATAAAATAAAGATATTCTGTTCACCTACAACTAAGAAAATAAAAAAATATTAAAAAAAAAAAAAACAAAAGTCAGAAAATAATTCTACATTAAGGATCCAGCAGAGCTTTTCCCAGTAGTACAAAAGCCTGGCCATGGCTTTGCCCCAGTCTCGTGAGATCTTCCATTCACAAACGTTTTTATCATTACTGTGTCAACATGTACTGCTTTCCTCTCCTGTCCTGCATCCAGAGTGGTAGATATGGTCAACTCTGAAAGTCACACAGTGCGAGCTAACTTTCCTTACAAACCCGAGTCTCAGGAAGGAGGGGTGTCCATCTAGACCTGGATTGAAGAACCTAAGTAAAATGCAAGGCCTTAAAGACGAGACTCTACTCTGCACCATTCTCAGCATTTGAACCACAGTGGAAAATGCTCATTCACACACAGGTCCTGTTACCTGGTGATGTGACATTTCTCTTGAGTAAAGCAATGCTGGTGAACAGTCAGTCCATCATCTTCTAGGATTGGAAGCCGCATTCAGGTTGCATTATGGGTAAGCTCATGCAGAACTGTAGCATTTATTCACCTTTCTCACCCTGAAACACTTAAAAAAATCAGAGTGATCTCTGTTGAGCTGAATTAAATGTTGTATACTATCTATAATTCTATGTAGAATCATAAATACTATGTCCACCTTTGGAAACCCTTGATGCAGCAGATGCAGTTTCAGGAAAGAGACAGCTGAGATAATCACAGGAAGAAAAGATCTTTGTGCAGACAAAAAGTGCCATTTTCTTCCTATATATTTTGGTTCTACATTACAGAGTTTATTATAATCTAGTCTAGGAGGATGAGGCAGAACACACAGTGAGGAGTCTGTGCTCACAGGTGAGTGGCGGCTCAGTTCCTGTGCTGGGAGGGCCTGTTTTATAAAGGTTTGGCTGCAGGCAGGGCAGTGTGTGAAAAAGTGACGTGCAGAGACCTCTAGAGACTGGAAAGCTTAACTACACTTACTGCTATGCAGACATGCTCCAATGCTGTACTGTAATTGAATTACTCCGGGAGCCATAACGCAGCTATAAAGAGAACAAGGTACTATTCTATTCCTAGTGATGTGGTTAAAATCAGTGTTCTCCAAAGCCTTATGCTTTTGGCTATTTTCCCCTTAATGAGTTAATTAAGGTAAAATATGCTTTACGTTTGCTCTACTGCAGAAACAATGATTAAACAACAGATGTTTATATAAAAAAATCATAAATTATCAATGTGTGCAGAATATTTACTTCTAGAAAAATATAGTAAACGCTTGCTGCCATTACATAAGGAAATTTTGTTTACCTTACCTTTGGTTAAAAAAAATTCGGTACTATGCACATTCTCTCCCTCCCTCCCTCCCTCCCTTCTTTCTTTTCTTCCCTTTCTTTCTTTTTATATTCTGATGTCCTCCTTTTGAAATCTTTGACACTTGTTAGATTTCTTTAAATGCCCATTAATAATCCTATATAAACTTACAACAGTAAGTATACCACAGTTTATAATATTCTAATCAGATTGTTACAATCAGCTGTCTCCATTTTAACTTTTTTTTCTGTTTGCTCTGTACACTAAGTTGTACATGTTGAATATTTTATGCTGCAGAAAAATAGATTTGGTAAACAAGTGTGGCTTGTGTTGCCCCCCCCATTTGTATGTATCAATGTACTAACTATTGGTATATTAGTCAGATTCTCCCAAACATCAGAATCATAAAGATGTGTATGTGTGTGTGTGCGCACACGTGCGTGCACATGTGTATTGAAATAAAGAGAGAGAAAGCAGTGATATTTATTTATTTATTATTTATAGGGACAGGCAAGTTTACAATGTGCAGGGCAGTGTGCAAGTCTGGAGACCTCAGGGGAGAGCTGATTTTGCAATCTCTATTCCAAAGACAGACTGGAGGCAGAGTTCCTTTAAGCTCTTCAACCTCTTGTATGAAACCCACACACACTAAGGAGGGTGATCTTCTCTGTTCAATGTTGGCTGATTTAAATGACACTTTCACAGAAACCTGTAGATTAGTGTTTGACCATGTACAGGGTACCGTGGTAGAGCCAAGTTGACACATCAAATTGATCATCACAAGGAGTCATTCTCCTCTAACTTTATATAATTCAACTTCTCTGAGTAACTCAAGCAAAGCATAACAAACAAAAACACTAAACACCCCCAAAACAAACAAAAAGCACAAACACAGATAATAAAGCATAACACAATTATATAGTAATAACTTGTGAATTTTTGGTTATACTATAAATGCTACATAATCACAATGAACTGTTTTTTACAATGAAAGACATCGTCAAATGTCTACTTTACAGTTAAAGTTCACTACTGTCTGATGTTTGGTCTACCATAGTAAAGATATTTTCTTGCCATTGATTTTATGTTTAAAAAATCAGTATTTAGATGAATATATGAAAAAATGTTCAACATCTCTAGCAATTAGAGAAAGGCAAATTAAAACTACACTGAGGGCTGGGATTGTGGCTCAGCGGTAGCGTGCTTGCCTCGCATGCATGGGGCACTGGGTTCAATCCTCAGCAAGCACCACATTAAAAAAATAAAGTTATTAAAAAGAAACTACACTGAGATTTTATCTCACTTCTGTCAGAATGTCAATTACAAGAATTCAAGTAACAATAAATGTTGGCAAGGATGTGGGACAAAAGATATACTCATTCATTGCTGGTAGGACTGAAAATTGTTAAAACTACACTGGAAAGCAGGATAGAGATTCCTCAGAAAACCTGAAATGGAAACAGAATTTGAATTAGTTATTCACTCTTTGGTATATACTCAAAGGACTTAAAATCAGCATACTCTAGTGACTCAGCCACATCAATGTTTATAGCAGCTCAATTCACAAGAGCAAAAATATGGAATCAGCCTAGGTGTCCTTCAACAGATGAATGGATAAAGATAATGTGGTATATATACATAACAGAATATTATTCATAAAAACAATGAAATTATGACATTTGCCAGTAAGTAGATGGAACTGGAGACTATCATACTAAGTGAAATAAGCCAATTCAAAAAAACCAAATGCCAAATGTGAATGCTAACACACAATAAAGGCTGGGGGTGGTGGTGGTGGAAATAGAAGTTCATTGGATTAGACAAAGGAGAATGAAGGGAAAGGAGGGTGATAGGAATAGGAAAGATAGTAGAATGAATCAGAAGTAACTTTCCTATGTTCATATATGAATACACAACCAGCAAAATTCCACATTATGTACAACCACAAAAATGGGAATTTATCCTTCGTGTATGTATAATGTGTCAACTGTCATGTTTACCTATAAAGGACAAATAAACTTTTTTTAAAAATTCAGGATTTAGGATTCCATTGTTTTGATAATTCATTCCAAAGTGCTAGTTACCAAGTTAAGGAAGATATTTCTTTCATTGGATTAAAGATATTTTTAAAGCAGAAATGTTGATTGAGGTATATTTCCTTTGTATTTTAAATAAAAATGAAAATATACTGAAAGTCAAATTAGCAAGTAAAATAGGGATGATAATGTTTTTAACATTAGTGATATAACTAGTATTTGGTCCTGTATTGATACCAAAAATAATGCTCTCTTAGTTGGAAATTACTAATAAATATCATCCATGTAAATACACTTGAAATACGTCGAGTGGTGTTTCTGCCACCAATATATATACTTAAATGAGTTTAATATACAATATCCAAGTCAGGTGTGGTGGTGCTTGCCTGTAATCCTAGCGGTTCTGGAGGTTGAGGAAGGAGGATTGCAAGTTCAAAGCCAGCCTCAGCAACTTAAGAAGACTGTAAGCAACTACAGAGACTGAGTCTCAAAATAAAAAAAAGAAAAAGGACTGGAGATGTGACTCAGTAGTTAAATACCCTTGGGTTTATTTCCCAGTACCAAAAAACAAAACAAAAAGTAGAATATGTACTGACTGCTTTTTAAAATCTGCTAAAAATATTTGTAAATAACAGTGTAGTCTATTTCTGAGAATACATCCACTGACATTCTTTTTTAAGGAGGAATTTGCATTCTCTTAATAAGAGATGAATAGAATATGACTGTATTTATTTGACTAATTAGAAGAAATTGCTGACACACATGAAATAAATTGTACAAGGTCATTTTGCAGCCTATTTTTACTGGTTTCTAAAACAATGTCGTATAATTACATGAGCTTTACTAAGTAGTGATCAAGTTATTGGAAAATGTCTAAAAATTTTTAGAAATTTTATTTTATTCATTTATTTTTAATTTTTAAAACACTTATTTTATTTATTTATGTATTTTGTATGTGGTGCTGAGTATCGAACGCAGTGCCTCATGTGTGCGAGGCAAGTGCTCTACCACTGAGCCACAACCCCAGCCCTAGAAATTTTAGATAACTTAACTTTCCAGCTTTATTGTGGTATAATTGAAAAAGAAAAATTGTATGTTTTCAAGATAAGCAATGTGATGATACATGCACACACTGTGAAATTGTGAAATAATTACAACAGTCTAATTAGCTAATATATTCATCACCACACATAGTTACCATCGTCTTTGGATATTTGGATATTTATGGTGAGGAGACTTATATTTGGTCTCAGAAAACATAAATATTATTAACTATAATCATCATACTGTGCATTAGACCCTCAAACTTATTATAATTGAAAATCTGTATTCTTGCACCCACATGTCTCCATTTCCTACACCCTCCAGCACCTAAAAATTACCATTCTGCATTCTACTTGTCTGAGTTCATATAAATGAGATCATGCAGCATTTGTTGTTCTGTGTGTGGTTTATTTCACTTAGCACAATGTCTTCCATTTTCACTCATGTTGTTGTAAATGACAAGATTTCCTCTTTTTATGGTTGTGTAATGTCCCATAATATGGATAAATATGAGATTGATGTGCTCTCAAGGAGAGAGAGAAAGAGACCCTTATTAGGTAGAAACCCAGTCTATGAGCATGACCAGCATGATTGTCTCTTCAGTTAGATCAACAAAACTTCTAGCCAGATCAACTAGAACAATGATGCAATCAATTTAAATGTCACATATTCAAAGATCTGCACAATATATCCATCCCTGATTTATGGGTAGACTGTTCAATTAAGAAGATATAAGCTAAACACCAGATATCAAATGATTGACATAGAATTTGATTTTCACAAAAAGTTATTTGGGAACCTGCACATTTCTTCCAAGGAAAATTCTATAGATAAGAGAGGTTGATCTTGGGCGCATGATAATCTACGCTTTTTTGAAAGGTGAGGCTGTCTGCACCTTGCCTTTGGGGTATGTACACTTTTGTTGACTTTAACAAATCATTGCTTGAGCCTTGCTTTTGGTGTGTCCCAGCATAAGTCAAGAACCCACCCAGGTCATGTGGAGGTCCCATCACTCCATTGGAAGGGCCTGCTTGGATCCCTGTCTTTTAATAGACAAAGAGATATTTTATTGCATACATATATGTACATACACTTTTTTTTATCCATTCATCTTTCTATTCACTTTACATCTTAATTTCTTAAAAGACTTAAAGAAGTGATAAAAGAAACTCTTATCTACATATTATAGATAGTAGTATATTAATAGCTATAAAAGTATTGATGCAGCTAATTTAATACAGCTGGCAAAACCCATAGTAATTGCTGCAAAATGGTCTGAACAACAGTTCTCTGTTTTGCTTTATTTTAAAGCAAATAGGTTATTAATTTAGTTTAAGGGTGGATTGAATTCATAACATGCAGTAAAAGTATTGCTTTTTTATTCTTTCTGAATCCAAAGGTAGTTAGAATTGAAAGAGGTATTTAAATGTAAACTGAGCAGAAACTGAGCACTGAATAGATCAGATAAAATCTAAATATACAAAATATTGAGTGAGAAACTATAACAGCAATAAAAGCAAACAACAACGACAACAACAACAAAAAAACAAAGTGAAATGAGAACAATGGTAATGAAAATAAGTGATGCATAGTCCTAAGGGACAGAAACTTGGCAAAGTAAAAATAGTAGATTAAAAAAATAGATTAGTTGTGAAGGATGGGGATGAAAAATAATGACAATTACGAAGATAGTTTTCTCACTCCCTTCTCTTGTATAAAAACAGGAACCGTGTATTGAATTAGCCTGTGGAGTAATTTGGCTGTAGTAGCTGAAAATTAGAATAAATAGCCCTGGATGTTGAGTGCAGTGTGCTTAACACTGGCCATGCCTGGCATACTGATTTTGAGGAGACCATCTTGATATAAATGCAGGTAAAGTGTAGCTGACTGATAAAGAGGTTGATTCCTGAAATCAGATATGTGAGAGAACACCAGCAGTACATGGGAATAGCCTTCTAAAGAGTGAGAGCAGAAACAGGTATTTGCTGAGTTTCAAGTTCGTGTAAATAAGATATAAGCTCTCCTACTACACTATGCCTTTGCAGGGAAGATTATGAAATATCTTATTTGCATTAATTGGATGTATTCATACTATCTATGTCTGGTTGAGACAAAAGAATAAAGGACAAGAAGAAATTTATTTTGAGACCTGATCCAAATAATTTTTACATCCCTATCTGCACATCCATGAAATCTATAACAAGGTTCTTATACACTCATCTTTGCAAGAAACTTCCATGCTATTCATAATATGGTTTGAGTCAGCTTTTTCATTGCTGTGACGAAAAGACCTGCCAAGAACAATGTGGAGAAGGGAAAGTTTGTTTTGGCTCATGGTTTCAGAGGTTCAGTCTATGGTCTGTGTATACCACATCTCTCGGACTGGGGTGAGGCAGAACATCATGATGGAAGGGACTGGAGGAGGAAAGCAGCTCAAGACATGATAAGGAGAAAGAATAAAGAGCTAGGCTTATCACAGACAACACATTGAACACACAAGACATGCCTCCAGTGACCTATCTTCTTCAGCCACACTCTACCAGCCTAAAGTGACAATCCAGTTAGTTAATCTATTCAACTAGATTAATCCATTGAGTAGGTTACAGTTCTTATAATCCACCATTTATCTTCTTGAATTTTTCACATCTGAGCTTTTGGAGGCCACCTCATATCTAAACCATAAAGCATACCAAAATATAGAATGACTTTGCTCCCCACCCAAAGTGATATCATTTTCACATGAGTTAGCATTGATTAGTTCTGTCTGTTCTTGAATTTCATATAAAGAGAATCACAAAATATATACATTTTTGTGTCTGGTCATTCAATTAAGCTTTTTTTGGTGATTTCACAATGTTCATGTTAATCCGAAACATTGTCTTTGTATTGTTATGCAGAATTCCCTTGTTTGTTAAAAAAGAAAACAAACAAACAAACAACAACAATCTTCTAAGGTGGATGTATTGGTGTACATATGTAATATCATCAACTCTGGAGGCTAAGGCAGAGGGATCACAAGTTCAAATCCAGTCTCAGCAACTTAGTGAGACCTTAAGAAACTTGGCCATACACTGTCTCAAAATAAAAAAGAAAGATAAAAACATTTAAGAAAAGGACTGTGGATGTAGCTCAGTGGTTAAGTGCTCCTGGGCTAAATCCCAAGTACCAAAACCAAAAACAGAAACAACAAAACAATCTTGTATCCATTCTGTGGATAGAAATTGGAGTATTTTCCAGATGGGAGTTATAGAAGTTGTTATGGACAGTCACATACGTCATTGCATTTAATTTTCTTAGGTATCCAACAAAGACTGGCATCCTTGGATGATGAGGTAGGCATGTATTTAACTTCATTAAAAACTGTAAGGGTTTTTCCCAAGTTTTTCACAGAGATCACAGAGATTTATTCACATGAGCCAGTAATGGGAGTTTTATCCGCTCCACAATCTCTGTAACATTTGGAATTGTTAGTCTTAAAAGCTCAAATCCATGGGTATATGATGATATCTCATTGTGGTTTTAATTAACATTTCACTGGTGACTGATGACTTTGAGCATCTTTTCACATGCTGATTGACCCTTTGGGTGAAATGTCTTTGATCATTTTGTTTGTTTGTTTGTGTGCTTGCTGCTTCATTTATTGAAGTCCTTTATATATTCTGGATCCAAGCTATTAGTTTTAGCCTGACTTTGCTTGCCTTTTTAGTTACTTAATAGTGTTTTTTGCCCAACCAAAATTTTGATGATTGTGGAGGACTAGCTAGTGAAATTTTCATATGTATTTAGTGCTTTTGGAGTTGTGCATAAGAATTACTTATTAAAAAAAAGTAGACTTCTGGAAAGTCTGTAATTTTAGTTTCTACAGTTAAGTCTAAGACTCATCTGGATTTAATTTCTGTTGTATTATGGTGTATGAGATAGATAAAAATTCACTTTTCCTAAACAAAAATACAGTTTTGACCAAATTCATTTTCTATGTTGAATTGCATAGGTGTCTTGTTATAAATGCATGTTTCTATATGTAAAGATCTAGTTTTGGATGCCATAATATTCCCTTATTATTTTTGTCTACCTTTATATTTCACTGTATCTCTATATGAATTTTAGAATCTCCTTGTTGATTTCCAGAAAAATATAAATTAATCCAGACATGGTGATGCACACATGTTATCTGGCATCTCAGGAGGAGGCAGGAGGATCACAAGTTCAAAGCAATTTAGAGAGATAATGTCTAAAAAAAAAAAAATTAAAAAGTGCTTGGAATGTGGCTCAGTGGTTAAGCACTCCTCCATTTAATCTTCATATTAAAAAAAAGAAAAAAGAAAAAAATTGGAACTTTAATTTAGCTTAAGTGTCCTTCGATGCAGGATAATTGCTATTAAAGAATATTGTGTTTTGCATTCTCTGACTATAGTACTTGTTCTCCATATAGTTGAATCTCATTTAACTTTTCTCAGAAACATTTTGTAGTTTTCAGAGTAATAGAACTCCAGAACACTTTAAATAATGTAATAATTTATTATAATAACAATGGTGATAATTTTATTCACCAAAAAATTTGTACTTCAATTTTTCAAAAATTGAACTATAGAATGAATCTGCTTCTTCTTTATATTTTTTCTTCTTGTCTAACAGAGTAAAATTGACATCTTTTATGGGGTAAGATAAATTAGTTGAAATACTGTTCAGAGGACAACAATTCTATCATAAAACACATGCCAGGACTTCAGGAGATGGGCAGTTGTCTCTTTTTCTACTTAGTCCTGGTCTGTGATTTTCCAGCAAAAGCTAATCCTTCTTGATAGAATCTATTAGCATAGACTCAAAAGTCACTGATTCTCCTTCTCTGGACACTTCCATAAACACTTTTTCTGGAGAAGGGTGATAGTATCAGAAAAAGGTCATCCCCAAGGTGGAGGGGTGTGCTTTTCACTGTATCAAGGAATTTTTGCATTGGACATTAAGGGAATCTAAAATTCAAAATTTAGGAGTGTGAAAACTGATTCATCTAAAGAATTAAATATATCATAATGGGCCTATTGCCAGCATTGTCCGGTTTTGGAAAAACAGTTGAAGAAAACACGAACGTAGTAGATAGAATACAATGAAAAGCCAAACGACTTACTGAATGAACCATGGTCTGGGTGTTAGTAGTCCATGATGTGTACTTTGATGCTACCCAGTGTGTTACTGTCTCAGATTCAAGGAGAGCTGTCCGCAAAGAGCCTTCAGCTATTGCACCTTCAGGAATTATCTCTGTACAGAGAGAAACTTTGCCCAAAGCCATGTTCTGAGGAGTTGCCCCAAGTCCTGAGGAAGTATCAGGTCTGGTTTAGCATGAAATGGCATTTCAGCTTTACAGAGCCTGGACCTAACTTGACCTGTTAGCCCAATCCTGCTTTCTCTGTTTTACAAGTCCCTCCTACATAAGTCTCCTGAACACTGAATTCCTTCAGATTTCTTCCCATTGAAAAAAATACCTGCAACAAGTCCTGATACCCTTTTTCTTCTGGTATTTTGAGGTTATATTATTTGGCCCATGCAATTTTAGGCAAAGCATGCACTCATTGGACATCGTAAATTTTACCATTAAAAAATAGCCATCTTGAATTGGAGAACATGATGCTAAGTGAAATAAGCCAATCCCAAAAAACCAAAGGCCAAATGTTCTTTCTGATTAGTGGATGCTGATACATAATGGGGGTAGAGGTGGGGAGCATGGAAGAAATGGAGGAACTTTGGATGGGGCAGGGAAGAGTTGGGGGAGGGGAGGGGGAATGGGAGTAGCAAAAATGGTGGAATGAGATGGACATCACTATGCTAGGTACATGTATAAAGACACAAATGGTGTGACTATCTTTTTTGCAACCATAGAGATGGAAAATTGTGCTCCATATATGTACTATGACTTGAAATGCATTCTTGTGTTTTAAAAATACATTAAAAAATAGCCATCATTGCCTTTTGTGGTAATTTTATCTTAAAATTTAACTTTTAAAATTTATATCAACTACGATTTTTTAAACCTTCATTACCTTTGACTTTTAAATTTAACAGTGCCCTTTTACAGAGAGACTGACATCCTTTATGTTTTCAGCTGTAATATGAATGCTTGGCATTATTGATTTCATATTTGTATTTGTTTAATTTGCATTTCCTTTTTCCTCTGTTTACTGCTATATGGTTTATATTTAGTTGTTATTCACAGTATCCAGTGATTTGACAGGCATATGTTGTTCTCGTATTTGGCAGTGGTTAGGGTAAAGTTTAAAGTAGGCACTTCTTCTTCTCCAAGCCTGGTAGACAGTATGTGGGTGAACCTCATAACCAAAATAAATAAATAATGTGTCTCTTGTGCATTTTAATTTATACTTGATCTTGAGAAACTCATTATAGGGAATGAGTTTTTCAACAGTTCTTCCTTAGTAACATGAGACAATGATCAATTTAGACACAAAAACATTTCACATTTTTGGTTACAAATATAGTAATTTTAGAATTGTTTTGTTTACAAGTTTTATATGACTAACATTAAACTAACTCAAATGTAGTTTGATATTGAAAGGAACTGAGCTCTGATGGTGAGCATCTGTACAGAATCCTTCTTGTAAACCAAAATAATTTCACTGAAATCAACCATAGTTTTCTTAACAACACATTGAGAAAACACAGTGTATGTTTTCCCAGCAAACAAGCCATTCAGAACCCACAAATTTGATGTCTCTGCTAACCTTTTCATCAAAAGCTGTTTCAAAGAAGATGTGAGAAGATTAGTAAATGATTAGTTTAAACTTTCTATTTTAGTGTAATCAAATAGTTCAACATTTCTAGATTGCATTTTTTTTTTAATTGACTAGTATTATTTTCTTGCTCAGCCCAGCTGTTTTTGACAGACGGAACAGTGTAATTTGGGAAGTGGCAGGGGAAGTTTAAGATGTAACTACAGAGACAGAAAATTACCTCTAGTGCTAAATACCAAGGGGCTCTGCAAGAGAAGAGTGGAATGAAATGCCACAATTCACAGCAATGGCGTAAAACAGCTGGACATGGGGGAGCATTTGAATATTTGCTTTGGCTAGTTCAGTAGTACATTTCCTCTAATTTTTAAAGGAAATAATAATTTAAAGAAATAATAATTTTTCAGTATATTATTTAATTAAAATGTATTTCTATCATTATCTGGTATTCATTTGTGTTTACCAGTTCTGTAATTCCAATTATTATTATTTTCATTATTATTTCTTATTCTGAACACTATAGTGATTTCATATGTTGTAGTCTAAGCCATTAATTACAAAAAAGATTAAATATAAATGAAGAAAATATTATCTGTTCTTATTTGTCTTTTATGTTTTTTGAACATGTGGTTAGTTATATAGTTCTTTACTTGAATATTTTTGATGTAAAAGTCAGTTGTATAAATGTTAATACTTTCTCACAGAGTCAAATTAACTAGCAATGAAAGCTTTTCTACCATATACTGTATGTGCATGTAACACAGCCCTGTAATTCTGCAGATGAGTAAAATGAAAAATGTGGATAGTTTAAAACAAAATGAAATCATTCTCAAATTCAAATAAAATTGAAAAGAGAAAGTTTAAAACAAGATTATAAAAATGCTAATTGGCCTATGCAACTGCCCCTATTTATCAGTGATATTTTACAATGTTCTTGGGAGTTAAAGATTGGTGGGAGGAATTCATATCCAGGTGTAAGACTGAAATTTATTTAATGAAAGAGACAATGGATTTCTGGACTGAAGACGAGTGTTCAAAGCTGCAGCAGAAACAGAAGATGGGTAGAGATCTCCTCATCCTCTAGTGAATGGGTGAGATTTCACACAGAGTTAAGCTTAATCCTTATGAAGCCAGTGTCCTTTTATATTTAGCATCATCTTTCTGGAAGAATGTATAGTACAAATAAATGTGTTTCCAAGTAAAGTAAAGTTTATAAACTTTGGGTTCTCTTGATTCTTGATTCACACCAATTTTAGCACAAATACTTCCTCAAAATAATTGAAAAGGAAATCCATTGCCAAAGTGTTCTGAGCAATGTCACTCCCCTCTGGCTTTCTGCTGTCCCAGAAAACTCATCCTTTTATCTCACTCTTCAATTTTAACTTTAACTCTTCATTTATTTCCATTGGTAAGTTTAGACCACAGTTTTTAAAGTTCAGCCAGCATCAGGATCACCTGGAATGCTGCTTAAAAGTGAATTGTTGACTTGGACAGCTTCTCACTCAGTTCCTCTGGGTAGGTCCTGAGAAGTTACATGTCTAAGTTCCTTGGTGGTCTTCTTGCCGCTGTGCAGGGACTACACTTTAAGAACAGTGGGTGGAAGGCACAGGTCTCTATGCTGTGTATATAGACAGTTGCTGACACACAATGCTTCAGTTTATGATTTTTTGACTTTATTATGGTGTGAGGGCATGGCTCACTCAGTGAAAAATGTACTTCGAATGTTAATCTTTTCTCAGGTGAGTGTGGTGTGGTCCAGTCTCACGATGCTGGGCAGTGGCAGAAAAGCACAGCTCCTGATTAGCCACAGGACCACGAGTGTAAGCAACCAGCGCTCCATAGTGTGTGGGTGTGGTCAGCACATTATGGACATCGGTTTGAGCCTTGGTGTCCCATCGTGCCTACAAATTGCCTGTCTGTCAATACAGATATTGAACACTGTTATAAAGTCGTGTTTATCTCAGATGATTTTGCTCAACTGTAGGCTAATAACTTTTCTCAACACATTTCAGGTAGACTAGGCCAGGCTATGAAGCTCAGTAAGTTCAGTATATTCAACACATTTCAGTTTTGGGAATTTTCAACTTATAGTGAATTTATCAAATGTAACCTCATTGTAAGTCAGGGAACATTTGTATTCAAACTATTGATACAATTTCAGAAGAATGTGTTTATAACTCTAGGAAGAAAAGAAGTAGACAAATGCTTAATTCTATTTTTTTTGCAAATGTGATTCACAGGTTAATTCATGTTAGGGTGCTTATATGAACCACTTTCAAAAAAATGTGAATAATAGGTTTATTTAAAGTAAAATGAAAATACATTATACAATTGTCCCTGAGCATTTGTGGGGAATTAGTTGCAGGACACTTCGGAACACCAAACTCTGTAGATGCTCAACTCTCTTCTACAAAATGTCATAGTATTTGCATACAGCGTATGCAATCCTCTTGTATACTATAAACCATCTCTAGATTATTTATAATAACATGTAAATACTATGTAAGTGATTGTGATACTGTATTGTCTAGGGACTGATGAAAACAAAGAAAGAAATTGTTGTGTTTAGTGCAGTCACATTTTTTCAAATACTTTTGAGCCACAAGTGGGTGAATCTGCAGAAGCACAACCTGCAGATATGGAGGGCAGAATGAATATATTTTTTAATCTTGCCATACTTTTTATACAATGCTTTTTCATGTAGAAGTGATATAATGTAGTTTTTTTTTTCCCCACCATATCTTTTAAACTCGAATCTGGAAGATTCTGCCAAATGTCATTTGTCTCCTACAATTCTACACATTCATCCCTTCTTTTATACAGCAATGAAGTGATGTTTCAGTCAAGAAAATCCTCGAAGAACATTTTCCAAAACTTGCCTAATAGCCTGAAATATTAAAGTTAGAACGTTTCCAAAGAAATATGAGATACAGAATGCATAGAATTATGATTATATAAAACTCTCTTCTTTGTTCAATGAGCAATCTAATAATAGCTAGGAAAAATTCTGATTGTAGGGATTTCAGTGACCACTGTGTATCTAAAATTCTGTATCAACATAATTGTTTTTAAACATGTACATGGATTTCAACACATGTAAATCAACATATGTTATTTTCAGAATTGTTCTTTTTGAGGTAAAATCAACATAACATAAAATTTAACATCTTGGCTATTTTTAAAGTACATTCACATTATTCTGCAGCTATCACTACCATCTATTACCAGAACTTTTTTTATCTTGCAAAACTGAAACTTTGTACCCACTAAACAATAACCTCCCAGTTTTCTTTTGTTCCACACTTTGGTAACCAGAATTCTACCTCTTGTTCTATGAGTTTGAATACTGCAAGTATCTCATGTAACTCATATCACTTAACCTTATGTCCTCAAGAAGCATCTATGTTGTTAGATATCTCAAAAATACTAAGTATGATAAATAATCATATATATATAAAATACTTGAGTGCATTCTGCATCTTAGCTATTGTGCTTAATGCTGCTATGAACATGGATGTATGTATGTCTCTTAGAGATGCCACTTCAAATTCTTTGGTCATTGTGGTAATCAGCTTTATGTAACTATGACAAAATATATATGACAAGAACAAGTTAGAGGAGAAAAAATTTATTTTGTCTGATGGTTTCAGAGGTTCAGTTCATGGTTGGCCAACTCTATTGCTCTGGGTCCAAGGTGAGATGGAACATCATGGCCGAAGGGCATGGCAGGGAAGAAGAAAGTTGCTCAGCTCTTGGAAGCTGGGGGCCAGGGATGAGGTGAAGGAGTGAGGGGTAGGGGTGCCAGAGGATGTGTATATGGTCTCCAAGGGCAGTCTCCCAGTGTGACCTGCTTTCTCTAGCCACAATCCTCCACTCAGTAATCCATTCAAATTATTAATCCATCAAATGAATGAGTCCTTAAATTACCACTCTCATAATCTAACCTTTTAAACTCTGAACATTGCTCCAATATTTGTCATAAGAGATTTTTCAGGGACACCTGATATTCAAACCATAACTTAGACATGAAATTGCTAGATTGTATTTTTTTTTCACTTTTTGAAAAACGGCATACTGTTTCCCACAGTGCTATATGTTCTACAGTCTAACAGAAGTGATGCAGTGTTCTAATTTCTTCATATTCTCACCAAAACTTATTATTTTCTTGTTTTTAATAATAGTCATTCTAAGGGATGTGGAGTGTTATCTCATTACAGTTTTGGTAATTAATACAGCCTTAGTGATTAATATTGAATATTTTCAAGTACTTATCAACTATGTATCTTCTTTGGAGAAATATATACCATAGTGTCCATTGTTAATCATTATTTTTGGTTGGGTTTTAGGAGTTTTCTACATATTATGCATACTCTTTTATCACATATATGAATTGCAATTATATTCTGCTCTTCAGTAGATTGCATTTCTCTTTGTTGATACCACTCATTGATGTATGAAACTTACTTTTCATGAAGTCCAATTTTTCTATATTTTTGGTTGCCTTTATCTGGTGTTATATAAAAGTGATCATTAACCAATCTAGTATTGTGATTATTTTCCCCTAGGTTTTCTTCTATGATTTCTTGAATTTTAGAGTTTACATTTGAATGAGCAATACATTTTGAGTTAACTTTTGTTTATGGGGGGAAATCTGATTCAATTATTTTGCATATGAACATCTAATTTCACACTACCCTTGAAAGGACAGTTGAAAATACTGTCCTTTCCTCATTTAATGATTTTGGAGCTATTGTCAAATGATTTAACCATATATGTAGGATGTCTTTCCGTTTATGTAAGTCTTTTTAATTTTTTCAGCAATATTTTATAGATTTCAATGTACAAGTCTTTTACCTCGTTGATTAAGTTAATTCACAAAATTGTATTCTTTCTGATTGTATTATCAATGGAATTGGTTTTTTAAAATATTATTTTTATAATCTAATATTAGCATATATAAATTCAACTTATTTTTGTATGTCGACTTTGTATCCTGCTGCTATGCTGAATTGATTTACTTTATAATTTTTTTCTGTGTGTTTGTGTGTATGTGTGGAGTTTTGATTTTTTATATATATAAGATATCATCTGCAGAGAAAATAAAAATTCTCCTTTTCAAACTTTTATGCCTTTTATTCAGTATTCTTGCCCAATTGCTCTGGCTAGAAGTTCTAGTACACTGCTGCATAAATGTATTAAAACTGGGCACATTGCCTTTTTCCTGATCATAGATCAGTAACTTTCAGATATTGATCATAGAATATCATGTTCACTGTAGGTTTGCCAACTAGAACTTTTATCATGTTGAGAAAATATTCTTCTATTCCTAGTTTGTTGAGATGTTTTTTTATGAAAAGATGTTGAATTGTTTCAGATGATTTTTTCTGCTTCAATTAAAGTGATCATATGGTATTTTCAGCATTCTGTTAATTTGATGTATTACACTGATTAATTTTTCAGTATAGAACCATCCTCTTACTCTAGTAGTAAATTCCACTTCGTCAATCCTATTTGTATAATTTTTATAATATACTTCTAAATTTGGCTTGCTCTTATTTATTGATGGTTTTGCATCAGTGTTCATGAGGAATATTGGTTTAGAGTTTTCATTTTTTGTAATGTCTTTGTCTGGTGTTGTATCATACTAATACTGACTACAAGGAATAATTTAAGAAATATTCCTTCCTCTTCCAATTTTGAAAAGTGTTAAAATATTGGTATTAATTCTTTGGATCTTTGGTAGAACTCACTAGTGAAGCCAAAAGATTGATCTTTTAAAATTTATTTTTATTTATTTTTTATTTTGTTTTTTTCAGTTATACATGACATAGAATATATTTTGATTTACTTATAAAAGTATGGAATATATCTTATTCTAATTAGGATCCCAGTCTTATGGATGTGCATGGTGTTGAGTTTTTTTTTTCTCACTAGCATATTTTTGACACAGGTTCAATCTCTTCACTTTCTATGAGTCTACTGAGATTTTTCAATTTTATTGTTATTTAGTTTTAAAAGATTTGTTTTCCTTGGAATTTGTCCAATTCATATAGATTAATCAATTTGTTGGCATTTTGTTGGCATATAATTATTTATAATACTTTTGTAAACTTTTATGCTAATTTGAATTAATAGTAATGTCCTTACTTTCAGTTATAATTTTAGTAATTTTTTTTTTTTTGGGTATTGAGGATTGAACTCAGTGTTACTCAACCACTGAGCCACATCCCCAAACCTATTTGTGTTTAATGTAGAGACATGATTTCAGTAAGCTGCTTAGTGTCTTGCTGTTGCTGAGGCTGTCTTTGAACTTGTGATTCTCCTGTCTCAGCTTCCCAAAGTGCTGGGATTACAGGCGTGCACCATCGTGCCCGGCTGAAATCTTCTTAAATGTGTTTATAGCTATCAATTAGTATTTCTATTTCTTTCCTGAATAAGTTTGGCTATTGAATATTTATTTTTATTTATTTCAAAGCCTTTTCTAAATTTTGTTGTGATATTTCCTTGGATACATTTGTCCGTTTAAGAGTATGTTGTTTAATTTCTTCAAATTTGTAAATTTTTTCAGTTTTTCTTCTGTTATTGATTTTTAAATTCACCCAATTATTATATAAGCAGATGCATTGTATGATATCTGTTTTTAATTTATTTGAGATTGAATTTATAGCCCATCATGTTATATCTTAAAAAATGTCTCACACATCTGATATTGTTAGGTACAGCATTCTTTACATGCCTTTTGAATCTTGTTGAGTTACTGCATTCTTTATGTTCTTTTATTTTCTTACTGTTTTTTAAATTTAGCTATCCAAGCTATTATTGAAATTTGTGTATTAATGTTTCCCAGTATTGTAGAATTTCCTCCTCATCCTTCAATTATGTCAACTTTGTTTGATATATTTTGATAGTCATTAACTGTGTACATGGTATAATTGTTTCTTCTTGTTGTATTGAATAATTTTTAAAGAATAAATAGCGGGCTGGGGATGTAGCTCAGTTGGTAGAGTGCTTGTCTTGCATGCCTAAGGACCTGGGTTAAATCCCCAGCACCAAAAAAAAAAAAAAAGAAAAAAAAAAAGAAGAAGAAGAAAGAAAAGAAAAGATAGTGTCTTTCTTTTTCTCTCATAAGCTTATTTAAAGTCTATTGTGCCTGAGATTAATGTGGCTGTACTTTTTCTGCTTTGGTTATTATTTGCATGGAATATCATTTTCTATTTTTCTCTTAAATCTAATTGTGTTTAGATCCAAATTACCCTGCAAATACCAGATAGATGAATAGATGAGTCATGATTTTAACCAATTTGCAAATCTTTATCTTTTGATTAGAGAATTTAATCCATTTACATTTAAAATAATTGTAGATAAGGAGGGATTTCCTACTGTCAGTATACTGTTACTTTTCCATGTTTTAATTCCATATGTTTTAAAGTTCTTTGTCCCTTATTTCCAGCATGAATATCTTTTTGTTGTTAAGTTTGCTTTCTATAGTGAAACATTTAAATTAATTTCCTTGTGTATATTTAGCTATTTCCTTGTGGTTCAAATGGAGAACACATGAAGAGCATAAATAAAATTAGACACTCTAATTTGAATTTGTAACAGCTTAAATTAAATATGCTTTACATTCTTTATATCCTGATCCTTTACATCCTTTTAGTGGTGGTGCCAAAATGATGTCTGTATACACTACATATCCAGAAACCTAAACTAGTAATATTAATGCATTCCTCCTAAAAAATTATATTGAACACAAAAGTGAAATTACAGACCATTTTTGTAATAATACTAAATTCCATAATTTCTCACATATTTATCTTTACTGAGATTTATTTCTTCCTACATCTTTAAGTTATTATCTATTGTTCTTTTGTTTTAATCTCTAGGATTACCTTTAGTACTTCCTTTAAGACAGGTCTGCTGGTAATAAACTCCCTAGTTTTTTTTTTAACTTGAGAATATCTAAATTTCTTCCTTACCTTGGAAGGACAGTTTGTTAGATATGCGATGCTCAAATTTGCCTGGAATCTTTCTTTCAATCTCTATCCTTATCCCATAGACAATATGCTTTGTTGTCTATAATATCAAAATATTATCTGGACCTGTCAACATATATCTTAACCTGCCTTCACCCTGCCACCACCTCTGAGTACAAAGCATCTCCACATCTGTTACACAGTAAAGTAATAGCCTCTAACTGGTATTACTGCCAATGTTTCTTCCCTTTAGTGATTTTTTTCCAAACTTGTGATTTCAAAGATGAATTTAAGTCATGCCTCTTTCCTGATCAAATGCTATAGTAGCTTCACTCCACATTTGTGACAACTTCTAGGCATCTTATCTCTTGGTGACATCAACTTTCACAACTCTCCATCCTAATCTAAATTCCTTTGCACACATTGTTTTCATTTTGCTTTTTTGAATGTGCCTAATATATGTCTACCTCAGGTCTTTTGTTATTAACATTTCTTCTGTAGTAACTAAATTTTTCTGTATTTTCATTGGCTTTATCTGTATTTCATTTGCCATGTGCAAAGTCCAGCAGGTTTCCAAGATATCATTGAAGTTTAATAGTTTAGAGAAGAAATCAGAAAACAGAAAAGCCATCATACTTACGGGAGTACTATTTTCAGATAAAGAATATTGATCTAGACTACAATGAAAAAGGCACAGCAGCATCAGGGCAATCAGATATAGCGCTCCCCCTTGTCCTCTTGCAAGAGAATTATGTGGACAGTGCTTATTTCTCCCAGAAAAAAAATGTTTGACAATCTATATGAAATACTGTCAGAAAAAGAATGTTCATGAAACATTGTCCAAATATTTTATTTGGACAAATATTTTATGCTGGATTGGTCATATGGATACGGTGGAACAGTTACATGGCTGACCTTAATCTCCAGCCTGTTTAAAGACTGAGCTGACATCACATGATCCATGGCCTCCACCATAAATCACATTGTTAGTGCAGACTCTCGAGCATGGTCCACATCCCCAGATAAATGATGACGCTCTAAGACAGGACATTCCTAGAGCTGGAAGAAAAGAGGCAGAGCTGTCTTTGGAAGCACTGATATCTCATTACGCAGTTTGCTTCCTCATTTACTCAACATTTATTGCAAAGGCTTTGCTAATCACATAATCTAAAATAGCACTAGCTTCGTCACTCACTCCTCATTTTGCCTTATCTCTTTTCTCCATTGCCCTCATCAAACTGTGACATGTGCACCTGTTTATTTGTTTATTTCATTGTTTCTGTACACAACTAGAACAAGAATTTTATAAGGATAGGTTTGTTTCTTTCTCATTCACTGTTATATCTCCATATGTTAGCTCCTGAAAATATATTTCCCATGACTCAATCCAAAATGGGTAGACTTACTCAATTCACTCTATATATGCTCAGTTTATCTATCTATCTATCTATCTATCTATCTATCTATCTATCTATCTATCTATCCATCCATCCATCTGCCTACCATCTGTTTGTATCAATATCAGCAGTAATCTCTTGAACAAGCCCTAACAAGGGGATGATATTTCAGGAGGAGAGAGGAGAGAAACAAAAATTATAAATTACTTTTTCTGCCCTAGTGTAATTACCATCACATAGCAACTAAAATACTAATCAACCTCTTTTTCATTCTTTATGGAAGATTATCTGAATTTGATAAACATTATGTATTCAGAGATTTGAATGAAAATTTGTGATAGTTTTATAAATAAATTGTCAATTTAAACCATATTTGATATTAAGAAAATTCTATTTTATTGAACATATAGAAGTTATAAACTTCAGATCAGATTTTTAGGCCTTTCAAATAATGCAGAATTAAGATAGTATTTATTTCCTCATTAAATGCTAACTGATACTATTTTTTTCTTTAGAAAAATAAAAAGTAAACTATTAGAGTCATTTGTAATGTCATTTCATTAAAAAATATTTTCCCACTATACTGGAAAAGATTGAGATGGGTTGTCATTTTATGAATATCATTGAAAAACATTTGGAAAAAAGTATGCATTATGTAATTATTCAATTCTAAATCTAAATACACACTAGAATAGTCTTGAAAGATATACTAAGCACTTCTATTCTACTGGATTTTCCACAAATTGCAAAAGGATTATAAAGTATTCCTTTCTACTCTTCCTTATGGATGCTCTATTTATTAACTTTCAGTTAAGTATGGAAAAATAAAGCAACAGGGTAGGTTGAGATGGAGATTTTACATCCTCCTCTACTAACATCATATTCAATGTGAGCAAATTAGGAGATGTTTGTATTAGTGACAAGGAATGAAGTTGTCATACTGTGGGAACATTTCCATGTGAGCCTCACAAAAGACACAGCTGCCCTAATGATCAACAGAAAGTTCACCTAAAAGTTTGATTTGGAAGGGAGGAAATAATAATTTGTAGTATTTATCATCTATGGAATTTATTTTTTGCTTTACTTAGCAAAAATGTCTTCATGATGATGGCTTTATGGTACTAAACTGCATTTACTACAAGATGAACTGTAGAGAAAAATAACCAGTAATTATAAAAATGATTTTGATATTAGCAATATAAAAATACCCTTATATAATTTTACCTTTAGCATTTATAGACTCATGGAACTAAAAGAAACACTAAAATTAACCTAATTCAAAGTTCTGGTTATTCAAATAAGAATCAGAAAAACATAATAGTACCAGTAAACCTACTAACAGATGGAGGCTAATTTTTAATAGCTGTGAAATGCAAGTGAAATTTTTTGGGAAATGACATTTCTAACTTGCAAAGTGTGCTCTAGTCTATGTGCTCTGGAGGTTGTACAGAATTTTTTATTTAACAGAGTCATCATCTAGTTCTTTTTAAGCTTCCTGTTGACCTCTGTATGCAAATTTCTGTCTTCAATACTTGTGCAACTATTATGCAGTTAGAGGACCAATTCCTAAATGTCATCCCAGGCCACTGACGTGAGTAGTAATTGCCTCCTACTCCAGCCTGCCACAGCACTGGCCTCAAAACCCTCCAGTAGCACATGCAAACTTTTTTCCTTTATTTTTCCTGTTTTAATTTTAGTTGTTCAGTATATCATCCATAGTATCAAGAGGATCTTCTTGAAAAACACACTGGATGCTACACTTAAGAACCAAGTTCCACAAGAGAAATATTTTCTTGTGACTACCAACCATTAAAAAAACAAAACAAAACAAACAAACAAATAAAAACCTAACATCTTTGTATAGCATCAAAATTGCAGTATGTGATTCCTTCATGGTCTTCTGAGATTTTTTTGTGCAGGAACACTGTCCCCTCACGCCCATGTGCATCATTTCTCAGTCCTTTGACATGTTTCTTTATTCCTCTTCCTACACTCTTCTATCCAGGCCATATAACTGGCACTTACGTCTCCCAGGTCCAGATGAAGTGTAACTTCTTTCTAAGAATTAAGTCATCCCTCAGGTATAGTGATGGTTTTGTTTCTTATTTTGAGAATATTAGCATCGTTTGTACACTTGAAGTAAAAGTCAAAATGCTTACACTGATGGTGGGATTCTACATCATTCTTTACCGCCTCCCTGCCTCCTTGGACATGATCTTGTCTTCATGCACTGGAGCCTTCCCACTAGCTGATCCTTCTATCTTCAGCAACCTTCGTGCAGATCTCCACCTAGCTATCATCCTTAAATGCTGCCTTCTCAGAGTCCAACTTGACCACCGTATTTGAAATTCCATTGCAGTTTTACCAAAGGTAGAGCATATCCTACCAATCTTATTTATGCAATATATTTTTGTAGAATTTATCATTGTATAGAAGGCTATATCATTAAATTATTTGATTTATTTTTGATACTATGCGTATTAAAGTGTACATTCTGTGAAAGCAAAAATGTTGTCTGCTTGTTTCTATTAATATACAGAAATGGAAACACACACACACATACAAAATGATGCCTGTTTAATAAATACCCATTGACTAAATGAAAGAATGAATCTGGAGCAAGTTGCTTGGCTTCCTTACCCTCTACCTCCTTGTATTTAGAACAGGGGTCTTAAGTATTCCTAAGTGAGATGGCTAGTGCCATTAATAAATGAGATGCCACATGCAAGGAACCTGACATCATATTTAATTAAAACCTTCCAGTATTAATGGTTTTGTTATTGTTACAAGTTCCTAAGATTCTCAAACATTATACTTGAAAAAATTTTAAAAATGAGAAAAAAGGAAAAGTATTCATAAATGAAATTCATTATATAGCTCTATAGGTGTTAACTTTGGAAAAGTGAAAATGGCATTTGTAATTCAGAAATTCCAGAAATAATTAAATATTAATGAAAATATTTCCTAGAAATTTCAGTTGATAACAAAGTGATATACCTATTTTTAAGGAATAAAGCATATAGTAAGATGGAGTTAAGAAGCAGCTCAGCTGTTCCTGTGCTCACCTCCTGTGTTGGGCTCTGCCTGCTGAGACATGATTATCTGTGTTCCAGGAGGTTCTGCAGGTCATCCTTACATACTGAGGTAGGGGCTCAGTCTGCTGTCATTACAATTGCAGGCATTTTTTTTCATTGTCTTTGGTTTATTTTAGATGAGTTCTGACTTATTTCTTCACACTAAACCCTTTTTCTTTTTCTAATCCATAATTGTCACACTTTAATAATTTGTGTTTGATTACTTATTTTTAAAAAGATCTGACAAAACTAATTTTTATAAAAGCAATTATAAATATTATGTTTCCAATTTTCATTTTGTGAAATGAGCATGTTAGTGTCTCTATCCTTCATCTTAGCTTTCATTTTAATACTGATCACATTCACATTCTATTATGAACAACTGCTTTGCTTTCTCTATAGTTGATTCCAACAACTATTGCAAACTGAAAAATTTGGTTTATTGCTATAATTGTTTAACTGCTGCTCAGAAAGAGCAACAGTTGTGTTTAGCTGCATTTACTTTTCCAGATTTGTAATGTCACAGCAGCTGTGCCATTCAATATTGAATATTCCTTCCATCAAAGGAAGATGAATTTTTAGTTTTTATACCTTACGATTAAAAACACCCTACTTCGCGTTTACTTGGTTTATGAACTATGGTTGTGTGTTATAAGACTACATTCAACAACTGACATTGTCTGATTGTATTTGTTTCTGCTTCTGTATAAAACTGTATGCTTTAATATCTTTTAGGTGACAGGACAGTATTTTCTGAATGTCAATTTTCCATATATTTTTAATCTACCTGTTTTTGATTTGTCCCAATAATAGCATTTAAAACAAAATGGTTACTCAACTCTTCCCCAGCTCCCTGCTCCTAAGGAAGAAAAGCTAAAAATTAAAATCATACAAATGTACACACAAAATTTGTGGTGTTTACACTCAAGTTGTGGAATCATTATTAAAATAATTTCCTCTCATGCAAGTAAATTTTCAATAATTTTGAATTACTAAACTTTTCTTTTCAATTGAAAATTGAGTAATATTTTGTTACCAATAGATGTCTAGATTTATCCTATTTTTCCTCTGAGTTTGGAGACTTCACTTATTAGTCTCCCGAGGTCTCATCCCCCTGATGATAAGTGTGATGCTCTTCTGATCCTTTTTTCCTGGAGGTCTGCTTAACTGTTGTTTGTTTTCCATCTTGAAAGGTTTAGAAGATTCTTTTTTGTCATTAAAGTGTACCGTGACACAATGTTTTGTCTATGTGGGATTGTTTTTAGGTCATATTGCTGGTGCTCAGTGCTCAGTGAGTCTGTTGTTCATTTATAGAACTGTTTTCCTTCCGTGCAGATTGTTTTTATGTCAAAATTGATATTTTAGTTTTCCTGAAGCACATTCTTTATTCCTAATTCTCTGTCCTTGTTTTGGAAAGCTAGACCTTCTTGAGTTTCTTGAACTTCTTGAAATCCTCAGAAGATACAGTCATGCATCATTTCACAGCGGTAATACATTCTGGAAATGAGTTCTTAGGAGATTTCATGGTTGTACGAATGAACATGATGGAGTACTTACACAGAGATTGTTAGATAATCAAGCCACGTACATACCTCTACTATATGCTATGTGTGTGTATCCTGTTGCTCCCAGGGCCCTGATGAACAAAATAGCAAGACATTGTATCAAGCACAAGAGAAAACATGGCAATCAAATGATGTGGTAAGCACAAGATTGGCGAGGTTGCTGCCAGTGTAACACCACCTTCTGTTTTAGAGTAAACGTTTTTGTATAAGTAGATGCTGAGCATACTCTAAAGTATGATGCAAAGTGTATAGTATAGTCAATACATCAGCCTGTAACATAGCTGCTAATCATTATCAACATTATGTACTGTTCCTAATAGCATGAAATATACTTTATGAGGCTAGGGGTGCAGTAGATTTGTTCACACCATCATCCCCACCAACATGTGAGAAGAGAGAGAGTCATGCCATCCTGCTACAATGTCTATGACATCACTAGGTGATAGATGGCTTTGCTCCATTACAATCTTTGGGGATTGCTGTCTTTCACGCAACCCATCATTTACCACAATTCTGTCATTTGACACCTGACTCCACTTAATAACACATATGCATCTTGTTATATTAACATTTTTGGCCTTTAAAATTGGATTTTCTCTTTGGTTTTCTGAATTTTCTGAGACCACAAGCATTTTTCATTCTAAATTTTTACAAATAAAGGAATAAGTTTGACTGCAAGTTGTATGTTAGTAGACAAGACTTGGCAATTGATAACTGTTCCTTTAGTTTCAGGTTTTGTGGTATTAAAATAAAGAGGGTTTTTTAATGAAGTAGTTATACATACATTACCACTTCTATCTGTATCCTGAAAATATATTTAATTAATTAATTAATTTTTTTGGTACCAGGGATTGAACTCAGAAGTGGCTCAACCACTGAGCCACATCCCCAGCCCTATTTTTTTGTGTTTTATGTAGAGACAGGGTCTCACTGAGTTCCTTAGTGCCTCGCCATTGCTGAGGCTGGCTTTGAAATCGCGATTCTCCTCTCAGCCTCCCAAAGTGCTGGGATAACAAGCATGAGCAACCGCGTCCAGCTGAAAATGTATTTAATTTTTAAAGGAATATTTCACATTAGAATATAGTGCTTTCCTTTTATTCTTCTATAAAGTATTAGTTGAGGGGGGTGGTTCTTGGGAAGGAACTTAATAAATCTTCGATTTTAGGACTACATTTTTATCTTGACTTTCATTATAGATTCATAATGAATGAGTATTATAAATTGGAGCTCTTTGTTCTCAACTTCTGGTCTACAGATCTCCAGAATAAAAGATAAATTTGTGTGTGTGTGTGTGTGAGAAGACCTGCTCTGCAGTGGAGGTGGTCTCTGTGTGCTTTTAATGCTTTCCTACAAAAATATCATCAGTCTTCTGTTTCTAGAACTAGTAAACTGAATTGTGAATTTTTTTTTAATGAATGAAGTAGTTTCCCATAAGATGATACAGAGAAACCACAGTTATATGAAGATTTTTGAAAATTTATTTTTCCGAACTGCTCACATAATTATGCTTGATGCAAAGAAGAAATTATCTGTCATTTTTCTCTTACAGTTGTACTAAATTGCCAAGTGTCTAATTAAACAAAGATCAGGGAAGCAGCAACACCTCAATCCATTATTTATGCAAACATTTGTAGAATAGAAAATTGTAAATTAACATTATATCAAGTTTTAGGAATATCGTCTAATTCATGTTTATAGATCAGCATTAGATTTTGTAAGGATATTGTTAGCACATATAATTAAAGATCAGATGGTTTACTCTGTGACATAGAATATACAAACTGAAAATAGAAGAATAAATTATTCTTGTAATTATATTTTTTTTCAATTTTTCATTAGAAGAAGTAATTCACATAAGTGCAATTACAGTTGTAAGCTCTGTTATTTAGTTTAAATAATTTCTGCTAAGAAGTTATTGTGCCTAGCTATTTTGAATTAGCCACATTTCCATTTAAAATAAATATTTCAGATTTAATTTTTAACTTCTAAATTATGGAAATTTCTGTTTGTTCCCATATTCATTGGACGTTTATTTAAAATCTTTTTCTTGAACACTACTTAGAAAGTTAGTCCTAAAAGTTGTAATTATAGCACCAGTCAGCAATGTTGACAGTTAAAATGTTATTCTATTTTTAATTAAAAGTACTATCATAAAGAAATATTTAATAGTATTTTAAATACAACTTAAACATTTTATAATCAGGCAATCATAATATGTGAATTTATTACATATCACTATATAGAGAGTACTAAAGAAATCTAAAAATGATGAATAGTGAACATTTGATAATTGGGTTAATTTGGAGGCAAGTTGCCAAATGTGAGTCAAATTTCCATCATTGTGACCAAAATATCCAAATTCCTACATGGTGGAGGAAAGCTGTTCCACTGGCAGTAGCCAGGAAGCAGAGTGTAAGGGGGAAGGGTTGCAGGGAAGGTGAACCCTTCTAGGACATGCCCTACCTTCCTACAGTTGCCATTGATTTAGTCCATAAAATTAGGACGGACTGATAAAGCTCCAATCATTTCACACCCAAACATATCTGCATTAACAGAGGAGGTTTGGGGGGACAACTCATTGAAATTATAATATTCCAATTCCAACTTTTGGTCCCCAAACCTCATGTCCCTCTCCCAATGCAAAATGCATATAATTCATCTTCCAGGGTCTTCAAAGTCTTAACAGTTCCAGTATTGCCCCAAAGTTCACATCCAAAATCTTCTGAGTTAAGGGAAACTTTTGACTGTAGGCCTCTATACATATCAAAGGCAAGTTCCATGTATCCAGTACACAGTGGCACAGAATAAATATTCCCACCTCAAAAGAAAGGAATGGCAAAAGAAGAGATGGTACCAAAATAAGACCCAAATCCAGCTGGGAAAGAGGACAAGTAACTCCATGTACACCATGTAGAACACATGGTGGTAACATGTGCTCTCAAAGAGCTTTGGTAGTCCTACACAGCTTTAC
>CM053408.1:11824285-11869620 GCA_028644305.1 Xerus rutilus | reverse complement strand
GAACAGCAGTAGGATTGGATGGGGATGGGTGAAGTCACTGGGTGGTCAGTGGGCCTTTAGACTGATAGGTCTGGCTACCATGGGCCCAGTTGACCTTTAGGTTATTGATAGGTCTGGCTACAGTGAGCTCATTGCCTGGCCTTCTGATTAGCTGACTCAAGTTGCAGAACCACTTTTTGGCGCCAGGGAGGGGTGCCTTGTGTTGCAACTTCCAGTAACTGGGTGGGGGACCTAGGGCTCTGGACAAGAGGCCTAGAGTCACAAAATGGCTTTAGTCTGGTCTTTTCACACACACACACACACACACATATATATATATAAACACTCATAATTCACTGTATATCAAGCATAACTTATACCATAAGATAAATGTCATTGGAATTTTGGCCAAAGGAAAAATCATTAGCTTATAAGGTAGAATAATTCTAAAATAATTTTAACTTTCTTCAGTTAGATCAATAATTTATTTTGATTCTAGAATAAATATACTTGAAGGACATGTATTTCAATTGAGTTACTTTTTCTAAATTTCCATGCTAGTAAGAAGGCAACCATCTAGGGCAGTATTTTGACTTTTTATAGACTTTCAGACTTGATTTCTTTATCATGTATATATATCAGACATATAAGAAGAACCTAGAAGATTATATAACCATGAAATATGAAACTTCTAAGTAAAGTGATTTTATTTATCAATTTGTAATTTCAGGATTTAAAACCAGTTTTGTATATATTTTTTACAACTGGTTTCTTTTATACCAAAAAACATTTTTAATGATCTGTGTAAAGTCAGTCATGCTACATGGATGGATGAGTGGATGAGTGGATGATCCTCACTCTGGCTGAAATGAAAACTATGGAAAAGTCAAGTGGCAAACAATTTGAAGTACAAAGAAAACAAAGAAGAAACCAGAAATAGTAATCCAACCTACAAAATACCTGTAACATCCTGTTAGAGATGACTTTATACTTCAGAGTTAAATATTCCCAGGATATTGATTTATTGACTCTGAATTTCTCTTTATAGCATAATAAGAGATTGGAACAGCTCTAAGTATGTCAGACGATGAGAAATGTTACTAATGCCTTTTAAGTCAAGGTACTAAAATCTAGCAATGACTAAAATATGAGTAGCACTCCTTTTCTTAATTCCAAGGAAGTATACTACTTAATTTTACTATGGGAAATTTGATTTTAATAAAAGTCCTTCAGTAGTAAAAGTGACAAAATAATGATTTATTTTTAAAATGAGCATTACAAATACACAAGGAAAAGGCACACTCATACATTGCTGCTGGGACTGCAAATTGGTGCAACTAATCTGGAAAGCAGTATGAAGATTCCTTAGAAAACTTGGAATGGAACCACCATTTGACCCAGCTATCCCACTCCTCCATCTATACTCAAAGGACTTAAAAACAGCATAGTACAGTGACACAGACACTTCAATGTTTATAGTAGTTCAATTCACAATAGCTAAATTATGGAAACAACCTAGATGCCCTTCAATAGATGAATGGTTAAAGAAACTGTGGTATATATACACAATGGAATATTACTCAGCATTAAAAGAGAATAAAATCATGGTATTTGAAGGTAAATGGATGGAGTTGGAGAATATCATGCTAAGCGAAATAAGCCAATCCCAAAAAACCAAAGGCTAGATGAATGTTCTCTCTGATAAGTGGATGTTGATCCATAATGGGGGAGAGGGCGTGCGAAGAATGGAGGAACTTTGGTCAAAGGGGAAGGAGTGGGGAAGGGGCACGGGGGCAGTAAAGTTGGTGGAATGAGATGGACAACAATGCCCTAAGTACGTGTATGACTGCACATATGGTGTGCCTCTATTAAAAAAAAATACACAATCCTCTTCGCACTCATTGTGGTAGTCATTGTGACAGTTAATTAGTACAAGATCCTTGTGATGTATTTATTATTATTATTATTATTATTATTAGATTGTTAGACTATGGGAAAAGGCAAAGTTGTGCTAAATTGCCTGCCTAAGGTCAGAATTCTAGTGAGGTACTGATGAAAAAGTCTAGAAAACAAGATATACTTAGCAGCAGAGTAAAGCTTTAGGTCTTTTGGTAAAAATGGAACCAGAGCTACTAAAATAATTTGGTATTCTTTTGAAATAAAAAATGCTAATAAAATACAATCAAGAGTACAGAAGAAAATACTCATGTTTATGTGCATACATATGTATATGCATTTGTGGGTAGAGAAAGAGAAGGAGAGCAAACTGGACAGAGTTGGCTTTAGAGTCTTTGAAATGGAAAAACATTCATCGATCAATTATTTGGTAAAATTGACTAGATACTGAAGAAAGTAGAAAGATAAGTAGATCAATAGATGAATAGGTACACACAGAAAGAGAGAGATGAAGCAGAAAAATGAGAATATTTCTCTTCTTCAATGACAATGAGTTTCAGAAGTATCAAAAATATAAAAACAAAACATATGATAGAAAAAATAGATGGTTTTAAATGCACTTCAAAACCCCATAAAGGATAATGAGAAAGATAATGAAATTTGACTATATAAATATACACATTTATCTGTTTAGGTAAGAGGGAATATGACTTGCCATACAAATTGTTGATGAAAATTAATAAGAAAAAAATAATCAACAAACCAACAGAAATATAATCAAAGGACACAAATGAGTGATATCCAAAAATAGATTGTAAACAAAAATGATGCTAAACATTCCTCATAAAATTAAAATATGAAGGACATAGATATTTACATAACAACTGCAATGTTTATTGCAGGAGAGTGTAAAGAAATTGGGACTACTTCATTTATAACCTGGAATAATTAACTAAATTGAATGAACACATTATTTTATTCTCAAATTCACTAGTAGAAGTTTATTTCACGCATTTTCTATCAATTGCATATCAAAATGGTCATAAATTGAGATTTTTAAAATAGTATTGTTCACAATAGCACACACAAAAATGTAGAAAAAACCAATATCCTTCAATAGAGAATGAGTTAAATTACTAATGAGTAATCTGTATTCATTCTCTACATTATTTTTCTGTAGAATGGGAATGTTAAGTTATATGTTAACTTTCAAACCAGGGAACCATTAATGTAGTACTGAAAAGTTGTACACTCTTGCTTTCAGGAAAATGAAATACATGTTTATATAGGGAAATTTTCTGTATTGATACAAATAACCTTTTGATGGTGATGATCTTTTGGGAATGGAATTATAGTTCATATCTGGGAAAATGGCTCACCTTTTTATATACCATGTTTATATTTTAGTTTATAATATGTGTAAGAATTGTTTCATTAAAAAGTATGAAAATAATGGTAATAATAAGGGGTATTTTAAAGTTACTCTATACTAAAGACTTACTAAGCACTTTGTATTCACACATAATTGAATTCTTAAAATAATTCTGAGGAAAGCACTGTTATTATTGCATCCTGCCTGGTACACAGGAGATGAAATAGAAGAGCAGAGAAGTTAAATCACTAACTACCATTTTCAAAATCAGAAAGCAACTCAATTGAGGAGTCAGGTGTATCTCATTCCTAAGGTAGGGCTCTTTATGGCTTCACTTAAATTTCAGTAATCGATATCTACAGTGGGAAGGTGCAGCTCTTGTGACAAACTCCTGACCTACTTTTCCTTTGATCTCATTTGCATCATATTTTATATGGAAGGAACAAATGATTTTGTATAAATCAAAGACAAACTAGCATCAGGGGAAATTAAAATTGCCTGTAATAGTATAATCTGAGCATTTATCTCTTTTCCAGAGAAACAGAGACCTACCACGTGTAAGGTTCTCTGACATGACCTTGTGGGAAGTGTCCTGATTTGTATGCTTATGTCTTGTCTAATCCCACTGCCAGGAGCTCCATACCTGTTGGTCCTAAAAGGAGTAATCATTTTAAAAATACATTATTTTCATTTTCTCTATAAAAGATAAACATTTTGGCATGTTCATCTATTCTTAAGAGTTCATCTTAGTAGTTGAAGCATCTGTGAAAACATCAGACAGCTGTGAATCTAAATATAGAATCACATTTAGTCTCTGCAACATAAAGGTTGGAAATGTGCTGTTGCTCCACATGAGAAACTATAAATGACAGTGCTATATGTTATAGAATTTGCAATTTTGAAAATCGAGCTTAATGCTAATTTACCTCAGAGAGAGATGCTTTTATGCATTGCCACACATATTCCGTGCTATATTTTCCTAGTGTGAATATGCCCCCATGTGACTCTAAACTCAAAAGGAAAGTTGATAAAGGACATACTTTGTTTTTGTTTGTTTCTTGTCAATTGAATGATATCTAGAGCACAGAATTAGGGCTATTTAAAAGCTAAAATAAGAACAAAGTGTAAAGAAATTCCTGCTAAAACAATCCAGTTAATGAGAACCTTAAGCATTTTTTACATAAATAAAAGGCAATGGAATAAATTTTTCAGCCCCTTTTCTAACCAGAGGACATATCCATTCTCAAATTAATTCATATTCAATGTAATCTAATATGTCAAATTCAGAATTATGATTATATGAAATAAGAATTTATTCCTCCAAATCAAAAAGTATTTATATTTTACATGCCAAGGTAGAAAATGTACTCACACATTTTCAGCAATAGGAAGTGAAATTACTTAAAACTCTTTTAGTCAACTACCAAGAGTCATTAATCAAACACTGTATTTCTAATTATTTAGCTTTCTTGTCATTTCTCTGCATAAGTGATAATGACATCTGGTTTTATATGGTTAATGGGTGTGAAATGATATTGAGTTTCTTTTTCCCTAGGGCTCCTGTGTCCTTTTCCTACCCCTGCTATAGAAATAAATGCATAAAATCAGTAGGTATTTGTGCTACATACATTAATGTAAAATAGTTACAGTGCAATCTTTTAGTGGTTCCTTTACTAGAGAAGTTTCCAGTCTGAAATAATTTTGATGGATTTAATCCATGAGACTACAAAAACAAAGATGTTAAAATGAAATTAAGGGGCATAAAACAATGAAATACTAATATATTTTTTCCATTTGCAGCACAGTGATAGTGCTAGAGGATATAATTCTACAAGTAAACTATTATGAAATCTGGGATGATTCAGATATATCTAAGTATGCCTTCTCATGAAAATAAGAGAAAATAAGGAACAAGGAGGGTAAAAGAAGGAATGTAAAAAAACTGAAATAGTTTTTTATCACTATGTATTTTATATGCCTGAAAACAATGCATTCTTATAATGTTGGTTTTATATTTCCTAATTTAAAAGTAAGAACATTTTGGCATTAAGAGTTTAAGTATCTTGCCCATGAACGCATAAATTAGAAGAGGAGGAGGATTTGACTCAATCCTGTTTTTATCTCACATTTCTTTTATTCCCCAGTGGTATTAACATCTCATCTTTAGAAACCAAAGATTCCAGAAAGAGAGAGAGGAGTAGAGTCAGAACCTGGAGAACACCACTTTCTCTGCACTTCTCTACTCTGTCAAATATGCATGGATTTTAAAATATAATAAAATCATTGCTTTGCCTGATTGGATAGTAATTCTATCCAATTCTATTTTTGATAAAAATTAGCTTTATATTTCCATAAAGTATGGTTGAGGATCATATGCAAAGATCTCAAGAGATGTTTCACTACAAGTGTATCATGGGTCTTGTACCAGAGCAATTAAAATCTTTGATATTTGTGTGGGGTCATAGAGAGACAATAACAGATTTTCAATTTCATGCCTAAAAACAAATACACAAAAACTTAAAAAGTCATCCATCAATAACATGCCACTAAAATTGTTATTAACTCTATATCTGGCAGAAGAGATTATGGCACTGAATTCATAGTGAAAGCTTACAAGCAAAATCATACATACATACTTGAATGTGAATGTGTAAAACTGGTGTGGTTCATGGATGCCTCAAACCATTTTCTAATGGTTTTTTTTATATTTTCTAATTCTTGTTCAACACTAGTTGTGGTAACATTCCCTTGCAACCTGGATAAATATTTGACCATTGCTCATAAAATGTTGGTTCTTTTTATTAAATAGGCAATCTGCTACTCTTTTAAAAATCTTAAGTCAATCAGAAATATAGGGAAAAATATAAGGTGACTCTTCAATCCACATCAAAAGATGAGACTTTGTATCCCACCTGAAAACAAGCCAGTTGAGGGAAAACCTGAGGCCAGGGGAGAAGATCAGGTGGACTTTTTCTTTATTCCTGTGATCTGACTCATCTGGGTTGCTAGCTGAATTGTCAATGCCTTTGTGAGTAGCTTGTGGAAATGGAGAGATTAAAAGCAAAAGCACAGGAGATTCTCCTAGGTGCTGATGGCTTCCCGGTCCGTGGGTATGGCAACGTTTAAAATTGTCACCACTTTCTCTGTACTTCTCTACTCTGACATCACAAGCCTTTGTCCCTGGTTTACTTCTTCAGTGTTCTGCTTGTTGGGACTTCTGTCTGGCTCCAGTTCTGTTTAGATAGTGGTTTCTCTCTTAATGATCCTGTGGCCTGTATCTAGTACTCAGGGAATGGAGATGTCCAATCTTTTCTGTAATAGATATTGGAATATAGGCCCATTCATTTTCTTAGGCAAGAGAAAAATATCTGTGTTCTATGCTTTTAACTGATTTCTCTGAGAGATTTTAAGGAAGCTACCCTTACTAGGCTTAGAATTAGAAGGCAACAGAGTGGAGAACCAAACACCACATCCTGGAAAAAAAACTTTACAAAGTTCCAAGAATTCCTATTTTGTTTCCTATCTTCAGAATTTAAAATTTTGAAGCTGGAAAGTGGCCTAATAACATGAAATAAATTTACTTTTCCTTTATTATTGCCATTTGTAAATTTAGTATATTGGCAACTATTCTACACTGTAGGTAAATAGTGTTGGTAAATGTTGAAGAAATAGCTTCATTTTTACAAACTGACATATATATATATGTATACATATATGTATGATTATGATTATGTGTGTGTACAAACGAATGTCTTCACAGAGAAAAAGAAAAGAGAAAAAAGAAAGAGATGATTTTCAACAATCCTCTGATTATATTATTAAATATGGTAATAATTTTAAATGTGAAAACCATCTTCTCCAATGTTAAATTTTAAATAATTATCATTAAAAGAAAACACAAAAACATTCAAAATAAGTCTTGCATAAATTCAACTCAAAGTGGATCAAGGACCTGGGAATCAGACCAGAGACCCAACGCCTAATAGAAGAAAAAATAGGCCCAAATTTTCATCATGTTGGATTAGGACCATACTTCCTTAACAAGACTCCTATAGCACAAGAAGTAAAATCAAGAATCAACAAATGGGATGGATTCAAACTAAAAAGCTTCTTCTCAGCAAAAGAAATAATCAATGAAGTGAACAGAGAGCTGACATTCTGGGAACAAATCTTTGCCACACACACATCCGATAGAGCACTAATCTCCAGGATATATAAAGAACTCAAAAAACTTATCATCAAAAAAACTAACAACCCAATCAATAAATGGGCCAAAGAGCAGAACACAAACTTAACAGAAGAAGATATACAATCCATCAACAGACATATGAGAAAATGTTCAACATTTCTAGCAATCAGAGAAATGCAAATCAAAATTACCCTAAGATTTCATCTCATGCCAGTCAGATGGCAATTATCAAGAATACAAACAACAATAAGTGTTGGCAAGGTTGTGGAGAAAAAGGCACGCTCATACATTGCTGGTGGAACCGCAAATTGGTACAACCAATCTGGAAAGCAGTATGGAGATTCTTAGAAACCATGGAATGAAACCACCATGTGAGCCTGCTATCCCACTGGACTTCAAAACAGCATACTACAGTGCTGCAGCCACTTCAATGTTTATAGCAGCTCAATTCACAATAGCTAAACTGTGGAACCAACCTAGATGCCCTTCGATAGATGAATGAATAAAGAAGCTGTGGTATATATACACAATGGAATACTACTCAGCAATAAAAGAGAATAAAATTATGGCATTTGCAGGTAAATGAATGGAGTTGGAGAATATCATGCTAAGTGAAGTAAGCCAATCTCAGAAAACCAAATGCCGAATGTACTCATTGATAAGTGGATGCTGATCCATAATGTGGGGAAGGACATGGGAACAATGGAGGAACTCTGTTCACAGGCGTGTAAGGGGGGAGGGGGCATGGGGACAGTAAAGGTGGTGGAATATGATGGTCATCCTAGCCCTAACTTTATGTATGACTGCATGTATGTTGTGATTCTATATCACTTACAACCAAAGAAATTAAATGTTATCCTCTATCTGTGTACAATGAATCAAATTGCACTGTTATCATGTAAACCTATATAGAATAAATAAATTAAATATGAAAAAAAGAAATGAAGCAGGAGCATGAATCAATTATATCTTGTTTTATTCTCCTTTTTTTAGAAGTGCATTTATTGGAGACAGTTTCTATATTATTTAAGTACAGTCGTCAACTAATTCTCAAACACATTCATCAAATATGAAATAAAATTATCCTTAAGCAATATAACATGGTTATCTTGAACATTATGGTGTTTTCTCATCCTTTCCTCCTTCCCATACAAATGTGTTGGTTTAAAATTTTAAATTAAAAATATTATAATTGTTTATATGAAAGTAATTCAATTCTTAAGTATTTGTTTTGTCATATAGCACATGTTCACTGAACTAGAATTCATGATTAATTATCCATGAAGATGATACCTAGCAAAGATATTCAGAATGTCTGTGAATGTGAACAACTTGTTACTTTAGTAAACAAAATAAAAATATAATGCTAATTTGAAAATATACAGAGTATAATCTAAGTCCAAAATTGAAGCAAATTAGAAATTTATAACAAAGAGATAGTAGAAAAATCTACAAACACAAAAATTGAAATATTTATCAAATCTTAAGACAAATTAAGTATAAATACTTTGAAAAGAATGAAGTGAAAAAAGAGCACAACAAAATTTGTGGAATGTAGCCAGTGCAGCAATGAAGACAAATTTATAGCATTTAATCTATGCACTAAAAATAAAAATATTAACAAATAAAAAATTTAGGCTCCAACCATAAGAAAACATTAAAAAGAGAACAAAATAAAATCAGAACAAGCCAATAATAATAATAATAAAGTTAAACCCAAATCAATAGAAATAAAAATTTAAAAACAATTTGAAAATCAAGAAAACAATCATGGTTTGTTGAAAATAACAAAAAACGATGAACTTCTAGTAAAATTAGCAGAAGAAAAAATGACCAATATTTATAAATGAAAGCAAGAATATAACTAAAGACCCCATGGATAGCATGTCCAATAAACATGTCTATGAAATTTGTTAACAGATTGGATAAATAAAATGAAACCCAAAAGCTATCAAATTATTCCTAAATCAAAACAGATTATCAGAATAATCCTATAAATATGTTTGCTTTTTTTGCTTTTAGTTCATAATATCCCAGAAATGAAATATCTAAATTTAGTTATTTTCACTAGAGAATTTTACCAGATAGGTAAGGAAGAAGTAACATTTCTATACAATCTTCCCAAACAACAATAAGGAAAGGAATACTTTAAATTCATGTTAGTGTACAATATTTGCTTGCTACCAAAATCAAAGATGGAATGAAAAAGAAAGAAAGAAAACATCAGATTAACATCCTTCATGAATATAGGCACAAAATTCTCAAAAAGATATTAGCAAATGAAATCCAGCAGCATATATGAAAATGAATAGTAGGTCAAGAGATGTTTCAGAAATGCAATACTGAATTAATGAACAAACCAAGGTTATTCTCCAAGTAAACTTGTTAAATTAGAAAAGCCTCATGTTCTTAAGTGAACCAGAAAACACTATGTACTTGACAAAATTTGTCATTCATTAATTATTTTTTAAAAGCCTAACTCAGAAAAAATAGGAATAAACAGGAAATTCCTCAGCTTAATAAACACATGTATGAAAATCCTAGAGCTAATGTTATAATTAAAGGTGAAAGACTTAATGCTCTAAACTGAAACCAAAAATAAGCATGGTTTTAATGTTTACCACTGTTTTCTACATAGATTTAGAAATCCCACTACTGCAGCATGTCCATTAAAAGAAATTGCCTTTGTATACACAAGGAATAAAACATGAAACTGAAATTAAAAATATATAATACAATTGTTCAAAATTTAAACACCCAGGCATAAATCTAACAAAACATGTACAGAACTTCATACAGATAACTACAAAACAAAGATGAAACAAGTCAAAGAAGAAATATGTAAATGGAAAGACATGCCTTATTCATAATCTGAAGGCTTAAAATGAAGATGACTGTTCACTCTAAATTGTTTGATTAGTGTGGCAAAATTATTTTTGTAGACAACTAAAAATTAATTTTATACAAAGGCAAAGAAACTAGTATACCTAAAACATTTTTAAAAGGAAATTTGCCTCGAACTGCACTGCCCTTAATTCAGGTTCCCAGACTAGGGAGTGAGGGGATGGAAAAAAGACAAACAGACACACAAATAGAGAAAAAGTTGGTCCTGGAGATTCACTAACACTAGCAAGCTCAGCACATTTATTATATAGGTTAAACATCAAAGGGATTTGTTGTGAGAAAGTTTCTTCAAGATAAACAGAAGTGTAGTTGGAGGTGTCAACAGCCCAATAAGAAACACTGCACCCATAATTCTCTGCAGCTGACATTTGAACTCAAGGTTAAGAACTGATAAATTTATGCCTGCCAGAGAATTTCCTTTTGAAAAGGGCATCACCACAACAACTGGGCAGTCTCAAATTGATGCCTTCATCAGAGAGTTCCCAGGAGGGGCATCACCTCTATCTCTGAATAGTTCAAGTAGCATAATTCACTTGCTGATCCTTACAGAAGTTGAATAAAATAGGAGGAATTACACTATTCAACTTCAATATTTACTATATATTGACAGTCATCTGAATATGGCAGTATCAATGAAGAAATAGTCATGCAGATAAGTGGAATAGAACAGATACCCTTGAACTAAAATCATAAAAAATATAATCAACTGAGGTGAGGCAAAAGACTATGGTGGAAGAGTGTGGCAGAAGGAAGCAGCTCACGTAATAATCAGGAATCAGAGAAAGAGGTCTCTACTTGCCTGATAAAAATATATACACCAAAGCCATGCCCTAATTCCCACCCCTCCCAGGCACACCCTACCACTTCAGTTATCACTCAGTTAATCCCTATCAGGGGATTAATTCACTGATTTGGTTAAGACTCTCACAATTCAATCACCACTTCTCAGAACTTGCATTTTCTCACACATGAGTTTTGGGAGATATCTCATATCCAAACCATACCTGGGAATTATAGTTATACATACTTAGTACATTTTGATAGTTATACATAGTATTAGGATTAATTTTGACATAGTAACATAAGCATGGATTATAATTTTGTTCGACTTTAGGTCCCAGTTCTTTCTCTTTTCCTTTGCTCCTCCCTCTCCCCATTTCTCTTCCTCTACTGTACTGGTATGGTCTTCCTTCTATATAGTATTATTTTAAAAATCGGTGCTTTGTAGATATACATAAAGGTGAAATTCAGTGTGATATATTCAGATATGTACAAAGCATAATTTGGTCAATTTCATTCCATAGTTCTTCACTGGTTTTCCTTATTTTTCAATTTTCTTGGAACCCACCACATCTATACATTTTTATTTTATTTTATTTCTTTAACTTGCTTTGCTCTTGAACCTTTACTTTCAGTCTGGCTTATTTCTAGACACCTTTTAGCAGAATGGATGAGTCTTAAATAATTATGGTTGCAAACAGAGTAGAAACACAAGCAGCACATACTTTATGGTTTTATTTTTTATTTTTTGCAAACAAATCTACAGAAACAGAAAGCATACTGTTACTTTTGGTTATAAGTATTTGGTGAGGAGTGGGAAAGAGAGATTTGCAAAACAGATGAAAACCTCTGAGATGGTGGGTATATATCCACTATGTTGACTGAGATGATGTTGTCACACGTTTAGATATAGGTCAAAACTTTTCCAAGTGTGGGCTTTAAATATCAGTAGTTCATTATATTTGGATTATAGCTCAATAAAGCTGTTAAAGTATGGAATGTTGCCTCCCCTTTCTGACCTTTACCTATATCTCTTTAATATATTTGTCAAGGTTTTTGATAAAGACCTAGAAATCTTGCTTAGGAAAAGGAGAAATGTAGAAATGGTGATATGACTTCCATATGAGATTTTTCAGAATAGGAAGAAAACACAAATATCACAAAGTGGCATTATCCATCTTGATGTATTTATCTATATTTTATCTATCCCCACTGATGATCATTTATATCTTTCTTGTATATGTAAAAATTTATATTTTCTTTTATCCTACATTTTTCCAAATTATTTTCTCATTTCTTCTGTTGGGGGCGGGGGGGGGGGGAGAACCTCCAAAAATGAACTTCTCTTCTTCCTATCTGCAATTGGTCAATCAATGTATAAAAATTTCATCTGCCTTTTCTGTTTTGTTACAATGGAGGAAGCCTGTTACCATTCAATCCCCCTACATGTGCTATAGATGACACTATTCCACGTTCTCAAGAAGGCTACCCCATTGATCTTTTATTATTCAGTGATCTCATTTTTTCAGCATTAGCATGCTACTATATCCTAGCTACCCATTTAAAAAATGCCAAAATAAGTCCTTGACCTCATATTCTGATATTGTTAGAGAATTGCCCTTCAAAACTGGGTTATTTATACTTTCATCTAAGTATTCAATACTAATTTAATCTCCCTCTAACCAATATCTGGCTTTTGTCCTCCCTCTACAACTTACTTATTGGTACAAGGCTACCAACTTTGATTTTGTCGTTTTCAACACACACAACATATATTTAACGTAGGTCTCTCACCTTCTTTCAACACTTTTTTGGAAATCTTGCCTTCTATATCATCAACTTGAGTTTAATTCTCACTTCTCTGTTCTTATAATTTCAATTTCATTCCTGGATCTTTCTTCTCTATCTATAGTCTTAATTTTGAAATTCCTTAGAGCTTCCTTCTTGCCCTCTCCTCTCTACTTTCTCATTCTTGAGGAGATGTCAATGATTCGTGGAAATTCATCTTCTAATAGTATTTTGGTTGCTTCTGAACATGAAGTTCTTGCCTAGATCTAACCTAACATAAATTCCTAGACTAGATTTTTCATTAGAGAGCCCTGCTTCCTGATTTTATTCCTCTGTATGGCATGTTTACCTGAAAGCATCAATCACAGTAGAATCCAAAATGGAAATCTTGAATTCTCCCAAATTCCAAGTGTGCATTCTTCCCCTTAATTTTACCTCTTATTAAATGGGCTTATTCTATTCAGTGTAGCCACTGATTTATTCCCTTTCTTCCATTTCCCATATCAAACCTATGCCTGAATGCAAGGCCTATTATTTCCCAAAATGTATCCGCTCATTTTCTCTGTCATCATTACACCTGTGCTACTCCTGTCTTCTTACTGGACTACTGCGACAGGCTCCTTGTTGTTTTCATGTGATAGCTCTTGTTTTCCTCTACCTTGAACTATGTCTAGCAGTTACACAGTTCTATATGCACATTTTTCCATAGCACTTGGAATGGATTTTCCATAGCACTTGGAATGGATTTCAATTGAACCACTCTGGCATTAAGTCCCTAAGTGATCCAATTCCTCCCTGTTTTCTCTGAATTATTTAGCAGCCTTTTCCTGTAGGTAAACAAGAGCCCTACCTGCAGTCCTCGAATGTCTAAAACTGTCAAGTTCTTTCCATTTGTGGATTTGGTGTGTGTTTCCTCCTGGGTGAATGTTCTACCCTCCATTTTTTTTCCAGGCATATGTTATTGCATAAGTGATACCCTAAAATGTAGTGGCTTAAAATGTGATCTTTTTAAAAGTGACAATTGTGTGGATCAGGAATTCAGGCAGTATTCAGCCAGCTAGCTCCTCTCCTCCACATTACATGGTATAAAGTTGCTCAAATGGCATACAATTTGTAACTAGCCTAGTCTAGAGGTTTATACCTTAAGTGAGGAAATGGTTGCCCCAGTTCACCTATGCTCCTTTGTGATGTAATTCCTGGGCTTTGACACTAGTAATGTGTCTGGCCATGGCCACTTACGGCTCTAAGAGTGTTCCTAGAGATCAAATATAAAAGGTATTCTTTCAAAGTTAGTATCCAGAAACCAGTAAATTCAGTTCTAACAAATTTTATTGGTCAAGGTGGGCACAGAGTTCCCCAGATTCAAGACATGGAAATATAAAATTAGCTTCTTGATATATGGATTTCCTGGTCTTTTTTTTACTTTATGTCTCAGAAAGCAATTAACTAATAAAAAACCAGAAAAATTGTCTACTTGTTTCCCTCTGCCTCTCCAGTGCAAAATATAGTACTGGTAATGTAGTGAGTATTAAGTATATGTTGATAGAATAAATACATTTCTCATAAATAAATATAAATGGCTATTTTATAAAAATGTTTTACATAAATGCAGAGTACTGAGTGCAAATTTTTTAAAAAATTACTGTGAAAAATTTGGGGAATCTAGTTGGTAATAAATTAAAACTGAGCAGGATGTGTTAGAAGAAATGGGGTTATGCAGAGGGGTGCTGTTCGAAGCCTGCTGGTTGGGTCATACTGAAATGTGGGTCTAGCTCTGAGTCATATTTTTAGAGGGATGGAGAATAACATGAGAATACGAAAGTGTGACATATGAAACACTGGAGGGAACTTGGATTGTCTGGCTTCTAAAAGCCTCAGGGACAAATATAATTGATATCTTCAAGTGTGGAGCAGCTGTCATACTTAAGATCTTCTGTTTTCCTCAAGAACTCTGATTAATAACATGTCAAAGATGAATTTTACAATTAAAATGATACTTAGACAACCTAGAATGATTACTATAAGGAAAGAGAAAAGATTTAAAATGTTTCTGCCAGTATTTCTTCAGGCTGTTAGAGTGGTTTTTCTCATACATGTAGGATTACACTTGTAGATTTCTTATCACCTTTGGCGTAATAATTATATTTACTTTTAATCATAAAAACTGGGTCAATTAAATTTTCCTCCTTCTGTCATATTAATTATCTACTTCTGTGTTAACTATGTTTGAAACACCTACTGCGATGTAAAGTCTCAGAAGCACAGTGGAGGGGACAATCACAATGGCCTGTTGTAGAGACTTTTCCTTGTCAGTGAACACCTGAGTGAATGAGAATATAATTCTGCACATTGATTAAAAGTTGGAATAATAAATCTCACTTTCTCTAACTTATTTCCCAAATTCACTGTGTTCATATGCTGAACAAAATTCATCTCTAGGAACTATTTGCAAATTTATTACAATATATATTTTTGTTGAAGTGTTTTGACATATTTTTTAGGTTATGACAATGTTTACTTGGATAATTTATTAGTATTTTAAGGATTTGATATTTATAACAATTTTTAAATCTTAAGCTGTTTTTACAAGTATATCTCTGGTTTGTCATCCTTTTGGTATTTTTCAAATTATGTCAACAAATTTTCATGAAAAAATTAATATTATATCTCAGGTGGCTAGCTCTATTGATTCCAAACTTTTTTCTTGATTTATCTTTTTTTCATATTTGTTATTAAAGCAAATTTAGCACATTATGAAGCCTTCTAATTTTCTCTTGCAGAATAATTAATTTTTTCCCCAAAGCTTATACCTCAGCTTAATGTGGTATGAGTTTGAAATTACCTGTTGTAAATGTCTTTGTGTCTGTGATTGTCAAGAGAGAGAGAGAGAGAGAGATGAACAAAACTGAAGAGTTTGTTCTTCTAGTTACTGTTGTTTTTCTAAGGTGTGGCAATAGGAATTAATTGGGATTTAAAAATGAAAACTTTGTCAATGTTAACTTCTAACAGAGTTAGATTTTATTCAAAATAAAAACTCACCTGAAAGAAGTCAGATTAAGAAAGTCAAGATCAATTATTTTTTCTCATATGTGAGAGCTAGAGCAAAGAGAGAAAGAGAAAGAGAGGGAGGGAGGGAGGAAGAAGAAGAAGTAGGGGCATCTCATGAAAGTAGATAGGAGGTATTGGTTGGAGGAAGGGGATGTAGAAAGACAGAGGGGGCAGTGTGTGGGGAAAAAGAAATATACCAATCTATGCTATGTCTATGTACAATTATACCATGAAAGAATCTATTTCTATATATAATTATACTGCATTAATTAAAATAATAAGAATAACAGCAGAAGGGAGATCCGTAGAGGAAGCTTATCAGGGGAAGGGCGGGAAATGTAAGGTTCTAGGAAATGAGATAGATCAAGTTATGTTATGTGCACATAGGAATATGGTAAAATGAATCTCCACTCCTATGTATAATTATAATGTACCAATAAAAATTTAAAAATAAAAAACAACAAACCAAACCTTATAAAATTTATTAAGAAGCTTTTTAAGTATACTTTTTGGAAAGAATCCGAGTACTGCAGGACTAAATGATAGCGATCTGCTGGCTCATACTGTCCTGTGAAATTTGCAAGTCGCTTCCCTGTATGCATATAGCAGCCAGGACAGCCAGCTCCTAGGGTGTCCACTCTGAGCCAGCCTGAGCCTCTAACATAGGTGCAGACTGTTACAGCACCACTACAGTGTTCTCTTCAGAATTTTTTGTGAAGATGTCAAAATGATTTGTTTTTTGGAATGACAGAACTCATATTTGATAATGAAAATAGTCCATTTTTAAAGCATATATAGTGAAAACAAAGTGTATAAAAATATAAATGATATTAGAATGTGATGCAAAAGGATTTAACTGTTCACATTTTCCTCACTTAAGAAGATCCATAATGACTAAAATTGTCAACGTTATCTCTTATGATGCACTTTTATTTTGAGTCTGAATGTATCACATCATCTTGTCCTATGCTATATGGATTCAATTTTTTCTTACCTGTTGATATTCTTTTTTTAAAATATTTTTTAGTTTAGATGGACACAATATCTTTATTTTGTTTATTTATTTATATGTGGTGCTGAGCATCAAACCCAGTGCCTCACATGTGTGAGGCAAGCACTCTGCCACTGAGCCACAACTCCAGCCCCTGTTGATATTCTTGCTAGTTTTAATTTTCATTTCTGTCTTTGCTGGACGTCAGCCTTTATACATGAAAAGCCAACAATTAGTTGATTTACAGAAAATTTTTGTTCCTCTCCAATGATCATATATTATTTGAATGTCAGAAAAATCAAATAACCTAAACATAAGCAGTTTAAACTTTATTTAGTATTAAATGGCTTCAGCCTTTCCACCTTGACAACATCCTCCATGAGATTATTGAAGTGCCAGAGTCTTTCTGGTTGGGATTGACATTAATCCCCAACTTGTTCTTACTCAGTGAGATAAGAGCATTTTCTAGCAAACATATATATCATAAAAATTTACCTTTAAATAGGATTCATCTTTTAAAAATCCACTTGAGTCCAATTATTACACCTAAAAATGAAATTCTTAATAATATCTAGTGTGCCTTCAAGTTTTGTGAGTCTCCATTTGCCTCATAAATATTTTAATATTTGTTCTTCCATATCAGGAACCAAAAAGGAATTCACATACTTCATTTACTACATCTGTCTCAGTCTATTTCAATATAAAACCTCATCTTTTCTTTGCTTTGTAAATATGAAATAATTCTTCTTTTGGGTATCTTACATAGTTTTCCACACTGGGTTTAGTTAATTGATATCATTTGATATAGTTCTTTATCTCTGTGTTTCCATATAAATTAAATAGGTCAAAAGACTTGATCACATTCGATTTTGCTTTGTTTTTTTCTGAGTATCTTATGAGGCACAATATGTCTGGTCATCGTTGACATTTTAATCTCATCTTTATTTAATATTTTAGCAGTCATTGAAGATCACTGTCAATGCCCATTATTTCATTAGGGGATACAAACGGTGATGTTTCAAAATTATAATTTGCTGGACATATTATTGTGTGCTTTTTTACAAAAGATATTTACTCATTTACTATTTCAGAACACTGAAACGCATTTCTATACCAAAAGAACAATGAATTCTTCATTCTTTACTATTATTTGTAAGTTTTCAGAATAATAAATTTTTGACATAGCAACCATAAGATGTGATTAATGATACATTTCAGAGTGTTATAAAGTTGTGTACTTTGAATATGTTTGGGTAGCTCATTTCAGTCACTATACATTTTGATGTTTAAATTATGTTCTTGTTAATTGATGGAAACTCCTTTATGTGGTCTCCTGTAACCATCCAACAGGAACATAATAGTCACATGTAATTGCTTTGTGCTGCTTGTAATTTTTTTAAAAGAGTTCTAGACTAATAATGTTCTTAACACAGAGTATAACCTATTTTTTTTTCTGAGAAACCTTGGCTTATTGTACCAAGAAGTGGTATTTAAAAACCACACTCTAGGTTCTTTGTATCTGGGTTGGCCATTGCTTTTAGATATTTCCAGTTTACCAAAAAGAAAATAAATATTTAATTTCAGAAGAGAAAATTAGCACACTAACAATTCATAGTCTAGCTAAATTAAAATCTAAGAGAAAACAGGGCTTCTTTCTGTTCTTTTGCATTTTGTCTTTGTTCATACTCTGAAAATCTTATTTCCTGAAGATACCAATAATATAATTATTTTCTATCAGTCACCTCTCTGGGATTTATCTACAGATGTATTCAAAATAATAGTACAAGAATTAATGTGAATATGGTCATTAAATAGTGCTTGATATTTCTTTTTAGTTCTCTTTAACCTCGACAGATTTATCTCAGTAAAGATGTTCAGGAAGGTTACTGTTTTAAAGTCATTCAACACATTGTGTGGTTAAGCTATCAAATTGATATATAATTGAGTTTGCCTTTATTAAGTTTTCATTCTTAGAGATAGTTTTATTAGTTTAGATTTAATTTTTTTATAATTACGAAAGTTGATCAGATGACTATGTTCTAATCTGTAAATGAAGATACTTTCAGAGACGTGTACTTTCCAAACCTTTCCCCCATCTCCTTTTTCTTCTCTGTAGATCACTTTCATTAATATTTTTGTTTCTACTTCCATTTGTAAAATACAAGCATCAATTACATGTGTATATATGGGTATATATTTATTTCCTTCTTTCTATATGTTTTGCCCTCTTTTGGAACCAATAGGCAGCATAGTAATTACACTGGACTGCTCCTTTAAAATAATTTTTAATGTTCATCCATAGCCATGCATAAATATCTTCCTCATTCTCTTTGGAGATATACAATCATCCATTCTATGTATCTTCCATAGTTTATTCAAACAGATGCCTGTAGATGGACATTTTATTATTTCCAGATTTTGGCAAAACAAAAATATTTTTGTACATAAGCCATTTCAAAATTTTTCTAGGATAACTGGAAGAAATTTCTAGAGGGATCATGTGGATATTGTAGATCATGTAGATATTACATAACTCCTTTTCATAAATGTTATGCAATGATATCAGTATACCCAGAATGTACAGTTTTTCCATGACCTCAGCAAGAGAATATATTGTTGACATTTTTTTATATTCTTTCTCAACAGGACTTTGATTCTCATGATATCTAGAGGAGAAAATAAACCCTTCCATTGGAAAGGGTATGCATCCGGACACTTTTCCCATCATTGTTTTAAGTATCCCTGTTACCTTGAGGTGGCAAGTAGGTATATGACTTTTGACATTAATACGGACTTTTGAAAGGAGGCTCTCCTAAATATTGAAGAAATCTTTTAGGAATAGAATCATACTATGTGGTCTGTTTAATTCAGTATGAAGTCCATATCAGTACTATTTCCTAAGGTCTCTAATATTTTAGCCAAACTCCTTAGTTACATGTATTTAAAGGGGGCTTCTGGGAATAGCTTTCTCTCATCAGTGAGCATTGATGAGGTCCCACAGAACTGCAGTAGAGTGTTTTAGAATTTTACCTTGGAGCACTCTTGGTTTCCTCATCACCACAAGGAATACATGCTATGCTTTACTCATCTGTGTCATGACCGATTTCTTTAGGAAGCGTATCAGAACAACAAAGTCACTGGAGGGTTAAAGAGTGTAGATGACAGCAGTTAACCACCACAATGCACCTGTCAGATGTCCAGCTGGCTTGCATATAACTGAACATAAGGCTGATTGGCTTCCTGCCCAGAGATTCTAGTCTATCCTGAAGGGTGCCATATTGACAATTATGGATATGCAAAATTGTTCACACATTTAAGGTTAAGAGCAACTTATTTTGAGCTCATATTTTTATGCGAATCATTTGATGCCATATGGGGTCATTTTGAAGCCTAGTCCCTAGAGGCAAGAATTGTTGCAGCAACCATCTTGTTCTAAATTATAGTTGCTGTTCAAATAGTTTGAAAATTAATTATCCTTTCAGATTTTGACCAGGGATTTAAATGATTACTGAGGAAAATTGGGATATAATATAAATTAGTATCTCAATAATAAAGAATAAATGCACTGATCAGAATTGGGTACGACAGTGTTGGATAATTTCTGATGAAAATAACAGTGTCATTTTGATAATTTGTTGTAAAGTAGTATAACCCATGGAACTAAATAAATAAAACTATCCTACTGTAAACCCTGTGAAGGGATTCCCAATAAGATCTTTAACCATTTTCTGGATCTCAAAACAAAGATAAACTAGAATGATGTGCTGTGATAATCTGCAGTTTTGTTTTTTTTTTAACCATCTCTCTGGATAGGTTCTTTATTCTTTGTACCTGGTATAAAAAGATCCAGGTCTTATTTATTAGAAAACCATATAGTTGGTTCCTTTTTCTTTTTTTTTTTTTGTAACAGAAAAAAATTTTCTCTATATTATCCTTTGTGTCAGAAACATTCTTGGCACATTCTCAGAGCAGAGATATTGAGTGCATAAATTCTTTTTTGACAGGCATACCAGCTTTTTCTTGACATCTTTGCATTCTATTTCTGTGAATAAAGGCCATATTTATTCTTTATCTATATAAGCACATGCATTTTCAACCACTGTCCAGGTAAAATGTTTGTTGATTAAATGTTGAACCTACCTCTTCCACATGAGTTTCTACTTGGTATAATATTATATGAATAATGATATCGCATAAGTGAATTTGAATAAAATTACAAAACATCTTTTTGTTTCCTTTTAAAATATCTTGTCATTATTTAAAGAGACTGTGTTACTTTCCTACTGATAACAGTAAACCCATGGTATCTAAGACGACTCATTCTTTTAGTTTAATTTGCATGTCTTTACTTATAAGATCATAGCATAAAAGATTACTTCAGAGTCACAGGCACTTTGGATGTATTAGAATTCATATGAATCTTTATTAGTTGATGCTCTAAGTTGCCAAAATTTGCTTTCCCACAGATTTCACATGTTATATTTACACTCTGTTCTTTTGTTGCTTAATTGTGAGGATCCCACCTGTCACTGATTTCAAATAAATTCATGATTGTTCACTACATTTGAAAAATATCCATCTCTAGGAAGCCCTTTCACAAAGGTCAAGGGAACTAGAAAGTAAAGATAATTTAAAGCAATTTGAAAATGTAAAAGAGGCTATTATCATGACTATATCTTTAAACTTATCTAAATATATTCCCGTTAAACATGGATAACCACATTTAAGTAAATTAATCTTAATTTTAGCTTGAATATAGGACATTAAGTAGGTGAATTTATCTACTCACTTCTCTTTGACAAGTAACTTGTCACTACCTAAAATATGATTTATATGACTTTTTTCACAAATTCAATATTTGTCTTTTGAAGTTTTTTAAAAAATATATATTTTTTTAAAATTCCATTTCTCCAAAACCAAACTTCCTATTTAATAGCTCTCATTATAATTTTCTTTTCATTTTATTTCTTGTCAACTTTTGAGTCCTTTAAGCCAAATTTGCTAATTTTGTATTGCTCATAAGAATTCTTAAAGTATATAATAAATATATAATATATCTTGAACAAAATTCCTTTTTCTGTATTTTATATCCCATATGTTTATAGCTAGCTATGAATAGATTTCATATATTGATTAGCTATAATCTTTCATAACATACTTTTGACACAGATAGGACTTAATTTTGTATGTAACTCTGGTAAAATATCAAGAACAGTTATGTAAAACAGAACATGTGAAGATATTCTTACATTATCCTTTTCTTTGGACTAAGATATGTGTATATTAAATTCATGAAAAAATACCCCTGGAGTAAAGAGGAGGCATCCTTCCAAATTCTGTACCTCTACTTGAATCCACATCCTTATCAAAATTGTAGGAGTTTGTGTTTCTTCACTCTTCTTTGGCCAGTGGCTTGATGATGGAATGGAGTGAGATTTGGTGGTGTCAAGCTCCTCGTCTTGTGTGTTTCTTCTGTATAACTGGGTCTGTTCTATTGCATTGAGAACAACCTGGGCTGACTACACGATTGGTCCACTTTGTATCCACTTATAATTACTAAGGCTTTGACTTTGGTTTTTCTTGTTCTTATTACACGCCATTTTACCCAGAAGCTGATAAACTAATTGAATATCAGAATGGATTCTCTTTTTTAAAATATTTTAGTTGTCAATAGACTTTTTATTTTATTTATTTATATGTAGTGCTGAGAATCGAACCCAGTGCCTCACACATCCTAGGCAAGTGCTCTACCACTGAGCCACAACTCCAGCCCAGAATGGATTCTTAAAGAACTGTTAAGACTAGAGTCAGAGAGGAAATCCTGCAGACTTTCAAGACTTCTTGAGCCAATGATTGTCATATGGTATTGTGTTATGTTAGGTAGAATGCTTGTGCAAATTCACCCATTTGGTGAATTTTGGCTTTTCATTTTGAGGTTTGATCTTCTGGACTAGAGGCCCATGTTTCTGTGGAGAATCAATCTTACTAAGGAGCAAAATATATATTCCACTGAAACAAAAACTAAAGCTGTCATCCAACCATCTATATTTCTCATTTCACTTAACCAGTATGTCATTGTAAAGTATTAATCCTGATTTTCAGGAAGAAATATTTGTAATTATTCAATAGAGTCAGTGAAATTCATCTGAGACTTGAGAGATTAATTCTGATATCACTTATTGCTTCCATAATTATACTGAGGCTGGGCAATTGTTTTAACCAGGCCTAGAAATGATATGACAATCAGAGTTGCAGAGTCCTCTAGGAATGCCAATTTGGAATACTTCACATGATAAGCAATACAATTCAGCAAATGTTCTGGTAAAGGGCAAAGAGCATCAAGAGTGCTTGACACAGGAGCAAAATAATGAATACTAAGTATTGTTTCAGGATTGACTACTGCAACAAGACGTACCTTGGCATACTAAGTCTTGTAAGTCTCTGCTTTAGGTAAAGTGATAGCTCACCATCTTTAAGAAGCAGTCAAAGGTTGAAATGGATTGAATCTGGTGCATGAGGGGTCTGAGGTGGGAAACATCTACCACAAATCCAGTCAGTGTCCCAGCCTGATCTGGTCATTCCCACTTCTGTGCATGTAGCCCAGACTTTCAAATTCCACAAACTGCAGCTATATACCTGTGCTTCTGCTTTCAGATCTGTTCTGCCCATGTGTACATCAGGCCCAAAGTGTCAGCAGTTAAAAATCCTTTTGGGAGGGACTCTCAGCCGAGAATGGACTGTGCAAAACTACCCAAGATCCTTTGCCACTATGTGGAATAGCAATGAGCCATATATATCACACTGGCTTCCAGAACTAGCCAGCAGGATTAATTTCACGTCTCCCACAATGCTATCTTATTACCTTTAAGTAATAGTAACTTTATGTTTAATTAACTATCTTCCATCACTTCTTACTCACCCCTTATTGTTCTCAGTTTTCACCTCTCCGATACACCATTGTGCTAAAAACCTTTTTCTTCCAGTGCCAAACTAAGACACAATCTGAAATATACCTTTAACAATCTCTCCCAAGAAAACATATATTTACATGTTGTAATCTGAAATCAGTACATTGTATGTCATTTTAATGTGTGTGTGTGTGTGTGTGTGTGTGTGTGTGTGAGATTTCACAAATCTGCCCTTAAAGAACTATAAGATTGTTTATTGGTCAGATATAGAAACTAACTTCAAACTGTGTACCTAATTACATAATGCAATGTAATAACTGAAGAGCTAGATTTAGAATGTTTATCTTATTCTTGATTCATATTCTGTCAATTATATAATGTTTTTCTTTTTGCCAATTCATCTGCTAATAAAAATGCTTGAGCCTGGCGCGGTGGCTCACGCCTGTAATCCCAGCACTTAGGGAGGCTGAGACAGGAGAATCACGAGTTCAAAGCCAGCCTCAGCAATGGCGAGGCGCTAAGCAACTCAGTGAGACCCTGTCTCTACATAAAACACAAAATAGGGCTGGGGATGTGGCTCAGTGGTCGAGTGCCCCGAGTTCAGTCCCCAGTACCAAAAAAAAAAAAAAAAAAAAAACAATGCTTGAGCCTTACCCCAGCATGTTCGCAGTGAACTCCTAAGTGACAATGTGTCATATATATTATAAATATTTTCAATCATGCAAAAGCTGTTCTGAGGAAAGAGATTTTATTTGTATTTTTTGAAATGAAGTAATTCCTGTGTTTAAATTAGATGTAGAATGGAGTTTTCATATGAACTTAGTATATAAAAGAATACTAAGAAATTCTTACAAAAGAAAATATGTAAGGTCTTTAAGGTCTTCAAAGTGGTGTCTTGAACAGAATTTCCAATAGAAGCAAAAACATGGCAATTACAGTATTCATACCTCACATTTACAAAGAGCCGTGTAAACGAGAAAGCACTTCCACCCAGTCTTTAGAGTTTCACAGTGTCTACTGAAGTGGGCATTGTCGTGGTCATCTTCTATAATGAGGAATTCACACTGAACTGTCAAGTGGATTACACACTAGTAAATAGATTTAGTAAGTTTTAAAAACAAAACCACTAATTAACTTATAATTAAAACAAAATATGTTTTATAAAACAGCACTTTGTGTAAAGGTAACCACAGAAACTTATATTTAACTATACCTCTCTACCCATTTTTTCCCTGTTTCAGTCAGCTTTTTTTGTTGACTGAAGGACCAGACCAGAACAACTGTAGAGGAAGAAAGTGTATTTGGAGGCTCACGATTTAAGAGATCTCAATCCACAGACAATAGGCTCCATTCCTTGAGGCTTAAGGTGAGGCTGAACATCATGACAGAAGACTGAATCATATGATGATTATGAAGAAGAGAGAGAAACTATTTAGAAGACTTATTTAGTAAGATCTTATTAGTTGTATTTTAAATAAAATACACAATTCTCTTTATTCTTATCTGTATTCTTGTTGTTGTTAATTTGTTCTTAGTGTTTAACTCGTCTGCTTTAATAATTCAACATTATTACATTAGTTTTGTCCATAATAGAAAAAAAATCATTCAAATATTATATTCACTAATGTTTTAGTTTCATTTGGGGACAGCAAGTATCTGCTTTACTTCTACCAGTAGTCTATTGCTACCTAGTATTTCATCTACTCCTAGTTAGGTCATCCTATGGCTATTTAGGTTAAATGGGATATTTATTATATCCATTTTTTTGGCCTGTATCATGGTGTCATATTTTAGAACAGTTTATTCTATTTCCTAGTCTATATCTTCTTCACAAAACCATGCATGCACACACACACATACACACACACACTATAAAATTAAGGCAAATCAAAGCAAAATATTAGATCTCCCTACAAGTTTTAACTAGTTAATCCAGACCTAAAAATCAATTCCTTGGTAACATGTTAGCTTATTCGTCTCATCATATTTTATTCCATAGTAAGTACACAAATATATTTTCTCTCCAGTTCATGTATTATATCATTCTTTCTATACTTATCTTCTCTTTCTTTACAATTTTCCCCAACTGACTTGAAAATCTTTGTACAGAGCTTGGTGGAATGACATGTATTGAGTCTTTATGTTAGTATTTTATGTATACTATCAAGAAAAAACTCAATGTTCCCTTGACAGAAGTTATTTGCACAAGTTAACTACTGATAAAGCTTAGATTAAGTAATATTGTTTTTCAAAAGTACAACGTGGCAAAACAGCACTTAGCCTTTTGCATTTAGTTTACATGAGTATTTCTTACCACTCATCATGGTAGCTGGTTCTCGTTTATTGCAGCACCTCTATATGTATTTGTTCATTGAATAAGTATAACTTCCATCTTTTCTCCTTTATTGGTTTACTCATTTATTTATTTTGAATTCATTTCTGGTCCCAAGTATTGTAAAGTTCTTTACTCAAAAGTGTTTAGAATATATGGCACAGAAATTATCATTCTTGCTAAATGTTTATCCATCACAATGTATTTTAGGAAAAAAAACCCTATTTTTAAAAGAAACTAATTAATGGTTGTTATTAAAAGTCTAACAGGCACCTATATAGAAACCCAGAGATATGATTCATTTTAAATAGGAATTGGGGAGGGAAGCATCCTATTTCCAAAGGACTTGTTGGAATTACTGAGAACTTTCAAAATGCAACACTCTTCAAAATATTCCAACTGGGTTCTGAGAAATTAAATTAGTGATAGTCATAAAACAAAATATTCTATTTTAACTTATAAAGGGTGGGTTTACAGATACAGATTATATATTATAACCAATAATGGGATTCTTAGTAGCAAATATCAGAATTAATAGTTATTGAGCCAGTGTTAACAGCCCCTGGAGGAGCAGCAGAGAATGGATTAACTCTACAGACTTTCCTGCTATCAAGAGGAAGAAGGACAGAGATAAGCAAAGCATGCTGAGTTAATTATTTCCACATTTGCCAATCACATAAATTACCCCATCTCCCACGGGCAGAGTGAGTAAAGAGAATCTAGGAGTTAAGGTAATTTAAGTCCCTTCTCACAGAATAAAACATTGCACAGAGAAAAGTCTTTCTCTAACACTTTATACATTTAATTAATATTTATAATCATTGGCTAAAAGAAAAACATATGGAAACAAGTTCCTTATGGATTGAAGTGTGATGATCATTAACTATATTTTACTGCAACAAAAATTGTAGTTCCAAAGGTTCAAAAATTCATCTGGGATCCATACATAAAAGGTAGAATTTGAAAGAACTATTTTATTTTTCCTAAATTTGCTTCCACATTAATGTCAAATCATCACACTAGTTGAAAGATAAGGAAACTATCTTCAGTGCATCTGCAAAGCAATTTCAGACAATTTGTCTGATGTTTGAGGTAGTAAGTTCTGAAAACAGAAATTGTTGAAAGCTATCTGACCTGAATTTATTCCACAAAATTTTATTCTGATCTGAAAGTGTGCCTGTGATTTATTCGGTGTCACTGCTGTATCTACACTAATGCACCATTATGCATAGCTGAAGTTTCAAATGTATAACCATCAATCTTCTGAAAGCCGGAACTTTATGATTACGTCAGACGCTGTATGGCATAATCTATTTAGTTAGTCAATGTTACTTCTATAATTTTTGATGAATCTGGAATAATTACTTCAATATTTACCCTTTTCTGTTTAAAAATTTGCTACAACAAAGAGATCATGCAAGCAGAACGTGTGCGGGGGGTTGAAGATAACAAATGATACATCAAGCACAGCCTAATGTAGCTTTACTGGAGTAGAAACAGTGGTAATAAATCACCTGCCAATGTTGATAATAAAATACTGTGTTGGCCTCCATCAGCCACAAGAGAAAGGTTAAATGTTATTTCTCACTATAACCATGTGGTCTTCATAGCTGACACCTCCAATATTAAATCTCATCATTATTTTCTCTAGAAAATATTTGATCTTTATTCCTAATGGTGAAATTTTTATAAACAAAATAGTTTGTAAATATATAATATCATTGAAATAACTTAATTCATTTTATGGTGATTTACCCTCTGAAAATATTTTTACTCCTTAATATAAAACTACTTTTATGTAATAGGTAGCTCTGGAAGGTTGAAATTGATTTCTTTCAACTGTAAGTACTCTATTAATCATTAAATTTATGTAAGGCTTGTGTTGATATAAGTTGCAAATTTAAATATTATGCATAACTAAACTCAGTGATTTGTTTTCTAGTTTATTCATGAGATACCTTTGTCCAAATTGTATGCCAAATGACTCTTATTTCAAGCATCAACCTCATCTCTTGACTCATCTAGATAATTATTTCCACATTATGCTTTCTGTAAAGAATTCAATGTCATAGAGTGGACTTGAAGAGTATCTTGGTATCCAAGGGAAGGCATGGAGTGCATTTTCAGGAATGTTCAGATGAGACTTTTTCATCAAGATATTGATATATGTATATGTAAGCTAAATGATGCAGGTCCTCCCAGTTATGGTCACAAATGAAATGTCACTAAATAGACCCCACCTGACCCTGTAATGCCTCCACTACCTGCTTCAACATGGCCAACTCTAAAAGATGTCAAATTAGAAGCCCATTTGTATTTTCCAAAGAGTTGTCTAATTATAATGGCCATGTTACATTCTTCTTGTGGTTCCTCTGTATGGGAAACTATTTTTAGTGGAGATCTTCAGGTATCAGTGTTCACCAAGTTTTATTCTAAGACTCCACCCATGACCACAGTAGAAAGCATCAGAATGGTCCTGGGTCATGTGCAGAAGTAGGCAGAAAATCTTCTTGAACAGGTTATGGCAGAGATGTGTTAACTGGGCATCAATGCAGCCTTCAAAGTGACACATTTACGCACACAAATAATTAAACCTCTTCCTCATCAAAACTAGGAATGATTTTCTGGACTATGCACCTGGAAACACTCCTTCGAAAAGGCAAATTTTCTTCATAAAATCATCTTCTATTCATATGTAATTTTAAGTCTTTAAACATATTTTCTGAATATGAAATTAAGATTGAAAAAACCCAACTAGAGAATAGAGTCTTTTGTTTCCATTATAAGATTGTTGACAACTTAAGAGCAAATGCTGTTATCTTTCCTTCTTACAGTTAGGTCCTGAGGACAGTTCTTGACATAGAGTAAGCTATAGCCCCAGGGTTATTTCTAGCAAAGGTCTTTGCTTTTTGGGCTAAAAATGGCAAAGATAAAATTCATCTTAATTCCTTTTGTATCCTCAGTATGTATACATATATGTGTGTATACTTAAATGTATTATATATAAGTATATGCAGGCTTAAAATGAAGCACATTTTATTAGAAGGAATGTATAAACTCCTTACATGAAAAGCCCACAGCTAATGTAAGTATGTATACTATATATATTATATATTTATTATATATGCTTAATTATATATATTAAATATATTTATATATAATTGTATATATAAATAGACACAAACACTTCTAAATCACTATATAATGGTAAATTAGGTATATATCAATTTGACCAAAGAAGAGTGCCCAGATACTTTGAGATAGTTTTTGGATGACATTAACATTTAAATTAGAGTGAATAAAGCAGATTTTCCTTGCTAGTATGGATGGACTTCATGGAATCATTTGAAGGCCAGTATGGAATGATAAGGCTGACCTCTACAACCAAGTAAGAGAACATTCATCTGATCTGCCTAACGTCAAGCTAGATTTGGATTTTCCCTGTCTTCTGACTTCAGCTGAAATATTAACTCTCCTTAAATCTGAGCCTGAAAGTTTTAAACTGGAGTTATCCTACTGGCCTTCCCAATTCAAGGTGTTCGTATTTGGATTGGAATCCCATCTCTGGCTTTCCAGCCTACAGACTCACTCTGCAGACATTTGGGTTTGTCAGTTTCCATAGTCTTATGAGCTTATAGCCAATTCCCAATAACAGATCTCTTTCTAGATACAGACATAGAGAAAGAGATACATATATATATGTATATAGAGAGATATGCATCCTCTTGGATCTGTTTCTCTGGAGAAACTTCATTAATACACATTGTGCTTAATAATATGGATGGCCTATAATTTAATAGTTTATAGGGAATAATTTTGGGAGTCCTGGGTGTTTGCCGATTCTTTAATTCAAGAAAAGGAGCAAAGAAATATCATTTGAGCTTTGATCTCAAATGACATTTGAATCCTGGATGTTTAGGATATAAGCCAAAATTGGTTGCAGAGAAACAGAAAACATGCTTACTCTAGCTATGAATTTGAAAACTTTAGTTCAAGTTTTCAATGCAATTCTGAAATATGCTTACAAAGTCTATCATCCTGTCTACTATAGCTCTCGAAATTTCCAATCATAAGTGTTCCATTGATAATTTCATAGTCTAAAAAAACTAAGGATCCATTTTAACATCAATTTTGGCCAATTTTTAAAAAGAATGGGAAAGTCAGTTAATCAATTGCAAATAATGTAAATTTGGGTCAATTTTATATCCATTGCAGGAAGAGATTTCTGTTTTTCTGAAATAGTTTGGTGTCATAAGAAATAGGTCTGTGTGTTTATACCTGGGAATGTACATAAAAACAATTTTATGAAGCTAAGTCCAGAGAACTACCTAGCAGCGAATGAGAATTCCAGGGGGTCCTGTATAGAATATTTAGCTGTTGGGACTGTAAGAGACTGGTGAAGTGACACAGAGCACACCAGAGTTCTGAACTTCAGGGACACCAGGGAACAATAACTGTCTGCTTCATGTTCTGAAGGGCAAAGGACTATGAAATAAAAATGAACTAGGGAATACAAGTGAGACACCTTTGGTAGAAATTCTTCACCCAAACTCAGTAAACCTGGGCACTGGAAGGAGTGAGTCAATTTCTTAGAGCGTTGTGCTTACTTACGTTTTCATTCTCCAGGCTCTCTGTGACCACTCAGGTTTCTATACATAAAAAATACCATGAAGATGTTTTTCTCCTTGTTTTCTACCATGACATTTTGAAGACTCCAAAAACTTATTTCAAATGCTTAAGCTGAACTCCTAAAGAGCCCACCTACACTTCTTTGTTTTGGTCAGGCATCTTTATGTGGAGGAGAGTCAGGTGTCCATTCAGTGGATTGTAATATTGAGTGTCAAATTCTTACCACAATGAGGAGATGATGTAAACGCACTTCCTGTGGGGATAAGGGAATGGTTATGAGCCTCACAAAGCAGCGTTTCCTTCAAGCCCTTGCGGGTCACACAGGTACTCTCTGGTTCACTTTATTTCTTACTTGCTACTTACATGAGCATCAGTGTGCTGACCTGCTTTGGAATTAAGGGTTATAGAAGACATAGAACTTTGCCTTTCCCACCTAATGTTTTTAGTAACTGAATCTTTGTAAATTGATTTTCCAGAAGATTTTCTTTTTAACATGATTGTGTTTTCAGATTGGTAATGGTATCTTTGTTGCATTAATGCTGTTTGTAGTTCTGTGAGTACAAAAGATATTTTTTAAACTTTTACTTTTTCCAGAAAAAAAATATTACTTAGCTCAAAATCTTAGGAGAAAAAAAAATAAAAGTGTTCTTATAACAGAGATACATACTGTGCATTTTCATTTAATTATATTTCTCTCATCTTATCCTCATCAATAATTCAGAGTTTGTTCCTATTTTACAAATCACTATGGCCATCTTGGTGTTGAATCTCTTCTATAATTAATAGTGCATGCTTTCATATTTAAAATACAACCTAAGATTGAGAGATGTAGCTTATTCAATTGTATGGGAAATTGTTTTAGGGAAGATAGTTGACACATGCTATATTTTAGAATGAGAATATGCTTAAATATTTGTTAATTTTTAAGTAGTTAACATTTTTGAAATAAAATTTTATCTTCTATTAGTTTTTGTCTGTGATTGTGCAGTTATAAGTCACATAGTTGATGTTCAACAAAAAATATCTTATGATATTTTCTGTGACCTAATCTTTAAAATTATTCTTTTATTTGTTCTAAATAGTTATACACGACAGCAGAATGCATTTTGTTTCATTGTACACAAATTGGGCACAACTTTTTATTTTCCTGGTTGTACATGATATAGAGTTGCACCATTGTGCAATCACACATATACCTAAGGTAATAATGTCCTTCTTATTCCACCATCTTTCCTATATCCATGCCCTCTCCTTCCCCATCCTTCCCCTTTTCCCATTGCAAAGTTCTTCTTCCCATGCCCCCTCCTCCATTATGGATCAGCATCCACTTATCAGAGAGAACATTTGGCATTTGGTTTTTTGGAATTGGTTTACTTCATTTAGCATGATATTCTCCAACTCCATCCATTTACCTACAAATGCCATGATTTTATTTTCTTTTAGTGCTGAGTAATATTCAATTGTGTATATATACCACAGGTTTTTTTTTTTTATCCATTCATCTATTGAAGGGCATCTAGTTTGGTTCCACAGTTTAGCTATTGTGAATTGAGCTGCTGTAAACATTGATGTGACTGCATTACTATAGTGTGCTGATTTATGTCCTTCGGGTATAGACCAAGGACTGGAAAAGCTGAGTCAAATTGTGGTTTCATTCCAGATTTTCTAAGGAATCTTCATACAGCATTCCAGAGTTTTGGCACCAATTTCTAGTGCCACCAGCAATGTATGAGTGTGCTTTCCCCCCACATCTTAGGCAACATTTATTTTTGCTTGTATTTTTGATAACTACCATTCTGACTGGAATAAGATAAAATCTTAGAGTAGTTTTGATTTGCATTTCTCTAATTTCTAGAGGAGATGAACTTTTTTTATGTATTTGTTGATCGATTGTGTATCTTCTTCTGAGAAGAGTCTGTTCAGTTCCTTAGTCCATTATTAATTGGGTTATATGTTTTTTTGGTGTTAAGTTTTGGAGTTCTTTATATATCCTGGAAATTAGTGCTCTATTTGATATGTGTATACTTAAGATGTTCTCCTGCTCTGTGGACTCTCTCTTCAGCTCATTGATTGTTTATTTTGCTGAGAAGAAGATTTTTAGTTTGAATCCAGCCTATTTATTGATTCTTGATTTTATTTTTTGCACTTTAGGAGTCTGGTTAAGGAAGTCAGGACCTAATGTGACATGATTGAAATTTGGGCCTACTTTTTCCTCTATTAGGCACAGAATCTCTGGTCTAGTTCCTAGGTCCTTGATCCACTTTAAGTTGAGTTTTGTGCATGGTGAGAGATAGTGGTTTAATTTCATTTTGCTGCATGTGGATTTCCAGTTTTCCCAGCACCATTGGTTGAAGAGGCTATCTTTTTGCTAATGCATGTCTAGTACATGGTAACTGTATTTAAGTATTTAAGTGGGTTTATCTCTGTGTCTTCTACTCTGTATCATTGGTCTACATGTCTATTTTGGTGCCAATCCCATGCTGCTTTTGTTACTATAGCTTTGTAGTATAGTTTAAGTTCTGGTATTGTGATGCCTCCTGCTTCACTCATTTTGCTAAGGAGAGCTTTGGCTATTCTGGGTCTCTTATTTTGCCAGATGAATTTCATGATTTCTTTTTCTATTTCTATGAGGAATGTTGTTGGGATTTTAATTGGAATTGCATTAAATCTGCATAACATTTTTGGTAGTATGGCCATTTTGACAATATTAATTCTTCCAATCCAAGAACATGGGAGATCTTTCCATCTTCTAAGGTCTTCTTCAATTTCTTTCTTTAATGTTCTGTAGTTTTTATTGGATAGTTGTTTCACCTCTTTTATTAGATTAGTTCTTAAGTATCTTAGTTTTTTTGAGGCTATCGTGAATGGGGTAGCTTTCCTATTTTTTTCCAGAGGGTTCATCACTGATGTATAGAAGTGTATTTGATGTTATTTTCTGATATTTCACTGAATTCATTTTTTAACTCTAGAAATTTTATGCTGGAATTTTTTGAATCTGGTAAGTATAGAATCATGTCATAGGCAAATAGTGGTAGTTTGAGTTCTTTTTCTATTCATATCCTTTAATTTCTTTCATCCATCTAATTGCTCTGGTTAGAATTTCAAGGACTTTGTTGAATAGAAGTGGTGAAAGAGAACATCCCTGTCTTGTTCCAGTTTTAGAAGAAATGCTTCCAATTTTTCTTCATTTAGAATGATGTTGGCTTTGGGCTTAACATAAATAGCTTTACAATGTTGAGGTATGTTCCTATTATCCCCAGTTTTTCTAGTGTTTTGAACATGAAGAGGTGCTTTATTTTGTCAAATGCTTTTTCTGCATCTATTGAGATGATCATATGATTCTTGCTTTAAGACTATTGATGTGATAAATTACATTTATTGATTTCCATATGTTGAACCAACCTTGCATCCCTGGGATGAACCCCACTTGATCATGGTGTACTATCTTTTTAATATGTTTTTGTATATGATTTGCCAGAATTTTATTGAGAATTTTTGCATGTATGTTCATTAAGGATATTGGTCTGAAGTTTTTTTCCTTGATGTGTCTTTGTCTGGCTTAAGTATCAGAGGGATACTAGCCTCAAAGAATGAGTTTGAAAGGTTTCCTACCTTTTCTACTTCATGGAATAATTTGAGGAGTATTGGTATTAATTCTTATTTGAAGGTCTTAGAGAACTCAACTGAGAATCTGTCTGGTTCTGGGCTTTTCTTGTGTGGTAGGTTTTTGATGGCATCTTCTATTTCATTACTTGAAACTGATCTGTCTAAATTGTGTATATCTTCCCATTTTAGTTAGGGCAAATCATACATCTCTAGAAATTTGTCAGTTGCATTGAAATTTGCTATTTTATTGGAGTATAAATTTTCAAAATAGTTTCTAATTGTCTTCTGCATTTATACTATATTAATAGTATGTGTTGTAATATTTACTGTTTTGTCACAAATTTTAGTAATTTGAGTTTTCTATCTCCTTCTTTTCATTAGAGTGGCTAAGGGTTTATCAATGTCATTTAGTTTTTCAAAGAAACAGCTTTATGTTTTGTCAATTTTTCCATTCTTTCTTTTGTTCAATTTCATTGATTTCTGCTCTGATTTTAATTATTTCCTTTCTTCTACTACTTTTGGTGTTCATTTGTTCTTCTTTTTCTAGGGTTCTGAGATGTAACCTCAGTTTATTTATCTGTTGACTTTTTATTATTTTAATGAATGAGATGAATGCAGTGAATTTTCCTCTTAGCAGTTTCTTCATAGTATCCCAGACATTTTGGTATGTTTTATGATAGTTCTCATTTACCTCTAGGAATTTTTTTATATTTTCCCTGATGTCTTCTAATATTCATGCATCATTCAATAGTGTATTATTTAGTCTCCAGGTGATAGAGTAGCTTCTATTTTTTACTTTATCATTCAGTTCTGTTTTAATTTCATTATGGTCTGATAGAATGCAGGGTACTATCTCTATTTTTCTTTTGTATTTGCTAAGAGTTGATTTATGCCTTTATGCCTTCAGATATGATCTGTTTTAGGAATGGGTGCATATGCTGCTGAAAAAAAAACATGTATTCACTTGTTGATGGATGAAAATATTCTATACATGTCTGTTAAGTCTAAATTATTATTTGTATTAATGAGTTCTATAATTTGTTTAGTTTTTGTTTGGAAGATCTATACAGAGGTGAGAGAGGTGCATTAAAGTCACCCAGTATTATTGTGTTGTGGTTTATTTGATTTTTAAATTTAGAAGGTTTTGTTTGATGTACATAGATGCTCCATTGTTCGGGGTACAAATTTTTATGATTGTTATGTCTTGTTGATGTATGATTCCCTTAAGCAGTATGAAATGTATGTCTTTATCCATTCTTACTAAATTTGGTTTGATGTCCACTTTATCTGATATGAGGATAGTAACCCCTGCTTGTTTACATGGTCCATGTCAGTGGGATGTTTTTCCTACCCTTTCACCCTCAGTCTGTGGATGTCTTTTCCTATAAGATGAGTCTGTTGAAGGCAGCAGGTTGTTGAACTTTTTTTAAAAGTCCAATCTGCCAGTCTGTGTCTTTTAATTAATAAGTTTAGGCCATTAACACTTAGGGTTATTATTGAAATATCATTTTCAGCTGAGTGCAGTGGCACATGACTGTAATCTCAACACTTTGGGAGGTAGGAGAATCATGAGTTCAAAGCCAGCTTCAGCAACGATGAGGTGCTAAGCAACTCAGTGAGATTCTGTCTCTAAATAAAACACAAAATAGGGCTGAGGATGTGGCTCAGTGGTTAAGTACCTCTGAGTTCAATCCTTAGTGCCAGAAATAAATAAAATAAAATAAAGAAATATGATTTTCATTCCTGGTCATTTTGGGTTTTTTTGGTTTTTAACTTGGTTTCTCCTTTGGTTGTCTCTTCCTTTAGTGTAGTTTCCCCTTTTGCTGATTTTCATTGTTGTTTTTCATTTCCTCTTCATGGAATATTTGGCTGAGGATGTTCTCCTGTGTAGGCTTTCTAGTTGTAAATTCTTTTTATTTTTGTTTATCATGAAAGGTTTTTATTTTGTCATCAAATCTGTAGCTTAATTTTACTGGACATAAAATTCTTGGTTGGCATTCATTTTCTTTTGGAGCTTGGTGTATGTTGTTCCAGGACCTCCTAGCTTTGAGGGTCTGGGTTGAGGAAACTGCCGAGAACTGAATTGGTATATAATTGGATACTTTTACCTTGTACCTTTTAAAATTTTATCTTTATTCTCTATGACAGCCATTTTCATTATAATGTGCCTTGGTGTGGATCTGTTGTAATTTTGTGTATTTAGTGTCCTGTAAGCCTCTTGTATTTGATTTTCCTATTCATTCTTCAGGTTTTGGAAATTTTCTGATATTTTTTCATTGAAAAGATTGTGCATTCCTTTGGTTTGAATCTATGTGCCTTCTTCTATCCCAATAAATATTAAATTTGGTCTTTTCATGTTACCCCATATTTCTTGAAGACTCTGTTCATGGTTTCTTACCATCTTCACTGTGTAGTCAACTTTATTTTCAAGATCAGTAATTTATCTTCATTGTCTGAGGTGTTGTCTTTCAAGTGATCTAGTCGGTTGGTGATGCTTTCTATTGAATTTTTATTTGGTTTACTGTTTCCTTCATTTCAAGTATTTCTGTTTTGTGTTTGTTTGTTTGTTTGTTTTTTAAGAATCTCTACCTTTCTTGAATTAATATTTTGTTTCTTGTATTTGTTATCTTATCTCTTTATTGAAGTGATCATTTGTTGCCTGTATATGCTCTCTTATCTCATTCTGTAATTCACAATTTTAATTACATACATTCTGAACTCCTTCTCTGACATTTTCTCTACTATGCCATCAATGGATTCTATTACTATATTATCTTTCTTTGTTTGGGGCATTTTCTTCCCTTTTCTTTTCATGCTTTATGTGTGTCTTCCTCTCTATCAGTGTAGACCCAAGATGTTATAGTTTCTGCCCTATAATCTTATGTGCCCCTTTAGGTTTCCAATGTCTTACCATTAAGGGGGAGATCAATATTAAGGATATCCAATGCAAACAATACAGAGCCTTGAACCAAATAGTTCCTGTTTAGATGATTACAGTTTTGTCACAATAAACAGAAATGATGTGTTCAATTATTATATACAATATAAAAAGTAGGTTTGCAAACGGGTCTACAGTTTCTACTGCTGGATGAAGATAGAAGGGGGGGTATGGTTTGTGATATTTATGAAGTAGGAGGCGAAAATATTAGATTGTAGGAAGGGTGAAAGAGGAATCAAAAGAAGCTGACTGTTAACAAGAGAAAAGAGTGAAACAGACTACCTTGTGCAAGGCTCTCTCTCCTGCTTCTGCAACAAGATGTTGGCTATTGGCACACCTAAGAGGGATACTTCTGGTGTGCCAAGCCTGCAGCATCCTTGCCAATGGTCTCCTGAGTCCTGGCTATTGTCCCTAGTTGGTGGTAGTGGTAGTGTCAAACCTATACATTTGTTGTTGAGCTTCCAGTCCTCACCTTGTGTCCCAAGATGGAAGCTCTCACAACTGAAGATGGTGGCAACAGCAGTGTAGGTACCCTGAGATGTTAGTAGAGGTGTCCCAAAATGGAGGCAACCACTTTCAGAGATGATGCTGAAAGGGTGAGCCAGGAGATGGCATTGGGTGGCCTGTTCAGAGATGCAGCAGTGTGGTGTGTAGTGCTGTGGTGGGCAGCTGCCTCCAGGTCCTGTCTATTGTCCCAAGGTAGAGGCTACTACATGGGTAGGGCTATAGCGATGGCTGTAGTGTCCCAAGATGGAGGCAAGTGGAAGGAAGGCATGCGTTGGTAAATGTGGAGCTACAGCCCGGTCCTCAGCAGCTGTCAGAGATCCTGTCCTGGGCCTGCCTGGGCTGTGCATGGATCAGCAGGGCTCTCTAAAATTATTTATTAGTGATATTTTATTGTCACTAATCAAATGTAACCAAACATTTTAGTTAAGAATACATTGCTCAAATTAGATTAATATGACAAAGCTATTGTTTCTAATAGTGTGCTATTAAAGAAAGCAGTTTCCATAAATATTTACAAGATATATACATTCTGTCACCAAAAAACTTATTAAAATTTTAGTAAATTAAGTTCTTAGTTTAGTAGTATTCATAAATTAAACAGTAAAACACTTTTAGGATCACTTGAGTTATAATTGGTCCTCTGAAATTTGTTTTAAGAATGTTATGTATAGTTAGTTTCTTTCTAAAATACAAGAATTATTAGTTAATGCCTTTTCTTGAAATGGATGCTGGGATATACTCCTCATGTTCCACCATCTTCCAGGAGTTTAGATTACTGAAGGCTTAGAACTGAATCCATCCCCAGAAATTGTTCTCAAGTAGTATTAAGTCTATGTCCTGGGAATAGCCTGCTTCTTATGACTGATCAATATGTGTAAAATCTTACCCCCATACCTCAAGTCAGATACGTTTGAACAAATATTCCAATTTTATTTTTTTCCCGTGGAATAAGTTGTGATCCCTGTTATAATCATATCACAGTTTAAAGTCTTAGTTATGTTTTAGACATGGAATGTCCCCCAGTGTCTCATATATGGAAGGCTTGGTGTTCAAGCAGCAATGTTCAGAGGTGAGTCTCTTGGGAAGTGATTGGATCATAGGGGTTCTGACCTCATCAGTGGATTAATCTATTTTTTTTTTAATATTTTTTTAGTTGTTGATGGACACAATGTCTTTATTTTATTGCTTTGTATGTGGTGCTGAGGATCGAACCCAGGGCCTCACGCATGCGAGGCAAGCGCTCTACCGCTGAGCTACAATCCCAGCCCTTTATCTATTTTTATAATTTGAATGGACTATTGGAGTGTGGTGGAAACTGCAGGTCCTAGTTAAAGAGAGTAGGTTCTTATTGGCATGCCTTTGGAGACTATATCTTGTCGCTAGCCCTTTCCTCTCTCTTTCTGCTTCCTGGTTGCTAAAAACTGAATAGCTTTTGTACACTAAACCTCTATGTTGTGACATTCTCCCTTACTTTAGGCCCAAAGTGATGAAGCTGGCGAACAATAGACTGAAACCTCTGAAACCATGAGCCAAAATAAATCTTCTTCCTCTAAGGCACTTTTCTCAGGTATTTTGTCACAGTGAAGAAAAGCTAACTAAACACTTCACTTCTGTCCAACCTTATTTCTATCACTACCTTATAGGGGCAGGTACATGAATTAAATATTTAAGGATCCAGTCATATTTTGTGTTATGGCACATCTCCTCTAACACAAAAACAAATTAGAAACTTTTGTAACTCCCATTTAGAAAGAAAAACAAACATGATTTCTAGAAGAACTTTTTGGTCCTGTAGGAAATATTCTCTACACTTAAGAATACAACTATATTAAATACCATTCATTTACTGAATGGTATAAATAAATAATAAATACCATTAATAAATAAATTAATACCACTCATTTACTGATTGAAATATAAAACTGCCATCTTTGAATAGAATGCATACCAGAAAGAGCTCTCTAGGAATAGTCCTAGTAGTCATAGGGTAGAACTACTGTAACACAAGATTCCAGGTTTTGTTGTGGCAAAACATTCATATACAACAGAGAATTACAAATCATTCACAGTGACACTCTATGCTACTCAACCATGGAGGAAATGCTGGCCATGAGATATAAAATGACCTTGCAGCCATACTTACCTTTTTAAGCAGGCTCTATAAGGCCCTCCAAACCATGTATCCTTGTAGGTCAGTAACTATCTATTCCATATTAAAGTTTATACCAGGCTTAGGGGTATGAATGATTGTATAAAGTAGCTCAGACTTTGAGTTTATCCTCTGTAGTTTCACTGACACCAGTCCTTAGCTCTCCCATGGTTACATGGGAGACTACTGTCAATGGCTAATGTTGAAGCAAAGGCCAAGGAAACATCACTGATAGGTTGGCTTGTGAGTGGGTGCAAACAGAAAATAAACTAATTCTACTTCAAGGCCAATTTATTCCAGACTTTGAGAAAAATACTCTATATTGTTTTATAAATCAGTCAAATCCATGAAATATTCAGGGGTACAGTGTAAGTACCCTTCAAAAGGGAAGAAAATGTAGTAACTTACATCTCCTACCATGAGAAGTAAGTAATGCTCCTCTCAGTGCTCTTTGGTTCTGGAGGGGTGATCCTGAGTGAGAGTGGAGGGAGGAATACTCACATGGTCAGAGCTTCAGGTGGTGTGATCATTTACACTGATAAGAAAGGTTTCCTTAGATGAGATTATATATGAACTTTTTGAGAGTGAGAAACAGCTTGGATTGGTTATCAGAGGTCTGGAAACCCAGAGGTTGCACGATTAGTACAGAGAAGTCTTGGGCAAAATTATGTGGATTAATGAGGGGATTAGGCATAAATTGTGAAGAACTTTATGTTAAATTGTAATGCTGTTATTTGCCAAGGTCCTCCAGAGAAATTGATGGATACAAAATTCGCAGGGTGAGCTGGCAGGCTCAGAGACCTGGAAAAGCTGATGCTAGAGTTCAGTTCCAAAACCCTTCTGCTGTGGAATTCATTTTTGCACAGTTGAGATCAATGTTTTGTTCTCTTCCTCTTTTGGAGGAAGTCCACCCCACATTATGAAGGGCAATTTATTTTAAACAAATTCTGATGTAAATGTGAATGTCATCAAAAAACACTCTAATGGAAACATATAGAATGTCTGACCCCATTCTGGGCACTATGAACCCAGCCAGACTGACACATATAATCATCCATCACAGATCTTTAGCAGAGATAAACACCACAAATGAAGCACTAAACAATTCAAATAGAAGGTCCCTGGTTAATGCCCAGGCTCTTTCTGCAGCCCTTCCAGATCCCGAGCAATGGTGCATGCATAGCTTGGAATTCTGTTCATGAAGACAGACCTAGTTACAGTTGCTGTTTATTGTTCATCTTGTTGGCAACAGAGATCAGCACCTAAGCCCTAAGACATAACACTGTACCACATAACACTGTACCTGCAGAAGATGAACCAAACATTAAATGCCAAATTGACTACCAAGGTTCACTTATGTTCAGAAAGTGATGCCAATCTATCATGCCTGGGATTAACACATTTCTTAGAAGGATTTTCCATTTCTTCTCTTAGAGCCTTGATTTTTGCTAGTATTTCAGTGCCTACAGAGTGACCACCAACAAGGTCTTATGGGTAATATCACATTTAACACGAGACTGTACAGCAAAGATGTGTAGCAGTAGAAAAACTGGGGAACTTTTGATGAGTCAAGTTGGGGATGGTATCATATTTGCATGAGGTATCATTCTTTAGGAGCAGTGGACACACGAAATCAATGTTGTTATGTGGATCTGTCCTCCCTATGTAGAAAAAATAAGCTTTAATAGTAAAAGATGAAGAGGATGTGAGTCTAATCACTGTTACTCCCAGTGATCCACGTGAAGAATGTATGCTTAGCATCATCCCAGCTCTGGTCTCCAAACCTGACATTCTAGGCCGTGGCTACCATGCCATACTGATTCAATGCCAAAGACCAGCAGGAGTAAATGAGTCAGAGGTATTTGACTATGGTCATCAGAGGATTGAGGATAAAAAAATAAAACATGTATCTCTGTTCCATTGGGTCGTATTTTGGGACTCTCTGCTAAATTTTTTTAAATGACTTCGCTGAGATAAAATTCACATGCAATACAATTTTTTCATTTGAACTATGCAATTCGATAGTTTATATATCTTTTTTTTTTCCCCAAAAGTTGCATTTTAATACATGTTGGCAAACATAACAGAAAAAAACAAATTATCAGAAGTTTATATATCTTATAGTTCTTTAAATGAATATATATCTAAATTTTATATAATTTATATGAAGAGTGGTTTTGTATGTTTTGTGCACATAAAGAGAAGATAGATCTTCTGATCCCAACTGATCAAAGAAGAATTAAAAGATATATGTCATTGAGAAATCAGAGATGCCAAATTAAATGTTGTCACTATGACAAGATTTCATTAATTAAAATAATCAATCTATGGTTGAAAGTTAGTAACTCAAGATATAATCACAGTTTTCAAAGTTTGGATGTCTTATAAGACTTGTTTATTAGAAAAACACATGTAAGGATGTTTGTTTTTATACAACTCAGTACTAAATCTTTTTCTTTAATCTCTGAGAGAGTAGGAAACATTTGATCTTTTTAATTTTGCTGAGATTTCTTCTTATAGAGGATCTTGCCGTTTCAGATCCTTAGTCACAAAAATGGAGAGTTCTCAGCATCTCTGCAATTTCTGTGTTCAAATTTTATGTACTGAATCATCATTAATTAGTTTGTTTATATCTATAGCTGCAGCCCAGATATGCAAAATGCTTTACTTGAATTTTGCTAAGTTGTACTTTAGTCTACAAAATGATGATTACAACTATATTTTATCTGTCTCTTGTTGTCTGAAATACCCTGTGATAAAATTTGAGAGGTGGGTGTTAAAAGCCACAATGGCTTTTAGGAGAAGAGCAGATTCAGAATTACCTAAATATTCTCTAACTTGAGGCTCACATTCTTATTTTCTATTTCACACCTATATTGTGAATATAGGATAAGTTATCTTATCACTTAGGGTGGTTTCCATAATAACAGATGAGAACAATGGCTTACAAGGGAACTTATTGGTTCATACTACTGAAGAACTCAGACATAGAATTAGCTTGAGGTGAAATTTAAATCCAGAGTCTTGGTTGACTTTTCTCTCTTCTTTCTGTGATCTACTATCTACTCCAAGAGGCTATATTTTCAGCTTCTCTTTAGTGATTTCCAACAATACTACTTTGATATCATTCTAGAATCAAAATTAGAAATGGGGGTAAAAAAATGTATGTTTTCCATTTGGTGCCATAGAAATCTGATTTAAAACAGGTTTCATAGGGTTGAAAATACATTGATTGGATACCATTCCCACTTTTGGATCCAATGTGATCTTTTTTATGTGGAATGAAAATAAAGAATGTTCTTTTGTTTTGCTCTATTTTTATTTTTGTCCAAAGTCAACTTGGTAATCTCATAAAAAGAAAATGGATGTGGAAGAGGCAGAAACAATAACCATACTTGACAATGTATATGCAAAAGAACAGAATAATTTGTGAGAATTATTTTTCCTTTCCTATTTCTCATCCAATAGAACAACTTCCCACGTGAAGAGACACACGAGGTGGCATATTTCAGGATGACATGCCACTTACACTGACGTACTGACTAGTTTCGGGGGAAATGATGATCAGAACAGTTCTGGGAGCTGTTCCTCGTGTGTGTGCTCACAGGAATTCACAGAAGTTTGTTTGCAGAATGGGAAGACAAATGTCTTTTGAATTAAGAGGAACTTTATGTTCATGCTTCAGAGATAAAAGAAGGTTGCTTGGTTAAAGAGGTTAAAAAGGGAGCACTGCTATTCAGTGGTAACTGAAAAAGTGTTTGAACTTTGAACACACTTTGCTGAAACTGTATGGGATGGAGGAAGGAGCTCATGAAGAAAACAGGCTGCCCTTTGGGCATCTCAACCCAAATTCAACATTTCTATTCAAAACCAATGTCTTAAATCAGTAAGTCTGCAAATACAGCAGAAATTGTATCTACAATTTCCCTGTAGTTATCTTCCAACACCCATATGGGCAATGTTGAATATAATGTGACCTGTGACATGGATGCTTTTCTATTCTTACTTATCCTTCTTAAACAATTATAATTGCTCCCTCAGGGAATTGTTCAGGATATTCTTCAACAATTCACCCTGTAAATGATAGGCTATTTTCAAGCTCAAGTCTAACACAATAAAAAGCAATATAATGTGTAGTCAAAAAGACTTGGTGAGGATTGAAATGGGTGTGCTTAATGGGAAGCCGTAACACTAGATTTCAACCTCTCACTATCTTTAGGAATCTAAACCCCCATGAAACCTTTCTAAATGCATTTTTTTATTTTACTCTCACTTTTACACGTTAACAAAAATGTAATTAATTATAACTAAGACTTCTAAGATAGACCGTTGGTTTTTCACATTTGGCATTTTAATTGTGTTTATGTACTTAGTCAGTGACAGTGTCCACGCCCCATGATGGTTTTCTTTGTAATGTTGATGCAGCAAATGAAATATTATTATGTAATTTTTAGTACTTTGCTCTGAAATATTTTTTAAAAGGCAAATACAATTTTTTGTAAACAGTTACCTATCCATATTTCTCTTATCCATTTATGCATCCCATTCTTCTATGCAGTTAAAGTGGAAGATGCAATGCTTCAAGAAAAAGAAAAAAATAATCAACAAATATGGGGCTCCTAAAAAATGATAATAAACTACCCTATTGTTTAGCTGTACCACTCCTTGGTATATAACTGAAGTACTTATAAAGCCAACATAGATGTACTATATAGCCAACAGAGATGCAGGCATGACCCTGTTTATTTCTGCATGATTCACAATAGCTAACTTGTAGAATCAGACTAGGTGCCAATTGAGAGATGAATAAAGAATATGTGGTACATATAAACAATGAATAATCACTTAGCCATACAAAAGAATAAAACCATGTCATTTGCAGGAAATTGCACAGAACTAGAGATCATAGTGTTAAAAGCAAAAAGTCAGATTCTGAAAGGCAAGTATTGTATGCATTCTTCCATATGTAGAATCTAGGGGAAAAAAAGAAGGCATGAAAATGTTAAGACTATAGGAAGGGGAAGGTGATCAGGGAGAGGAAGAGGGGAGGGTGAGGGAAGATAATATGGAGTATGAATATGATCAAAGTAGGTTATATACATGCATGACTATGACACAATGAAATACACTATTCTGTCTAATTAAAATGCACTAATAGAAAAGGTGTTATAAAAATAAGTAAGCAAAACTTATGAAATAATTTCAACTTAAATATGGAAATATTCTTACATTTTAAATTTGCATGTTTTAACTTATGTTAGACACTGAAAGATATTTACATTTTGGTGGTATCCTAGTGGTGTATGAGATTCTAATATA